>CM052442.1:93603835-93639461 GCA_028533085.1 Varecia variegata | reverse complement strand
GGGGGGGATGGGAGGGGCATGGGCAATATATCTAACCAGAACTTTTGTACCCCCATAACAAGCTGAAATAAAAAAAAATTGTTTTAACTATTCTAGTTTCTTTTCTTTCCACATAAATTTTGGAATCATCTTGTCTAAATCAATTAAAAATTCTCATGGGGTTTTGATTGGAATTGTGTCATCCCTAAAGATCAGTTTAGGGAGAATTGGCATTTTTATTTAGTCTTCCAATTTTTGAACATGATATACCTATTTATTTGGGTCTTTTTAAAAATTTCTTTCAGTAGCATTTTGTAGTTTTCAGCATATAAAACCTGTACTTGATTTATTGAATTTATACCTAAGTATTTTACTTGGGAGTGGAGGAGGGAGGTATAGTATAATTTTTTTAAAATTTCAGTTTATAATTACCCATTGTTAGAATATCAAAATACACTTATTTTTATGTTGACCTGGTCTCTCATGACCTTGATAAACTCACTTATTAGTTCTAGGAGATTTTGTAAATTCCTTGAGGCTTCTTATGTAGAAAATTACATAATCTGAAAATGGGGATAGCTTCATTTCTTTATTATCTCTATGTATCTTTCGTTTCTTTTTCTTGCCTATTGCATCAGGTAGGACTTCCAGTATGATGTTGAGAAAATTTAGATTTTCATCATTAAATATTACATTAGGCATAGATATTCTATAAAGGCCCTTTATCTAGTTGAGAAAATGTCTTTCTATTCCCAGTTTGTTGAAAGTTTTTACCATGAATATATGTTAAATTTTGTCAAATTATTTTTTTACTTCAATTGATATAATATGTAGTTTTTCTTCCTTAGACTTTTAATACAGTGAAATACATTGATTGATTTTTGAATATTTAACCAGCTTGTATTCGCAGAATAAATCCCACTTGGTTATAGCGTACTATTATTTTAACATATTCTTGATAATATTTAGTTGAGAATCTTTGTTTCTTTGTTCATGAGGGATACTGGTCTGTAGTTTTGTTTTCTTGTAATCTTTGTCTGCTTTTGTTGTCAGGATAATACTGGTCTCAGAATTAAGTTAGGAAATTCTCTTTCTTCTTCTATTTCTTAGAAGAGATTGTATATAATTAATGTTACCTCTTTAAATATTTGGTAAAAATTGCCAGAGAAACTCTCTGGGCCCAGTGCAGGGTGGGGAACCTGCAGCCTCAAGTTCACATGTGGCCCTCCAGACCCCCAAGTGCAGCCCCTGGACCAAATCCATACTTTATTAAAAGGACTTGTTCTGTAAAATTTGGATTCAGTCAAAAGGCCACACTCAAAGATCCAGAAGGCCACATGTGGCCCCAAGGATGCAGGTTCCCCACCCTTCATACATTATTTTGATCTTTTCAAGGAATCAGCTTTTGATTTCATTGATTTTCTCTATTATTTTTCTGTTTTCTATTCCATTGATTTCTGTTCTTTATTATTTCCTTTTGCTGTTTGCTTTTATTTTATTTTGCTCATCTTTCTCTAATTTCTTAAAGTAGAAGCTTAGATTCTTGATTTGAGACCTTTCTTTTTTTCTAATATAATTATTTAATGCTAAAAATTTCTCTCTACATACTGTTTTACCTGCATCCTATAAATTTTTATACAGTATTTTCATTTCTGCTCAGTTAAAAATACTTTCCAATTTCCCTTGAGACTTTTTTGATCTATGGATTATTTAGGACTTTATTGTTTAATTTCCAATTATTTAGGTTTTTTATTGTTATCTTTCTGCAATTAATTTCTAGTTTAATCTCCTTATGGTATCTGAACACATTTTGTATTTTAATTCTTTTATATTTGTTAAGATTTGTTTTATGAGTGACAATATGGTTTATCCTGATAAATGTTCCATGCACACTTGAAAAAAGCATAACATGTATTCTACTATTGTAGGGTAGAGTGATCTACAAATTTAAATACAGTTGGTTGATGGTGTTCTTTAGTTTGTTTATATCTTTGATGTTTTTCTGTATACTATCTATTAGTGAAAAAGTAGTAGTAAAGGTTTCAACTATAATTGTGGATTTGTCTTTTTCTCCTTTCAATTCTAGCAGGTTTTGCTTCATATATTCTGAAGCTCTGCTGTTTGGTGCATATATACTTAGTATCATTATGTCTACTTGATGACTTGACCCTTTTTATCACTATGTAATGTCCCTCTTTGTCTCTAGTAATTTTCATACCTCTGAAGTATACTCTGCTGATATCAATATAGCCACTTCATCTTTCTTTTCATGTTTGCATGACAGATCCTTTTCTACCTTTTAACTTTTAACCTTCCTATATGATTGTCTTTGAAGTGAGTTTCTTGTAGACAATATACTTAGACCATGTCTTTTAATTTATTCTGACATTATTTATTTTAATTGGTGATTTTAAACCATGTACATTTAGTGTAATTATTGATATGTTTGAATTTAGGCCTACCATTTTATTATTTGTTTTTTGTTTCTTATCTCTGTTTTTGTTCCTTTGTTTTCCTCTTTGCTGCCCTCTTTTGGGTTGCTTGAATATTTTTTAGTGTTGCATCTTAATTTTTCTATTTTTTTAACTATATCTCTTTGTTTCATTTTTTATTTGTTGCTCTAGGAATTACAATATATATATACTTAACTTTTACAATCTACTTAGAATCAATAGTGGGAAGTAGAAAGAAATGTTACCACCATATAGGTCCTTTTACCCACCTTCCTTTTTGTTATATTTGTTTCATATTTATACCTACATGCATTAAAAACTCCATCAGACAATGTTATAATTTTTGCTTTTAACCATCAAACATATTTTAGATAACTTAAGAGGAGAAGAGTAGTCTATTATATTTTCCCAGATATTTACCATTTCTATTGTTCCTCTTTCATTCTTGATGTTCCAGGTTTCCTTCTGGTATCATTTCCTTTAACAATTATTTTAGAGCAGGTCTGTTAACAATGAATTCTTCTAGTTTTCCTTCATCTAAGAATATATTTATTTCATCCTCATTTCAGAAGGATATTTTTGCTGTTTATACAATTCTGGGTTGGTATTTATTTTCTTTTAGCACTTTAAAATGCCACTCCACTTCTTTCTGGCCTCTATGGTTTCTGAATGGAATTTGCAATCATTCAAATTGTTGGTCCCCTCTAGGTAATTATTATTTTATTATTGTTATTATTATTATCATCATCATTATTTTAGATAGGGTCTCACTCTGTTGCCTAAGCTGGAGTGCAGTGATGCAATCATGACTCACTATAACCTCCTGCCTCAAGGGATCCTCCTCCCTCAGCCTCCTGACTAACTGGAACTTCAGGTGCGTGCCACCATGCCTGGCTAAGTTTTTAATTTTTTGTAGAGACAGAGTCTTGCTATGTTGCCCAGTCTGTCTCAAACTCCTGGCCTCAAGTGATCCTCCCATCTAAGCCTCCCAAAATACTGTAATTATAGGTGTGAGAACTGTGCCCAGCTTGGTAATTATCCTTTTAATCTGGCTCATTTAAAGATTTTTTTCTTTGATCTAGTTTTCAGGTTATGATTCTTTTAGAATTGCCTGTTTGAGATGCAGAGCTTCTTGAATCTGTAAGTTTATATCTTTTCGTTCTCACTGACTCTTTCCTTTCTCATCTGATTCCACTTTTGAGCCCATCTGGTGAGTTTTTAATTTCAGTTGTATTTTTTAATTCTAAAATTTCCATTTGATTTTTTTATATCTTTTTGTGTACGTGTGCTGAGCTTTTTGATTTTCTCATTTATTTCAAGAGTGTTCACAATTACTTATTGGAGCATTTGTATAATTGTTATTTTGTCAGATAATTCCAGCATGTTTGTTATTTTAGTGTTTGCATGTGTTGATTGTCTTTTCCCATGCAAGTTGAGATTTTCCTGGTTCTTCATATACCAGGTAATTTTGGTTGCAATCACAAACATTTTGAACATTGTGTTACAAAATGCTAGGTTTTATGTAATGCTATGGATACAGTTGATATTTTTGTTTTAGCAGACAACTGATCTTCCTCTGTTCAAGCTGTAAGTTCCAATATGTCTTCTGTGGACTAGGGTTCTAATTCTAGTTCAGTTTTTAAAGTCTTTGCAATGCTATTTAAGTCTGGTCTTGATGCACATCACCTAGTGGCCAGTCTGGCACTTCAGCAGTAGTCTATGCGTCAGCACAGTTCTCAACATCTTTGGTATATTAATTTGGGTCAGATCCACACATGTGCAGCTTGGAGGTGAGTCCAGGAATTCATAAACACCTATACAGAGTGTTTCCCTCAACTCCTCTCTTTGCTATCTCCCTGGTACTTTCCAGTATACTGGGGAGTCCCTTTTCAGTTCTCTATCCAGGAAGCTGGGGCTTTAGTTATCCTAATACATCCATGGCGGTATCCAGGGCCAAGTGGTGGAAGAACCAGGGGGAAAATTTACAAACTCGCCCCCAGTTCAGTGATATTTTAAGCGCTGGTCTTCTTCTTGAATATGCCTGCTACTCTTGCTTCTCAGAGCCCTCGAATAGCTGCCCATGTATTGTGTCCAAGTTTTATAGCTGCAGTTAGTGGGAGAGACAGGGAGACGTGTGCTTACTCCATCGTACCTGGAACCAGAACCTATCTGTATCCCCTCTAATAACCTAGCCTTGCCAGTCACGTGCCATCACTTCTGCCATACTCTATTAGTTAAGGCAGCTACAAAGGCCCACCTTGGTTCAAGGGGAAGGAAGTAGCAAGTTTTTGAAAGTGTATGTGGGACCAGAAATATTGTTGTAGTCAATTTTAGAAAATATAATGGCCACAAATATTAATAAAGAGGAATGAAATTAGATCAAATGGGAAATAAGGAGACACTTGGGGTAAGGCTGTTGTACACAAAATGTGCACCACAAGGTCCTAAGCACCTGCTATCCATGCTTCCAGGGCAGCCTCGCAACTGAGGTAAGGCAGGAGGGTGAGAAGCATGATTCTTTACAATAGTGCTTCTCAAATGTCTCTAGTAGTACGCTCCTGAGGAGCCTGAGAACAGGGCCTGAGTAGCTTTTTTTTAATTTAAGGAATCATGATATTCTAGGAGGATTTGATGATGCTTACTTGGTGGTTTTGCAACAACTCTAAGAGGTAGGAACTTAGAATCTTGACACACACCTGCACACTCCCTTTAGGAACATGTACCCTGCCTGGTTGGAGAGGTTGGATTTACAAGTTTCACAGTGTCCATACAGTAAAAAAATAAATTAATTAATTAATCCTTCCAGAGACAATTCACTTTTCCCTGGTCTTAAAACCCAAGAGCAGCTTCTTCCATGGCCCCTTCTAAATGGACTCTGGGACCAGATGGTCAAGTAGGTAAAAACAAAAGCAGATTACCTGCAGTTGCTACAGTGCTCCACGCTAGGACTTTGTCTCACAGAGTAGCAGCCCAGTGAAGCTTGGGGGAGGGACCTGAGTTTAAAGCCCAGACCAGCACATCATTAGCTTTGTAATTTGAGCTAGTTTCTTACTCTTCTAAACCTTGCTTTTCGTAAGAGCTACCTCACACAGTTATTGTGAAGGCTTAAGTAAGTGACATCAAGTTTGTAAAGCACAGTGCCTGGAACTCAGCAAGCCCCTTTCTGAGTGTTCATTATTAGGAACATCAGACAAGTCAGCTTGAGGCCAGATCCTAACCTGAGGTCAACGTCTCGCCAAGAGGTTACCTAACCTCTCTGTGCCTCAGTTTCCTCATCTGTAAACCAGAAATAATAATAATATCTGTCTCTTAGGGTTATTTAAAGAACTAAATGGGCCAATCAGGTAAAATGTTTAAATCAGTACTTGGACAAAGCAAGTCTGCATAGGCCTGAGCAAGTATTATTACAAATCCATGACCGTGAAACTGGGGTGTGTGTGTTTTGAGGCTGAGCGGGATCGTGCAAGGAGATACAGGAGGTCACAGGTTCAACATGGTGCATTTCCCTGGAGAGTCAACTTGATTTGATTTAAGAAGAAAAACTTAATGAATGGACCAATGTGTCCCAAATATGCTGTTCTCTAATGGTCCACTGTTGATACCTACGGATCCCAACAATGCCATCCCTCTCCCAGAAGTGACGTCTGGATTCCAGAGAGAAGGAAAGGGAGGCCCCTGGATGACAAGGAGGCACCTGGCCACCAACAGAGTGTGCAGGCATCGTGTAGTCATCGCCTTGGCATCTTTCTCTGTCCCAGCTGCTTCAAGCACGGCCGTTTTCCACATTCCCCTTCATTAAACAAGAAACTCAGATGTTGGTAATTAGACCGCCGTCCCCAGCTGCCAAGTCACATTCGGTTCCAAAAAGCCCTGTATACTGCTACTTGTGCGTTTGTTAACAATGTCCCCACAACAGGTCTGCAATTAGAGCCCATCTGTTCGTTTTCTCGGAGAGCATTGCCAACTGACGCTGGTGAACTTGGAGTCCTCATTCTTGTGAATTTCTGACCAGAAACCCTGAGCCAGAGGTCACTTGTCCCCGAGTGAGGGTCTAGGGCTGGGGGCCCCTGGATACCAGTCCTAATGGGCGCCCGTAATAAATGTGAAGGTGGGCATGATCACATGATAGGGGCGCATATGTGGATTTCATGGGGTGTCTATGCAGTCTCCTCAACCGAAAACAGATCCCCTCCTTTCCCCAGCAGTCTGCCCATCGGGCTGGCCACATCTTGTCAGTCTGCTGCTGCCACTGGTACCCGGGGGTCATTTTCCAGCCAGTATTGTTTGGTTAAAATTAGGTGTCATTGCTTCCCTGGGGAGGTGAGAGGCCCCCATGCCACCCTAGTAGGAGATGCCCCGTAGGCATGTCAGCTCCCTCTCTCTCCTCCCACCCAGCCTCACAGAGGAGTCAGTGGTAACAGCCCCTCCTCCCGGGAACTGCCTGGGGAGATGTGGAAAAGGGGGAGCCAGGAGTATCAGGATGCACGTGCAGCATATTTGAAACCACATAAATTTAGAAATATATCTTCCAAGAGAAAAGCTACGCATGCCTGCATCAGCAAGGAGTTACGGAGTAGTGACTCAGTGCTAGGGGCCTTGCCAGACACTATATCCCTATATAGGGAGGGTAGGAAGACATAATTTCCCCTCTACCTTAGGAAGCTTTGACTAAGACAGTGGTTTTCAACCTTAACTACACATTAGCATCTCTTTTGGAGCCTTAAAAAATACTAATGCGATCAGGAAAGCAAGTCCTAAAAGAGGACAAAATTAGCATCTAAAAGAATTAAATACTTAGGAATAAATCTAACCTAGGAGGTAAAGGACTTATACACTGAAAACTACTGCAATTGCTGAAAGAAATTAAAGATCTAAAAAATTGGAAAGACATCCTGTGTTCATGGATAGGAAGACATAACATTGTTATAATGTCAGTACTACCCAAAGCAATCTATAGATTCAATGCAATCTTTATCAAAATTCCAACATCCCTTTCTCCAGAAATGAAAAAGTCAATCCTCAAATTCATATGGGATTAAAAAGGAGCCTCAAATAGCCAAAATAATCTTGAAAAAAATAAAGTTAGAGGTCTCACATTACCCAACTTTGAAACTTATTACAAAACTGCAGTCATAAAAACAATATGGTACTGACATAAGGACAAACATATAGACCAACTGAATATAATAGAAAGACCATAAATAAACCTTCACATATATGGTGTATTAATTTTTGATAAAGATGCCAAGACCATTTAATGAGGAAAGGACAATCTTTTCAACAAATGCTGCTAGGAAAACTCGATACCGTCAACGTAGAAGAATAAAATTGGACTCCTACATGAGTTAAAGCATAAAAATCAGCTCAAAATGAGTCAAAGACCTCAGCTTCTTTGCTAAAATTATAAAACTTTTAGAGGAAAACAATGGGGGGAAATCTTCATGACATTGGATTTGACAATGACTTCATGGATATGACACCAAAAGCACAGGCAGCAAAATAAAAAACAGATAAATTGGACTTCATGAAAATTAAAATTTTTTTGTGCTTCAAAGGATACTATCAAGAAAATGATCAGATAACCTACAGCACGAGAGAAAATATTTTCAAATGATATATTGGGTAAGGGATTAATATTCAAAATATGTAAAGAACTCCTACAACTCAACAGCAAGATAGCAAACAACCCAACTTAAAAATGGGTGAAAGACTTGAATAGATATCTCTCCAAAGAAGACGCACAAATGGCCAATAAACACATGGAATGATGCACAACACCATTGCTCACTGGGGAAACGCAAATCAAAACTACAATGAGATACCACTTCACATCTGTTAGGATGACTACAATTTTAGAAAATAACAAGCAGAAAAGAACAAGTGTCGGCCAGGATATGGAAAATTTGGAACCTATGTGCATTACCGGTAAGAATGTAAAATGGTATAGCCACCGTGGAACACGGTTTGACAGTTTCTCAAAAGGTTAAACATACAACTAGTATATGGCCCAGCAATTCCATTCCTAGGTATCTATCCCAAAGAATTGAAACCAGGAACTGGCATCCAGGACTCTCAGACTCCAGAGCTGGAGCCCTTAATTACTGTGCCCAAGAAGAGGACACCAGCATGTCACAGGTCTTAGGAGGGAGATCAGGGAAAGCTGCCTGAAGGAGGGAGCATGTGAGGATTGTAGAGGCCGCTCCCTGGGGGACATGGGGTAGGCAGTGCAAAAATTGCAGTCAGTAAGAGCAACTTGGCCGAGATGGGGGAAGGAGGGGCAGGCTGGAGTCTCATAGAGAAAGGGTTACCAGTGGAGGCTGGGTAAGTGATGAGCTTGGAAAAGCGGGTTCAGGATGGACGGCCAGAGGGAAGGGGGAGTATTTCATCCTGTGCGTCCATGAACAGCCACCAAAGGGGTTGAGCAGAGGAGACATACCCAGAACTGTGCCGTAGAAGAATCAATTAGGCAGAAGCCCACAGCACGGAGGGTGAGGGTGCTGCATCCGTTCAACAGATAATCAGGGCACACTTGCTGTGTGCCAGCTACTGTCCTAGGTCCTGGTGTTCCAGTGTGAACTCGGCAGGCCACCGGTCAGCGGGTTGGTCTGCGTGGAAATGGGCTGGAGACTGATGGTCAAAGTGAATACAAGTAAAGCCACAGGGAACACCATGATTTCAATCTGAGTTTGTGGGAGGTTCATGATGCTGCTCCAAGAATTGTTTCATGCAGAAGAGATGCTTTGGGGGAAAACTTTGGGGTAGGTTTTGGACACATTGTGTTTGAGCTGCCGGCATGCCCTTCGCTGTCGAGAAGTAATAGTTAACTTCCGTTATGCCACCTACCAACTGCGGGCCTTGGACTCGATACTTAACCTCCTGCAGTGATCCTCGGTTTCCTTACCTGCAAGTTGGGGGGACAAGGACTGAACATTCCTCATAGTACGGTTGAGAATCCAATGACTGTGTATGTTTGGGGACCCCGCAGGGGGCCTCAATATTGTGAACCGCAAGAAAGTAGTGGGAATAAAGCCTGGGTGCAAAAAGGCTGAGGATAATAAAGGCGTAGAAGCTTAGAGATGTGTCCGAAGAGGCACTGTCTTTATGTTGACAGGTGAAATTATATATTTTTCTAAATGTTCATGCTCTTGAAAACGTGCAAGAAAAAGACCTATTGAGTAAAAAACAGATTTCTATCTCCATCACCCAGTCTCAAGCACACATCCCTGGAGAGAGCAGGATCTCTAGCGCCATTCAAATGGCGGCCACATCTGTCTGTGTGCAGGCCACGGTGACACAGGCCTGTCCCCATGGGGCCAGCAGGCTTGGCTGCCAATGACCCATGGCTGATGGCAGAACCCAGCACAGACAACTGCTGATAAGAATGGACCAGTGGCCTCTTCTGGATGGCTGGGTGATTAGCCCAGGCCCCCAGAACTTAAATCAGCCTTGGCAAGAAGGGGAGAAGAAGAGGGAGGGGAAACCCTGCATTTGCCTGGATTGTTTATTCGAAAGAGACTAAGGGAGAAACTCAGGACTGAACTTGTCTCTGTTTACTGAATCAAGTTTTCTGTTTTTGGGTAGAATCTGGGCTAGAGAGAAAATAAAGGTCCATCTGCATATATCTGAGTCTGTGACTATGAGAGGCACACGGCTGGGACACGTGAGGAAGGACGCCCTACTGTCCAGCTGGGGTCCGCAGGCATGCATGAAGCACTCCACGTCCCCAGCACTTCAGCAACAAAGGAAGGAGAGCTGGGACACACAGTTGTGAACAAAACAGTTTCTACCATCAGTTGTGAACAAAACAGCTCAGAGTAGTGGGCAGTTCATGTCCCAGATCAGAATGGGGGACGCACTGTCAGAGAGGGGCAGCCCCAGTGCCCCAGGAGCAGGAAGGACAGAGATGGCTCTGCCCTGGGGTACCCCAAGACAATGTCCTAGAAGAGTTGTCATCTGAGTTGAGATTTGAAAGAGAAGCTGCAGTGACATTGTCAGGTTTTATTTTTCCTCCCAAACACTGAGAACTGAGGGTCTCTATGGTTAAAAGACAAAATTTGCGTTTAATGCTGAGTCTTCTCGCTCAGTCGTGCGGGGCAGGCTATCCTAGCAGGACCCTCTGCTAGCATGAGTGTCAGGGTACAGTAGTGTTGGAGATCACGGGCTCCACCAGCAGGAAAACCTGGGTTCAAGTCCCAGCACTGCTGTGTGACTCTGGGCAAGTCACTTACCCTCACTGAGCCCTTTTATTCTCTGTCTATAAAAGAGAGACGATACTACCTCCTTGTAAAGTTATTCTGAGTGTAAATAAGAGTTCTCTGCAGATGGAGCACACAGACCAATGCTTGGCACACACAGGACATTCTCAGGGAACACAGGTTAGAACTCACACAGCCGTGGGTCGGTGCCCCAGCTGCGAGCGCTTCTCCTGCCTTCTACATGGAGCCTTCTCCCCCTGCTAGAGCCCTGCTCCTCTGGAGATACTGAAAGTCCAGCCCTTCCCAGGATCCTCTCAGAGACCACCTGCTGTTAGCCTGCCAGGATCCTTGGCACGGGTTTAGCCAAGTCCACAGATAGTGGCTTCTGCGGCTCCGGGAGTGGAAAGAGTCACTCCTATTTTGGGGTGAATCTGTCCTCATTTCAGCATTGATCAGGGCTGTTGATGGGGACCCAAGAGGACCTCAAGGTGCCGTCTCTAACTGGAGGACGGGGTGAGGCATGGAGGAGGGAACAGCATGTGCACAGACTCTGAGAGCAGGAGCCTGGAGGAGTTGCGGGAAAGGGAGCGTAGCTGAAGAGTGGAAAGCTACAGGCAGAGCAGACTTGCTGAGTGCTGGGCGCCCTGCTCAGCCTCTCTCCACCCATTCGGGCCTCACAGCAACCTCACACGGTCAGGACCAGCCTCCTCCTCCCATTTTATAGATTGTGCAAAGGAGAGGGTCTCGGCTACCTGCCCCGCATCACACAGCCCGTCAGGGTCAAGGCTGAAGTTTAAAGCCAGCCCGCCTGGCATCCACAGGCGCCACACCTGTCCCCTGCCCAGGCACTGGGCTTTTACTAAGGGCACCAGACATTCTCCTAAAAGCAATGGAAACGGAGTAGGAATCGTGACAAGATTCCTCTGGCCACTGGTGGAGAACAGATTGAGGACATTGACAGCGAAATCAGGAATATCACCCCTCTCAGAGCCCCTTAAAGGTGTTGGGACGAGAGAGTTAGGGGCTGAGGCTGAGCTGGTTTGGGGGCGGTAGGGAGAACCGGTCAATCTGAGAGATGTTAGGTGTTCTCATCCTTGCACTTCACCCTAATTTTATTCGTGAAATACAAGAATTAGCTCTGACTGGCTCGGCATTGGAGGGAGGGGGTATCAACTCACCAGGAAGCCTAGGCAGCCCCTCCGGGGACCTTGCTGTCACTTTCCACCGCTTCTCCTGTCAGCGTGAGGGGCTTGGAGTCCCGACCCTGGAGCTGGGGCCTGTGGAAGCCGGCGGATCCCAGGGGACCAGCATTCAGATTGATTCCCCAAGAACCAAGCAAACAGGGAGACAGCCCTCCCATGGGGCAGGAATCCCTCTCCGGACCCAAAGACCCCTTGTAGACCACCCGCCCCGCACCCTCCAGGCCAAGGCTTTATCCAGAATCACGAAGAAGGCTAAGAACGTGTCTCTCCCTGGTACTGTGATCAGACACAACTGCCTGCACCCCCTAAGACGGCCTGCCCGCTTTGGCAAAAGGGAACCAGCGCTTTTGAAAGGATCTGCTCTGAAAGTCACAAAGTTGCCCCCATCAGGGGCTGCTCTGAGCCACGTCCTCACCTCCAGGTGGTATCTGCCGCCAGCAAGCACAGTCCCTGCAGTACCCCCTTCAGAAAAGCCCAGAAAAGCATCACACACTTTTATACGGCTGCTCACAGCCCCACGGTGGGGTCAGCAGACAAACGGGGCGTTTCTGTGTCTCCACGACAGTCCCCAGTTTCAGCCCTGAGAGGGGGCAGGATGTGAGAGCCAGGGAGGGGGGTCTTCGCCGCCTCCAGCACCTTGAGGCCTCACCAGGGTTCCTGCAGCCACGGAGAGTTAATCTCCACGGCGGAGATTAGTTTATTCGATTAGCTCTGCTCCCTGTAGACTACCCTAGGAGCTCTCCGCTACGCATCCAGAACAAGCCCTACCCACCTTTTACCAGCCGGGAGAAGATTCGATAGAATTATCTCTCTCCCCCTTCTTCCTTTCATATGATTGGAAAATAAATTGAAAACGAATTTCAGTCATTGCTTGTGTTTTAAATATGAGATAAAGGGCAGCCCCCCCCCCCCCGCCCCCGGCCAGCGAGTTCCACAGATGGAGGGAGGGAAGCCGGAGGCCCGGGGGCTCTGGAGCGAATGTGTCAGGCCACCAACAATATTTGCGTAGTCAGGCTGTTAAATGTTGACATATTTAACTGATTATCATAATTCTGTTTCTGGAGACTATAGGTGTAGCCATCAAAACTTGAAGTTATAAAATAAAAGTGCTCCCTTCAGCATGCTATTTCAAGATGTCTCTTAAATCTCTGGTGCTCCAATGCCCTGCACGGTGAGTTTTAAAAAAACTCTGATGCCTGGGTCCTACTCCCAGGAATTCTGATTTAATTGGTCAGGGGCGTGGCCTGGGCATGCAGATTATGTTTATTTTTAATTTTATTTATGTTTATTTTTATTTTTTAAATTTAAAAAAATTATTTATAAAGATTATTTTTAAAGAGGATTCTGGTGTGTAGCCAAGTTTGAAAACTTTTGCCAGCAAAGATTCTCTGCTAATAGCAATATCCGGACAACCTGAAGGTGTCACAGCTTCATTAGTGGCACCATTAAGCAGAGCACGCGTATGCTCTCAAGCATCACGTTAGGAACCTAAACTCAACAAGCTAGTTCTTTCTTACCTTCTCTTTCCAGTGGGGTACCTGCTTGCCAAGCGGTAAGTGTCTTGGTGGGAGTGCCCTGGGTAGACAATGACCCCAAGTGTTTGTGATGCAACATTCATGGATGTCCTTATGCAGGGCCTGCATTCAGCATTTGTCATAACTGTCACCAAAAATGATTTCCTGGGTCAGAAAAATGACTTTAAAGCTTGACCCTGAAGACTCAGCTTTGCCTATCTGCTTACTCTGGTTCAGGATGTGATGTCGAGCATTGCCCTATTAGTGGGTCCTTTCCACGTTGAGTCTCCCTGGTTGGTAACAGTGATGATGCGAGAAACAGCTGCATTTTGATTGATGTTGGTCAAGATAGAAGGACGGTGAGTAGCTGAGAGTGATGGTGTTGACAAGGGACATGAGCCCAGGAGAAGGTTCAGGAATGTGGATGTTGCCTTCCTTGGCAGGCCCCTTCCAGAAATCAGTAATTCAGCACCAAGTAATAAAAATAGTGGGATTCCTACTACAAGTGTCTTCTGTTGCCCAAATGAGAGATTTCTGGTTCTCACGCACAACGTAGCTACCGATTTACACAGACCTCCACGTACATATTTTAAAATGCACTGAGATCTGATTAAAATGGACAGCGACACTTCTTTTAATTATTCGTTTCAGCTCTGGTATACAGAGACTCTTTCTAAAGTTGTAATAATTGTCAAATAATGATTTCTCAGCCGCTCTCACTTCCTCATTAAACCAGGCACATGCTAGTTTAGTTCTTGGCTTTATGAATCCAACATCACTAGTTTGCAGTAAGGACGGAAGTCAAACTCAGATATTCACAAAGGAGAATCCTATTTCAAAATTAAATTATTAAAAACACTTGGACAAGAAGACACACATGGATAAATGTAAGATCGGTAGCTGGACGCTAGTGAAGTTTTTGGAAGATCGAATGTATTTGTTTTCATTAAATTATATGATTGTATACAGTAGGTTATCATTGGCCTTGAACCGTCAGCTGAGTCACAGCAGGGCCTCAATTAGGATAGTGGATTTCTTTTAAGAAATAATAACGACACATAAAAATTTAAAACACAACTAAAAAAATATGAATGTGTGATTTCTGTCCCACCCAAAGAGACAAAAACTACCTCAACTGGACGTTCCCAATTCCTTTCATAACCAAAATCACTACAGGTAGGTTTCAGATTGTTCGAGGTCATTCTTTCATAGGTCCTTGAAGTTATTTATCTCGAGTCACTTTTTAAATATGTATTGTCAGACTCCGCCTTGTTAAGACCCGAGAAGATGCTCTGTCCTTGATCTACATTTCAGCAATTTGGAATTCTGAACACTTCTGACTTTTCCTTCGGAATCTTTTATGGTGAGCCAGACGTCATCCATTTGGAATCTGTGATATTTCACCTTTGGAATGTGGGATCCCTTTTGTTGCAGTGGTTTAAAATAATCCCCTCTTCTGTGTATGTCTAGTGTGTTAAAGAGGAACCTTGTTTCAAATTCATTCCCAGGCGAAACCAAGGGCTCACCACATTTTAAAGTCATCGGAACAGGTCTTTACATGCAATTAAATCTTGAGGTTAGCAGGAAACAAAACAGCATGTTTTTTTGTTGAACTCGTTCATGACTTTTCTGGCCATTCTTCCCCATGGAGGGGCTTGATGCTGGGTCTTGTATCTGGACGATTTGAATTCCTTATTTACAACCTCTCCCTTACTCTGCACATAGTAGGCACTAAATAATTGTCCCTGGGATTTATCATTTGGCCATTAGTTTGCCATCTGTGGAAGAAAATCATCATGTGTGAGCTGTCTTTCAACAGGACAGCACGGGGCCCCCCAGATTCTGCCTTTGGAGGTGGCTCCTAGGAGCTCTGCCTCTCCTCTGGTGACCCACTGATCCGCAAGGAGCTGCCATGCTGAGCTCCACCCTCCTGCAGGGCACTGCAGCCAGGCCCTCTGCCTGTCCCCTGCCCCCACCTCCTTTCTTCTGACAACGTACAGAATATCAATAGCATTTTCGGCTTAGAGAGTTCAAGGGTCAATGTTCAAGGTGCTTAAGGCAGGGGGAACTCCCCAGAGACCTCAAACGTCAGCCCTCAATAGCCAGGCCAGTGTCCTTGGGGTGCGTGACAGTGACGGCATCTCCAAGTAAATAGAGGCACCCCCCACACCCCGTGTGAAAGCACCAGTGCTCCTCATGCTAATTAAACAAACCAATTATGGTAATTAACTGGCGCAAATGTTTAAATGGCTGGGAATCAGAATGAAGGAGGCTACCACTTAGCTGCCACACAATTGTCCTAGTAAAAAATGGATTTCCAAACGAGAGCATACTAAAGTTTTTGACAATGTTCAAAACGTATAGCTAGATTGAAGTTCTTAGCAAGTCTGAAATGCCAAACTACGTCTGCCATCTGCTTCATCTGCAGATTCGTAAAGACAAGAAAACTAGAAACAAACAAAGAACAACAGAAGCCAAAATTTTAAAACCCCACTACACTGACAAGATGTCGTGGGTGTTACTTTTCCTATCACTTCAGCTACAGTAATCAGAGAAATTCAGTTTCCGCGAAGGTCACCTTGACTTCAGGAAGGAGACAAGGCCTGAATGAGACGCTAATTAGGAGGCATCTCTTTGAAAACTGTCTAAATGGCTGAATATATATATATATAATTTTTTTTTTAAAGCAGGCCTGTGGTTAAAATAGTTTGCACCAAGTTCTCGCATTTTGTTTTCTTCCGAAAGAGAGTTGGTTGGTCAAGTTGATCCCTTGTTGTTGAAATTCAATCAAGGGCATTAAAGTGTAAACCAGTTGGAAAAACAAAGAGCTTTAGGGAAATTAGTTGCTTCAACAACAACAAACAAGCACTCCGTAATCTTCTTAGAGAAATTAATGAAAGGAAAACCCCCTTCAATTTGGGAGGAGAATGATCCCCAGCTCTCAAAGCAGAGGCCTGGGAGGTTTAGAGAGAAGGTGCGAATGAAGAAAGCAGGATTAAATCGGACTTCAATGAGAACACAAAGAAATTGGGGGGATCTGAGAGCGCAGCGCACCCATTTTCAGATGGAAGAGTATTTTGGAGGGCCAATGGGTCCTAATCCTTTATGCAAATCTCCTTAGATTGAAGTTTGCTTAAGTGTTTTATTTCTTTGCATACAATTAACATGTGAAGCTCTGAAATGCTAAACTACTTCAAAGAATCTCCCTTGTCTAGAAGCATCTAGAGTTATGGAGCAGGCTGCATTTAGTAATCTTCCAAAGTTTTCTGAAACTGTAAGATGAAATCTCATTTTTCAGAGAGAGTCTTGCAAACACTCAAAAAAAAGAGAAAAAACTAAACCAACCAACCAACCAACCAACAAACAAAACATCCACCTTGCTTATTAGAGACCAGACCAGAATTATCTTCTTTTTCTTGGCTTTAGGTTGATAAGCATATTTCCTATTTTTCTTTCAATTTGATCATGTTCCCTACACTCCTCTTTTTAAATTAACACAAAAATTGTAATTCTGAACCATGACCAGTGGTTTGGTTTTTTTGTACTTTCTATTTGGAAATAACTTCAAATTTACAGAACAGTTACAAAAATTAAAAGTAGTACAAAGAACACTACATCTCCTTTACTTATATCCACCTACTGTTAACACTTTATCCCATTGTTTTATCATTTGTGTATGTCACACACACACATGCACACACAGGCACACACACAACAACTTTGTTTCCCTAAACCACTTGATGGGAAGTTACACAAATCGAGTTATATAACTCTGGATACTTCCATGCGGATTTCCTGAGAACAGGGAGATTCTCTTATGTAGGCACAATACAGTTACCAACTTTAGTAAAATTAACCTTCATACATTTTATCTGATCTATCATTTGTGTTTCAATTTTGTCAGTTGACCTAACAATGTTCTTTATAGCATTTCCCCTCCCTGCAGTACAAGACTCCGGCCTAGTATCAGAGGTGCATCGGGCTGTCATGTCTTTTTCGATTTGAACAATGTTTTCAAAGTTATACAAATTTTAAGCATTTGGATGTTTTTAGTAAACGATGATTATAGTCAATAAACTACTGTAGTGTTTAATTTAGTTACCCAAAGTTCAGGTTTTTGTCAACTTTTGTAATTAACTTGTGTGGAATCCTAGAGTCAGAGAGTAACAACAGCAACAATAAACCTTTATTGATCACTTACGGGGTGCCAGGCACGCTGCTAAGTGATTTCTACGGAGTCTCTATGAGATTACCTGTTCCACCAGGGCCACCTCTTCTCTCTCCCAGCACAGAACGAAGGGGCTTCCAGAAGTCTGCAGGATCCCTCCTGAGAATCTGCATGTCCAAATTCCAGTTCTGCAACTCAGGCAGGGAGGGGTCCCGGCCCTACTGGGCCATGATCTGTGTGCAGGGCATAAAGAAGGAAGGTCCCTTGTCTCCACCTTCAAGGGGTTACTGCCCCCCTCCCGCCCCACCCCAGCAGCCTATTAGGACACACGTGAATCTTCTGCTTCAGATGCGCACAGGAGAGCTCACACGCATGTGCCTACCGGCCTGTGTCCGCCCTCTCCTAGCTCCACCGATGTGCTGGGTATCCCCAGGCAAGACAGTGAGCTCTCTGTCCAAGTGGGGAGGTCTTCAAAAGTATAAAGTGTCTTGATTTCAATGTAAAATAGTTGCTGTCATTTCTGTATCATCCAATGGGTTGACGTGGCCCAGAAGGCTTTGGCAGTTGCAGCCAGTTGTGGTGGGGGAAGGAGTGTGGGATGAGATTCAGATCCTGGCTGGCTGGGATTCATTCGGCATCCATCTGAGTATGGTGGAAATTCACCAGGTAGAAAGGAGCGAGAAAGGAGAAGGGAACGAGGGGAGGGACAGAGAAGTGTGTTCCAGAACAAGAAAAACACCTAGGGACAGGGTCACCTAGGCAGATTCAGAGGTCACTGCCAAGTGTGGCATGGCAGAGGGCCACGAGGAGGCGGAGGTTGGGGCAGAATATAAAGACAGGGCCACGGGGCTCCACGTGGGACACCTGCCGTGTGAGCGCTGGAGAGGGCTGGGCCAGAGCAGGCCTGGGTGAGGCTTTCAAGTTGTCTTTGTGAAAGGAGAGGAAGGACGAAGGAGGGAGGAAGGGAATCACAGCCATGCTCGTCACCAGACAGAGCTGTTTTCACTCCACTCTAGATTAGAAAGTCCTGCATTCATTCTTTCATTCCATGTACATTTTTGGAGCACATTCTATGTACCAGCCAATGAAGTAGGTCCTAGCATACAGGAACAGACAAGGTATAGGTGGTAAACTCAAGGGAGAAAAGTGAAGGACAATAGGGGAGAGAAAGTGACATCAATGTGGGGGTGGCACGGCTATTTCCTTTAGAGGAGTCACGGAAGACCTCTCGGAGGAGGTAGCATTTGAAAAGAGATCTGAAAGCAGGAAATGATACAATGAACTGTGTGGATATCTGGGGGAAGAGCAGCCCAGGGAGCAGGAATGGCAAGTGCAAAGGCCCTGTGGCAGGAGCACGCTCGGTGTGTGTTAGGCACCATGAGGCATCCACCACGGGTGGAGCATGGTGAGAGGGAAATCATGGGAGAGGAAATAACAGAGGTGACCAGGGAGCAGACAGCGTAGGACTTTGCAGGTCACGGTGAGCATGTTGGCTTTTACTCTGAGTGACGTGAGAGGCTATTTCAGGGTTCTGGCAGAGGATCCTTTCATAGGATGTGATGTAGAAACAGGTAGAAACCAGGAGGCTACTTAGAAGGATATTACAACAAGCCAGGAAGTGACAGGCAGTGACCAGTGAGAGAGAGGTGGCTGTTTTGAAGGTGCATTGCTGGTGGACCAGAATTGCTGGTGGGGTGTGAGAGAAAGAGAAGAGTCAAAGATAGCTCTAAAACTTCAGGCCTGAGCAACTGGGAAAACAAATTTTTCATTTACAGGAATTAGGACGGTGCCAGAAATGGTTTTGCTGAGAAGAAGAGATGAGAGTAGTGGACACCAGAAGTTCATTCCCTTTTTTTATTTTTTGAGACAGAGTCTTGCTCTGTCCCCCAGGCTGGAGTGCAGTGGTGTCATTGTGGCTCACTGCAACCTCAAACCCCTGGGCTCAAGCGATCCTCCCGCCTCAGCCTACCTAGTAGGTGGGACTATGGCGCCCACCACCATGCCAGGCTGATTTTTCTATTTTTTGTAGAGACAGGGTCTTGCTCTTGCTCAGGCTGGTCTCAAACTCCTGGCCTCAAGCGATCCTCCTGCCTCAGCCTCCCAAAATGCTAGGATTACAGACGTGAGCAAACACGCCCAGCAGAAGTTCATCTTTGGACACTATGAAACCCTTATTAGACACCCAAGTGGCGATGGTGGCGTCTTCCCCCTAGACCCTGATATTCTGAAGATGAATATTCTATTTTCCACCCTCAGCATCCTCATCCCCTTCAAAGTAAATTTCTGACAAGGAACTGTCTTGCTGTGCTGCGGCGTGCTTAAGATCACGGAGGAATCAAGGCCATGAGCTCTAATTTGTGACTCTTCAGTGTTGCAGTTCACACGTGACTTCTTGCCTTCCGACGTCTGGAAAGAAATCCAGTTGTGTAGAAATGTGTCCACACAAGATACCATCAAGTAGAATGTGTTTCATGTAACAAGTTTAGCAAGAGATGTGGAAGGGTCAGGCTGCCCTGACATGAGCCTTTGTCACTAAGGATGTGAGTGAGTCGCAATTTCTTCTCTGTGGGTGGGCAGGCGAGCATGCTGTTTACTGGTGTGGGTTTCAGAAGTGCCTTATTTGTGTGTGTGTGTGTGTGTGTGCACAGCAGGACTCGTGTGAGCTGTGGGGAAATCCAATGTGGATGGGGAGAAACTCCTGGGTTTTGCTGCAACTGACTCTCTACCTATGGCCCTTGTGCGGTTTATCCTGCCTCGTCTGCTTGTGGGATTTTCAACCCCTTCCTGTCTCCAGGAACTATTCCAGGAACCATCACCATACTCTTGTGCTTCTAGGCCCCTGTGCTGATGAGGCTTCTGGACAAGGGGTAGCTGTCGAGTTCTCCCAGTCCCTCCCAGTCCAGCCCTTCTTCCTACACAGTGGTTAAATGTGGACTCAGAAAACCCATGGTCTCCTAGGTCCCCTCTTCTTTGCTGTGTGACTTTAGGCAAATTGTTGAACTTCTCTGAGCCTCAGTTTCCTCATCTGTGAAATGGAGGTGATGATGTTTGGACTTATCCATAGGATTGTAACAAAGTTGTGATAAACATGGGGCCATAGCTACTCTCTATATATAGACTATATAGACTACATATATAGTCTATATAAATATATACACACACACATAAAGTAGACAAGGAACCACGTTCCCTGGGGCACTACTGTTTCCAGGGACAATGGCTTGGTGAGCAGAAGGTAGACTTGACTTTAGCCGCACTTGGCCCCTCCTGGGTGCTGTTGGCAGGGTATAATCTGCCCAAACCACTCACACAGGCCCTGGACACACAACTACAACCCTTTTAGGACATGGTCTATGCCTCATAAGTATTCACCAGTGTCACCGTATGTTGCTATCAAGACAGTCCCGGCTCCTCACGTATTATCCTGGAGCAAGATCAGCCACGGTGCCTCCTTTACCCTACTCTAGTGGCCCGAGGCCCCCAGGAAGGCTCTCCTCTGAATTCAAACAAGGTAACCAAAAAGGGGGAGCCCTGCCCCTCAGAATACCCCACCAAACGCCCCCCACCCCTTTCCAGTGAGTGTCAGGGTCCAGCGAAACCTCCGAGTACCTGGTAGCAGCTGGTGGTATTTCTGAACGGGCAAAGAAGGGAAACTAATTTTCCCAGTTCCAGAAAATGGCTTGAGGCCTCCAAAGTGGCCCCTCCAGACGGGCAGCTGGAGCAGGCTGGGGCGAGCTGCGCCGCGTGGGCTTCCCGAGGACCATATGGGCAACACGGCTCATTCCGTGGCTACACCGCCCTGCTTGTCATCCCCAATCATACTTGCTCTAATCCGTGTTTTAATTTACTCTGCTGGTGCAACACCCGTGCTGCCAGGGCGGTCCTTGGGGCCCCCTCATTCCTGCTGCTGATGACAAGGCGTATGCAAAAGGCACAATTATTCACCCACCAAGGTGACAGAGAAGGCCTCTGCCTGGGAATAGGTTTCCAGCTTCCAGCATTTTCATGTCAGTCGCTGAAGCACTTTGCAGTTTGCAAACAATTCTATGGAGACCTTTTTTTTTTTTTTTCCACAAAAGTATTTTGATCATAGCAAGTGATGAGACTTCAAGTGGTGGCCGGCCGGTTGGCATTGATTCTGAAAGGCCCGTCTTAAGAAGGGTGGCCGCACACACTCCTCCTATCAGCTGGATTATTGGATTTTTCTTTTTAATCAAATAAGATTCTCCTCTCCCTTCTCCTTGCCCTCCTCCTCCCACACCCCCAACTCCCGCCTGTTTGGCCAAACAAAGGGAAATATGTCAAGCCCGGCCTATTAATTTGCACAGATTTGGCGTTGTTTATGTTCTCATGTGGACCACATTCCAAAGCACCAAAATAAAACAGCTCGAGTGTAGCTTTCAGCTCCCGAGCCCGTGATGTATTTCATTTGCCACGGTCCGAGCCGTGTTAACAATGCCTTTCATTTTCTTATGGCCTAAAATGATTTTCTTTCTGTGAGGGCCATTTTGAGAGAGAGAGAGAGGGAGAGAGAGACAGAGAGGAAGGAGGGGGGTTAGAGAGAAAGAGAGAGAGAGAGAAGAAAAGAAAACCACTTCTCTTTCCTTTTCAGGGTATCATTTGCAATTTAAAGCCAGCCTGGGGAGCGCAGGAACAATGGCGCTGCCCATAAAATAGTCGCGGCCGGGGGCGCATGCCGAATGAGGGTGATGTCGAGCTATTTAGTTCTTTGTCCTTCCATAATATCTACTTAATGCAGTTCAATAGCAGCGGATTGTTAGCAGCATTAAGGATTCTATTAAGTTCTTCCCAAAGCCCTGCTATGCTCCTCCAGCTGTTGAGAGCCGGGAGCTTTCAGCTGAGCCTGGACTAGAACCTTCCGGAAAACACCTCTGGAAAATGGGTCTTTTCCAGGCTAGGAAGGACCTCGTTTGATTTCAGACCTGGGACTGCAGCACCTGCTCAGAAAGGTCTGCTTGCTGCTATGCGGGGTTTTTTCCAAATCCCTTGAGCTTCAAATTTGGGAGCTGCCTTCCCACAGCACATTCTAGCAAATCCATGAAATGCTTCCACATCTCCCGTTAAATATAAAAGGTTTTTTACTCCAAGAATATTTTCATCATTTTCAGTTCTGCTTTAAGTGAGAATAAATGATCCATTTTGCTCTTCTGATTTTCTTCATCGTTTAGATATAATCAGACAAGAGTTGGAGTTCAGACACAACCCTGCCTCTTTAGATATTTAATTAAACATTTTGTAACTTCGAACCTACTGTTTTTGTTTTTATGTTTTGAATCCATTACTATAATTTTGTTTTCAGGCAGAAAAATCATCCCCATGGGCCCTCAAAAAGTGGGCCTTGGGCCAATCGCTAAAATGGCTTCTACCTGCAAAGAGTGTGCCTGGTTCGGACTCGACATCATTCTTGTCAAGTCAGCTGGCGAGCCCCAGGGGCGGCCTTTAAATCTTTATTTAATACTCCAAGACGACTTCATAGGATTTTGCTAGACCAAATAAAGCCAGGTGGCCGGGTTTACATTTTTAGGGCCTAGCACGGACCCTGCACACAGGGGTACCCATCCCTCCTCGGAAGCAATGGTCATTTGTGAATGAGTTCTAGAAAGAGTCAGTCATACAGGAATCAGGTCTTTCTCTCTTGCTTTGAATTCTGATGCCTTCTTGGGCCAACCCTGCCCCAGCAGACCCTGGCGATGGGGCTGGGGCGGGTTGCCTGTTGCAGCAGGAGGGATCGGGATCCCAGGGCACCCAGGAGCTGGCTTCTCTGGCCCCCGGGCCCCAGTGGTCAGGGAGAGGCAGGAGAGGGGGCGGGGGCCCCTGGAGGGCAAGTAGGGAGGGAAAGCGGCCACACCAGGATTTCACACAGTTGGCTTGAAGAGGCAAGCACTAAGCTGCCTTTTCAACCATGGTAAACCCCGTCCATCTGGCCACCCTAAAACTCTCTTAGCTTGTTCCCCTTGCCCAGGGCTGATTGGGCCTCCTGAAGCAGAAGTAACGACTTCAATGGTGTAAACCCCGGCCACTTGAGGGTATTACATTTCATTTCATGCTTGACTTAATCAAAACTGGGGAAATGAAATGTACACCTTTTTGATGTTCTTTTCCCTGCTGTTTAAAGAGAAGAATCTTAACCCATTTGATCTTCACATGCACCCGGTAAATGACCAAATATGCCAAGCTGTCAAAAGCAGAAGGCGGCCAGTTGCCAGGGGGTGCTGGGCCACTGGGAAAGCACTTAATGCAGGCGAACTTAAGTTTGGGGCCCAGGGACTTTGTTGCAAATGCAGCATTTCCCCCAACTGGGCTGCAGTTATGAACTTTTTAAAAGAAAAGGTGGATTAAGGAAATAAACACGTCGTGCTCCCTAGTTGCCATTCCAGAGGGAAGGAATACAGGCTGGCCTCAACTTGGAAAACACTTGTTCCTACTAGTCTTTCAAAATTTCTCCCAGGCATCACCTCCTTCTTGAAGATTTCCCACCCTTACCCCAGGACGGGGCAAGAGGGGGGCTCTGGAGTCACTCTGTGTGTCCTTAGGCAAGTGACATAACCTCTCTAGGGGCCTCAGTTAACGCATCTGTAAAATGGGGATCACTATGGTTCTGACCTCGATTGCTTTGGATTGGATGAAGTAATGTATTCTAACGGCTCAGCATGGTGCCTGACACATAAAAAGTTCTCAATAAATGCAAGCTATTATTGTTACTGCTATTTTAATTTTGCTATAGACTGAGTTGTGTCCTCCTCAAAATTCGGATGTTGAAACCTTACCCCCCAATATGGTCGTATTTGGAGATAAGGCCTTTAAGGAGGTAATTAAAGTTCCATGAGGTTATAAGGATGGGGTCCTAATCTGATAGGATTGGTGGCCTTGTAAGAAAAGGGAGGAAGGTGTGTGTGTAGGAGGGGAGAGAGAGAGATCTCCACGTGCGTGCATTGAGAAAAGACCAGGTGAGGAGACAGCAGCCGTCGGCATGCCAGGAAGAGAGCCCTCACCAGAAACGCAGTAGGCCGGCACCATGACCTTGGACTTCCAGCCTCCAGAACTGGGAGAAAACAATTTCTGTTAAGTGCACGATCTATGGTATTTTGTTCCGGCAGCCCAAACTGACAAATACACCAACCTACTAGAGTGCTCCATTCTTGTTTACTTATGTGTCCGTCTCCTCAGTGAGACTTTACATTCTCTATGGTAGATCCCGTGACTTGTTGGCTTCCTATGCTGGGGCTTAGCACAGTGCCTGGTATGCAGTGGATGATCAATAAGTGCTTATTAAATATACAAAGGGCTGGACACAGTTGTGTCCAAGAGAGCCCTAGGCATTTTCTTATTCCAGTTTGACCACTTACACACTCAGTGATCTTGGACAGGTAGCTTGTCCTGTCTGTGCCCCCGGCTCTCCACCTGCGCCACAGTGGGTTGGACTGGATGATTTCCAGGGTCTCAGAGACTGTGGGATTCTGCCTTAAACAGACTGAGGAAATGAGACTGAAGTGAAGCAGCTGTCTTCCCCCTGCCACAGGCAACAGGAAAATGCTTGAATATGACATTGAACTAGCATGAACATGCCAAGGTAGGCTCCTTGGGCAGCTTGGCTGGGGGGCTGGGCAGGCAGGGGCACAGGACTGGGCAAGCGTGGGTCTTACCCCAGAGGCCTTGCAGCTCTGGTTCCTGCTCACCGTGGGGGTGTGGGGAAGGGACTAGGCGGTTTGTCAAGAGTTCATGGGATGGTGTAGGAGTGTCAGCTAGCCAGTCTTGGAGTCCTAAGCTCAGAGGTGATAGGAAGGGAAATAATTGTCCATCTAGCGAAGTGGGTTTCAAGAGCCTTGTATAACGAAACACCAGGAAGGGGTGCTTGTTGAACAGCACCATTTTCAGCCCTCAGCCCTGCAATCTTAACCACTCAGTAAGCAGGTGCCCCAGCTTGGGGATTTCTACCAGGCCTCCCTGGAGATCCAGGAATGTTTCCTGGATGTGCTCCTACCAACCAGACTTGCCTGCCACTAACTCACTAGTGACCTTGGACAAGTCACTTAACTCTCGGGACTCCAGTGTCATCTTTGAAAGGAGAATAATAAACATCTGCCTCCCCTGGGGTAAATGTTTTATTTGCTTATGGGGATTTTATTTGCTGCTGCTTGTAAGAACCTATCATTTGGGCCCTGAGTCACAAATCTAAGCCCTCCTGGTCCACAGGCAACAAGTTTGCCAGAGCAGAAAACTGGAAACAACCTAAATACATTGTGATACATCCATGCAATGGAACACTATGTGACCATCAAAATGACAGAGGCCTTGGTAGAGATGGCACGGAGACATGTCTGCAATGCAAAGTTAGGTCAAAACATGAAGTCCCACAACAATAAACAGAGCATGAGACTGTTTTGTAAAATGTACATGTATGCACATGTGCACATGTGTGTTCACACGTTTGGGCTCTACAAAAATCTGCACTCTGTCACTTAACAGCTTAATGAAATGGGCAAGTAACTTAATGTCACTCTTGTCTCTGATCCCTTATCTGTAAGATGGGGAGGATACTGATACCACTTGGCTGCATATGACTAGCATAAAGATTAAATGAGTCAACACAGTGTAAGATTCTTAGCACAGCCTCATCATAGACATCTAATAAAATGTGAGCTGTTCTTTGTTCCACAGATGCATTAAAAAAAAAAAGAAAGAAATTAGGAAGCAAGCATATGCACCCAAATGATAACCAAGGTCATCTCTCATTTCTGTATTACATAATTGCAAAACAAACAAAAGAGATGAGACTTTTTTTTCTAAGGAAGAAAAATAACACAAGGATAGGACAAGGCTTAGCAAGGCTTGAGCAAGGAAAGATGGTCAAAATGTATGGGGTCAGTGAACAAGTGACCCCTCTGACAGCCCACATGGCATGAGCTCATGTCACCAATAATAATTCGATGTTGGTATGTGCGATGAGAACCCTCTGCAAGCCGGTGGGTCAACCTCCTCTCAGTGCAGATCTCAGAAGCAGGACTCGAGGCACTCGAGCTTTCTAAGCCACAAAGTCTCACTTGCAGGACTCTTGTGTGACACCATGCATAGTCAGCGCCTCCTAAAATTTTTCACCCTACAGTTTCTTCTTTCCTCCCTCCAATTTCGTACCTACTCAGGAGGATGAGATTCTATAAACTTGCATTTATTATGCTCTGTATTTCTGTATCGTTTTAGTTATTTTGACAATTAATATTAATATATATTTCTTTAACAGCGTGGAGTATCAGTAAAGATGTAATGCAATAATAATAGTAATAGTGATGATTATTTACCCATTTGGATCCTGGGTGTGGCATTGCCTGCTCCCACTCCTGTGCTCATTAATGTGCTCTATGAAATAACCCTGGCAGCCAACCCTTTTTGAGCACTTGCTGTGTGCCAGGCCCTGAGCTGTCACAGAGATTAGCTCAGCTAATCCTCCAAATAGGCCTTCCATGGAGGGTCTGTGATTATCTCCATTTTAAGGTCAGAAAACAGGAAGTTCAGAGACCTCAAGAGACTTGCTCAGGGTTGCACAGCAAGAAAGAACTAGTGGTGGGATTTGCACCCTCATAGACAGACTCTGGAGCCTGCACTCACAACAGATAACTCCACACTGCACTGATCAGTCTAGATTTGCCCTTATAATTACATCTTCCACCATCCTGCTCTGGGGTCCCCTGGCACTTTGGATTTTTCGGTAGAGCTACATGCAATAGGCCTGGCCTACTGTGCCCAAGAACCCAAATATCCCACCAAGAAAATCCCAGTCTCTGCTCCACCCCTGGGCTGCACCAGAGTTTTTTTCCCCCCTTTTGTTAAGAGGCCTCATTTCTGACTTGATGAAAACATTTGTAATAGATAATCAAATGCTGATATGTTGCAAAGGACAATGCCTTATTTGTTAAATATAAATGAACATGAACACGGGTCTTCAGTGGCAGAAAGGCAAAGGGTTTTGACGCCTTTTCAGCGCACAGGCTGAGCCCCAGCAAAGAAAGCTGGGAGCCCCTAAAGGGTCTCGTCTAGGACGGTGATCGTCCGACAGCTCTTGTGTGACAAGATACATAGTTTCTTTTCAGCAACAGGCAGATTATCGGTTACTATAGTTTCCCTAATGCTCAAATACAGCTCAGGCCTAAGCTGAACAGAATAGGTTAAAAGGTGCCGAAGTTTGGCCCGGGAAACCACATGTTGAGAATCAGACACCAAACAAAGCAAAAAGCACATCTCTCTGGTCTTTGATGTCTTTTCTGAGGGATGTAGAGTGAGAAAAATACAACCGGTGCTCAGGCCAGGGTCTTGATGGGCCCCTGTGACAATGGCCAGCCGAGTGGGAGCTGAGCACAATGCCGGGACAATGTCCCCAATCCCAGGCGTCCCTGGGCATGCCGCTCACAAACACCCCGCTGGAAACCGTATTTTAGCCCCTCGTTTCTTAGAAAGTTCCTGCCGGCCTTCCCAGCCCGCTCAACCGCCCGCCTTCCACACCCAGCCCTTTTGCAAATTCCCTACTGAGAGAGGCAACTTTCTCACTAAAACGCCCTCACTGCCCCAGCTGCCTGAACACAGCCACCTTTGACAGTATTTTCTGCCTGTTTTGAATTTTCCTAGATCTGCATAAACATCTTTTCTCCACCTCTGCAAAGAGATAAGCTTTCTCCGCTCAAATAATTCATCCCTACTCTAAACTACTGCCTCCCGTATCCCTTGGAGGTGGCAGTGTGACGTTTTCTCATAAACGAGATTAAATTAACCACTATTTATGCCGGCAATGTGGGTTTCTCCTCTTCTGCCGAGATCTGTTTATTTCATTTGGCTTTTTATTTCAATTTAGGGAGCAAGATAAATGTGCTTTGTCTTTCGGAGATCTCAATCCATCCCCAGCCGGCTGCATCTGGGAAAATAAGTGTGGGGGAGATTATGAGAGAGCAAGTCAGAGTCAAGCTCATGGAGTTCTGAATGTTTTTTGGTGGTTGTTGCAGTATTGTGCTTCTAGTTGTCATTAGTTCTTTATAATGTTTCATGAAAAATATCTAATTGTAACAACTGTATTCCTCGAGTGAACATATTCCTTGAATTGAAGCTCTCACAATGGCCATAGGATAACTGTCCTTGAATTTGAGCCCTTTGTGAGCTGTCAATAGGCTTACAATGTGCTGAATTAGCAGGCATATTAATGGGCAGATGCAATAGCAGCCATTCTTCCACCTCAAATCTTCTTATGCAAATACCCCATGAATTCAGTTCAAAGCGCTGCCTTCAAAATGAGCTGAGCCTCCCTCTCAGAAGGGACCCCGGGAGAAAGTGACATGAGAAAAGTTTAGACACTTGTTTTTATAACTGAACATGATCTTGTTATCATAATCTGATACTGGTCACTTGCATGGCTGGCTTGTAGGATTTTAAACCCTTAACAGAGAGAGATAATCTCAGCCTTTGTAGGAGTGTGGGCAGAACCCCAGCGTGCGGGGAAGCCGGCAGTGAGAAGCGCAGTTCGTGCTTTCGCAACGAAACTTTTCATGATAAAAGCTTTTATCCTCTGATAATCACCAGGCAGATTTTAGTGGTGTTGGTAAGGTTGGTAAAGGGCAGTGAAGGTGACTTTAAAAAAAAAAATGAAAATAACCAATTCTTAAGGCTATTCCCAATCAACCAGGATCAGCTCTCCGGGTCCCGTAACAGCAGCTGGAGAGTTTTCAAAGATCGCAAAGAAAACTGAGTTCTTGTAACCCCTAGCTGGCCCCAGGCAGGCTAACATAACCATAGCTAACATTTCTGGGCCACCAAAAGCAGCCAGACATTTTTGCTCAGTTCTTAGCGCTTTATGCATACCGGCTCATTTAATTTCCACATGTAGCCCCGGGGTAGCTACTATTCTTATCCCCATTTTACAGATGAGAAGAGTGGGATTAAGCAATTTGCCCAGGCGCTAAGAAATGACTAACCCCCCCTAGGAAAAAATCTGCTGCAGGCACATGAACTAATCCCGGTGAGAAATGGGAATTCCCCCAGGAAGACTTTCCTTGCCAGAAGGATCTTCGCTCCGCCCCTTTTCCCCTCAAGCTGGGTGGCCTGACCTGCAAGAAGATATTTGGCCAGTTGGCCCCTATAAAGTGCTCTTTCCTCTTTGACGCAGTTAGATGGTAAATTTGTATCTATAAAAATAGTTCCAGTGAGAATACAGATTTAATAATAGTGCTCCTTTATATATGTAGTGCTGTAATAGCATATAGAGCTGAATCCCACGGCCACACGCGAGTTTAATACACTGAGACATCACATTATACATTGAAAATCGGTTATGTTGCTTACCAAGAAGTGACAGATTGTGTGGTATCTTTATTAACAGTAAGAGCTGGCACTTTCTGACCATGTACCCCTCTCTACTCACTCACTTACTGAGTGTCCACTCATGTATTCCTCATGCCCACACTGCGAAGAAGGTAGGCTTATAATTTCCATGTCACAGCTCAGGAAACTGAGGCTCAGGGTCAAGGAGCTGAGATTTGAACCCAAGAACTCTGAGTCAATCACGAACCACTCTACCACAAGTCAGGCCAGATGTTCCAGGCCTGCCGGGGATAAGGGTTGTTCCATTATCCCTTGCTCCGCCCTGAAATCACCATTCTCACCAGGTTATCCTAATTCACCTCCCCCTCCCCAAAAGTCAGTTTTACTCCTACCTCTTTCATTGCATCTCTGTTTTTCATCTCTCTCCGTAAGAATTTTTGGTTCATTACATTATTGCCTTGCATTCCCCAGTGTGTGTGTCTGCAGGATGGTGGTGGGGAGGAGAAGGCAGATAAGAAACAGGACAATTTACCATTAGACTGAGAGACCTTGTGACAAATAACTTGCCCAGGGTCCTGGATCTGGGCCCACTGCTCCAAGATGCCCTCAGGCAAGAGACATCCTCCTCCCATGACACTAAAAGTTTGCTACCAAAAAGAGTTAAATAACAAAAAGGTAAGAAAGATATATCTATGCTCTCCAGGATATATAATGATAGTAACAATAATAATAAATGATGGTAAGAATATTAATAGACACTAATTATATATGCCTTACGGTGCCCAAGGCATTGTGCCAAGGTTTTATGAGGACTACCCAATAGTCACAGATCAGACAGCACAAAGGAAACATAAATACTGCAATGTGGAATAAAATTCAGTAATTGTTGCTGAGGATTGGGGTCGGGGGAAGTAAAGCTGGATGCTGCATTAGCAGCTTGCGTTGCCATAACAGATGCCACGGCCTGGGTGGATTTTCTCACAGTTCTGGAGGCTGGAAGTCCAAGACCAAGATGCCATCAGGGTTGATTTCTGGTGAGGCCTTTCTTTCTGGCTTGCAGATGGCTACCTTCTCGCTGTGTTCGCACGTGGCTTTTGTTCTGTGTGCACGTGCACACACACACATAGATGCCAGGTGGGGGGCGGGGGGGGGGGAGTTAGGGCCCCACCCTCATGCCCTCACTTAACCTTAATTATCTCCTGAAAGGCCTTATCTTCAAATACCACCACGTTGGGAGTTAGGGCTTCAACATATGAATTTTGGGGGAGTAGGGGACACGGTCAACCCATAACAAATGGGAAACCTTTGAAGGTGGTAGTATTTGAGGCAGGCCAAGAATGAATGATTCTAACAAAGAAGTTGTAAATAGACATACTGGTTTTGTTTGTTCTGTACAATATTTTAAAAATGGAAAAGAGAGCATATCAATATCTGCATTTTTAGCTTGTTTTGAAACATTGAAAGCTCTGGCAACACTGGACCTGCCTTCCTGAGCATCCGCAGCTAGCTGTCTGGTGCCTTGTGTAGGGATCAAGTTCACTTTTCCAAAGTCCCCACCACTCCCTATTGTGCAAGTCCAGGATTTTTCATCCAAACTTTGGAGTTAAATGTGTCTTTCAAGTCACAGGTTTTGGTTTTTTTTTGTATTTTAGAGAGGTAATATGGTGCATATATTCTATTCTTTTCTGCCCCCACCCCCCATCCACAGTGTGGTCTGGAGTATACCCCCATAATCAATCACACTAATATCTCTACCGTAAAATATATGAATACTCACACTAGGTGAGATAAATAAAGGCTTTAAGTAGACTCTCATCTGCTCTGGGAAGGTTTTGCTGCCAAATAAGATCAGATCAGAACAGGTTTTGCCACACATGGTTTTCAGCAAACCTGCAGTGCCCAGTGCCTTTTAGATCTGGGCACTTCAGGTAAGGGGGTGTGGTCCTGTCTTACAACCAGCCTGCTTCACTCACCTGTGCTCTGACCTGGCCCCAACGGGCATCTGACTTTTTAACTTCTGCTTCAGCAGGTAAAGTGCAAAGGATGGTGGGAGGGGTGAGAGGAAGAAGGATTTCTAGGCACAAAGTATTGAAGGCAGAAATGAGTTGGGTATATTGCAGGGTGACAGTTCCTGGCAAAATGTCTCAAGAAACAGATTCTCTTTGAAACAATTTTGGGAAAGGGAAACATACTTCAGAAAATCCTTCAGAGTAAAAAATGCTGTGTGCACTAAAGAGAAATGGGCTATCAAAAGACATGGAGGAACCTGAAATGTATATTGCTAAGTGAAAGAAGCTATTCTGAAAAGGCTACATACTGTATAAGTCCAACTATATGACATTCAGCAAAAGGCAAAACTTTGGAGACTAAGAAAATCAGTGGTTCCCAAGGGCTAGGAGAGAAGGGAGGGATGAATGGAAGAGACAGAGGGTGTTTAGGGCAATGAAGCTACTCTGTGTGCTACTGTAACAGTGGATACACATCATTATGCGTTTGTCCAAACCCATAGAATGTACACCACCAAGAGTGAGTCCTAATGTACACTATGGACTTCGGGTGCTCATGACGTGTCAATGTAGATTCAGCAGTTGTAACAAATATACCACTTTGGTGGGTCATGTTTATAATGGGGGAGGTTACGCATGTGTGCAGGCAAGGGGCATGTAGGAGATCTCTGCACCTTCTTCTCAATTTTGCTGTGAACCTAAAACTGCTCTAAAAATATTAATTTCCTAAAAAATAAATACAATGTGTCCCTCCTGTGGTCCTGCCTGTACCTACTGAAGCTCGTTTGGGGCCACAGGTAGTGGGGGATGGTAACTCCAGATGATTCTGTAGAAGTCCATGCACTGGGCGTTGAGTTTAGCGACAGCAAGGATAGAGGTTGGCAATTTTTGATATCACCATCCGAAAGCTGCAGCCCAGATTCCTTTTTGCTCTGCCACATGAGTTGGGACAGGTTGGGATGTCAAAGGGTGATCAGAATTAGCTTAACCAGACAAGACACATGGACCCACAAACATAAAGAAAAACTGTTAACCATTTCACCTAGGGCCAAAAGTAGAAAGGAAGAAAAAAAAAAAGACCCTGATTATTCCTTTATTGTTTTTCTAGAAATCGAAATCAAATTTATATACTAATTAAACGGACCATTTAGAAATATAAATCAGGTCAAATCTTACCCCTGCTTGATGGCTTCACAGCAGTGAGCAAAACAGACAGAGGTCCCTGTCCTCGGGGAGTCTGGGGTTTAGTAGGGGAGGCTGGGAGACAGATCGCTCTGACATTGCCTGTCACCACATCAGGTGGGAGACCCTGAAAGCACATGGCCCACTATTACTGCCCTTTAAAGAGGGGAAACTGAGGCATGTCTAGTGGAAGGATTTGCCTCATTGCTTTATCCTGGTTCGGCCACATTGAATTACTTTTCAGGAGCAAATCAAATGGTGCTAACTTACCGTGTGAACACGTTGGAGTGTTCCCCCGAAGAAAGATAATTCGTTTGGTTGGTTTTTTTTTCCTCCTTGGCCATTGATGTAGGAGGCTCTTAGGAGAGAGTGGCGGTTTAGATGGCCATCTCTCTCTGCAAGCACAGTCTGTGCTTCGGAGGGGTCTCAACTTTCTCCAGAGTCTTTCCTGGAGGGTAATTGGAAACTGTGGTTAACGTAGCATGGCTTTTCAAATTGAGTTGAAAAGTTCATCAAAATGTCATTAATCTGCTTTACATAGCCTTTCTTGATTAAGTCAAACTTGTGTCTGACCAATTATTTATGAGGCAGAGCTCCGCATGGGGCTGTTTTGGCATCTGTGGCCCGACATTAGGTTGGAGAAGAGAAGGAACGTTTCGCATGCAAGGGCTCAAGACCTGCTCAAATGCCATCGCCACCCACTCCCAGCAAAGGGAGACTCTGGTTCATATGGGTAATTTCTAACCAATCAACAACTTTTGATTGCTAAATGCAGTTAGCATCTATTATGGTATGTAAAGTATAATGGGAGATGCTAAAAGTAGAAAGTCATCTCTTGTAATCTTGGGATGAATATTTAGAAGAAACTCTCACATATTTCCATGTAGTACCAACCCAAATTTGATTTTGCTCACTGTCCTTGGGAAGTAGGCTCCAAGAGAAGCTATTGGGCTGTCTTTCGAGCTCTGTTCTGCAGTGGGGTTAGCAAATGAGTGAACCCAGAACTTTGCTCTGTGGCTGTAATTGTAACAGTGACAACAGTGACAGTGGCAGCAACTACCGTATGTGTCTACGTACCAGGCGCACGGTTCTTCATGTCTCGGTGAAAGAGAGAGTTTCAGCCTCTTTCCTCTGGTAAAGAAATGGATAACCAACAGGTCAGTTCACTTACTCAGGGTCTCAGAGTCAACGTGTGAACCCGAGTCTGTGTGAAAGAAAGGTGTTCTGGCACCTAGTTGCAATGAATGGATTGGTTTTTGTTTTGGTTTGGTTTTGCCCCCAAATCATTTTTCCTTTGGACAAAGAGGACATTTTTTAGCCTAATTCCTCAGAGGGCCACAGGCTCCCTCAGTCTGTGTGATATAATTTTTAATGACTTGGGCGCGAGTCACAAAACCCACGTCAACTTCAGAGGACACACAAGTCTGCCGGGAGCCACAGAGATCACGGAGTCAGTGAAGACAAAACTCCAGGAAAAAATCAGTGGGTCAAGCCAGTGGGGCTGAGAATGGGCTTCTGGAAGCCCCTCTGATCCGGCCATGTAGCTGGCTCCCCCCTATGCTGCCAGGGGTGGCGAGAAGGAGGGAAGCTGCGTGCTGGAGCAGGTGGCACCCTAGGCCTGGCCTTGTGTTAGACTGTGGTTTCCCATTTGTCATGGTGGCAAAAATATGGCAGGTGGGCTGCCTGGAACTTCTGCCAGCAAGCGCAGTACAGCAGTACACGTCATTAGACAGTATTTATGTGGGTCAAGTTTTCCTCTGTGAGAGAGAGAGAGAGAAAGAACCCATATTTCTGGAGTTTCAGAGGCTTTAGTGGCTCCTGACAGTGCTCTGGGCAAGTTGCCACCCAGCACCTCGGGGCTCAGCCAGGCTCTGTTTTATGAGTTTCCGAGTCCCCCAAAGACATCTTTATTAATGTCTGACTCCAGAGCATGGCTTCTCAGAGTCAAGTTCCCCATATCTCTCTGATATAGTTTGCAGGGAGAAGGGGGACACATAGGCACAAAACTCCTGGGTTTCTTTTTGTTTGCTTGATTGTTCACATTCTTCTTCTCCTCCTACTTCTCTTCTTTTTCTTCCTCCAAATTCTCCTCTTTCCCCTCTTCCTCTTCTTCTTTAGTATTTTAAGTATGGTGCCAGCATTCATATTGTAAAGTGAACTCTCTCTCTCTCCCTGGCTGGAGGGCTATTCTGTAAGATAAACCACCTTCAATGAGGCCATTCTGTCTTTTAACAGAAAGACAAAAACCCCAATCTGCACTACCTTAAGTGAAAATGGGAGTTTATTTATTGGCTCGTGCAGTGAGAAGTCCTGGGTAGCACGAGCTTCAGGCTGGAGCCGCCATCATCAAACAGTGTGGACAGGAGCTGGTCCCCTTCCTGCTTGTTGCTCTGTCTCCAGGCCGGCAGGGCGCCCTCCCCTTTGTACAATGGCCTTCAGTGACCCTGTGCCCACACTTGTCTCTAAGTGGCTCAGATTGAGTCACATGCCCATTTCTGACCCAAATGCTGTGGTCTTAGGATGGGGATTCGTGGATTGTCACTACCGGGGTGCGGTTGCTAGTGGCAGCTATTGAGTAGAGGCCAGGGATGCTGCTAAACATCCTACAG
>CM052442.1:93586021-93603335 GCA_028533085.1 Varecia variegata | reverse complement strand
CATCCTGCTGCATGGAGATCCAGCATCTGGTCCTGACATCTGGTGGTGAGGACCATTCCTTCTGGTCTGAGGGACACCAGCCTTGAGTCCACTGCTGAAGCCCTTGGTCTCTGCCATAGTCTCTTTTCCCAAAGCCCACTCTCGGGGGCTGCCTCACCTTACCCCCATCTCTCCCAGCTCAAATCCACTGTTTCCCATGGCCTTTTCTTTTCTTTTCTTTTCTTTCTTTTTTCTTTTCTTTTCTTTTCTTTTCTTTTCTTTTCTTTTCTTTTCTTTCTTTTCTTTTCAAATAGGGTCTTGCTCTGTCGCCTGGGTAGAGTGCAGTGGTGTCACGTCGCTCACAGCAACCTCAAACTCCTGGGCTCACGCGATCCTCCTGCTTTAGTCTCCTGAGTAGCTGGGACTACAGGCATGTGCCACTACACTTGGCTAATTTTTTTCTGTTTTTTGTAGAGACGGGGTCTCGCTCTTGCTCAGGCTGATCTTGGACTCCTGACCTCCAGTGATCCTCTTGCCTTAGCCTTTCATCCCATGACTTTTCCATCCCTTTACAATAGCATGCGGGAATGTTTGGATCCCCAACATGCTGGCTGTGGGCAAGCAGGCCTCCTCACCTTGGCAACATCCTTTGGCCATGACGCTCCTGGTTGGACGTGACGTCACATCCGGCTGGGTCAACTCAAGCAACTAATGGGATAGTCATGCTTCCTGTCAGGTGGGAACCTCTTGACATCACGACCCAACTCTCTCTAGGCTGTGCATATGTCACAGCTCCGTGTTCCTACCTCCAAGCCAGCTCTTGACATACAAAGGGGAGTGTTGAATGTACCCTTTTTCCCCAGCACGGATCATTATCTCTGTATGCACTCAAAAAAGTCTAATTGGAGACACAAAGTTGATTGGTGGCCTCTTTTTTATAATTTGCCTTCCCCTAAACGTACAAAGACTAGCAAGTAGGTATCATTATCATGTATAGAATCCATTGCTTTAATTTCTAAAAATATTTTTTTCTTATTCAAGCTGAGTGATACCAACCATACTCTCTACTTCTGTATATATTGTTGGATTTTCCTCCTGTATTGAAGAGTTAAAAATAAATAAGTAAAACTACCTATGCCTGTTATACTTTGAGAAGTAATCCATTGTCAGGTTTACTAGAACCTTTTGGACTGGAAGTTGGGCAGACAGAACTAAGGACTGAGACGTCCGCTTTCTCCTGCCATGGACAGGCTAACCGCTCACAGCTGGCAGAAGTCTGCCGCCGAAGTTTGGGCGGGAAGTCGTCTCAGCTCGGATCTAAGCCACTGGTGGCTCCTCCTTCATTAAAATAACAGGGAAGCCCCTAATTTAGCCAGATTCAATTTTCAACTTTTATAATTCGTTTAAAATTTGATCAACGAGTTAATTTATGACAAGGGCAAGGGGTGCCTTGCTAGCTCATCTTGTGGGCACAGACATTGTAACTTCATTTATGATTAAGGCAGCTTGTTATAATTGAGTGCAAAAAGGTGGTTTCTTGTCTGGAGTTTGGAGTCCCAAGGTGAGTGGAGAGAAGGCTGGGTGCGGCAGGCTGTCATGTGAGAGGTGGGGAGTAATGTGGGTGCCAGTCACAAGAGGCAGAACATTGGAGGAAGGTGTGTTTTGATCAAATGCCGTCCATCAAAAGCTTGCCAAGGGGGTGAACAAAAACCCCATTATGGCAGCCTCACACCCAGGACATCCTGAGCTTCTCCCACGGCCCTTGGGGGTTGGGAGCATGTTCTGGAGCAGGGCAGGAGAAAGCAGCTGGCGTGCCTGCTTGTGTAGGTGTGGGTGACAACATAGGACTCAATGAGATGTAGCTCTAGAGGAAGCTCAGGTGTGCTCCAGCAAGGCTAAGGGGCACCAAAGGGCTTTGAATTTGTTCAATAGCTCAGGACATAGCAGGGGCGTGTGCATGTGTGAATGTGAGTACCTGTGTGTTTATGAATGTGTGTGATTGTTTGAATAAGGAGGAATGTGTACATATCTGTGCATGTGTGTCTGTGTACGAATTGGTGTGTATCTGTGAACATGTGTGTATAAATGTAGGAGATAGGTGTACATGTATGAATGTGTGTGTCTTGTGTGCGAGTGTGGGAGAATATGTATGTATCTGTGTGTGCATTTGTGTATGTAAATGGAGAAAATTTGAATATATCTATGAATCTTAGTGTGTCCTTGTGGATATGTGCAGACTTAGAATGTGTTTGTGGGGAAATACGTGATTCTGAGAAGCTGTATACGTGTGGGGTGTGTGTGAATGGATGTGATGGTATGAGTGTGGGGACGTGTGTATTTCTGTGAATGTGTGTGTCTGGGGGGATGGGGCAAATTTGACTCTATCTATGTATGTGAGTGTGTTCACGTGAATGTGTGTATATTCGGGAATATGCCCCTGCATGTGCGAACGTGGGGAACGTGTGCACATCCGTGGACATGTGCATCTACATGTGTGAGTGTGAGGGAAGGTACGCACTGACATGTGTGAATGTGAGGACACGTGTGCTATCAGTGAATGTACATGTGTGTCTGTGTACACGGAGATGGGGAAATTTGACTCTATGACGTGACTGTGTTCACACAAATGTCTGCTCACCTGTGAATGCGTGTCTGCGTGTGCATGTGCACAGATCTCTGGATGCCTGTGCCTGTGTGTGCACAAGAATGTGAGGGACTGTGTGTGTACCTGTGAACTGTGTGTGTGTGGTGTGCGTAAGTGTGGAAGGATGTGTGTATACCTGCAAGTGTCTGTGCAGGCATGTGTGTTTGTGTGAATGTGGGGGAAGCATCTCTGCATGTGTGCATGCATGTGCTGTGTGTGATCATGGGGACATGTGTGTCTCCATGTGAGCATGTATGTGTCTACATGTGTGCACACTTGTGCTGTGTGTGATCATGGGGACATGTGTGTCTCCATGTGAGCATGTATGTGTCTTCATGTGTGCACACATGTGGTGTGTGTGATCATGGGGACATGTGTGTCTCCATATGAGCATGTATGTGTGCATGCATGCACATGTGTGTGCTTATGCACTCACCCACCACAGCTGTGCACAGCACCCAGGGCCCACACAGTGGCTGCAATCTGAATCTGGTATTGGGGTTCTTTGTGACAGGCTCTTTCTGTATTTTTCATCTTTCATATTATTCCTATATTCACTCACTCACAAATATTTGTGGACAACCTTGTAAATGTTGGGCCCTGGGAACCCAGTGGCAAACACGCAGCCACTGTCCCTGCCTGCACTCAGACCATGAATAGATACCCTATCTGTGTCCCGAAGCTTGTGTCCAAGTCCCAAGGCCGGTCGTGCTTTGCGATATCCTCCCAGGAGACCACAGAGGTTGGCTGACCCAGGAGAGTGGGCTCCAGCACCCTCAGAAAGTTGGCAGCAGTCACCTCCTGGCCACTGCGCTCCTCCCTCCGTGCTTGTCAGCCCACCCCACTCAGCACCCAGAGCTCTCTCCCTTCTCAGCTTCTTTAGAACAGTTGTCTGGTTAGTATATCTGGTCATGTGTAACATGCCTGATGGACATATCATTGCAGCAAGGATGTTATTTTTATTACATCATTAAACATCAAGGCTGACTTCTGAGAAGTACTTGTTGTGTGCCTCCAAAAGCCCTAGATTATCTCACTTAATGCTTAAATCTCCCATGACCCAGGAATTATTATCCCCATTTAGCAAAGACGTAGCCAAAGCCCAGAGAGGTGCAGTGATTTGCTCAAGGTCACACAGCTGACAAGCAGCCAGGCAGGGATCTAAACTCAGGCTTGTTGAACTCCAGGGCCCATGCCAGTGCATGGGGTCCTAGTGATCTAATACGAGCCCGTCACTCAAGCCCCTCCCAAATCTACCCCCAGCAGCCTTCCCAGGTCTGCTCCGAGTCCCGTCCATCCAGGGAAGCTGCCCTACTGTTTTCTCATCAGGTCTCCTGCCCTGGGAGGAAAGACTCATAGAGCAGCTCTGTGCAAATAGGAAAAAGTGCCCCATCTGGGTAGATGCAGCCTGCAAGGGTGTGGTCTGTGAGCCACATGCAGTGGTCCCCAGGCCCTGTGCCCCTCTGTTGAGCACCCTGAACGCTGAATGTGGCCGTCCTGCCCTGGCCTCTGCTGACACAGGCCCTGATCTTGGCAGATCTTTAATCCTGTGCTCCCACAGGTGCAAGCCACACGCGTATCTTCGAAGGTCCAGTTCAAATGCAATTTCCTCCAGGAAGGCTTCTTGGCTTCAACCCGCCCCTCTGGAGCAGTGGGGACACTGTTTATACCTCCCTCAGATCACTGACAATTTTCTGCTTTGCATTAGAGCTGTTTGCAAGCGGCTCCCAGCCTCCTGCTAGACTGTAGCAAACACTCGCCCACCCTTGCAGCCATCTCCAGTGATTGTTATCTCTACTGTTATTAGCACGCTAATAATTCCACCTGAGAGCTTCCCATGCGCTTGGCACTGTCCTTAGTGCTTTCTTAGCTTTATTTGCATGAACCCTCACGGCAACCCTGCCAGTAGGTACTGTTACCATCCCCACTTTACAGAGGAGGAAACTGAGGCTTACAGAAGTTCTAGGCCAAGGTCACCCAGCTACAAAATGTAGAGCCCAGCTTCAACCTACGGATCCCGCTGGTCCTAAAGTCATTGCATTTAACCACTACTTAATACTTTTGCAGGAATTTGTTGATGAACAATTTTTTCTGATGATGTTTATGCTTTAAAAGAGGACTGAGTTGAGAGAACAATGCTTCACCCCGAAGAATGAATCCCGTAGTGGGATTCCAGGCGCTGTGGCTTGGCTTAGGGGCAGAGATTTGGACCAGAGAGGCCTTTTCGGGGACTTCCAATCACAGTTCACAGGAAGCTGCTGCGTGACAGGCTGGCCCGGGTCACGCTCTCCCTTTCTGGAGGCCCCTTTTAAATCCGATGTTGTGACAGAGGGTTATGACACGCTTCCTCTAATGTGGGTCTGGGACAGATTTTAGCCATTCGACTGCATTTAATGTAGTTGTGGTTTTTATAGCTGTGCGCATTGTCTTCAGCTGCCCCCAGTCCCCTCGCCCCCGGGCCTCAGGGTAATGGGCATATGAAACAAATCTGTTACATGAACCAGTGAGACATTGTTGGGCATCCTCATTCCAGCTTCGGAAAAAGTGGAAGAGCAACAGAGTTCTGGAGCTTTGCCCCGTGAACAACTTGGAAGAGCGTTGTGTTTCTAGGAGACAAAGAGGGAGGGAGGGAGGAGGCATGGGAGATAAATGTCACCATGGTAGCCCCCACTGTACTCATGGCTGCCGCTGGGCAGGGGTCCCTGTCTTTCCCTTTCCCGGTGAGCTCAGGGTCTGCCCCCAAGAAAGCTCAGGAAACGACTGTCAGGTGAATAATGTTGACCAGGCCACTCTGCTCCGTTTTCCTTTTCAATCTACTCCAGGGCTTCTCAACCTCAGCACTGTTGACATTGCGGTCATTCTTAGTTAGGGGGTGGGGCAGTTCTGTGCACCGTGGGATGTTTAGCAGCGTCCCTGGCCTCTACCCACTAGATGCCAGTAGCAAACCACCCCTCCTCATTGTGACAACCAAAAATGTCTCCAGACATTGCCAAGGATGGGCTTGGAGTGAGGGATGTGGGTGGCAAAATTGCCCCTGGTGAGAACTAATGCTGCAATCCTAAAGCTATAGAGCAGCGTGCTAAGCTCCCCAAAGAGAAAAGATGGAAGAAGAACAGCAACCTGGTATTCCTTTCCCTGCAAGATCTGGAGCCCTCATACTCGGGAAATTGGCCCTCGTAAGGGCCAGTTCTTGTTTGGGTTATACCAAGGTTATCTGGTGAGTGGCGGCAAAAGGTGTTCAGAGGCTGCCATGTTGTTATGACCCGGGAAGCCCCACCAATTCCCCTCCACTCACACTTCCTGCATGCCTCCTGTGCACCGGACATCATCCTAGGTGGACAGGAACTCCCTGTTCATCCTTCTGATTTGGGGCTTTGGAACGACGACACAGGGCTGCTCTTCAATGATTCATTCTATGAGCTGGGCATTCACTAGAGGATGAGAGTTTTTATATGACTGATCCCCTTGAATGCTCACAACCACCCCAGGAAGTTGGGGATAACAAGAAAACCAAAGAACAGATGTGTTAAGAAACTTATCTAAGATTACACAGGCAGTAGGTGATGGAGCTTGGCCTCAATCCAGCAGCACTGGGCTCTAGAACATGCAGAGATTTCTTTCTTCCATACACACAGTTGAAGGAATTATATGCTAACGGCCACATACCCCCCACCAGGTTCTATAATTAATATTTTGCTCTACAGATGCTCCTTGACGTATGATCGGGCTACATCTGGCTAAACTCATTGTAAGTCAAAAATATCCTAAATCAAAAAGGCATCCTAAGTTGAAGCTATTGACTTATGATGAGGTTACGGTTTCTACTGAATATGTATCACTTTTGTGCTATCATAAAGTTGAAAAATCATTAGGTCGAACCATCATAAGTCAGGGAGCATCTGTACTTGCTGTATGCCATATCTAGCCTCTATCTGCTCATCAATCCATTTTATTTATTTGTGTGCATGTGCATTTCGAAGTAAGTTGCAGACATCGGCATACTTTAACCCTAAACATATCAGCTTGCATATTATTCACTAGGGTTTAGTATTTGTTTACAGCTTTTTTAAACATAACGTTTATATCCATGAAATGCATAAATCTTACACACGCCAGTACACACCTTTTGACAAATTTGTATAACTTTGTAGTGTCCAGCCCTTATCAAGAGCGAGAAAATTACCATCTCCCCATCACTTTCCCTCATGCCGCTGCTGGTCACTTCTTGTCTCCAAACCACAGAAGCAAGTCCTCCTCCAATTTTTTTACACCTTGGATTAATCTAGACTGTTCTACAACATCTAAAAAATGCACTCATACAGTGTGTCCTCTTTAGTGTAAGGCTTTTTCACACAGCACAATATTTTTGAGATGCATCCATGTTGTTACATGTACCAATAGTTTGTTCCTTTTTATTGCTGAATTGTATATGACCCTACCTCATTGTGTTTACCCATTCTCTCCTCTTTATGAAGACCAGGGCTGTTTCTAGAGTTTTGATTATTATGTATTAAAATGCTATGAACATTTCTGCATAATTCTTTGGAGGACATATGCTTATATTTCTCTTGGGTAAATGGTTAGGACTGAAATACTGGACCACAGCGTTGCTATATGTTCAGACATATTTAAAAAAAAAAAAAAAAAAAACCACGAACCTTTTCCCAAAGTGACTGTATCATTTTACCAACGATGTCTAAGAGATCCAGTTGCTCCAAATCCTGGCCAACATTTTATGTTGTCAGTCTTTTTGGTTTTAACCCTTCATGTGCGTGTGTTATGGTATCTCAATGTGGTTTTAGTTTGTATTAAATTTAAAAATTTGATTAATTTAATTAAATTTAATAAATTTAAATAAATTTAAAATTTTTTCTGATGACCAATGATGTTAAGCACTTTTCCGTGTGTTTATGGGCATTCATATATCTTCCTCTGTAAAGTATTTATTCTTTTTTCCTTTAAAAAGTTGGGTTGTTTGTCTATTTAATTTTGAGTTGGAGGAGTTCTTCATATATTCCGATACCAGTCCTTTGCCAGATACAGATTTTAGAGTCCGTGGTTTTGACCTTCAGGAGGACAGAAATGAAGAGCCTTGGGATGTTCACACTGTCCATTCTGAAGAGGGAGACACTCAGGTTGGTGTGAGTTATCTTCCCCCTCCCCGCCACACACACACTCTGACTGTGGCTGGTAAGGTCACCAAGCTGAATGGTGCTTTGCACGATCAGCAATAGATGAGGGGAGAGAATGAAGAGCTGGGAGAAAGAGAAGAAAGGAGAGGAAGTAGGAATTGGCCAAGAAAGAAGTTACATGGAGTTAAGCTCATGAGCTTCCCTGGACACAGGTTTTACTTTGCATAGAGATATCACAGACTCTTTTGTGTTAAGCCCTGCAGATTTGGGGTCTGTGATAGTCACCGTGGCTGTTCAGCAAATATTTCTGGCTATCCTCCTTCCCGACACAAGAAAGGACTACATTTCCCTGCCTCCTTTGAAATCATCATGGCCAGGTGACTTCTTTGGCCAATGAAATGTGAGCAGAAAAATTTAAGAACCCATGCAATTCTTGCTTTCCATATTCCCTTCATATTATTGTGGTAATTATAATAGCCTAGGTCTCTAAGCGATTACAGTGAGCAGAACCCTTGCTGACATGAGCTAGATCTGTAGCATCATATGAAATAAACTTTCACTGAGATTGTGTGGTTGTTACTGCAGCATAACTGAGCCTATCCTGATTGTTGGAGAAGCCCTTTCTCTAAGAATAGGCTGCCTAACAGGTACAATGGGATTCACATGGCTTGTCTCTTTCTTTCCTCATCTTTAGACATATGTTTTCACTGCTCTGGGAGACTGATAGCCTGATTTCTTACAGCAAGTGAATAAACATAACAGCTGGAACTTGATCTTGCCAGTAACTTTTTTCTCTCCCCTTGGTGTTTTTTTTAAGCAGCAGGAAAGTGGTTTTGATTTTTAATGTATGAGGATAATGAACAAAGCAAATTAGGGCAAATTTTAACTCAAGAAATAACAAAAAAAAAATTAATTCTGTTTGAAATAGGGATGAAAAATATAGGAATCATGAGAACTCACAGCTTCCATGGGGTCCTAAAAGGGTTAGCATTGGCAAGTTAAGCAGAATCTTCCTTGAGAAGATAGGAGACAGGAGGAGAAGCACAGTATCGCGGTGATTGAAGATTCTCCTCTCAGAGATGAACAAGACCTAGCATTCAGATCACTCACAAAAGAAGAACGGGATCATCTGGCCAGACTGCATCCAGCTTCTCTTTTTCAACCAAGCCCCAGTAAGACTGATATTTGTCAACCAGTCCTTGCCCATTAATCATCCACAAATCCATAACTTCCCAACTTGATGTGTCCAGTTTAAAGCTGATGGCTCATTAAATGTTTCAGACTCTTTAGCATATCAAAGGGCTGTTGACAAAGGACCTCACTCTTAGCTTTGGGAATTAAAGAGTAAATAAAAGTCCCATTGATTCTGTGCAATTCAACAAATATTTATTGATCACTTTACAGGGCCCAATAATTACTGTTCATATACAACTCTGTCCAAAATAAAATAAGTGGGGGGCTGGTTAAATCCCAGGGATGAGAAGTGTCAACAGAGGACCAGTTGGCCATTTTTTTTCCATCAGCAAATGTTCGCTCATCACACATCAACCTTGTCCTCTGCTCTGGAACAATGGTGGCGGCAACACATCAGAAATTGTGAGATCCTCACACAAGCGGTGATGTCTTTGATTGTGATAGCAATTTTCACTTTTTCACCCAGACTGGCTTCTTTCAGGGGCTTGGCCTCTGGACCTGGACTCATTTTTGTGGCCATATCAATATCCTTCGTGATGGCCCAGCTTGGATCCAATGAGTAATGATCTGCTATTGTGATTACCGTTTATTCTGCAATTTTATTTCAATCAAAAGAGTAAGGCTTAAGGGTTGTAGCCCTACCCAACTCCCCAGGGCTGAGATCTTAACTCCCTGGGCTGGGAGCCCCTGGCGAACACACATGGAACTGATTTAGGGGCCAGACAGCCTAACAGCAGAGAGAATTGCACTAAAGAAACTGGCTTCTCTGCGGGCCCGTGTTTCCAGACTGTGTATGTAGCTAACAGTATGGAGCCATTACTGGATGCCGGAAACAGCCATCGGCTCTGCCTTTCTTATCTCATTTAATCCTTACAACAACCCTACGAGGTAGGTGTCATTTTTTATCTCCATTTTACAAACGAGTACACTGAGGCACAGAGACTCAGGGCCACTGAACTTGTAAATGGCAGAGTCACGATTTGCTCTCAGTAGGTCTGACCCCATGATCATCCCTAAATTTTAAGAAAATTGGACCATAGCCAGGGTACGAAGAAGTCTGTAAAGGGACTTGCAGGCCTCACGGCAACCTGCCGTGGTGTAAAGTAAGGCAGGCAGGCTCAACTGAACACATCTCAGCTGGATGTTCCGGGACAGATGTAAAAGGGCATTTAAAAATAACCCAGGTGATTTAAAACTTACCATGTTGTATATTGAATAATCTTCAAGATCTGGTGTAAAATGAAGAGGGGAAGTCCCAAGACAATATGTGTAGTAGGATCACATTTTTGTAAAAACAGGAGAGCTGTATTTCTGTACATAAATATGAAGAAAAATGCCAAAAAGTTACTGGAAGCGTATGCACAAAACTGTACTTGCCCCTGGGGAGGGAAACAAGATGCAGAGAACAACGGAGAGAGAATTTTCCCATTTTGCTCGGTGGAACTGTGGTTTACTCTGACTCTTTTACAAAAAGGATGGAGTCATGTATTATTTATAGCATTTTTTAAAATGCATCTGAGTTAAAATGATAGTAACAAGTGTTGGATAGGGGCTGGAGAAACTGGGATTTGGACTGTACAGTGGTGGTTCCTTAAAATGCTATGCATAGAGTTACCACGTGACCCAGCAATGGCACCAAAACACGTGTACACAAGGCTCACAGCAGCTTTCACAACTGCCAAAAAGGTGAGAACAACCCAAATGGCCATCCCCTGATGAATGGGTAAATAAAAGGGATACAGCTATGCAGTGAAATATTACTCAGCCACAAAAAGAAATGGAGTCCTAAAACACGCCACATCATGGATGAACCTTGGAAACATCACGCTAAGGGAAAGAAGCCAACCACCGAAGACCGTATATTGTGTGATTCCGTTTGTATGAATGTGCAGAATAAACAACTCTATAGAAACAGAAAGCTGTTAAGTATCTGCCCTGGGTTAAGAGTGAGGGTGTGGAGAAGGGAAGTGATTGCTAACGAGTACTAGGTTTCTTTCTGGGGCAATAAAAATGTTCTGAAATCAAATTGCCATGATGATTGCATAACTCTGTGAATACAGTAAAAACTACAGAACTGTACCCTTTAAATGGGCAAATTTTATGGTGTATGGAATATATCTCAGTAAAGCTGTTATTTAAAAAAATCTGTACAATGTACTTCTTCATTAATTGTTATAGACTATGACATTTTTAAATATCATTTTTGATTATAAATGAGATATATTTATTATAAAACATTTACATAGTATAGAAACAGATACCATGGATCATATAATAAGAATTATATTAATTCTTAATATAATTAAAAAATTAAAAACCACCAGATTTATAATATTTAGAAATTAATGTATATATTTATCAAAAATTTATAATAAAATGACACCTGCTCATTGTAAAAATTTGGAGAATATAGAGGACAGTTTCTTCCATCTGAGATGTGTGACCTCTCCCTCTGGTAATTACAGAATCTGTTTCATCGACTTCTTTATAGGCCTCTAAAATTTTTCTGTGCACATACAAGCAAGCAAAGCATATATATACACACATATAAATGTGTATAAAATGCATATATGTGTGTATATATGCACACATACACATTTCATTACATGTATATATCTTTTTAAAAATAATTGGGATCACACAATACACACTATTATGATTCCTGACTTTTTAAAAAGTGACCAACTTATCTTAGAGATCTTTGCACATCAATGCCTGTGGATCTAGTTCATCTTTTTAAAAGCTGCATAATATTCCACAATGCATCAGCCTTTTTTTTTTTTTTTTTTGAGACAGAGTCTTGCTCTGTCAGCTCAGCTAGAGTGCATTGGCATTGCCATAGCTCACTGCAACCTCAAACTCCTAGGCTCAAGTGACCCTCCTCCCTCAGCCTCCTGAGTAACTACAGGTATGAGCCACAATGCCTGGCTAATTTTTCTATTTTTAGTAGAGATGGGGGGGGGTCTCGCTTTTGCTCAGGCTGGTCTCTAACTCCTGAGCTCAAACGATCCTCCCGCCTCAGCCTCCCAGAGTGCTAGGATTACAGGCGTGAGCCACCTTTCTTTCTAGTTATCTCCCATGTTTTATCTGGCTGACACCGCTGTGTCCAACATTGAGTTCAGCCGTGGAATTGTTTCCTAGGAGGGGCATCTCCAGGTCAGATATAAACAGGGCATGAGAGGCCTGTTAACCCAGACCCTCCCAGACTTTTGTTTGGTTTTGATCTAAAAAGCTAATTCATGCCCATGGCGCCACATTCAAAAGCACAACAGGGTGTGCAGTGAAAAGTACGTTCCCTTCCGCTCGCTACTCACTCGTCCCTGGGGCCACCCATGGCTGCCAAGTTTCCATTCCTTCACGAACCTTCGTGAAAACAGCATAATCAAATGGGTGAGCAGTGCCTTGTACAGCGGCCTTTTCAAGGTGCCAGTACAAATGGGTGCCTCGGTTCTGGGAAGAAGTCAAGGCAGAACACGTCCTCTCGGTAAATATCAAATAGCCTTTAAAAGTGAAATAGTCAAATAGCTCACTCGTCCCAGAATTGGGCAGTGTAGCCAAACAGCATTTGGGAACTCTATAAAGAACTCTATCACTGGGGTGGGGACACTGCCTGGGAAAGGTTTACCTACACACGTGCATGCACACACACACATGCGCGCACACACACACATGCGCACACACACGTAGCCTGGTCAGGTAGAAAGTTGCTGGGACCTTGAGTCAGACAGGCTAGATTTGAATCGCAACTCCATCATTTATAAACCATGAGCCTGAGTTACAAAGTCTCTCTGAACCGTGGCTTCCTAGGCTGTGAACTTGGGAAACGACTGCCCACCTTGCAGCTTTAGAGGCAGCAGGCAAGGGCTGGGATCAGATGACTAAAATCCTCATCTGGGGAGCAAAATTTAAGGGGTGCCAAAAAACTCAGTAATCAAGATAATCAAGTGGGTTTAATACACTATTTCAAAAAGTCAGATTAGCAAACTATGATGGTTTTTATAAATACAATTTTATTGCATTTTACTGGAATTAAAGATGATTTATGCAGAGCTTCTAGTTCAGCACCCAACACTTAGAAATCGGTGTGTTTCAGGTGCATCATGGAGCTTGGGTGGAGGCTGTTGGGCGAATCCTTGGTTCACATCCTGCTTAATTTAAAACAACTTCTCTGGTTTCTCTCCTGTCCACCCCACTCCACTCCTCTGCCCCCTGCACACAAAGGAAGTGAGGCTCCATCCTCAAGCCATTTATCAGAGTGGCAGATTAAAGTTATGTAACAGGAAGTTTTCTGTTCATATTGTAATATAACTGAATCACCAGTTCTCTATTGATAATTCATTATGTGTTGCCACTCTCACACTGCAGCTCTGAAATGCTTTTTGCCATAATGATTTTATACCCCACTTCTGTAATGGCCTCCCGACGGTGTCGATCGGCTCCCCTTCCGTGTACAATAACATTATTCTGCAATCCGTCTTGGGAGAATGCTTAAAAGCTTTCTCTCATTTTCTCCATTTAACTCATGTATTATCTGAGTTTTTACATTAAATGGCCATTCTTAATATCCCATGACATGTCACCTCTTTTCTGGAGAGGACACTGATACAGTACTTACGTGATTCCAGAATCTATACTAATCGAATCACGCTTTCCCACTTCAGCCGAGAGCAGTTCGTTCAGTGCGACGGCATTTAATCTGGAGAAAGAACTTATGAAAGAGAACAAAAACAATTTAAGCTGCAGTTGGTTAAATGCGAACGTGATTGATGCAATTTGTTTTATAAAAAGGAATTAGCAGATATTGAAGTCAAGTTGTAGAATGAAGGTCAAAAAAGCTCAGATTTATTGCCCGCGTACAACCGACAGCAATGCCGTTTTAAAAGCCGAACCTGGGCAAATCGTGGATAAACATTTGAGTTTTGATACTAAAGGAGAAGAAAGGCTACAGCTCAAGCTTTAAATCTACACTATGATCTAGTAATTTAAAAACACTGAAATCCATCCTTGAAATCCTGATACTTTACCCAAGACTCAAACCACTGTGTTTAATCTGTGCTTCCCTGCACCGCCCTGAGCAATAAGCTAGAAAGCCTATTTAAGCACCTATTTTAAGGGAGAAAGAATGTCTGATCATTGACCCATCCTCCCTGCAGAATTCAAACACAGAACGGAAAAGTTGAAGCCCAAATTCCTTTAAGGCATAAAGGGATATAACTGGCTTTTGCCTTGAGGCCCCTGGGCTGAGAATATTTTGATTTTCAGAGTCAGAGACCCCCAAACCTGCAGGCTGATTTCTTTCTTGTGCAGATAGAAAGTTCCATCTCACTAATGGATTGAGGGCAGGACATGGGATGCATTTGGAGGCCGGTAATGGAGAAGATGCTCATTTTAATCCAAGAGTGGCTGGGATCTGAGAAGAGGGCCATGGGTGAAGGCCAAGAACAATGAATCATCCATCCTATTGACATGAGCACCAGCCCTGGGAAGAGTGGATGAACGTGATTGACCTACCTGGAATCTAAACGGTGGTGACCCAAAGGACAGAGAACAGAGGCTCCCCTAAGCTTTGGCACCAAATAGGTCTAGGTTTGGCTTCAGTCTCTGCCACACAACAGTCCCGTGACATTGGGCAAGTCACTTAACCTCTCTAAACCTCAGTTTCCTCATTTGTATAAAAGGGGTGACAATAGCTACCTTGTAGGGTTGCAGTGAAGATGATGGACATAATACATGTAAAGCACTTCCCAAAGTGCCTGGCATATAGTAGGTGCTCAACAAAGCAGTAGTTCCATACCACTTGATGGGCTCTGTGTAGCATAGATGCCCTTGTGTGGTCAATTGTAACTTGATGGATTGCCACAGCCAAAATTTCAAACAGCTAATTGGATTGTAAATTGGCTTGTTTATTCCATTTAAAAACAACCTACAAATACATTGAGAAATTAAAATTACGGGAAGACTTCATATAATGGAATTTGTTTTGCACTTTAAAAATTAATCTTCAAAAACTCCATTTTGCCATTTCAGGTTGCCAGGGTGTCATTGGCAAAGACCTCGATAGCGAAAGATGCTTTGCCACCTCCTTTATCCAAAGGTATTTATTTTATTTTATGTGTGCATTCTGGCTCACGGAGCCTCTTTGCTGGCATTGCGTTAGATGATAAATCCATTTGTTTGGGCAACTTGAGGAGGGAAATTTGCCCAGAAAACTGGCTGGAGCTGGCTTTGGAAAAAGCCAAATTAAGTCTCCAGCAGACTGGGGTCCCTTCCAAATGAGTTCCCAGCGGGCAGGAAGTGTTCGGTCTGTACAGCATGCAGCCTATGCCGCGAGCCCTCAAACCGTGTTAAACAAAGAAGACCAAGCCATTGGCAGTTGTATCGATTGGCAGATATCAGATTGCATTCCTTTGTCTGCTGCCCAGCTTATTTTCAACCCCCGGTCCAACCTTTGTGGAGGAACAAGCTTAAATGCTGACAAATTCCCCCTCCATAAGAAATTGCTCCTGCAATTTGTCTTTTTAGCTGAGCTTCTGTGGGCCTGTGTGGCATAAAAAAAAATGTTGTCCTTGTCACCTGCCATTTTTCCAGCCAGCCTGACACCCCCCGGGCTTCCCAACAGCTCTCTCCGGCAGGAGCTGTCTCTGAGCTCTTAGCACCACCAAATAATTGAGGTTGTCACATCTCTTGTTCATTGTTTTTTCCAGCCCCGGAAAAATGCAAATATTTCATTGTAGTCATTAATTTTCCCATCCTTTTCTTCAAGCATCTCGTCGGTGTGATCTCATGAAAAGGGCTGAAGGCGTGATTGCAAACACAGTGGCATCGGGCTCCTGCCCACGGTGGGGAGAATCTCATCAGATCAAATCTCAGGGAGGTCATCAATCATGCCCGCTGACAACCGTTTTGCCTTCGTTTGTTACAGATGTGAACATGCTTAATTATTTGTAGTGTAATTAGTTCATGAAATGTCAGGAAATGTCAAACTGTGTTCACAGCACAGATTTTTTTTTTTTTTTTTTTTTTTTTTTTGCAGCAAAGCACGGGGAGAGCAAGTGTCAGAGTGGGAAATGAGAAGGACTGACGAGAAGGGCTGTGTCTGCAGGCCGAGGAGGGCATCAGTGTGGGGGACAAATGAGGGTCAAAAATATTAAGATTAGGCATTTTGGAGAAGTAGACTTCCACAAACAAAACAAAACGACAACACAGGTAGGCAGCGGACAAGTGGGATGTGACTAGCCAGACACCCTGCCAGGTTCCTACCAGGGGAGCTTGGGTTTGAGATTCTGTTTGCCTTGAGTTTAAAAGCAGTGGAGTTTGATATAAAAGGATGTCGGGTTAAAGAAATATAGCTACACCTGGGGAGGCAGATTCTTCCTTATATTCCTCATGTTAGAAATATTTTCCTTTTTCAACTATTTATTTTTAGGTGGGATAAGTGTCAAGGTGTGGAGTCAGTCTTTGGATGAAGGGCAAATTTTCTGCTATGGAGAGAGAAATGGTTCCTTTCTGCAGCCTGAGGAGAGAAGCATTCTACAAGCTTTGGTGCTTATTTCTTCTCATCTGATGCTAGAGGACAGTGAGTGTGCCCACTGGAATTAGGGCGAAAAGCTAGACATGCTCTCGAGAGATTGGTCTTCAAGCTTACTGAGGCTTGATTTCTTGGCAAAGGCTCTAGGGAAAAACTAACATGCCCAAGATATATTTAAATGGGACCGTGGTCCTCTTGACAACTTGGACACATTTTCTGGTGTCTAGAATCTGTCTGGGGTTCTTTTGCAAATCTGGTGGATGATGTGACTCGTCGGGCAATGCTAAAGCCAAAACATCTGTCCACAGAGCACGAGTCTGTCATTTCCAGGAAGGTGCTGTAATCTGCTGCAAACTCAGGGTGCTGCAAACATGCCCTTCAGATAAGCAACACTCGGCAGGCTGTGATCAACCTGTTTGCTGTGATCCAGCAACTCCACACCACTCAAAAAAAAAAAAAAATCCTTGCAAGAAACTGAAGGACAGGAAGTGAACTGACATCCTACAAATGCCCTTTGATTGACAATCGGCTGTTGAATTCCTGGATGGCCCTTTCTGGTCAGCGAAACACAGCGATCTTGAGATGGTGAGATGGTCGCCAAGGCTGGCCACGATGTCAGAGCTAAGTTGGTGAGTGATGACAGATTCTTCCTCCTTGGTTGATCCCTGGGCAGTTTTAATGCCCACACCCGGGGACACTAGTTGGCTTAAACCTCCATGAAATCAACATTCTGAAATGAATGAGCAGTGTCTTTAGTTTGTCTCTGGTTCCTCTACTCTCCTTCCCACTCCATAACATTTTCATCTGCTAAGAGTTCCCAGGAACTTACATGCTTAC
>CM052442.1:93513521-93581021 GCA_028533085.1 Varecia variegata | reverse complement strand
GTGAGTCCCCACTCTTTAAAACCAAACAAACAAACAAACAAACAAAAATTAGCATGAGTCGATCTATATTTTGCATTTAAGGTATGTTTGCTTAGACATGGGCATGGTGGATGGGGGTGGACTGCCTGGAGCCCCCTTTATGACTGAGGCATTCATTGCCCACCCCCACCCCCCATCCCACCCTGGAGTGAGGCTGCTGAATGCTCACAGCCGCACCGCTCCCTGGGCATGAGGGAGCTGCCTCACCCAGGGTTATATCCCCTCCCTGGAAGCTCATTTCCAAAGACTGGCTAGGGTTGGGGCACACAAGTTCAGCCTCCTTATGTCAATTTGGGACAACTCTAAAGGGTCATCCCAGCATCCGCATCCCCCATGGCACGCGACGTGGCTTCTGTCGCCACTGCCACACTCCCCAGCTTCTCCCTGCCTGTCTTACGACACCCTCCACCAACAGGTGTTGTTTCCGAGAGCACACCGGGCGTGCAAATCTCCATCTCAGAATCTGTTTCCAGAAAATCTCACCTAAGACACTGCTCACCTATATGAAAAAGTAAATCTGGTTGTAGTATAGTAGTAGATACATTTTTGTCCCAAACTGATATTCATGTTAAAAAAAAAAAATCCAGCCAGAGTGACAGACACACAATGGTGCACAGATACCCAGTTTCTGTCGCTCTGATGGCAAAGTGCTCTCCGGTTAAAGCCGGCCTCCGTGAGCACGGACGTTACCGAACAACTACTAATCAGGAAAATGATACATGGATTAAAGTAAACACTCCAAAAGCATTTTTGTTCAATCAAAGAGATTTAAGGGAAGGGATGCTTATACCAACCAGAGGAGAAAAAAAAATACCCCTTTTGTACTTCAATTAGCAAACAATAATTTGGATAATTGGAAGCAAATGTTTTGTCTTTTATCCTATGAATTCCACAGTTCTTTGCCCACTGCTGTCCCCTGCAGGGTAGAAAAAAATCAAATCAGAAGAATGTGAACCTTCACAAGCCAGGAGGGAGGGAAACGTGCGTCCAAGGGGCCGGCATTTCCACCTGTGCCGTCTCCCAGGACGTGGCCACTGTTTTCTGGAATACCTTTTCTTAGACGTCACGCAAAGGACACTAGCTGGAAGCCATTTCTGAAGCCCCCACAGCCAGCTGCATGGATCACTTTGGTTCAATGTGGCAGTGCAGACAGACAGTTTGCGTCTTCCGGGTGAAGGGCTGATAGTGTTTTGGAGACACCACAGCAGAGCAGCCAACCTGGGCTGGACGTCTGCAAAGCAAATGTTCTCTCTACTGGGAGAGCTCTGAGAGCTAAGTAACAAAAGACTTGAGGAAATGCTTGAAGCTCAGGTAAGGACAGAAAGCCAGTGACTCTGAGCGAATGTTCCAGCAGCAGCTGCTTTCTGAGGTGACAGCCATGACTGTCGATATGCTAAGGGCAGACTTGAAAACACTACTAAGCCTCCCCGTGGGTCCTCCCAGGACCAGAACTGCAGCCAGGGCCGCGCCTTCATCTCCCAGGAAAGACCACTGGGGACAGGGGTGGTGGTGGGGGTCCTGGGGGGGATTCTGCTCCTGTTCCAGCTTCGCTTTGTCACCACTGACTTCCCAGGAGCCCAAAAAGCACCCCTCTGGAAGAAATGTGCCATCTTAAGGGTGAAGAGACTTGACTTTGTGATTTTTTCTGGGTTCTGAGTATAAAATCTAAACCCCCAACCCCATCTGTTCCCCTCTTCTCCCTCATCCTTCTCTCAACATCCCGCGAGTTTTGGCTGACTGTACCCTCTGCCTTGTCTCTGTACCCTCAGGGGATGACGACAATGCTTTACCTAAAATAGTTCATTTAATCCTCTCAGCAATCGAGCAGGGTGACTATTATTATTCTCCCGTTTTATAGATGAGAAAACTGAGACTCTGAGAAGTTCAATCACTTGACCACCATCACAGTCGGTGCGGGTAGAATCGGGCTGAGGGCTTCAGCTTCCTGGGAGCAGACAGCTCACAGACCCCTTCCCCACCTGCATAGCACAGGGAGGGGGGGACAGGAGAGAGGTGTGTGGACCAGATGCTTCCTGTGAAAAATGTTAACCCCTTAGAAGCCAGGAAGCCAACATGGGTAGGCAGGCGCTGATAGTATGGACACTTCTATCTTAGATCCTGGCGGGGGTGGGAGGGGTGCGGAAATGGCCTATGAGATTCATTCACTCTTTCATTCAACATTTACACAGAACCTACCCCGGCAGTCCCAGGCCAGGGACACAAGCTGGCTATGGCCCCAGTCCTACAGGCACTCCCAGTGTGGCTGGGAGAGGGGGTCTGGGGTCTTGGGAGTTTCGTCTCCCTTCACGGCTGTGCTGAGGGGTCACGGGGCTGGCTGGGGACCAGCGCTCTCGGAGAAGCCAGTCAGTTGTGGCGTGCACATCTGGCAGATGCCCTACATTTTCCACTGATGGGGACATTGTGCACCCATCTGTTTCATCTCTCCTATCTCATCTTCGGTCATTTGCTGAGCCTCCCCTTTCTGAAGTTATCCACAGAATCTTCATTTCTATGCTCGTAGCAGATCCCAGGCGTCTGCCTTGGGCCCCTCTGATCCATTTTAGGACCCAGGAGCTGGTGCCTTGTTTCTGGCCGAGAGATCCTTTCACCATGTCACAAGAGGATTGGCAGCTCTGTGCAACCCAGAGGTGTCATTGAATCCCAGCAAGTGGGGGACCTAGGTGGTGGGATGGGAGGTCACGTTTCCACCAGTCCCAGTCTCTCTGGACTAGCAGCTCCAGTGTTGTGCCAACTTTGTATAAAGGAGGCGTTAGAAGAACCACAAGGAGCTGACAGATTAGTTGTCTGGAAGGTGATAGGCATGAAAACACGGGGCTCTGTTGGAATTGTGGGAAGATCAGGATTGGGAGGCCCCTCTGACCAGGCACGAGGCCCATCAGTGGCATTAAATGCTCAACCTTAGACAAAGGCTAAGCAAGGGCTGGAGAGAAAATTCTGGCATTGCAATCTTTGTCTACACATTTATTCATTCGAGAAAAATTTATTGAGTTGTTTCCACATATCTGACCCTATATTAGATACAATTCCTGCCCTCATGGAACTTATAGTTCAGCTGGGGAGACAGGCATTAAGCAAATAATCAGGTAAATAAATGGCGGCCCCAAGATCCTCCTCCTCCCCCTCTAGGCACCCAGACTCCCTGGTGCCTCCCTTCCCCTGCCTGGGGAGGGCAGGTGGTCTCTGTGGGTAGCTGCACCCTCAGGTGGGAACCCCCTGTCTGTGATTTCAGCTCCTTCCGTAAGTAGAACACCTTAGTTCCTGAAAGTGAGGAAATGAAACCACCATCTCCATTTATGCACAACAGAGTAGGCACAACCTGCAGTGCTGCCCACCTGCCACCAAGGGATGGGAAGTTTGCCTTCCTAGTGGGAGCTTCAGGCTTTCCGAACTTCACCCCACAAGCAAAGACTTGCCATGGAGCTCACAGCTTCCAGAAGAAAGAACAAGAGCCTTCTTCAAGATGACAGAAAACACTGCTCTGCAGAAGTCTGGTTTTTGTTATCACGATAAGCTACCATATTAGTTGCAGTGCCCCATCAACCGCACCCGTAGTCATTAAGAAGTTTCTGGAGTTAGATCGATGTTGGAAACATTGATCTCCTCCACCAGAAGCTTTCCGTCTTCCATCTGTTAGATGCTTTGACCTTTTCTTAACATCATTAAGAGATAAAAAGTTAATCTACTGAAAAAAGCGCAAGACCTTTCAGAAAAGAATGGATGTCACCATGTAGCCTCCCATCGCTGAAGAATTTTATGCCCAGGAGGCAGGCATGACGTGTACCCCAGCAGGACAATTTTGGAGAATAACATCATGGCACCACCAGGAAAGTCTATATCTCATCTAAAGCACCTGAGGATCAGGCACAATGGGCTTGGAGGGACAGGATCCAGCTACCTTGTGAGGCCACCACTCACACTCATGACCAATCAGCTTCACCTTTGAATGCAGACGTTGGTCTAGAACATGGTGTTTACTAACAAGAAACTGCTGACTAATACCAGCAATCCTTAACTAGGATCTAATGGCCCAGAGTTCTCTCCATTCGTTTATTTACTTATCTGACAATTATTTGCTGACACACTTGTCTAGGTGGTAGGAATATTGCAATGGAAAAAAAAAAAGTCAAAAGCTCCTGTACTCTAGGACTCCTGTGGTATACTGTATATTGAGAGGATAGAAAATAAATAAGATACAATAAACAGAGACAATAAATAAGTAAAATATATGGTAAACAGGCCGGGCACAGTGGCTCAAGCCTATAATCCTAGCACTCTGGGAGGCTGAGGCGGGAGGATTGCTTGAGCTCAGGAGTTTGAAACCAGCCTGAGCAATAGCAAGACCCATCTCTACAAAAAACAGAAAAATTAGCTGGATGTTGTGGTGCACACCTGTAGTCCCAGCTACTCGGGAGGCTGAGGCAGGAGGATCACTTGAGCCCAGGAATTTGAGGTTGCTGTGAGCTAGGCTGACGCCATGGCACTCTAGCCCGGGCAACAGAGTGAGACTCTGTCTCAAAAAAAAAAAAAAAAAAAAAAAAAATATATATATATATATATATATGGTAAACAAAATAGTGAAAAGTTCTAAAGAAAAGGTAATACTACAGGACATAGGGGCAGGAAGTATCTGAGTAATACAAGGTTGAAATTTTAAAAGGGGAGCAGGGGACACAAAAGGGGACTTAGAATTGTTTTTCTTATTCTCTCTTCTGAGAGAGCAGAAAAAAGACAAGTTCCTGGCCAGGATAGCCCATGGCCAGTGGCCAATAGCTAGCCTCTCCTTTGCTCTGTGGCTGGAAGTCTTTATAATACAAATTCACGTCCGGGATGAAGAAGCTGCAAAGTCTGCCAAGATCCAGGAAACCGTCTTTCTTTGGCAGGTGAACCAAGCAAATGGAAACAGATTGGAGAGAGATTTATAGCAACAGTTAAGTAAGGAGAGTCACAAGTAGCCTGAATATATTTAAAAACAAATATGTTTTACAACCAATGGAATCTAAGCATCTTATATTCTCTGCAATCTGTGTTTCCATTTGTTTGGTTCACTTGCTAAAGAACGATTGTGTCCTTGATCTTGGCTTCAATAGCTCTAGTGCTGAGCAGTAAGAGATCTAACTATAAAGTCTATGAGCCTCCTTGTAAACCAGGAAAAAATACACAAATCTGTCCAGGCCCTTCCTGTGAACATTAGGCTGTGGAGCCTCCTTTGCTAAAGACAGTCCACCCCTTGGCTTCTTGGTCCCAGACACTCAGGCCAGTGCCATTGGGTCACGGGGCCATGTTTCGGGGCTCTCCTTTTCAGGTCCACGTTTGGGGACTGAGGGCTCCATTGCCACCAAATCCTCCTCCTTCTCTTGGTTGGAAGCCACCAACTTCCTCATCAGCATGAGCTTCCAGAGATTTGAGGCAGTTGTGTGGTGACATAAGGGACACAAGTGGCCAGATTTGGTTTTCTGGATACTGGCTATGGCTTGTCCTCCCTTCTGACTGTTTTCTGAAAGGTGATGATTAGCTGAGGCATAAACACGTTCTTTTCAGCTAAAGAAATGCTCAGATTTCTTCACGGAACCCTTTCTCAAGTTGTAGTCTGAGAACCAGTGAAATCTGAATATACTGAGCTTGTTAAAAATGAAGATTCCTGGGCCCTAAACAGACTTACCAAAGCAAAAACCTCTGGGATTGGAGCTGGAGAGTCCAGATCTTAACCAGCCCCCGGGGTCATCTTGTGCATAACCAAGGTTGAGAATTATATGCCCTGGTGTTTGAAGGCTCCCTCCGAGAGTCAGGAACACCTAATTATTTTGTGTTCCCTGTTGTCCCTCTAAATCCTCCAGGAAACGCTTCCCTTACCACAGAGGGGAGTCATTTTTCTATGTGACCTTGCCACACTGATCACAGCTGCTTGGTCCAGAAGTGGGCACCTGACCAAGCTGGACCAATCAGAGTCTTTGCTTGGGATTTTTGCAGTGGAAGCAGGAAGGGAGGCCAAGTATCTCTGCTGAGGGCAGGAGAGGCCCAGATCTATCTGTGGCTATTTTCCACCAAGTGGAGAAGGAAGCACAACGAGAAAGAAAATGGACCCACCAAGCAAAAGCCAAGACAGGAGACAGTATGAGAAAGTCCTGGGGGCCCAGATGTATTTCTGTCCCTCCTGTGGTTTGGTTGGTGAGTCCGGCCAGTCTTCACCAACTTCTTTGGATTCTGAGAGCCAGTAAAGCCCTCCTCTTACCTGAGCCCCTTACAATGGAGTGGAAATTGCAACAGACAGACTTCATGCCATTTTCCACAAGTCCAAATGGGTGATCTCAAACCCTTATTCTCCCCTTTACTTCTCACCTCTTCAAATCAGAGCTGGAAGAAAATTCGGAAGTCATCTATTCCTGGGGTTGTCACACAATGCTCCACGAAGTTCTAAACTTCCCTGAGGATTCTTAGGAATAAGCAAGCTCTCAAGTGTTGAGTTCCTAGCCCCCTCCTACTAGCTGTACCTTCTAATCTGTTAAGATATTGAGTTTCCAGATAAAATTTTGTTTGGGGGGAAAAAAAAGATTTCTCCTTCAAGGTCAAAAACAGCAACACTGACTTAGCCCTTCTCCCATTATACAGTTGGGAAAACTGATGGACAACCACTTGCTATAGGCCAAATAGCCAATTCTAAGATTAAAAACCTTATGGAAACCCATTATACTTCCTAGACTTGGTCAACAGCAACCTTTTCCTTTCATATACTTTGAAAGGTATGAATTTAAAAAAAAATAAACATCAGCGTGAGTTTCGCCTGGGAACCTGTTATCTGGAAGAGCAACTATTTTTAACTAGGGTGGTCCCCTGTCCCAGTCCTCCCTGTCACTGTGTTACCATCCATGCCCAGCCAGACTTTCAGCCACCCCAAACTGCTGCCATTCGACACATAGTAGGCCCTCCAGAAACATGTGTCGAATCAAGGAATATAAGTCTCCCTTTTCAAACACCCTTTATTTCATATGTGAGTTAAAGCACACTTTTCTGTGCGTCCCTCCAATAACGACACGAAAATGCAGCTTCGTAGTTCGGGTGAAGGGGCGGGAGTTGTGGGGGAGGCTGATTTCGGGTTCCAGCTGCCGCTCCAAGGACAAGGTCGGCTGCCTTCCCTGCCCATCTCGACGGTGAGAGCAGGTGTGAAAAGCAAACACAGGATTTCAGAGCTATAAACTGTTTATTTGTGCGCCGAGAAAACCTATTCATCGCCGAAGCAGCCGCTCAGTCCCACGGTTCCTTCCTTCCGAACGGGTGTTGGGAAGTTGTATTTTTTCCTCGGTGGCGGCGTGAGTCTTGTGTGGGTGGTGGGGTTTAGGCTGGGCTGTGTGGCGACAGCCCAGGGGAAGAGACCAGCCAGGGCGGGGCAACTGCCTGCTGCCATCAACTTTTAGTGAGTGAGCACTGGAACTTTACCTCGCTTATGCCTGACGGCCACCTCCTGGGGCCAGAACGAGGCTTGCAGGGCAGGAAACACCACATCAGGGGAATCCAAAGTGGGGGTGTCTGCTGGAAGTGGGGTGATTGCCCTGCTGAGACTGCAGCTGGTGCCACTGAAATCCCAAAAGAATCATTCTGGAATTCGCCTCCTGTCGGGTGCCGGGAAGGAAAGAAAGAACAGGGACTGAATGCATTTGGGGGTCCCAGAGCCCCAACTTCTGGGAAAGGGCAGCACAGAGCAATCGTACGGTGCAAAGGCCAAGAATGGACCTTGAGTCACAGACTCCACCACTCACTTATTGTCTGACTATGGGCAAGTCGTTTCCCGCCTCTGGGCTTCTGGGTTCTCATCCATAAAATGGGACAATAGCAGTGCTGACCTCCTAGAAGTGCTTGTGAGCATGAAATGAGAACATTCACGTAGGGTTCTCGGAAGAGCGCCTAGCACATGGCGAATGCCCGACAGACGGAAGGTATCGTTGGTCTAATCATAATTATGATGTAAGTTCGGGCTCCGGAGCAGCTGCCTGCCCGTCAAGGGCTGAGTGGGGCTCCCCAAACCCTCCACAACCCTTCCGCCTCCGCGCCCATCTGTCAAGGCGGCTCTGCTCGCCTGACGCTCTTACATGGCGGGAGCAGATGCTGCCGGGGAGGGGTAACGTATCTGGTATGTTCTACGACTTCCTAGCCTGGGCAAGTCTCTCCACTTTCCAAAGCTCCATTTTTCACCATAAAACAGGGACAATAATCCCCACCTTTCAGGACTCCTGTGAGCATTACTAAAGATGGTGAATATAAGGTCACACTAAGCAGGCCTCTAACCCTAATGGGACAGGTTACTCCGGCTTTTCATATTCAAAATCTCATTCTATCCTCGCACAAGTCTCAGTAAGGAGGGAAGATTACTAAGAGTGACGGCCACTTCCCCAGTGAGCTAAGAGAGGCTCGTTCAGCCCGCTGTTGCGGGATCCCGCAGCCTGGCGAGGTCAGGCTCCAGACCTGTCTCAATTCTTGAAGCCCAGGGGTCCTCCTGCTACCCCGGTGGGTCTCAACCAGGGGTGATTTTGCCCCCAGGAAACATCTGGCAATGCCTGGAGACTTTTTTCGGTTATCACACTGAGGCAGGAGGGCCACTGGCTGGCGAGTGGGTAGGGGCCAGGGATACTGCTGAACAGCCTGCAATGCACAAAGACTTCTCCACCAAGAAATGTCAGTGGTGTCACGGGTGAGAAAGCCTGACCTTCCCTGTGGCTGCTTCAGACAAGGTGTCCTGACCAACAGAGAGCACTAGGAGCCAGACAGGGACATAGGGCGGAGGGGCGGTACCAGTGCACATTTTACCTTCCCCAGCTGAGCTCAGAGACTGGCGTCTGCTTGACCAGCTCTCTTCTGAACAGTGTTTTAAAAAAATGTATTAGTTGTTGCCATAGTTGTTCATTCTTCTCATGAAAAATTTCCAGTTCTTGTCAGCACATGGCAAGGCTGCCAGTCCCTGACCCCGCAAAGTTAGGGGTGGCCACGTCATGTGCTTTGGCCAATGAAATGTGAGCAAAAGGAGGATGCCTTAAGAGCCAGAGAATGAGTCATCATGTTCCTATTGCTCTGCCTTGGACGACAGAGGGAAATGGGGGGAGATGGGGGAAGAGAGAGAGAGAGAAACACTATCCTCACCCCGGGTCCCTGAGTGAAGATGAACCCCAGCAGAGCCCCCAGCATACCCCTGATGACATGTGCTGTCAACAAAAACTAAACTTTCATTGTTTCAAGCCACTACTATTGGGGCCTTCCTTGTTGCCAAAGCATAGTGGCAGGATAGTTCACCTATTCTGAACAATACAGTTGCCAACCTTTGAAAATAGGGAGGTTTCGTATAAAAACCCGGATTTCCCAATTCTCTGCTTAAATGAGAAATTCCGGGAACTCTGAGTTTTCAGTCTGCCCGGCAGGAGGAGGGACACCTGCTTTTCAGTTGGTTGCGGTGGCCACAGGGTCTACTTCACATGTCTATATGTTTGCTTGGCCATTGGGGTATCCGGGACTATGATGCCTGCAAACTACGTTGTCATGAGTCAGATCTGCCATATTAGGGAACTAGAAACCTACTGAGCCTACTCAGATGGGGGCAGGGAACCCACACCCTCCCCTTATCTGGGCTGGGAGAATGGAACCAGTGAGGAGGATTGGAGGAGGTCTCACCACCTGGGATGACTGCTCCTGGTTTCCAGGGAAGAGATTGCACCTCATATTTCCCACAAGTGGGGGACGGCTTGCCACCCCCATTTGAGAGGCACTTCTTCACACCATTTATTTCCTTATTCATTGATTTGTTCATCCGTTCTACTCACTCATTAACTTATCTATTCACTCATTCATTTACCTGTATATTCATCTATTCATTTATTCGTGCATCTCATTTATTCATTCACATACTCGCTTATTAACTCGTTCGTTAATCATCTAAGGATATCCACTAAAGGCCTGCCATGTGCCAGGTCTTTGCTCAGTCTCCTCCGCGTGTGCGGGGTGTAGCTACTCAGCACTGCAATCTGCCTGCTTACAAGGGCATGGCCGCTGTCCCCAAAGATGGCTCCAGCAGTTGCTCCCATTTCTGTAGGCACGTGCTGCTCCTCCCAACAAGAGGTGAAGTCTGTTTTCTTTCCCCTCGAATCTGGTACATCTGAGCTGGCCTTTGGACTTGCTTTGACCCATGGGGTGCAACAGAGGTGATGCTGTGCCCATCTGGGCATCTTCCATTTGCTCTCTTGAAATAAGCCAGTTTGACTTACCTGAGGCTGGATTCTCCAGCTCCATATGACCTGCCCTAGATGACACCATGTGGGGCAGGAACGAGCTATCTAGCTGAATCCAGCAAGACTGCAGAATCCTGAAAGAGTAAATGGTTGTCATTGTTTTAAGTGACTCTGTTTCAGAATGCTTTGTTACATAAAAAAGATAACTGAAACAGTGTGAATCTGACTAAGGAGGTCTCTAAGAAAAATGTTAAAAAGTGCCAATGCCTTAAAGCTGTTTATGACGAAGTACAGGAAAAGAGACCTAAAGAAAGGAGCTAATAAGTTTTTGAGCAGAATTTAGAGAAAATATAGCAGGAGAAGAGATTCTCCAGCTGAAAAAAATTATTCTCAAAGTATGAAATAGCTCTGTGGTACAAATCCTATCAAGGCATATCTATAAGACCTTTGTTAAGAACTCAGAAAGATTTAAAGCTATTTAAACCTAGTAAACCCTCTGAACTAGGGAAAACTAAAAATTGTAAGGACATTGTCCTAATGCATGTCTCAGAAAAAAATGAAGGGCATAGATTTTGGGGCATGAAATAAAGACCATCAAGATTCATAGATAACCCACAAAATTTTTAAGAGAATTATATTGGTGAAGGGACCACCTGCTTGGATTCTAAAGGAACACGAATGATTCAGAATGAAAAGTGGCCTCTGGGCTCCCAACTTTTAATAAGCAGAGTTACTTAGCTACAAATATGAACCAATTCTTATGAAAAAGGAAGGACCTCTCAGAAGGCAAAGTCAAGAGCTCAGGGAGCTGATGTGAAAGCTGGGAAGAAAATGGAATCAGGAAGCCTCTTCTAGGGAGAAGAACTGGGTCCTGATCAGGTAATATTCCATGGCCCCAGAGGGTGGGGCTCTGGAGACATGTGCCCAGCTGGGTTCCAGAATGGCTATGGAGCAATGAGTGCTACGTGCCTTGCATTCTCTTCCTTTTTGAAAGGAAGCCTCTGTTACAGTTGCTCTGTCTTTGTTTTTCCACTGCATGTTGAGTGTAGGGGTGCAGACAACTTGTCCTTTTACTTTACAGCTCCCTGACAAACTTCTCCTGAAGAGCCTCATCTGAATCCAGCCCTGAGTTATGTGACCATGTATTGGGCTCCTAACTGATGTTACAATGGCACGTGACTTGTACATGAGAAGGGGCTGTATCTTGCCTGCAGGACAGGTGTGATTGTGGTGGCTGTCAGGAGGATTGTGATAGACGGTTTTGAAGATGGTTGCAAAAACCCCTCTGACCCTCAATGCCCTTTTGTAACGTGAGTTAGTCACCTTTGCCATCGAGCGATGGAGCCTATTTCACCCTCCCTTGAATCTGGGCGGCCTTGTGACTTCCTTTGACCATTAGCCTGTGGCAGAAGCAACGTTGTTCAACTTCTGAGGTCAGGCCTTCAGGAACCTTGCACCTTATGCTTCTCCTTCTGGATCACTCTTGCCGCCATGAAAGGAAGCTCAGTCTAGATTATTGGATGTTAGGAGGCCACATGCAGAGAGAAGTCACATGTGGGAGAGCCAAGGTGCCCTATGTGACAGCTGGCACCAAGGTCCCATGAATGAGGCCATCTCGCATCCTCCAGCCCCAGTCAAGCCACCCCCGGCCAACTCCATGTGAAGCAGAGATGAGCTCTCCCTGCTGAACTGAGACTTGCCCAAATTACCAACCCCCAGAATCACAAGTAAGAAAAGGTTGTTGTTTTAAACCCCTAAGTTTTTGGGTGATTTGTTACACAGCAAGAGATAACCCAAACAGGGAGTTTGTTAGGCACTTTCTTGGCTTAAACTGATGAAATTGCTTCCAGTTCACTCCAAATCAAAGCTGAGCTGTCAGAAACGACGTCTCAGAGCCCCACACCTCATCTGCAGCCTCACTTCCCGACAGGCCCTGAAACAGCTCCCAACATGTGCGCTAGCTCACCAGGGAGCCAGATGCCGCTACTGAGAACACTTTCTTTGCCAAGTTGACATCTTATTTCTTTAACTTCCCAGGAAAAATGAGGAGTGAAGAATGAGAGAGGAAGAAATTACACTGGCACTCTCCTATTTCCCAAGTCCAAGGGGACTTTTTGTATTGTGCTAATTTTTCTTTTTAGCTACCATTTACTGACCAACTGTTACGTTCCAGGCATATTACTCATGTATCTGTTCAGGGAAGGTTCTCTTGAAACTTCCGGTTTGCAGATGACAAATGGAGACTCACAGAAATTATGCGACTTAGTTGAAGTCACTCAAGTAGGAATTGGGGCACCTGGGACAAGAACCCAGTGTTTCTGGCTGCAGAAGCATTAGCCTCTGTGTTGTGTCCTGCCACCCTTCAGAATGTGGAATCTGTGCTTGTCCTCATCACACTAAGCTTTGAAAATAGAAATATGATTTGCATATCGGGTACCTCCATATTTGAAAAGCCAAAAAACAGCACAACGTGGCTTGGGATAGTCCTGAACCTGGGCTGGGGTGACGTGCAGTGAGGCAGCGTGACCGCAGGAAGTAAGAGCAGTGTTTTTCAATGGAGAAGGAAGGGCAAGATTTATTAGGGATTTAATTTGTGCTTGGCACTGTGCTAGGAAGTAGGTGTGTTTGTTCTGTTTTACAGATGAGGATCTGAGGCTTGAAGAAGCTTAGTAACTCACTCAAGATGATTTTTGAAGCTTAGTACTCAACCAAGATCAGCCTTGCACCAATGAATGGCAGAGAAGAAGCCCCAGCCCAGGTTTTTCCAGGGCTAAAGTCCATTCCTTTTCCATGGAGCGAAGCTGGTTATTGGAGGAATGGTGCCGCAGAACACTCCTTCCATGACCGATTGGACTTGGGTGTCTATACTCATGGGCAAAAATACTTTTCCTTTGTCCCCATTCCCATAGGGTTGACCATCAGTGCTCTGAGCAGCTGTGTCTGATCCACCAGCATTTTGAATCAGCAGATAAAGTCGCTACCAATACATAAACTAGCTCAAGGAAAATGAAAGGCCTACAATCGTAGAGAATCAAATCACCTGGAAGAGTGTGCTAGACAGGATACCCAGTAACCTTTCTGTATCTATTTCAATTCCTTCATTTATTCATTCCTTTGACAGTATTTACTAAACACATACCTCATCTTAGTGCTACTCTAGTTATTGAAAATGCATTAGGGAGTAATGCAAAATCCCTACCCTCATGAGGTCTACATTCTGGTAGAGGAGACAGACCATATGAAGTTTTCTTCTAAACAAATCTCTTTTTCCGCAAATTGCAAACAAGCCCGAGATTGTTTGAAAAAGCAAGAAAATAGCAAATTCCCCATCAGCCTCCATTCTCCATTTATTAAAATCTAAATAAATTAATCTGGGATGAATGAAATCTTGATGTACAATGATTTTTATCCACCGCCCCCCATCAGGAGGTCAGGGGTGGCTAAAGAGTGTTTGGAGTGACCTAACTAAGAAGCCGTCTGCCCCCACCTTCCCACTGCCTAGCGGACCACAGGAATCCTCACTCAGAGCTTCCCTCTGCAGCTGAGCTTCAAAGTGTCTCTTAAAAATGAGCCAGGAAAGCTCTGAGACATACTTTTCCCCTTACTGATAGCAATTAATGTGCCACAAGTCATTGCCAAAATAAGTTGCTTATTTTAAAGCAACTCAAAGGGGCTATTTCATTTTCTAGGCCCATTCATTAAGATGTTGATTCACCCTCTGCAGAAGCAACTGGAACCCTGTTTATGAGGATGAGCACTGTTCCAACTTTAGCTTAGTTCCTCGGACTTTGAGGTTATTCACTGCTTCGTCATTCGCCATCTGGGGAGAGTGAGAGAATGTCTTATTTTGATATTTAATTCAGAGGCAGGGGTTGGGCGGGGGAAAGGTAATAAAATTGCTAGTTAGAATTGGTGTCATTAGCAAGAGTTTTCAAGAGGTCATTGAAGTGTCATCAACCCTCACAGATGACAATTCCAAAAAGAAAAAAAAAATTGGAGTTATAAAAGGGAAAATACCAATTGTTGTCTTGTCAAACAAAAAGCTAACCATTGTGTTTTGCATGAACACCCAGTGGCTTCCACCAATTTTGCAAAGCATATTTCCCTTTGGGCGGGGATTGTCAAGTCTTCCCTTCTTTTACATCCTTCCATTGACATACCGGCGGCCTCAGGGGAGGAGAAATCCACCCAGATATTTGTAGCTCTAAAAGTTCATTTGCGTCATTTGCGTCCAACATGGGTCATTATTCTAGGCTCAAACCACATCCTGCAAAATGAAAACAACAAGGAGACCTTTGACCAAAAACTGGGGAGGAGGTGGGAGAAGGAACAAGGGCTGGAAAACTGTTAAGGTGTTAAAAGACACAGCCAGTGTTTCAGGAGTTCTGAGAAACAAACTCTCCCTGCAGTGTAATGTAATTACAACCTTCTCTTGGCTAAGTGTAGTACCCTAGAGATTACTATAAGTAACTTATAATAGAATTTTTATTAGCGGCAGTAATTTTTTATGATAATTAGAGTAATCTGCAGCCCATAAAACCGGAAGATATATAGTTATATCTTTTGTACAGGAAAAGTGTTTCTTCCAACTATGGAAACACCGTAAATGGTCAATGCAGCTTTATGGCCAGTGTTGGCTTTTATGCTGAGCTGTTTGGCGTGTCCCTTTCCTTATTAACACTCTTCATTACGTCGGCAGTAAACATTTGATGACAAATTCAAACTGTGCTCAACAGGATCAAAAGGCAGCAGAAGTACCTCCAAATGCCTGCTAGCCCAATGTCCTCCCCCTCCTCCTTTTCTCTCCTTTGTCCAGAAGTTTCTCAAAGGCAAGGTCATTTATTAACAAGCCCCCAACCCCACCCCGAGCTCAGCCCTTTCAGCACCTGTGTTCTGGGTCTGTCCCAGAACTGCCACAGAGTGATCCAACTAGGCCATAATTTCAAAAGAGCTAATTCAAAGAGACGACCTGAGTCTGCCCAGAGGAGTACTGAGAAAGACCTGGAAAGAATGCTCATGCCTGCACCGACTGTGCATAGTAAATGGATGTTATGCAAGCCGCTGTAACAAATAAACCCCGCATTTTAATGGCTTAACACAACAGATGTTTATTTTTTGCTTACTTATTAGTCAAGTGCAGGGGAACCTGGTCAGAAGGTATCTTTCTTCCAAGTGAGGATTTGGAGACCCAGGATCCTTCTGTCTTATGACTCCACCATCCCCTGGGGCTTCATAACAATCTGTATCCATTTGCCAAATGCAAGAAGAGAGAAGGGAGAAGGCACCCATTTATTTATTTGAACCCCCATCATCCCAGAGTGATGCATTTAATGGGTGAGATCCAGTTGTAAGGGGGCCTAGGAAACTACGTCCTGGGCATGGCAGCCGCCCTACTTCATTAACTCCACTCCATGGAAGAGGGAGCAAGAATGCGGTTGGGAAGCCAGCCCGTCCCTCCCTCCCTGGACGAGACACAATCTATATTTATAGTCTACATGGAAAGAGGCATGAGGATGCCAAGCTCTTCACAGGAACAGTATAACATGAGTGTAAAGTTAAAGAACCAAATTCTGAAGTCAGACCATCTATAGCCAAAGACAGCCTTCCCCATTACTACCACCACCATGTTCTTCAGGTTAGTTCATCTCTCTGGGATCAGCTTACTCAGCTACAATATGTGAATGGAAATAGCTAATATGAATTGAATGCATAGGATCTCCTACACACTGTTCTAAGTGCCATATAAATGCTATTTCTTTTAATCCTCACTGCAACTCTGTGAGGGAGGTGCTATTGCTAACTGAGTTATGCAAGGGGTGAAGGTAAGGTGCAGAGAGGTGAAGTCCATTGCCTGTGATCTCACAAGTTATAGAGGAATCAGGGTTCAATCCTCAACCTCTTAGGCACCAGTCACATAGCACCCCATAGAGCTGTTGTGAAGATTAGATGAGATGGTAAATAGAAAAAGGTCTGGACAACTAGTAAGCATTTAATATTCTTACCTAATTATTTATTTATGCCACCAAATATCTCCTCTACCAGCTTATTACAATGCCTGAAATAAACACAGCTAGAATCATGGTTTTGGGTGAAGGCAGCATTTTTCAAAGGTTGTTCTGCCCAAGTATATTCTCAAAGGATACTCTTCCAAAAAAGGGGCTCTATGGTGAAATAAATGGCAGAATATTGAACACCCTGTCTTGGAGATTCATAGGTGTATTAGCCTGTCAAAGGCTCTGGTGAGTTCTGCAATAAAGGCCCCTGCATAGCTTGGTTTGACCTGAAATCCTCAAATTCATTTGCTTTTGCAACATGTCCTGAAGTTAAAGCAAGAAAAATCTTGATTGGTTAATTGACCAGAAGTCAACTAATTAGAATTCTCAATTAACCAGAAACGTGTCCCTTTACAACTCATTCTGGAACCAAAAAGATAAATGACAAGTTAATACACCGATAACCGTAAGTTTAAAACAGTAGCAACAAATGGGAAAATATTTTCTGTGAGAATGACAAAGATATTATCCTTAATGAATTAACAGCTCATAAAAATCAATTAAAAATACCGAGTGTTAATAGAAAATGTAGGCAAAGGATAGGAGTAGGTTAGGTGCAGTAAATGCAGTGGCTAATAAGCATAAAAACTCTTACTAGTAATAAAAGAAATATAAACTAAATGATAAGACCCCATTTTTCACGTGGCAAATGAATATAATTAAATACCTTCCATGCTGGTCATCGTTCCAAACATAAAAATATTCATGCCCATTGACCTGGTCATGCCACTTCTAGGAGAGCATCCTAAAAATATTAAAGAAGCAAATAAAGATTTATGTACAAATGCATGTCTTGCAAAGCTATTTATAATACTGGAAGGAAAAAGAAGATCACCCCAAATGCAGGAAAAAAGCTGGGAATATCACAGTTATTCATGGTGGAATATTAGGGTGAGTCTAAAATGGTATTTTCAAAGCAGTATTAATAACATAGGCAAATCCCTGTGATAGAATTAATAATAAGACAAACTGCGGGATGTAAAACTATATTTGCAGTATTGACTCAATTATATAAATATTCCAGTGGCATAGAGGAAGAAGAAGAAAGGGAGGAAGACAGCCAAAATCAATGTAATGAAAAATGTTACCAGTGGCTGTTCTAGCTTGTAAAATGACAGTTTATTTTGCTCTGTAATTTTTGCTTTTCTATGTTTTCCAGCATTTCTACAATGAATTATGAATGATTTTTGCAATCAGCCAAATAAAGTAAAAAAACAAACAACAAAAGTTAGGATAAAAAAAAATCAAAGAGGACATTCTCTGATCACTGCTGATCCAGGCGGCCTCCTCTCCCGTCCTCGCAGTCCAGCCTGTGTCTTGGAGACTGGTGCTCATCCGAATGGCGGCCCAGGAGCCCTGGGAGAGCCTTAGCCACTGGGAAAATATTCTGCTGACTTTACCACACTGAACCTCCCGAGGCGGGAACGTGCAAAACCGCATCTTGCAAAGATTTTCAGAGATTCGAAACCAAAACATTTCTTGGCTATCCCTTCATTGAACCAAAATATCACGTTAACCAAAACAGCACATTAACAGAGAAGTCTGGTCAGGTGAGGTTCTACTGTATAAATGGTTGTTTTAATTATCTGCTGTTCCGGCTGACTCCTAAGTCAGCCTTTTTCTTTTTTTTCTTTTCTTTTCTTTTTAAAATAACATGGATAACTAAGACCTGGCTACATAACTTCATTCTGAAACACTCCCCTTCGTTCTCTCCTGCGGCAGAGGTTATCTTTTGTGTTCACCAAACCCCATATTTTCTCCTCCTGGGCACACGGTTAGAATACATTTCCCAGTCTCCTTCGTAGTTAGGGGCAGCCATGGCCACTACTCTGTGCTGGCTGGAAGAAGGGATCAGAAGTGAGGTCCACCACTTCCGGGCCTGGCTCATAAACACTCCCGTGTTCTTAGTTCCTCCACCTGCTGGATACATGAAGAGAATCCTGTAGAAGACTCCAAAGGCCTAAAGGCTGGGAACCATTAGAAGGAAGGAGCCTGAATCCCTGAATGGCTGTATGGAGCAGAGTGAGCGTGTACACGTGTGCACACAGACACACGCACAGCCGGCCCTTTGGGGACCATGATGAATGAGAAATAATCACTGCTTGTGTTAATCCCCCAAGTTGAGGGCATTGTTATAACAGTTAGCTTACCCTGACTAATATGTCACCTTACTACAAACCCACTCAATGCATTACTCTTCTGTAGGATGATGGCAGAGAAACATTTAAGATTAAGCCAATGAGTTAGAGATTATCAAGTTTGGATTTAGACCCCAGGTTCACCAGTTTCTAGCTCCAGAGCCTGGAGCAAGTTCACTCTGTCTCTCTGAAGCTTAGTTACCTGTTCTGCAAACAGAGTATAAAAACAGTGACCATCCCGTGGCATTGCTATGAAGTTTAAATTCATGTATGTAATTAAGGGCTTAGTGTAGTTCCTGACATGGGTAAACAATCGGCAAGGGGGCGCCTCTCTTTATTATATGAATAAGATCCAGTATAGTAACTGCTTCTCTCAAAGAAACGCTAAACTTCACAGTCCAAAAGCAAAGAGATCCCTGAAGTCAACCTCCCAGATGCTATTTCATCATCTAGACACGGCCCGCAATTCCCCAGTCCCTAGAACTGTGCTCATCTCATCATCTCTCACACATCCGAAACCCAGATGTGTCTAAAAAACTAAAAGTAAGAAAATCAAGTGGCGGAGGTATCAGCAGAGGACCCTAAATGACCTTGGCCGTGTCTGCGTGTGGCTGATGCCAGTCCTGTACCATCAGAATGAAAATCATCAAGGATTAAGATCGTAAACCAAAGAGCCTTTATTCCTTCCTCCAACTGAAACATTTCTCGAGCATCACCAGGCCACCCGGCACAGTGGTTGGTCCTAGGGTCGTATCAATGACAGCGGAGGAAGTGCATAGCCCAGTGGTTGAGACACAAAGGTAAAGGGTCAAAAACTACTGAGATTAAGAGCCACAGCTAAGTTAGTAATTCAACAGACACTAAGCAGGGGAGTGCCAGGCACTCTTCCAGGTGCTAAGGGTTCATCAGTGAGAAAAACAGGGGAAAAAAATGCCTGTACTTATGAGGCTTACATTCCAGATAATGTACAGATAATTTAGCAAATAATAATAAACTCTATTTCATGTTAGATGGGGGTCAGATCTATCGAGAAACCTAAAGGCAGCAAGTGGAGCAGGGAGCACTGGTGTGGGTTGGGGGTTGGCATTTCAGGGTGGTCGGGAGGCCCTCGCTGAGGGGGTGACATTTACACAGAGGACTGAAGGAGGTAGAGGAAAGTGCCATATTGTTATCCAAGGCAAGAGCGTTCCAAGCAGAGAGAACAACCAAGGCAAAGGTGCCACGGCCGGTGCCTGCTTGGTGTGCTCAAGAACAGCAAGAAGCCAGTGCGTCCGGAGTGGAGCCAGCACCCCAGTTGTGGCTATTCAGTGCTGCCCATCATGCCACACTTGGTGCTGCCTCTCTTGTCCAGCAAGAGAGCCACAGCTTCTGGCAAGAGGACCCAGGGCATGAACGGGCAGGAGGTAGAGGAGTGTGATGAGTGTGGATATGAAGCAGGCGGAAGCCAGGGATTCTCATGTTTGCTCCCATCATGACATGCACTATCTTTCCTATTGAATCCACAGATAGGAGATTGCAGCCCTGGAGCTCAGTGTCGGGGAGGGACTGAAGCTCTTGCAATGTAAGTCGTGGCTCAAGGGACATAGCAGAATAAAACAGGAGAGAGAAGGGTGATATGGGTGAAGTGGGTGAGCATTAAGAGGACACAGGGCAGGGGCCAGGTCCCAACAGCAACCCCCAGAGGTTCTTCCTGCCTCTGCCAACACCGCTTGCCAACGACACACATCCTGGGAGAGGGTGGCTAGGGAGTCATTGCTTGTGTATTCTATTAATATTTTGAAGCCAGAAAGCTTCTGGGGAAGGCGTCTGGTCCTTTCTATTGTTTCACTGATTCACAGATGCTCACAGCGCTTGGGTAAGGAGAGCATCATTCCGGACAACTCCAGCGGACCCCTCAGGAGTCTGGAATCCTAGCACCCTGGGATGCTTCACTTTGCACACTCAGTTTTGCATACACATGTTTCACTGTTCAAAGCTGGTCAGGTATGAGCTTTTAAATAGGATTTTAAAAAATATGGACTTTATTTTTTGAATAGGTAAAGCCTATACTTATTGTATGTATAAAAACCCAAAAGTCATACAGTGAAACCTCCCTGCTGCCCTGTCCCCCAGCCACCCAATGCCCTTGCTGGACCCAAGCAACGTCCTCAGTTTCTTGGGTGTCCACGGTCCAAAGAGACCACGTTGCTCTATCTCCATCTCCCTCCCCACCCTTTAGTACAAATGATCGCACCTTGCTGTCTTCGCTTAACAATAAATCATTACAGAAAGAGTCTCCTCATTCTTCTTTTATGGCTGCATAGTATTCCATTGTGTGGGGAACCGTGATTTATTTAACCAGTCTCCTGCTGATGGATGTTTGGGTTTGAGCCAATGTTCTGCTATTACAAACAATGCGGTAATGAATAGCCCTGTGTACACTGCATTGTGTCCGTGTTTGAATATATCCGTGGGATGGCTTCCTGGACGTGGAATTTCTCTGTCACGGGGTGTGTACACTTGTCACTTACACAGATGTTGTCAAAGTGCAGTCTTAGAGGTCGTTCCTCGTCACCCTCCCACTGACGACATACAAGGGCGCCTCTTTCTTCACACGCCCTCACCCACACAGCTTGTTTTCGAACTTTTTCATCCCTGTTAACCTAATACGAGAAAAATGGAATTTATTTAGTTTGATTTTTTTGTTATTTGATTTACTTGATTATGAGAGAGGCTGTCTCTTTGGAGAGGACTGGGACCCTCCAGATCCATGCTTTGCTTTTTTCTGCGCAGCTCTGGGCCTGAAGGCCGACCTCTGTGGCTAATGGCTTCACTCAGGCTCCCTGGCTGCCAGCTGGGCTCGGCCTGCGGGAGGGGTGAGCGGAAAGCCGGGGGGGAAGGTGGGAGGGTGGGCACGGAGCCTTGAAGGAGGCTCTTCTTCAGTGGCCAACATTCTCATCAGGCTCCACAGCGTCATTCTCTGTCCCTGCCCCTTTAGGCCTAGGGGTGGTAGCCCCTTTCCACTGCTGCCTCCGCATCCCTTGGTGGTCCCCTTAGCCCAGTCCACACCTCTGTACATCACATCAGCACCAAACTCTTCAAACAAGCCCTTTGAATGCCCCATATGACTTCTGCCTGGGTCATCATGGATGCAAAAATCTTCCCAAAAAATTTTAACTGCCAATCTTCTAGGGAGTTTGGTGCTAGACATCAATTTATTTTTTATTTTTATTTTATTTATTTATTTTTTTTAGACAGAGTGTTGCTTTGTTGCCCGGGCTAGAGTGAGCGCCATGACGTCAGCCTAGCTCACAGCAACCTCAAACTCCTGGGCTTAAGTGATCCTACTGCCTCAACCTCCCGGGTAGCTGGGACTACAGGCATGTGCCACCATGCCTGGCTAATTTTTTTTTTCTATATATATTTTTAGTTGGCCAGATAATTTCTTTCTATTTTTTAGTAGAGACGGGGTCTCGCTCTTGCTCAGGCTGGTCTCGAACTCCTGAGCTCAAACAATCCACCCGCCTCGGCCTCCCAAGTGCTAGGATTACAGGCGTGAGCCACCACGCCCGGCCGACATCAATTTATAATTGCACATCAAAGAAGGAAAAAAACCCAAGAGGAAAGGGGGCCTATAGAACTTTCCAGTCATTTTTCCGGGAACAAACGCCTTGTCCCTTCCCATTAGCCACCTGCTCTCCCTGCAGAAATGCCGGTCTGAATTTTTCTGCTAGGAGGAGTCTAAATACCTGTGTCTGTTTGCCGCTTTTACTTTTCCTATCAAGTCAGCATCTCTGGCCCCACCACCATTCGCAGGAACACCACCCTCACCCTCCAGCCCCCCACACCTGGAGGCGGTGTGTGTTCATGTCAGGGCATGTCAACCACTGCCACCTACATCAAAAGCCTCCAATGGCTCTGAACTTCTCTCAAAACCAAGTTTAAACTCTGACTAACAAGGTCGCATGCAGGTTAATGCCACAGCTGCTTATTGAGCATCTATCACGTACTGGGATCTGCGGGAACAAAGATAAATAAGACACTTTGCTTCCTTCCAGGTACTTACAGGCTGGGGGTCCGTGGGAGATGATAACATGATCACTGATGCTAAACATCAGGGAATTAAAAGCCTATTGGATCTATGCAAGATAAGGACATGTAGTCACCCTGAATTAGAGAATCCCACAAACGGAATCAAAAAATATTCAAAGATACAACAGCATAGAATTTCCATGAGACAAAGAAAGATCTGAATCTATAGTTTACAAGAGCATGCTGTGTTGCAGGAAATGCTGATGGGAATGATTGACACCGAGACATTCCTGGCCAAGTTCTTAGACTTCAAGTGGAAAAGAAATATTTCTTCAGGCCCCTGGGAACCACATGAAGGCAACAGAGAAGTCATCGCCAGTGAGGAATGTTCACAGATAGAAGATGACTGAGGAATGTCTACAGAGTTCTGAAGAACAGAAAATGTGACTTAAGCAAATTATAGCTAGTCAAGTTGTCATGCAAGTGTAAAAGCAATAGTGAAATGTTTTCAGACATAAAATATATTATCAAATATAGCAACCCAGTTCTTTTTGAAAAATTAAAAAAAAAGTGTTCAGTGATGAAATGTAGCCAACCAAGAAGCAAATGGTAAGGAAGTAGCATGATATTCAGTGCCAAAAGACAGCAGAACAATGTCTGTGAAGTTCTGAAGAGGAGGAAGAATTTTATACCCAGCCAATGGTATTTCAATTATAAAGGCAACAGTTGGCCTCAAGCATGCACGAAGTCGGGGCAAACAACCCAATGATCCTGTCTGGACAAAAGCAGTGTGCTTGGTAAAATCTAGCCAAGTCCTTGCTCATACTCTTACAGCTTATGGTACTCCCTTGTGCCCACTTCCCACCCAATCCTCATATGTAGAAATTTTCAGATCTTACAGGCCCCCTTTCCAAGGACACACTCCTTGTCCAGAACAAATGTTGTCTCTCCCAATGTGGGAGCTCCTCTTTCTTCGAGCCTCCCATGGGTACCAGCGTTCCCAGTGAGCGTCTCTGCACGACAGAACGTGTGTCCACACTGCTGTGACACATCTGAAGAAGGCAGAGCTAAGCCAGAGAACCTAGTTTCCATCCTGGGACACAGTGAAGGAAGAACTCCAGCCACACCTCACATCACACCTCTAGGAGAGACACTGTCACTTGCAACGTCCCTGCATCCCTGCCCTGACATTGCTGCTGCTGCAGGACCTATGAGAGTCCCAGATTCTCACTCAGATGATGATAGGAGTTTTTTTTTTCTTTTTCTAACATTTTGGGTTCTCCACGTGCCAAGAGTACTTGCCAGAGTGGCCAGTGCATGGGCTTGGGGACTTCTGTGCCATATCTCAACACAGGAGACTCATCTAGGTGGTAGTGAGCCCCGTGTTTATGTGTTCTAAGGGTTTGCCTACTTTCTCCCTCCTTTCCTCCCCTCCCCCCGCCCCGGACAAACCACGTCCAGGTCGTGGGGCCAAACAGCTTTCTTCCCAGCTCCCACTCAGAAAGTTCTCCCTGGCCTTGGCAGGCTTGGGAAAGAGGAGCCAATGGGAGGCTTTGGTGGGTATCCCTCATTTGTTTGAGACTTAAGCTCAAAAAGCCAAGATCCAATCTTCAGAAGCTTATCTTTATGGTTTCCATTTTATTGAATCTCATTTTGCTAATTCCTCGTGATTCCACACTCGCTATTAGCCATAATGGGTTCTTTATTGGTTTACCCCTAATAATATGTTAATTGATAGCTCTTATTGCTTTCAAACCCAAGCTTTCTCCCATTGAGAAGCCCAAACAATGGAGCCATTACTAATAAGGCTTGGATATTGGGGAGATTTGTGGGATGCCAAGCTTGGTGGGGAGAGGGACGTGTATTTGATGCAGTGACATTCTACCCCTTGGGCTGCTCGCAAAGGCGCGTGGCTCGAGCCACTGGTGTTGGATGGGGAAGGCGGATGGGCCACCTTGGCACAAAGCACGTTGCTGGCTTGAAAAGCCCCTTCCTGACAGGTAATGCTGCGGGGACTCACAGCTTCGGCTTGCTGCTGGCACCCTGAAGACGCACAACACCAGGACGACATCATGTTCGGCTATTTGTAAACCAAGCAGGAGCCAAGGAAACATCCCGCTCACAAGGAAAACATTGATTTGAAGAGGCTTGGAGTGGGCTCGAGCCTCAACGAGCGTGGAAGGGCCTTCTTCAACTGACACAATAAATTAGTTCAAAGCCGATGACAGCCCGGAAGATTACCCAGCGCCCCACAAAGGAGGGAATGCTCTGGTCCCCTTCACGAAAACATAGATAAAAATTGTGTTCTTCTCCTCTAATGAGGCAAGCTCAGATATAAGTCAATAGAGCAATTCATTAACAAATCTAATGAAATCCCCCGGGTTGCCAACGAGATGGCAATGAAAATCTCCTTGGGCGGAGAGTCCATATGTTGAGGGTCAGATTGCTGAGTGGTTTCCTCTGGTCTATTCACTGCCCACATATGGCAGTTAAGGTCACTGTTATCAGACACTTTCTCTGTACACAAAACAGAATTTCCATATGGCCCATGGAAATGGCCCGGCCTGGCTCCTGGGCAGCTTCCCACGGCTCCGTCTTTGTGCGGCGCTGGTTGGAAGTGTGAAAAAGGGTGTGAGAGGTTACCTCGGCACTCGGCCGCCTCCCTGCTTTGTGCGTCAGTCCAATTTAGGGAAAATCTGCATCACTTTTTCCCCTGTCTTTCAGACACAAACGCTCATGTCAGTCTATTAGAACGTGAGGGAAGTACTGATCGCAGCCTCCGCATTTAAATCCTTTTGAAACCGCGGTGACCTGCTGAAGGGGGTTCCAAGGGGAAGGACCGTCTCAAGGCTCTTTCAAATCCACATAAATAAAGGCCTTTCCTGGCTTAAAGTGGCCCCTCAGATTGAGCCCCACAGAGCCCCTAAAAAAAAGCCCAACACGATTGTCATGGATATTACATGACAGCAACAAGAACAGGCCGGGACAGACAAGGCTCCTCGCCGCACAAAACTGGACGGGGCTTTCTGCACGATTTGGGCCTCGGATTGTTGACAGCCCAGTAAATAGGCTGTTTAACCCTTTGAAAGTGAATAAAGAAGGTGTAGACAAATGCTTTCTGATGGGGTCTGTGCATGTTACGGGCAAGAGAGTACACACGCTCGCTCGCTCGCTCGCTCGCTGGCGGGCTTTGGGGACGTGGGGGTGGGAGGGGGCCGGCTGGGGACAGGCGAAGGCTGCATTCTCCTGCCAAGGCCGGAAGCCTCCGTAGAATTTCTTATGAAATTGACGGAATGAGCCAAGGGTCAGGGAGACCAGATCTGGATGTGCAGGGGACCAGGACATTCGGGAGAACAGCAGGAACGTCTTTAATAGCCAGCCTCCTGTGGCCCCCACAGCTTGTCAACATCTGGTGCTCAGGCAAGTTTGGAGAGAGGTCTCAGAGGCCCTTGTCCCCGCCCCCCCCACCCACCCATACCTTCACGGTTTCACTTACTGTCTTCCTGAGACGAGGGTGGTAGCAATACTATCAATAACAACAAAAGCTGACATGCAGACTTCTGACCGTGGCAGATGCCTGGCTAAGCACTAAATGTGCGTTATCTCACTTGGCTGTCCTAACAGCTCGGCAAGGTCAAAACGTGTGACCCCATTTTACTGATGAGGAGACTGAGGCACAGAGTGGTGAAGACACGTGCAAGAGATTCACAGCTGGTGGGTGGTGAAATGTGGCTTAGAACATTCTTACCCTTCCGCTGCCCCGTCTCTAGGCCTGGTCTTTCCATTGTCTCAAAATGGGAAAACCCTTGTTCAGTTGTCCCATTATTTTAATAAATATGAGAATGCGATCTCTCTCTCTCTCTCTTTCTCTGAGTCTGATTTTGGGCGAAAAATATATTTCTCTTGACTTAAGAAGCCAAAATAAACAAAAGAATGAAAACTGCCTCCCAGAAATGTAAAATTATGTATATTGCCTCCAATTTCATAAGCTGTTTAGGTTACCATTGAAATGACTCCCCCGTGACCCACAATTCCTAAGGCTTGGCAGCCATGGCGTTTCCATAAATCCAAATACTACTGTTTCTAACCTCGGACTATACTTTAACGGGGAAGGGCCCTTTTAATTCATTTAACTCATTTTAATTGTCTTTGGGGGGCCGGGAGCTTTCTTTGGCCGGCTGTGCTGGCAGGGGAAGCTGATTGCCGAGCCGGGCCGACATTCACCAAGGCCTCTCATGAAAATGCATGCCGGCCCCGGCACCCTCGGTAATTGTAATATTTCTTCCTCGCTGTTTATGTCAGAGAGTCATTACTGGGAGAGGCTGACACATCTGACATGTGCGGCATCGACACACATTAGGTGGTCCTCAGATAATTTTTAGACAAAGTTTAGTCTGTATAGCAGGAGCCCAGCCCTGTTCTAAGCAGTGTTGGTTCCTGGCACATAATAATTAGCCCTATTTGTGTGGGTGTCTTTCTCCCTACTCAAGACTGTAAAGTTCTTGGGGTCTGGGGCTGGGTCATCGTCGTGTGTGTACAATGTCCCTCATGCCTGGAGGGTGGCGTTTCTATTGTTAGCTATGAGGTCTCCAGCATTACATTGGATAATTGACTTAGGGTATCTCCTTTAATATTCGTTTCACACTTATGAGGCAGGGTCTATTACTAGTTAATAGAGAAAAGGTCTGAAGCCCAGAGAGGTTAAGCAACTTGACCAGAATTAAACAGCTCTTATGCCTGAATCCAAACCTCGAAGTGCTTTCCACCATGCTGCCTTGATCATCGCAGGGCCCAGAGCAGTTGGAAATCAGCATGTACTTGTCCACGTTTCGGTGGGAGGCTAAGGTTCAAGTTTACAGATATTCTGGCATTGGTCTTATCCCACCTGGTGGACCTTGGACTCGCTGGTACTCCTCCCCGTCACCTTTCCCTCTTTGCTGTCCCTTCGGTTGCTTCTGACAGTCTGGGCTTCCGTTTAAAGCAAGATCAATCCACGTTAAGAAATGTCTCATAATTGCTTGTGTTTTACTACAGAGAGATAAATGAGCATTTTCCATCTCGCGATTTAATAGCGCTCACTCTGACTGCAAGAGGAAGTAAATCAATGGCTGGCCAAGGAAAAGGAGCATTTTTTTTTAATAACCCATGCTTTAGATACGTGATCTCTAAGTTATTACAAATTATAAGGTTAAGACCTCTTAGACGAATCCTAGCTGCTTAAAAATTTAAAACTCCAGGGTAAAGCAGCAAAGTACTAATGAGCTTCAGGCTACTAAATACCAGGGTCCAGGGAAGAAGCCTCGTTTCACGCGAGAGCGTAAGCGTGTCACAGCCAGCCGGGGACACAGTGAGGAGCCTGACTGGGGGGGCGGCAGGCACGGGATGGGGGTTGAGGAGATGAAAAAGGTGACGGTGTGACTTAGAACATTCTGGATGACACTGGCTGGTTCTCTGATTGAGAACTGTCAAAACGTGAAATTCCTCCGAATGCTCCATTATGCCAAGGCAGCGTTAGGTTCCGCCACACGTCACTTCAGCCTCTGAGAGGAAGAAAGAAAAGCATTTTACGAACTGTGGTGCCTTCACACCAGGGCTGGAGTGTGTGTGTGTGTGTGTGTGTGTGTGTGAACCTTTCCTGAGGAATAGGGATTAAAATCTCTAAGAAAATATAGCAGGCAGAAGCGACATGCAGTATTTATTTTCCCAATGGAAATGTAAACAGTGGCAGGAGAAGATGAAAATATTTAGAGAACAAACTGACCCGACCCAATTAAATGCTCCAAGAAATGCCTTCCTCACAAAGAAGGGCAGAGCGGGCGGGCTCCGCTGCATCCGTAATGCACATCTCACATGTGCCCACCCGCCCCAGCCCCCTGTGCTAAACGCCCCTGCAGCCCTGCACCACCGTGCACCCTCGGAGGGGTCCCAGGGCGCACAGAGGCCAGTGAGGACTTGACAAAGTTCAGACGCCAGTTCAAAGGTTTTGCTGGCATGCGAGATGACAATTCTCAGGTTATTTCAGTTTCCTGATTTTTGTAGGTTGGAACCACTTTCTCATGGGCCCAATCTATCATTCTCTGCTTCACGCCCACACTCTTGATCTGGGCACAGGCCACAGTGACACCCCTCACCTAGCCCTGGGTTCCTCCTCTCGTGGCCAAAGTCCCAAGTGGGACTGACAAATCCCCACGAGACATCCTTGTCATGAACGATGCTAAAATGGGCTATTTGGAGGGAGCTCCTGTTCGTTCAACACAAACCTCCCGCTCTCGGACGGCTTGGGTCTGAGTTCCACATTGAAAATTAAATTACGCTTGGGATAATATTGTCTTGAGCTCACAGTAGCCGACATGGATATTGACAAAGACTTAGCCGGTATTTTAATAAGAAAACAAAACGCAGGAAAAGGTGCCAGAGTTTCCAGGCAGATCATTAAGAAACCGCCTCGGAGGCCAGAGGCTGGCAGTGACTGCGTCACAGTTCGTCATACAACTTAAACTTCTTTTGACATCTAGTTATGTCGAAATGTGACTGATCACCTAGGGGTTGGAGCTCCTGAGAGGGAAAAGTTCACTGACAGCCAGCAGCGCGCAAGCAGCTCTTAAATGAGAATCAAGAGAAAGTAGCATCCGGACTTGCTGACAGTCTGCAGCTGCTACCTGCTCCCTCTCACTAAGGCCGGCCCAGGCTGGCGAGGAGTTCCATTAGCATCTGCACGCTTCTGTCTCATTACCACACATCTGCCCACCTTTATTCTGGTGACGCTGCCTCTCATCTGACAGCTCAGGCGTTGTCAGGGACTGGATATTGTGGGAGCAGGGTACGGCGGGCGCACCGTCTTCGCTTTTATTTTCTAAAGACTGGTGTGCCGTTTGACAGTACCATGCCACGGAGGTAAAGGAGGTAATTAACATATTGGGCAGTTCCTAAACAAAGCTGAGATGCGGATTCTGGGGGAAACCGCCACTGTGTGAACTGGGCTTGTTTGTGGGGCTGGGAGATCAAAGCTTTTGTAGACCTTAGTTCTTTGCTCAGTCCCATAACAGAGAGCCACATGCCAAAGATGGGCCTGACTTCTTGACATTTCAAATTAAAAAAAAAAAAAAAATCAGGCTTCGATTTTCAACAATGTAACCATCAACAGCTTGACTTTGGGATTTTCTGCAGAAACACGGCATCCCAGCTGTATCTGCTGCTTCCAAACACACTTCGTGCTAATGGAAGAGAGAGTGGGAGATCCTGTCTGTCCCCCATGTCTTCCTATCGGGGTAACAGGGCTCCAGATGGAAAACAACAGCCCCCCATAGCTACCTTAAAACCAGTAATACAACAGCGGCACCTGCCACCCCCACCCCCCACCTCCGCCCCTGGCCAACTTCTGGGGTGACACTGAACATGCCAAAATGCCAGGAGGGCTTGGGGATTCTTTGCTTCGTGGAGGAACTGGCTCTCCCCTCCAGCCTGCGGGCCTCCTCATTGGAGAAAAAGCAGGCCCCTCTGTGTTCAGAGAAGCTTGGGCTTCTGAAAGGGCTTCGAGCATTCCTGAGTGGAGTTCTAGGTGAAGATTGAGGTCCCTGGCGTGGGAATGATAACAGGAAAAACTATTGTCCCTTGGAAGAGAGGGAAACCCAGCCCCCTGCTTCCCAGAAGCCCTTCCTTACCCTGCTAACACCGAGGAAACAATAGAATTTGGCAGAGAGGATGATGGGTGCCCACTGGGACTCAAACCCCAAGGGACCCCAAAGGGACCCTAAAACGGCATCCCTGATGAGCCCCCACCAGCCCGAGAACCTAGCGTGTGTAGTCACATTTAGAGCCATTTAGGAAACTCCTGGCTTCCCTCCCGGCACTCAGGCTTTCATCCCTCTGATATTTCTTTGTTCTCCTGCTCACTGAGGGTTTGTATGGGTTAATGGAAAAATTACTGCTATTTTGCAACAATGCAATCAAAGTCAGTTCAGCAAACCCTGATAAAGTGAGAATAGCTTATTCAGATTGAGCTGGCAGGCCTGAACTCACAATTGCAAAGTTTGAATACAAAATAAGATATTCCCCTTTTTTAAAAAAAAAAAAAGACAGAATCCGTTGTCATTCATGCTAAAAAGGCATTACAGACTGTCGACACTGTACAGAAAAATAGGAGATGTTGACCTTTTTATTATAGACTTTTCTCTACTGTTGCCCTTCTTTCAACTGCACATCGCTCCCCCCAGATCCGCCCGCCCCTCTCTGCACTCACACACACTCTCTTCAGCTGTATGTTATCTCAAATAATTACCCTCGCTTCTGGCTGTCCCTGGTGACTTCTGCTGCTAAAAAAGCTACTCATTGTCGGAGACTGAAGAGGGATTTCAAACCTGCTTCTTGTGGCCGGGCAACGGCTCTTAATTAACCACTCAGGTATTGTGGAAGCTCCCAGCCCAGCTCGCTTCCATATGGCTGGAACATGTCCACAGTGATAATCACGGAAGGAAATATTGTATCAAAAAAGAGCTCACACAACCGAAAGCTTGTGCAAATTATTTTTAATGATTCTTCTCTGGTGAGTCGGCTTATTTGTTATTTCAAGCAGAGAGAGGACTGCATTTGTCCTTGACCCGTATCCCCCCAGCCCACACCCCTGGCTCACACCACCCCCCAAATCTTATCCCCGTACTGTCATGAAAAGTATGCCCCAGGTAGCAAAGCCCCTCCAGACGCCCTAGAAAGCTGTCCTCGCTATGATTTTCATAAGCTTTTGTTTCTATTGGGTGCCTCGCTGTTCTGAAACACACGTGTGCACACACAGATTTCACAGAATTTCCAATGAGCAAGTGATTTAAAATAACTCGAGGAGCGAGCTGTTTGGCAGTACCTCATCTATTCCAGCTTCTTGTATTTCTTACTTTAAATAATCTGGAAGGGGGGGTGGAGTGGAGGGGGTGAAGTTTATAAATCTAATTAAAAATGAAGTTGCATTTACATTTTAAAACCTACCCATTCGCCAGCGTACTGTGTCACTAGACATTATGTACGATTTTACTTTGCGACAGAAACCATTACATTTAAAAATTCATTACAGCAAGGTTAGTTAGACACATGATGGATGCAGCTTTAATCCTGCCATATATTATTACAGTTAAAATGTAAATGATGAAAAATATTTTGTGCTTATCAGCATTTATGTGGAAATGTGTTTTACAGTGATATATGGTGTTATATTTCTATTATTGTGATGAAAAGAAAGCAATACAAAAAGATGAAGTGTTTATTAAAACATGGTTACTTGTGATAACATATTCCTGTTGTACATGACTTTAAACATATTCACTGAGGGCATTTGTCCAAAACAACTGTGAAATGTGTTTGCTGTGCGAATCAGGCTAAGTTTTTTCTTCTGATTACAGCTCTTTTTAATAGACTAATATTAATTCAAAATCATGTAGAACGCTGTGAAGTTGGCAGCCCTGTTTCCTGACGTGGTTAAAAATGCACGTGTGTGTGTGTGTGTGTGTGTGTGTGTGTGTGTTTAGAGACACAGTCTGCAGCTATGAATAGAAGGCTTGCATGTTTATTTTGAAATCACCCAGAGGAAAGCAGGCCACCCAACTGAATGTTTCCAAAGTGATGTCGTGGAGGACACAACAAAATCCTATTAGAGTTGTAATTAACATAATGGAAAAGTAATATCAAACTTCACTTTCCAATCAGGTGAGCATTTAAAAAAAACAAAATGAAAAGGCCAGGTTGGGTACATCCATGGTTCCATCAGGGCACAGGAATATTTTAAATACGACCATGGAAGAACTGATGCGCCAGCCACACTGCAAACCTCAGATACTGTTCCTCCCGGACAAGTCACCTCCTAACTCTCCTTTTGCCAAGTTTACTCACAATGTGGTTCCTGCCTCCCGCTCCCCTCTCCTTTTTTTATTGCCAGCCCAGAACAATGGTCCATCCAACTACAAAATGAAATAGAACACAAAAAGAAAAATAAACCCTCATCAGCAACCAAAAAAACAAAAAAAAAAGAAAAGAAAGTTTATTACTAAACCCCATTTAAGGAAAAGGAACAAAAGACAAAAGGCCTTCCTACGTTCAGTGGTGTATCTCTCCTCATTCTGGACAAGGTGCTCATTATTAGTATTTCTCCCACGTGTCTCTTCCCCCATAACCTTTAGAGGCAGAGTGTTGTAACAATGTTTACCCAGGTACCCAGGAAGTATATCTGTTAGGGCAGGTCCCTGTTACCTGATTCCCTGTATAAATTGTAACTCTTCCCCGCACCCCCCTCGGTTGATGACAGATCTTGTAATAGATTTGGAATTGACCAGACTTGAAAATCAGTTCCACCTTCCCTTCCTTTCATTCAATGTCCAGGGGGTCTCCTGGGATAAGGGCAACACAGGCTTAATGCAAATTTCCATCGGGGGTTTTTCTCCGGGCTTCTTTTTCTTCATCTGCTAACATCTGCTTGTAGAAGGATGTTGTTGTGTACATTAGCACTGTAAAGTTTAGCACCCTTCGGGGCTACCTTTGGCACAGGAAACAAGGAAACGGTGAGCCAACGATAATACAGGCTTCGGTATTTCCTATCTCAGCACTCTCCCTAACTCTGCTTCTCGGCTGCTTGGAGTTGTTATCTTTAGGAAGTCCAAGGTGGAGGAGAGGGAAAGCTTATCTGGCTCCCATCCTAGTTGTAAGACATGAAGCTCCTCCCTGTACACCTTGGGAACATTGTCACGCAGGGGTCACATCCGCTCCGATTCCACGCCTGCGACTGAACGTGGGCCTGTGACCTACGCTGTCCTCCACCTCCCTTTGTTTGTGGCATAAAACCTACTCAGCTGATTTCCTTCAAAGCACAGGTTATAGGACTCCTGCGACACACAGCCCCAGCACACTCTCCGCCGCCGTGTGGTCTTTCTCTTGCATGTCTCTTCCTTTAAAAACAAAATTATTTTAAAGAAATACACACAAGCTTTCTCCAGAAAACGAGCTCTCAAAAACAACTCAGGCAAAACACACGCACACCCCTTCAGTCCATCTTCCTGTTTAAAGAATTTCCCCAAGCCAGGATCCGTGAAGCTGCAGACTGACCTGGGGTTGCCCTATTAAAATGTATTTATTTCTTGGAGCTGAAGAATATTTGCTGAAAGCTGGATTATCACTTGGTAGACCACCAGCAGCTGTTGAAAACCAGGGCATAAAAGCTTGTTTATGTCTTTAATGGCCCACTTAATGATGGAGCAAGTATGTTATTCATAATAAAATGCCAAGGAATAATCTTAATACCCCAATGCATGGCACTAGTGAATTAAGAAACATCTGCTATGTCATAAAAGAACATTTTATTTGGGGTCTACATTAAAAACATGATTCCATGGAGTTCTACTGATTTATATTGTACACAACAAATTATGATGTCTTGAAGTAATTATACTTTACAATTAAACCTACAAGGGCCACTCTTGGAAAAGCAAAAAAATTCTGTCCAGTCTTCATCATTCGAGATCATTTAAGCACAGACTGTGGCCTTGCCTCAATATATTTCACCAAAGCAATGTTGAAAATCTCTCTTGGTATTTGTGCCTCTCTAGGAAGATATCCAAGCTGAACAGTGCTCCTGAAATCACCAGTGCAGAATAAAAGGGCTATTTGGATTCACAGGGAAAAATGTAAAAATAATTCCTTTCTGCCTGTCTTTTGTCTAGCTGTGACCCGGGAGCTTATTTTAATGTTACTGGAGGGAGGAAAATTCAGAACTTGGGCTTAGTTGGGGACAAAGAGGATGGCCCCACCCCTGCAGGCTTAGTCTGTGTTTTGGGTGGGGGGTAGTGTTCCCCCCAAAAAGAGATATTTGAGGAGGCTGGGACAGAGTGGCCCTAGAAATGTCCCTGAAAGGGGGGTAGGTGCTGAAGGGACCGGGTGTGGCCAGCCCGATCTCAGCCCTCATTCCCTCTACTCCAGATGGCGTCTGTCTCTGACACGCCAGCTATCACACCAGGAAGCCATGTGTCACCACCTCCATGCCCAACACCCCTCATGAGCACAGGGACACGTCTCTTGCTTCCTGGAGCTGGGTGCTGAGAAAAGTCCTCTTGCTACACAAAAGACAAGACAAATTATTTTAAAAGCTGGCTGCAGGGCAAGCAGGTTGTTCAAGGGCAGCGTCTCTGACCCTGGCTGCTTTGGGGAACGATCTGGGACAATGAAAAGGATACCTGCGCCAGACCCCACCCCCAGGGATTTTCCGATGTCATTGGCCTGAGGTGCCCCTCCCTGCCCCATGTCGGTATTTTTTAAAAAGCTCCCCAGAGGCTTCTCCTGTGCAGCCAGGGTCAAAAACTACTGTTCTAGGGAGATTAGATTTTTTTTTTTTCTTTAAAGATGGGTAGCCCTTTTGTCAGGCAAACAGCTCCATGAGCCTTTTTGGTTTTAAAAACTGCAGCTGCCATTCGTAAGAATGTTCAAGAGTGTGATCCCTATGGAAAACTGTGTGGCACTTCCTTAAAAAATTAAAAACAGAATTACCATATGATCCCGCAGTTCCACTTCTGGGTATGGATCCAAAAAAATTGAAAGCAGGGTCCTAAGAGACATTTGTACACCCGTGTTCACACCGGCATTATTCACAAAAGCCAAAAGATGGAAGAAACCAAGTGGTTGTCAACAGATGAATGGATAAACAAAGTGTGTTGTGCACGTATAATAGGATACTATTCAGCCTTAGGAAGGAAGAAATTCTGATACATGTTACAATATAAATGAAACTGGAGGACTCTTTGCTAAGTGAAATACACCAGTCACAAAAAGACAAATACCATATGATTCCACATGGATGATGTACTTAGAAGACTCAAATTCACAGAAAGTAGAATGGTGCTTGCCAGGAACTGGGAGAAAGAGAGAAGGGGAGTTAAGGTTTAATGGGGACAGAATTTCAGTTTGGAGAGATGAAAGAGCTCTGGAGGTGGATGGTGGTGATGGTTGCACGACAATGTGAATGTACTTAATGCTGCTAAACGTTTTGCTTAAAAATGGTTTAAAATGATAAATTTTATATTATGTGCACTTTACCATGATTTTAAAACATTTTTTAAAAAATTTCAAGCGAGGCTATGTGGGCTGCTCTAATGAGAGGCCAGTGAGAAGAAGAGAGAACTAATGACTCTGCATGATAAGTAACGTGAACTTTGGGTTCCTTGTGTTCCTTGCTGGCACTGGTGACCCGAGAGAGGGCTTGGAGCAGTGGCTGGGAGGAGATGGGAGGAGGACTTGCAGGAGGAGGGTAGCGGGCAGGTGGGGAGAAAGCTATTTAGGTTGGGACCCCAATCAGTGAGTTTTCTGTGTGGCAAGGAGTGGCCTATGAATTTCTAGAAAGAGCAATGTCTGTCACTCTAATTGAAGATGATGATTTTCTGCTCTGTGATGGGACTCTCCCCAACCAGCCCTGTACCCTTAGACCCTGGCAAGGGGGACCCCTGCCCTGAGTGCTGCATTTTAGAGGGCCCCACTCTGGTCCTTCTTGGGCTGTGGCCCCTCGCCATAGGCGAGAGGTCATGGTGCCCACCTGAGCCTCTAACCTCTCCTTCTCGGCCTCTCCTTCTCTGTAAAAGGCCAGATAGCAACTATTTCAGGCTTTGCCAACCATTCGGTCTCTCTTGCAAATGCTCCAGTCCAGCTAAAGGTGATGTGTTGACATGTAAATGAATGTGCCTAGTTGGATTCCAATAAGACTTTATTTATGGACACTGAAATTTGAATTCCACATTATTTTTATGTGTCACAAAATATTATTCTTTTATGATTTTTTTTTGAGTTGCTTAAAAATGCATCTGAGGTTGGCAGGCCATACACAAACAGATGGTGGGCTAGATTTGCCCATTGGCCGTAGTTTACCAACCACGGGTCTAGACTCTCCCCAGGACCCTAGAATTGTCCCAAGCCCATTTCTGGGGCTGCTCAGACCTGCTTTCCAAGGGTTGACTGTGCCACAGTTTGCACATCCCTGGGTCCGAGGGCAGCCAGGGGGTGGCTGTGTGGGGAGTGTGAACAGAGACTGCACGTGGGGTCCACACCTGTGACCCAGAGGTCCCTCCCAGTGTGCCAGGGAGCTGGGGGCCGGAGAGAAGGGAGGTGAGCTTCAGGTTGAACTTCGAAGAGTCACAAATCCTAAATTCAAGTAAAAGGTTTTAAGAGCTTAAACTTCCTGTGATTCGGCGTCCTTTAGCATTTCAGGGTATACAAATGTTAAGAGTGGCCGTTTTTCTGAAACTTTCAGCAGGGTCTGTGTGTCACAGCAGAGGGGCACTTCGGAGGATGCCAGGAGGGTGCTGAGCAGGGTGGTGCAGGGACACCGTGGCAGGTGGCCAATGGAGGCTCCAAGGTGGCACAGGACTTCAGAGTGAGAGGGGATAGGCCCTGAGCTCCAGAGTCCTTGGGCTTCTTGGCAAGAGGCCGTCTTCCCTTCCATGGGCGGGCACTTAAGCCTTTTTATATGGATATTAAAGAAAAGCAGAGCCTTGAAGGATCGGGGCACACTGAAGGTCACGTGAAGATTCCCCGCTTCTCAGATTGTCCCAATCTGAGGTTCCCCTGTCTGCAGTGGGGCAGCTTCAAGTCTGGTGTTGACAAAAATCAAAGATCTCACTTCCGCACCCCACCACTATCATCGATCTCTCTCTGGGTCAGTTCCATCCTTTTCTGCCTAGCTCATCTCTTAATTTTCTAAGTGCAGTTAAAACCTCCGTCCAACCGCCAGCCTTTGCCCAGAGGGAAGCTGGCAACCAAGAGAGAGGACACTTCCTTCCCCCAGACAGCTCCGAAGTCAGGTCCCAGCTGCGTGGAGTAAGGTGCCGTGTGGACCAGACCCACCCTCTCCCTCCATCAGGGCAGTTTCCCCGGCCTGGAAGAAAACAGGCGTGAAACTTTTTTGACAAGAAAGTGATAAACTCACAAAAACATTTTTATTATACATATATATCTATGTATATATATGAATTTGATGAGCATCACCATCTGAACACTAATCTGTCGGGAAATATTTCCTACAGGAAATGGCGTCTCTAAGGCAGGAGCGTGGAAACATTCCAAGGCCCTCTCGGTCACCCTGCGACCAGAGCCAGCCCGAACAGTGAAGACCAAGGTGAGAGCAGGACCAAGCAGGCCACTGGAAAGGCAGCCTTCACGCATGCCCACGGAGGAGCACGTGCTCTCCACGGAAATACATTGCAGGCATCTGATGGATTTAATAAAAGCAAAAGCAAGAAGCACACCAGCCAGCCATCCACACACGCGTGCCTACGGAACCCGTGCACCTGCAGCCTGCACCCTGGGCTGCCGTGATCTTTCCCACCCCTGCATTCCCAGCCTCAGCTCCCACGATTCCTCCACTCTCTCCTCTAGCTCATCCACTCACTGGGGATGTTTTCCAGCCGCCATCCCTTTGTTCACACTGTTCCAGCCACTTAGAAGGCATCCTATTCTCCATTTCCCCTTCCAGAATCTTCAGGGCCCGGCTCACCTACTTACATCTCCATTGGGCTAGGATTTCACCTCTTCTTCCTTTGATTAAACCTCAGATTCAGCACTTTATCGTCTGCCCTGGGTCTTGGGGTTAAGCCAGACTGTAATGCCACCCATATGACCTTGGGGACTTGCAGGACACCCTGGAATCTCAGTTTCCTCCTCTGTAGAATGGGAATGTTAACAGATGTGCCTACATCACATGGTTGGTCATCAAAGGGTTCAGTGACGTGGCCACCATGGTTAGTAGAGCTATATTGGTGTCCGGTATCTACAAGATTCCCACTGGAGTGCAGGCAACCTGAGGACAGGGGCTGAGCCTAATGTACCCTGTAGGTGAGTCATGTTGACAACCTCTCACTATGCAGCTGCTCCCTTGAATTCCACCTTATGTTCTGGAGTGGGGCTCACCAGATCACCAAGATCACAAAGCATGGGCCCTTCCACCTATGTGACTCCTCTTGCTCCTCAAAAAAGGGCTCTTTTCTGCTGCCTTCTCGTCCCTGTCCTCCATTCTCACTCATCCCTCTCAGTCAGCATTGCCCAAATCTAGCTACTCGCATGCTTCTGCCATGATGCTTGACACATCCAAGTGCATTTGTTGGATTTAAATTCACCTGCATTTAACAGCCCCAAAATAACAATGGGTTTCTAAAAGATAGAGCGAACATCTCCCTCATTTTCAGAAGTCTGGAAATAGTCAATCCAGGACAGGACATGTTAATGGAAAGCCAGGCCCCCTCTATCTTGTTGCTCTGCCATATGTGGCCACTGTCCCCAAATCCTCATGGTTCCTGGAGCTCCAGCAGGAAGTAGGAAGTGACAAACGCCAGGGCCACTCCCTTTAAAGACATAGCTCAGAAATTGTATATACTACTGCTGTTTGCAACTGGTTGGCCAGAACTTAATCACATGGCCATATTTAGCTGCAAGGGAGCCTGGATAACCTAGTCTTTATTCTAGGTGAACAAATGTCCCAGTGAAGAATTGGGGTTGTATGTCAGAGGATGAAAGCATGGAAGGATGACTGGAGATAATAAGAAGCTTCTGCCCTGCAGTTAGACACTTATATAACTTTTTTTTTTTTTTTTTTTTTTTAGAGATAGAATCTTTGTTGCACCATAATAGCTCATTGCAGCCTGAAAATCCTGGGATCAAGCCATCCTCCTGCCTCAGCATCCTGAGTAGCTGGGACTACAGGCATGCGTCACCACACCCAACTAATTTTTTATTTTTTTTAGAGACTGGGTCTCACTATGTTGCCCAGACTGGTCTCGAACTCCTGGCCTTAAGTGATCCTCCAGCCCCAGCCTCAGGAGTAGCTGGGATTACAGGTGTGAACCACCTTGCCTGGCTATTTCCTTCACTTTAAGTGTATTTTAAATTTATCAAAGTAATACAGGCCCATAATTGAAATAGCCAAGCAATGCTAAAAGGCTTATGATGGAAAAATAACACTTTTCATTATTCACTCCAAACCCCCTTTCCAGAAGCATCAATTTTAGTTCTTTTAGTGTTTTCTTCAGGCATTTACCTCCACATTTCTAACAAATACTATGATTATGCAGCTCACTTTTGATTCATTAATTTTAGGCTTTTTCCATTGGCTCTGCACTTTGGTAAATAAAGACTGAGCTTTCCTTCTCTCAAATGTACACACCTGCCCTCTTCCTTACCACCAGATATTCCCACTAGGATCTTCTAACATTTTACAGTTAAAGCAGTATTCAATGTTTTCCTTATGACCATGCAAATATTGTTCACTCTTGAGCCTAGTGTTGTGCCCTAATAATGTTTCTCTTTTGGAAAATGTTATCTTTCCTTGGAATGAATAATTATCTCATTGTTTTTCATTTTCTTCGTTTTTAAAAATATCTGTTTAAAAGTCTTCTCATTTCCTCCAATAGCTTCTTAATATCTATGTGTTTAACATACCATATCATCCATTGGTTTAATTTTTTTTCCCTGAAGACCCTCTTCCTGGAGACTTCTGTCCTCCTATTCCAATCTGAACTGGTTGCCCGCTACAACTGGGGTATGGCTGTTACTATTACTTCATGTTGGAATTTTCTTTGCTTCTTTCATGTGGTAGATTTGTTTCCTGGGTCCCAAACTCTCTTCTTTGGTGAAATACATCTTCTAGTCTCTTCCTGGGAAGGGGCCCATGGGAGGTAAATTTTCCACCTCTAAGATGCCTTGATAGTTTGGCTGGATATAGAATTCTAGGTTGAAAACTCATTTTCATTTAGTATTTCCGCTCTCCTAGTGTTGTTAACAATCTGAATGCATTATTCTTTCCAGTCCTTTGTGTGTGGCATAATTTCTTTTTTTCTCTCCGCAAGTTTTTAGGGTCTTTATTTTTGGTGTTCTAAAATACCATGCTGATGTGCCTAAGGTGAGTCTATTAAAATTCATTGTGCTGAACTCGTGTTGGGATCTTTCAATTCACGTGAGAAAACTCATGTTCTTCAGTTCTGAAAATTCTCCTAATGTTATTTCCTTGGTAATTTCCACTCTTCTATTTTATGTCCTCTCTGTTCTTTCTTTCTAGAATGCCCAGTAGTCAGATGTCAGACTTCCTGGTTAGATCTTACAGTGTTTTAAAGATTTCCTTTCCATTTTTTATTTCATTTACCAAGAGAGCTCTTCAACTGAACCTCCCAATCCTTAAATTGCACTTATTATTTCTGCAACCCTGATTTGAATTTGAAGAGTTATTTCTTATCTGTTCTTTCATTGGACCCTGAAAGCAATGGTATCCTGTTCTTGTTTTATGGCTGCAATACATTTTTATCTCTCTGCAAATATTAATTATTATATTGTGATGTTTTCTTCTATTCCTTGCATTATCTCTGTAACCTCAAAATTTCTTTACTTGTGATTTCTTGTTTGGTCTCTGTCTTTCTTGTTGAGGGCTTTCTTTTTAATATCTGTGAATCCTTTGCAGCCAGTTTATATTTAAGAATACAGCACAAAAGGAAATAATAATTGGAGGTTTCACGTGCCTGAGAGAGCTTGTTGACTGGTGGGTAATTAGGTGGCAAGTCAGTTTTTTAGTGTGTTCTTACATATTTTCTCTGGTTCTGGTTTCTCCAGAGAGGAGTTCTCAACCCTTCCACCTCTGACTTATGGGTTATATGCCTGATGCTGCATTCTGGAAACAAGGCAGAGAAAGTGATCTGACAGTCTCAGTGTACAGGTACACAGCCTTTCACTTATTCCACCTGTTTGTATTGCAGCATCTCACGCTCACTCTACTTAGTCACCTCTTCTCTATAAGCCTTTCATTTCAATATATTATGCGTAAGCATCACTGATGGCTTCTAGTTTCCATAGCGATGGAGACTGTATTTTGTTTTCTCATTCTTCTGGACCTTTGAAACTAATGTCCAACAAAAGAAAGATGCAGAAAAGCACCCTGTTATCTTAATTCTGGAAAGTTCTATGGTATGATTTAATGAATCCTTATATTTGATTCATTCTTTTTGCTTAACTACGTTTATTCAAAAGAAAATTTTATATCACAATGGCAAGTGGAAAATCGGAAAGAAACGATGGAAATAAATAAAGAACAAGTGAAATAATATTATGAATGCTATCTAGCTACTGTTGCTTGCTGAAGGTTCTGGGCTTGAGGTCTGCTCTCTCTTTGTTAATACAGGCCAGCAAGTATCAAAAAGATGTTGCTAATAGAGAGGCGTGCTAATTAGAAAGACATACTAACACTAAATGGAGACATTTTCCCTTTGTTTAACCAAACACACTAGAAAAATAATCTGAAATGGGAATTACTGACTCCGTCTGTAATTCAAGGCTGTTTAGCCGTGTATCCCTCACCACGTTCCTGTACACCTTTGTGTAGGTAGCTTCTTGTCATCATTTAGGTTTCAGTTCAAATTTCTTCTTTTCAAAGAGGACCCCATGACCCTTCCAACTAATGTAATCGTGTAGTCATATCCTCCTGCCCTGCCATATTGAATTCATTAGCGCTTATTGCCATTTCAGACAATCCTACTGTTACTTGTTAACGTTCTGTCCTTTCTGCATCCCTGCTAGAATGTGAGTTTCATGAAAGTAGGGACTTTACCCCCTGCACCCAAATACCCCACACCTAAAACAGAGACTGGCACATAGTAGATGCTTAATAAATACCTATGAAGGACTAGTTTCCACCTTTTGCATGCAAACTGTCCTCCAGGAATCCTACTTTCTCTACTTTTTTCTCCTCCTCTCATCCTTCCCCTCTGCCTTCAGGTTTCACCCACTAGATTCACACCCATGTGATAGGAAGCAAAGTCTCAAATGGTGGCTGAAACCATGTTGAAATGTGTTGACAGCCCTCACGTCACCTCTCAACTGCTTTCACAATGGCAGACGCTGCTCAATTAGGCAGAAATACTTTTGTCTTTAAAAAGTGAGAAAAAAAAAGGATTTAAAGACCCAAAGGTATTTGGGGCTGACATAAGTGTAATTAATGTCCTCACAAGACTAAATGGACAGAATGTAAATGCCATTAAGTATCAAGTTTCCATGCTGCCAACCTGCCCCCCAAAAAAATTGATTCAGAGAAAACAGCCAACTGGCATGTTTTATTTTTTCCCTTATAGTTTTTATTTTATTTAAGGGAATGACTTAACATTGAGAAGTGGAAAGAGTTTACATAAAATTTGATTGCCAATTATCCTTCTAAAATGAAATGGTCTAGCTCCAGTGGGCCAACATTCCCAGATGGAAATCATTATGGGAGCCAAGGAGAGTCCACCCCTTGAGGTCGGGGGTGGGATCTCTGGTTTGCCACAGTCCTCACCTGGCCTGCATCACTCGTTTACGCTGGCCTTCGGAAGCATTTGAGTTTGCGAGCCCTGAAGGTGGAACCAGTTCTGGGCACGTGCTAAATACTAAGTCTTACTCTTCTCCAGAACCCCTGCAAGACTAAGCTCATACCAGGGGTACAGTAGATGCCCAATAAATAATTGTAGAATAATTGGATCAAGTTCCTCGTATTTGCCCACTTTGTAACCAATGTATTGACTCTCATGTGTTGTACTTTCATGGAAATTGCAAATTTCTCAGCCTAGGGGATTCCCCTTAATCTATAAGATAGCTCCCTAAACTTGTTTCAAACAAGATCTTCTTCCAGAAATGAAATAGACTATTTTTTCAAAAGAAAAAGGCTTAAACAATTACTCTGTGTTTCCAAAACCAGATTGACAAATACTTTAATACACAAGAAGCTTTTTCCCCCAGCAGAAAGTACTTTATTTCCTTTCTTATTGACAAACACAGGAATTTCCTTTAAATGAGGTAAGTGTGCTCACCTGTAAACCACATCATGCGCTCACTCTACATCTTGTGGCAACAGGCTCTCCCAGGCAACGAAAGGGGCCAAACGATGGCATTTCCATGGTGACTGCAGGTGGCTCTGGGCTTTTTGTGTGTGCACCGTGAAAGCCAACGCCTCTCTACATGACTAAACAGAAGGTCACATGCACTTGAAGAAGTGGGTGAGTAGGAATAACTGCAGGTGATTACAGGGCTTTTAAAAAATATTAGCCAGAGAGAAAGTAAGCCCCCATCCTTTTCCTGTCGAATAAGTCCCAGCTATTAAGATAGTGTACAAATTTATTTCAGGTGAATTTAAAGAACAGTTACTTGGTAATTCAGGAAATTTGCTCATCGTTCTTCGGAATATTGAGCTGGAATCAGGGAGGCTTGTCTCTACTTTGCGACTGTAGTGCGTGGAATTAGGCATAAAAATTAAGCCAATGAAGTTTTGCAAGTGATTGACTCTTTTATATAAATAAGAGCCAGTCCAAAGTGATCCACGGAACAGTCTCATTCTCACTTGCATTTTTGAGTGGGAGAGAAAAGGATGTGGTTATGATATATGAGGAATTGCACACAACCCAAAGCCCAGCTTATCTCTGCCAAAAAACGTACTGAGTAATTTTCCCCATGTACTATTATTAGTCCTGATTGGTTCCATTACCATAGAGATTAGCTTCTCTGCCAAATTTTTTAAGGTTAGTCAAAACCTGGGTTTCTGACACTCGCGGATATCCTAACAGAAAGCAAAATGTTAAAAACCATTGCTCTTTGTCATAGTGGTGGATCCTTTGCCAGTTTTCATTTTTTACATTATACGTTCACATTATGTCTCTTATGTAAGACTCCCTGCAATAAATTCCTCCAAGAATTTAGTGCCAGGAAAAATGTTTCTCTCCAGATAAACGTATGTGCCTCCTGTTGATCAGATCACCAGATGAAGCACGAAATTCATCTTCTTGGTCTTTTTACTCCATCTGCCAGTAAGCTCAGAACTTCAGAGCTAATATCCTTGTACAGTTGAATGTAGTGAAATGAATGCTCAATTGGGAGCTAATGATCTGGCTTCTAGACCTAATTCTGTCCCTTATAAGTTTCACGTGTCTTGAAAAATTTAATCTGTCTGAGCCTCAGTTTCCATGTCTGTCAGATGATAATAATAATATCTGCCTTCATCGGATTGGGCAGACGTTCCCAGATGCTCACCTACCAGTCCTCCCTCCCTTTTTCTCTTCATACCAGAGGTCCTATGTTGTCCGGTTTCCCAGTGGCAATGTGCTTGGAAAGGTAGACCCAAGTCTAGTGAATGTGTCGTTCTTGGTCAAAGCCAAATGTGATAATCCCAGTCTCCTTTCTCCCGTGACTGCTTTAGAGATAAACATGTGACCCAGTTATGGTGAATGAGTCCTAAGGAGAAGTCTGCTGCAGATCCTGGGAAAAGATTTCCTCCAAGAGGGATGAGCAAGGAGAAAATCAACCCTGTCCTCTGCCCCAAGCCGTCCTCCTTTTGGATGAGGTTTTGTGGGGATGTGAGAGCTGGAGCTGTGGCAGCCCTCTTGGAACCATAAGGAGAAGCCAAGAGATTTCCAGAGATGCCAACCCTGAAATCAAGGAACTGCTGAATATCCCCTGGAAACCTCTGGGTGTCTTGCTGTATAGCACAAGAAGCATCCTCAACTTTTAAGCCATTGCTAATCGAGCATTTTACTTCTTGTAGTCAAAAGAAGATCAACTGTTAGTTACTTTGAATAATGTACATTAAAACCCTTTGAAAAACTATAAAATGCTATAATAATACAGTTGTCTCCCCTTATCTCTGTTTCCCTTCCCACAGTTTCAGTTACCCTTGGTCAACCCCCGTCAGAAAATATAACAGTATTTTGAGAGAGAGAGAGAGAGAGAGAAAGATCACATTTACAGAACTTTTATTACAGTATATTGTTATACTTGTTCTGTTTTTTATTAGTTATTGTTATTAATCTCTTACTGTGCCTAACTTGTAGGTTAAACTTTATTATAAGAATAATAAAAAGCATAAGTATATATAGGGTTTGGTACTATTCACAGTTTCAGGCATCCACTGGGGTCTTGGAACGTATCCCCCAAGAATAAGGTGGGGGCTACTTTGTTCCAAGGACATGTATTTCTCCTTTTTGTTTAAAAGCTTCTTGACCCCTAGTTTTTAATCTCTGTCTTTCCTATGATGTTTTAAGTGACTGTATTGAAAACCAACTCTAGTAAGCATTTTTGCTGTAGTCATTGTTATATAGTATGGCTACTACCCATTGACTACTTACTATGAGCTTAGTATCATGCTAAGTGTTTTGTGTACTATCTCATTTAACCAACACAAGAACCCTAGGAGGGAGATGCTATAATTATCCCCATGTACAGCTGAGACAACTGAAGCCCAGTGAGGTGAGGAAAATCACCCAAGTTCACACAACTCGCAAGTGGCAAAGCTGAAACTCGAGGTCCAGTCTAAATGGCACCAGAGGCTGTAGGTTCAACTGAATCCTCAAATGTCACTCATTTGGGAGAAGTAAATGACCAATGAATCAATAAGGAACATACATATTAGGCATCAAGCCTTTTTAAGATACCCAAACATAAGTGTGACTTGCTCAACAACTTTAAGAAGGCTCAGCCTGTTCAACTTTGTACCTTTTCCATGCCAGACACTAGAAATCCTCACCACCACGCTTCTACTGTGGAAACTTCGCTGCCAGATGAGAGGGTCAGGCAGAACCTATGACACAGGAAGGGAGAAACCCAGACTTTTTCAATGGGAGAAAGGAGAAAGAGAAGGTAAACCAATTTCCCCAATTTCTCACAAGCCCCAAACAACACAATACAAATGTCAGAATTGGCTAAGGGCGGCCGGCAGGGAACAAAATTACCACCATGCTGACACCACACCGATGCTTCTCGTGCCTGGCTGACGAGCCCTCCTTGTAGACAGGGCTGTCGAGAATGTATCAATTAGCTCAGATACCTACTGACTTGACAAGAAACCCTTCCCATAATCAGGATGACATGGGCATGTTCAAGAAGGTGCTGAGAGAGAATTTTCCATCAGGCTCATCTGAATGAGAAATACCTCCCGGAAGAAATGCTTGCTTTTCAGCATGTCAGCCTCCGTTTCAATAGATGAAAAGGGAAAAGCGGGAATCATACCGAGTGGGTCTGAAATTGTCTACTGTACCAAGATCGCATTCTCCTCGTAAAGGGCGCTGTCGTTCAGTTTGTCATCAGCTTTCCTCCAGCAGAATCACCAGTCTCAAAGAAACGGGAAGATAAAGACTGGGGGGGTGGGGAGTGGAGATTCAGAAGCTCCAAGCAAAGGCAGTGGGCAGGATCCAGGCTCCTGCCTGTAGAGAGAATGTCAGGGCGTGAGCTCAGGGGGCTGAGCCCGTCACCGACACATGGTCCCGTGCCCGGAGGGCTGAAAAGCAAGAAAGGAGACCTTTTGGAATGGGGCTAGGGACAATGTGGCCCAGAGCTTGTGCTGACAACATAGCCGAGGCTTCAGAGACTATAAGGGAGAAAAGCTGGCTGCTCCCTAGGGGGAGGTTTCTGGAAGCAACCCTGTCCCAGGCAATAGTGCTGGCATGGGGATGCTCTCCTAGAACAATCTGGTACAATCCAGAGTGTGGGTGGAACTTAGCATCGGTGACTGGGAAGGTAACAAGGTTCTGGATAGCTTGTAGAGGAGCACCCTTAAATGAGTCAAAAAATAGATCTTTTCACCCATTTCTTATTACCCAGGGTCTGTCTGTCCAGCCATCATCATTCTGTGAGAAGGCCCTTCTTACTCCGAGGTGACAAGCTCCTGCCCTCGCCTCGGCCCCCACCTATCCTTTTGCACAATGCCCACCTCTAAGAGCTGGGAAAGAATGCTCTGGCCAGGCCACCTTCCACCCCAGGTTGGCTATTTACTGCCCCAGGTGTAAGCTTTATGGGACACCGTGGGCTACCAGGACCAAGTATGTTCAAAGCTGTTTCTGTTATCCTCTGTTTAGGTCAAGCAAAGGAGCTCTTGTGAGTAATTCATAAAGTGCCTATACTCAGAGGCATTGCACAATCTCATTACCATTAATTTTTGCATATTTAACTACAGTTTTTAATTAGATGGTATTTTATTATTCATGCACATAATTTGAGTCCAAGTCGGGCTGTTCTCTTGGAGGAAAGGAAAAAAAAAAAAGGGAAGGGGGGGAGATTCTTCTGAATTGAAAGTTGGTGTTGGCGTTCCTTCTTGACTGGTGAGCATGGCCGCCTCTAAGTCTATAATGGTTCTCTTTTAATTTCGCTAATAGCTATCATGTTATGTACCTTTATAAATTTGTTAAATTCCGAGTGCTGGGAGTTGTCTCTGTATGCGGTAACTGTAAATAGTTTGTTCTGTTTGGTTTGCACATACAAACTGTTTGCTCAGGCTCCTTGATGTATTATTAAAATGGGTAATGGACCCTTGGGAAACCATCTAGTTATATGCCTTCATTTGCAGAATAAACCATGCGTTGTTTTCATCTTTACTCATGATTGTTAATGGCACTGATGATGAGATGGGTGGATTTTTTTTCTCCGCTGCCTTTATCAACACTGTTTTATTATGCAGGCAAAATGGCCAGGCTGCTGATTTCGTCTAAGGTTTTCAATTAGTCATTTGACTGAACACATCTGTGCTGGCATCCACCCAGAGCTGGACTGCAGCTATTACCGGTTTACACCTGCTGAACCGTGGCCATAAATGCGGATGGGAATAAACCTAAATTGGCCTTTTAGATATGGTTGAAAAGTTGTAATGTTGCAGTGTTTTATAGCAGTGTCAGGAAGGTGTGCACTTTTCTGCCTTGAGGCCTAAGAACCTGCCACAATATTCCAACTCCACTCAAATGACTCACTTATAGGTTGGTTATTAATATCTGTTTACCGTTTTGCAGCCCCGATGACTTAATCGGCTGACGTTAAGTAGATAAGATTATATTTGTACTGCAGCGGGGAATGGTCTGGGTTTAATTGTGTTGGTAAACAGAGCACAGTGGCTGCTTTGGAATCTCTGCAGATGTCTCCGAATTATTCAGCAGCACTTTGGAACGTGACTCCTACATCTTCCACTGAAATGCAAATTGCTTCATGGCCGGGGGCAGAGGCCTTGGCACTGGAAGTGGAGGTGTGGTATTACTTTAATCCTCCAAAGAACCTGTCACTTATCATGGAGGAGGAAGACGAGGCAGATTCCTGCAAGATCAACTGCGATCTTCTCAATGCTGGGTGCTCCTGTGTTTTCTGACGGAGATTGCTAATTAATTGCTCGCTCTCAAGAAGTCCCCTTTGCTGGTCCTCAGGTGGCCCTAGGGGTGGTAGACGAGGCTGCAGAAAGCAGTGGCCAGGTCACTGAGAAAGAGTTAACATTTGGATAGTGAAGGTCAGGGACGTTTACAGAAGCAGCAACATTTCTGTTGGATCCAATGGATTCACTGAGGATTGGAACAAAAACATCTCTCTCACTGTGGGAAAATCCAGAACAACGTTTCAGACTCTCAGGATGACAAAAGATTCTGGCATTGCAGCCGGAATGGAGGTGCTTGCCACGACACCATCTCTGCCTCCAAGGCACTGAGCTTTTGTTATTTTCACCACGACCATGTGAATACACAGCCACCACACTGAGCCCCGACAAACACCAGTGCCTCTGGGTTGAACCCTGAAAACCCAGCTTCTGTAGTAGGTACCAATTTCTATGTCACTCCTTCTCCTCGTTCAGTGCCACCACCCATAGTTTTCTAACCACTTTCCTGACTGCAAGATGAGCTCATATTAATTTGTGAGAAAGAATCCAATCTTTGACTGGGTTAATACCAGCCAAGTTCATTTCTCTGAATTTTATTCTTTGTTGTTGCTGTTTGCTTGTTTTAAGTGCTTCACTTACTATCCGAGATGCATCCAAGCCATAGGTAATCATCATAATCATTATCCCAGCATCCCAGCTCACATGGACTGGGGCTATGTAGCACCGTCGTGCAGCAAACGCTATGCCACATACACCATTCTAGGAGATTTGCTTGCATTAATGCCTTTAACTTTCGTAACAATTGTTATAGTACGTACCCATGAGCAAGGTACAATTATTATCACTCCCGTGTTATAGTTGAGGAAACTAAGGCACAAAGAGTCCAAGAAAATTGCCCAAGATCAGACCATGAGTAAAGGAAGGAACCAAGATTCATGGTAAGCAATCTGGGCCAGAATTCACTTTTCTAAAAAGTATGCTACACAGCGTCTTAGAGTTTCTCAAGCCGTAAGTTTGAAAACAGCAAGCTGGCATCTGGCTAGAGGGTCCTTGCATTGAAACCTTCTTTTATTCACCCATTCCTCTTATTGGTGGATATTTAGTTTGTTTACAGTTTTCCCTATGTTTTAATAAACATGCTTTTACTCATCTCCATGGGCACACATGGACAGGTTAAAAGCGATTTTGCATAATCATAGGGCATGCACACCCGACATCTTGCTAGATACTGCCGAATCGCCCTCCAAGATGGTTGAACCAATTCGTGTGGTGGATGGGAGCTGCTGTTTTCCCACACCCTCGCCAACATTTTGATATTAGCAAACTCATTAAGCTTCACAAATCCAAATGCATTTTTCAGAACTGTTTGTGAAATTAAATCTTTGAACTTGCTATTTGTGAAATTAAGCCTTCTCTCTCTCAGCCCCACCCTCTCACTCCCACCTTAACACCCAAGAAAATAAAGATGCCCTCTGTCCTTTAAAACACAAGTCAAAACAGCAGTTCTCTTCCACTCTAGTTGTGTAGATACACTTCCAGAATAACCGGTTTTACTGCAGCATTTTGCAGGCTCAAAACTACAGCAATAGCATATTGAGTTGGGAAGTAGTATAATAGTTAAGCGTACAGGCTCTGGAGTTAAACTGCCTGGGATCAAAACCAGGCTAACCTTCCTAGCTGCAAGGCCTTGGTAAGTGATCCTTCCTATGCCTCAATTTTCTCATCTGTAAAATGGGAATATTTATGTAACACCAGTCTCATAAGGTTGTCCCCAAAACTAATGATTAAATAAAGTAGCCACAGCACTTATAAAAGTGTCTGGCTCACAGATAGTGTCCTGTAAATTTTGTCCACCAGCAACTTTACAAAAACTGGACCTATAGGCTAGTGGATAGAAAATGTGTGTCTGCCTCTTGTTTTAGATTTTTTTTTTAAGTACCTTTTAAAGGCTATAGTATCTGAAATGGCAGGAACTGTTACAGTTGTTGGGTGCAACCCTTTCCAGTAACCATGAGTGACTTGAGGGCCAGGGCCATGCCTTCTCCCAATCCCCAGCGCCCAACCCAGTGCTTAGTGCATAGTGAGTGCTCAGTAAATGATAGCTAGATAGATGGACAGACACGTCCTGGCTCATTGACCTCAGTAGGTCAAACCTGCACTAGTTCAAATGCAAATGCCCAGGCCCCAGGCTCAACTCACTGGATCACAATGTTTTCTTTGTTGGGGCCCTGGAATCTGCATTTGGAACAACTTCCCAGGTGATTTTTGGCCATGGCTGTGAGATTATAGATAATTCTGGCTCTAGAGAAAATTATTTCCAGCACTTGGCATAGTTTCTTACACATAGTTGGTATTCCATAAATATTGCTGAGTGAATAAATTAGTCATCTCAGGTAGTAGTTACAGGATTTTCACACTGACGTGGCCCCAAGAGATGGAGGCGTAGCAGACCCTTTCAGCCACAGTTCTTGGGGTGTGGATCCCAGAGGCTCCCAAGAGGAGGAGGCAGGGTCCCCTGTGGCGATCTCACTTCTCCTACTGCTCCTCCAGCCACCCTCAGGGCATCTGCCATCACCCAACACTCTAAGCCGACATCCTGCAACCACCTGGGACCTCCATGTTTCACAGATACCTCCAAATTTTACAGATGCTGTTAAGCGTGCTGGAGGGTAAATCATTTGGAGCCCAAGGTCAAGCTCACCTCAGCGACTGCCCATCACCCAAATTAACCGCATCAGACCTCTTAAGATTGCAGACTGTGGCCTGCCTGGAGCTCACAATCTGGTGGCTCCTCCTGCCTTTCCCAAGCCCCCCCAACCCCACTCCTCACTTGCTCCCTGGACCCAGTGACTCCCAGTCCCTGGCCTCATTGCCGTCAATCCTGCTCGTCTGCACCCACCCCCACCTCCCTACAGACCCTGCCTTATCCAGGGAATTTTGAGCTCCCAAGAACCGAGTCTCAGCTTAGGTCATCCAACAAAAAGAGCACATTACTCAAAACCAAGCAGCGCTCAGTACACATTTGGGGATGGATGGGAACGTGGCTAAGCTGTATTCATTTTTTTTTTGAAATCACGGTTTTGCTGTATAAACATTATTTCGACTATTAGAAAAAGCACTCATCTCTTGAAGCTGCTTTTAAAATATTGAGGATTCTTGGACTGTGTTCAGCTGGATATCAAATGCATGTTTTCAATGGTGGCTGATGTGTGCGGAGCTCTTCCTAGTGCCAGGCAGAGCAGGGAGCCTTGTGTGCCTATTAACTCCATTGGATCTTCACAACAACCCCACAGGCTGGTCCTAATACGATAGCCGTTTTACAGATGAGGAAACTGTAAAGCAAGAGAACTAGGGACTGAATTGCACCGGGTTAAATCGCTAATAAGCGGGTGTTTGGCTCCATGCACTGCAGGTTACAGTGGAAGGAGCTGAGGTTGACACCCTCGCACTACAAGGTAAACACGCCTCCAGCAGCAGAGACACAAACAGGGCTGTCCCTGTTGGAAGGGAGGTCAGACCGGTCGGACTAGCCAGGGTTGAAAAATTCTCCCACCAGTCCCCATGGTGGGGACTTTGGGGACATGGTGGAGAGGTCGTTTCAGGCTTCCTCCAGACTTGGTCCGTGCCTCGGCTCCCCACAAGACTCCAGCGCTGAAGTGGTCCCCGGCTCCCCACTCGGACCCGGAGGTGGCTGCGCACACCCGGGTCCCGCCAGCCTCCTTGTCACGCCCGGGTCCCGCCAGCCTCCTTGTCTCAGTGTGGTAGTGGGAATGTACATCCCCAGCAGATGAAAGCAGGGGGCCCGACAAAGGGAAAATGAAATTTCCCTTGAGCTATTTGCCCTGGCTGACTAACCCAAACCTTCCTTCTCAGGATGAAGAACAGCTCTGATGTTCTGATGTTGAAAGCATCAAAGGCTGATCCCCTCAGCTGAGCAGTGACACTCAGTCGCTTGGCAGCCAGGCCTCTGGAGCGCCCACCCCCACCACTGCCAAAGCCCAGACCCTCGGAATCGACCCTGCCTGATTAGCAGCCAATATTCCACTAGCCAGACGGGGCTACGAGGGCTACTCCTAGGCTTGCGTTTGTCCCTCCTCCTCCTCTTCCTCCTCTGTCTGTGATGCCATCTCTGACCCCTACCCCTCTGACGGGGACACAAACTTGTCCTTTCCTAACCACCCCCCTTCTCCCCTGCACCAGCTGCAGAGTTCAAAGCCTGTGGAAGGAGAGCCTCAAGAAATACAAATCAGCTTCCAGAAGGCTGGAAAACACGGTTTCTAGAAAATATCATTCTCAACAGCTTCATCTCTGTTTTTTTCATATTGCAAAAGTGATCCGTGTTCGCTGTTGACATTTCAACAATTCAGAAGAATATAAAGAAGAAAGCAAAGATCGCTGGTGAGCCACCGAGGGGAGGTCCCCACGGTTATTCTGCCGACGAGCCTGTGCCTAAACACCCAAGTAGCCGAGCAACACGCTGCCCGGCTCGGACCCCAGGCTGAACGTGGCCTTGCTACCTGCCCTCCTCTCTCCGCAGGATCACGGTCACCTTTCCCTCTTGGAGACTTTTTAAAAGCATCTCTCTGAATTAAACATCAATTCTGAGGCTCTTCCAAAGCTTCCCTTAAAACACAAGAGCTGCTCGCTGGTGAGCGGGCAGATTCCTGTTCAAACTCTGCTTTTAAGCTACGTCAAACACTAAAAAGATGGCTGGGAACCGACTCCGGACAGCCACGGGCAGCTTTGTGAGAGGAGGACCTCTCTGCGCAATTTGGGTAAAGCAAAAGTGGGATCTCTGCCCACCTTTGTTTTTAAAAATTAATAGAGCTTTTCTGACCCTCGGTGAACAGTGACATCCCGGTTTTTATTCCCAGCTCACTACGTCAAGTAAATAGAAGCTTACAGGGGAGACCAGGGAACGATAAGCAATTCTCACTGCAGAGAATTCTTAATATATAAATTCATCCAGCGGCGGCTTAGTATCAACTGGCAAACCCAGAAACAATGGGGAGCCGCCAGGCCTGGCTCTGACGAGGTCAACCATCAAGGTTATCTATATTCAATTACTGGTATCTACAAACTTGCATAGCTGTCAGCTGGTCAGGGCCCAGATGAAAACTCACCATGCACTCGGAAAGCAAATATAGTTTCCGAGGAGAGCCTCAAATTAGCTCCACGAATGACTGGGCTTCGAAAGCACACAAGCCACCAGCCTTTGGGGACGCCTCTGCCGGCAGCGCCTCGATGTCTAAATTTGGGCATCATCTTATAAATCTCTGTTCCTGAAGTAGGAAGGGACTGGAATTGCTCCTTAACCCTGGGTGACGATAAATTATATCACTTAACAATAGATAAACTTAAGACACTCTTCCTGTGCGGCGGCCCTATTGTGAGGTAACCGCTAATCTCCGCCATCTCTCCTCTCGGTCGGCACCACTAAAGACCTGTCGGGGGTGAGAAGACACAATAATTTGTTTTCTAACTCCTCCTCCGGAACCATATATCATGTGTGGAAACAAAGCTCTCCAACAACAGATATGGATCTGTTTCCTTTATCTGACTCTCTCTTCCCAGCAGGGGCGCTGCAAGGAGGACGTGTTTTCAGCGAGGTGGTCCCTGGTGTGGGAAGGGCCAACAGCTCCTTCCCGGCCCGGCTAGAAGTGGGGGACAGTTTGGTTCTCCAGGGGGAGAGAGGGCGTCCCTGCTAGAGAGGAGGGCTTTCTCTCCACTGCCACATCCCACGTCCCCTTAAATCACACCTCGGCTGCTCCTGGCAGGTGTCTTTCCACCCAGGCCCCTTGGAGGGGCCCCGTGGAGATTTAGTGACGACGGTGCAAGTCAGGGTTAATTAATGCCGAGGTAATTTCTAGATTAGCTTGGGGAGGCCATAAATTGCGGGCCTGTTAGGAGCTAGATGTCTTTGATTTTCTCCTTGGGCTGGAAGTATCTGAGTGGTCACTCTCCTGCCGTCCATGCCACGCTTCCTCTACTGTCTGTCATCGTCATAATCTTGAATATCCCCTTCTCAGAACTTCTGGCCCCTGCTCCAGGCTGGTGTGCACAGGACATCTGAGCTGCAGAATTAAGGGCTGTACGTTCATATGTGCAATCTGTTTGGATTAGTCAGAGCAGGCTGTGGGACAGAGTGAAAATTCTGATTATCTCTATGAGAAACTATTTCACGTGAGTTCATACAGGGCGGGAGAGGCCAGATGCAGGAGGTCAGTCTTGACTTTCAATCAGGCCAGGGCATGCTCCCCCCTCCAACCCGGGCCCCCGGGCCCTCCTAGACAGAGCCGCCCTCTGTCCAGCTGTGCAGGTTACGTATCGTACGTGAGGCCATATCTACGGGGGTGTCAGTCATATCATAGCTTTTGTAGATTTCTACGTTTGTTACAGAAATTTCTGGTCAATGACAATAATGTGCTTTAACAAAATCAGTACAGACCCTTTTCTGACACATGGAAGTAAAGTATCTTGAGAGAGGGAACCCCCCTTTAATAGGCACAAAGGCACCATGTAGGCGAGCGCAGTCTTGCACCAAGGAACACACTTCTCCCTGCAGCCCACATGGCCACTTATTTAGTGGATCCTCTCGTACATGTCAGGGAGGTGGGTTATTATAATGAGATGGTCTGTTCACTCTTCTGTCCCCTCCCATTGGGATCTCTGTGTCCCTTTCTGTGTCCCCAGCACAGAGCCCAGTGTCTGGCTCATGAAGGTCCCCAATAAATGTTTGCTGAATGAATGAATGACATTCTGTATCCTTCAACCCCTAGGGGTCTACCACATAGCAGGTTAAAAATGAATGCTTTGATGAACCAAACTGATTCAGTCTGTAGATGGGAAATCTCTCTATTTGCCCAATAGAACACAGGGACTATTGAAATGTTAAAATGTGGGATCATTAAAATTTTTCTCTTACAACTTGATGCTAAGAGCTTGTCCAAAGAACAGCATGTTTGTTTCCATGTTTCAGGGCTCCATGGGGAAGGAGGAGATGGCCGCAGCCAGGGTGACACAGACACCTCTCTGCAGGGACGGTGGTGGTAGGCTATGGGACAAGCTGGTAGAGGGAGACTATGCAAAAACATTTTCTGTTTTTGTCTTAGTATACTGGCAAGTGTTTTCTTAAAGTGTCAAAAGTGCTAGAGGAGCTTAAATGACATACTTTAGAAGTGGCAAACTCAGCGACCCTGCTGGAACTCTGTGTTGGGGACGCTAAGTTCAACCCCCCTCAGACAGTCAGCAACGGCTTCCTATCAAGGATGAGCAATTCTGACGCCTCCTATTCCTCCTGCCTGGGAAGTCCCAAGTCCTGTGACCTCCTGGTACTTTCTTTCCCTTTGAATTTCCTTGGAAACCCTCGGAACACTCAGCTGTATTTCCTCCGGGGTTGGGAACATGTGTGATCGTGGCAAAGTCACCAGACCTGGAATCTGAGTGAAGGGTCAACATGCCAACATTAACACCTAATTACTACAGTATTTGTTCTTTATTTGGTGCTTATGAAACTAATGATTGTTCATTATTAAAATAAATCCAAAAGAACAGAAAAATGTAAAAGGGAAAATCACTTACAAGCCCACTTTGCCTCTCCCAAAGATTAGCATCCTGACAAATTGGTCTGTGTCCCTCCAGACTGTGTCTGTAGCATTTGTCTACAGAAGTCTCTGTTCACTTATGCATTACCCATCAAAACAGTGAAAAAAAAAATCCATACCATGTTGCTTTTGTAACCACCTTTTAAATTTAATAACATTGTAAACAATTTTCTTCTCAATAAAAATATTTTACCTTACCTTGTAAATACCTCAATAGTATTTCATTATATGGATGAACAGTGATCCATTTAACCAATTCCTGATTTGAGGGGCATTTAGGTTATTTCCCTTTTTTTAATTTTTTGGTTATTATACACAATGCTGTGATAAAATTCTTCATATGCCTATCTTTGAGCATTTGTCGCTTGTGGAATTAACTTTTACTAGGAAAAAATAAAATCTGCCTTAAGGCGCAGTATATATAAAAGTCTGATTTACACACACACACACACACACACACACACACACACGACTGTTTAATCAAAGCACATGCATTAAGGCCCTACCAGGTACTAGGCACCGTGTTGAGGTACGGTGGTAGCATAGACAAGAATCTTGCCTTTGAGAACTCACTATCTAGATAGGATAATGGTATTTCTGATGAATAAAAGGTTTTTGGAAACAATTTAGCCACAGAACTAATGAATCTGAGAAAGACAGAAGGAAGGAAGGGAAGATGAAAGGGAGGGAGAGAGAGAGGAAAGGAGGGAGGACCCAAGTCCATAATCCCATAATCTCCTTTAAGAGAGAAAAAGGGCATCAGGAACAAAAAAGCTAAAAATTCATAATATCTCATCAAAGACATGGCACAATACTTCACATTTACTGAATGCCTGCTACGTGCCAAGCATTTTATGGTTTTACCTGGTTTAAACTCACCACGACCCTTTGAATAAGGTGGTAATACCCACGAGGAAGCCACGTAGCAGAGCAAGAGCTCACACCCATGGCTGCAAAACTCAAACTCCAAAGGCTGCTCGTGTCTAGCGAGGTGGTGGAGGTGGTATGAACGCTGTTGGTATTAGCAGCGGTGATGCTGGTAATGGTAGTGATAATGGTAGTGGCCACGGTGGTGGCTGTAGTTGTGACAGTGACAGTGGTGGTGGTGGAAGCAATGGTGTGTGGTATTGGTATTGGTGATGGTGTTGGTAGTTGCTGATATTTGTGTTGGTGTTGGCAGTGTTGGTAATGGCTGGTGACAGTGATAGCCATGGTAGTGGTGGCATTGGCAATGGTGGAATTGTAACAGCAGTGATGACGGGGATTCTATTTGAGGTGGTGGCAGTGGTCATGTCAATGCTGCTGGAGTTACTGGTGTTGGTGACAGTGGTGATGGTGACGGTGGTGGTGACAGTAATGGAAGTAGTGGGGAAGGGTGGGGTTAAGGATTGAATAAAATGCAAGGTTCAGCCCTACTACAAGTCGTACCAGGAAACTGCCAGAAAACACAAGCATTTGGACCCCGTAAGCCACTGGGAAACTTCCAGCATAAGCTGCATTTCTAAATAATGATTAGGACCAGGGCAAGGCCAGAGTAAAGCCCGAGAAAATCACACTAGCTCTGGGGCTCTCGCCGACAACATCTTTGTTGATTGCTCTCTCTCCACTCTAAAGAAGAACCACCTCACCTTCTGCCCCACCCAATAAAACGGCTCGGTAAATATAATTACTTGCACCATCTAATCAATAACGGATTGCTCCTGGCCCCTGCTTGTTCAATATCAGTGTCTGGGATCACAGAATCCTGGTACTCCCCTCAAGATGTCAATTTCTGCTTAATGTTAGATAAACCACATCTATCAACCCCATCCGTTAATGAGATTTTATTGTGTCATTAATAATACACATCCTTAAAAAAATGTTTTCGACTAATATAACATGAAATATGAGGCTGAAAATATTCTCCACTTCCCAGTCATATAACTCCCAATTGCCAATTGAACAGCCCAAATCAATGTTGTATTAAGCAATCTCAGAAAGTGATTATGGAATTTGAGAGACAACCAACGGGTAGGCGAAGAGAAACTATTTTCCCATTGATTTTTCTAAGAGAGAAAGGGAGAGAGAATTAAAAAGCAGCCTCCATCCATATTAAGAAGCCAGTTAGTGGAACTTAACTTGTAGCGTTTGTCACCCGCAATGTAGGGTAGTCTTTGCTCTGAGTTTGGGTAACAGGCACCAAAGGAACTCAAAGGTCTCCCGGACGGTGTAACATATGAACGCCAGAGCCCAGAAATGCCCTCATGAGAAACACATTGCCAACAGCACGTGGCCGGACGCCTGCTGGTGAAGTTCATTTGTGTACACAATAAACACCGGGTAAGCAGCCCAGCTCTGAGAGGAGCTGTCTCCACATCAAATCCCAGGACAGAAAACCCCAGGGTGCCAAACTGCATCACAAAACAAAAACAGCTGCAAGAAAACGCAGGTGACAAGGAGAGGTGCCCGAGTAATTGACAGGCCCAAAGTTTTCTTGATCTGGAAAATCCCATTTATTTTAACTGCCTCGCTGTTCTGTTCACCCTAGAAAGAATTTGGCTCACTTTCCTCTATTTCCTGATTAGAAATACTCTTTCATTTTGAACAAGATGATCATTAGCTCCATCGTCCCAGGGTTTGGGGCCCTTAAAGGAATGGCAGGCAGAGTTTTCACGAAGAGAGGCTGTCTATAAATATTTTGTCAGTAATTCACCCTAATTTTCTACTATACAGTTCACCAATTATTTAGTTAGTAACATAATAAACAGCAAGTTCCTTCAGCAGAGGAGAGCTGTAATTTGGGGTGCTGCACATACTAAAAGGGAAGAAACAAAATATTTTCTGAGCTTGCGTGAAGATGTTTGGGGTTCTCACTCCTGGGCCACTTGGACCCCAGTCAGCCACGTCTGTAGGTTCTGATCTTTGGGGCTGAGCGTCTAGCCCTGTGAATACCTGTATGCAGCTAAAGGTTTAGGCGAGTGTATGCATGTGCGTATGCACATGGAACATTAGGAATCTTGGATCCATAAGCTTTATCCATACCACTTTTTACACAGTTGTGGATAGACATGTGGCTTTGCATCTCAAGGACTGCAACTAGGTGTGACACGTGACTGTGTATTTCACGGTTCTTTTATTCAGTCTCTGGTGGAAACTGGTTATTTCTACACAGAATAGCTGTTCAGACTATGTGGGCTGGGCAAAGCCTGGATATTTCTCTCTGTCCTGCCCACTTCTCTCTCTTTATCTCTTCCCCCCCCCCTCTCTCTCCCTCCCTCTTCTGTCTCTCAAAAAAAAAAAAAAAACAAACTAATCAATGGGAAAATATTTTATCCTTACCTACCCATTGGTTTTCTCTCAAATTTCATAATCACTCTCTGAGACTGCTTAATATAACATTGATTTGGGTCACAGGGTCCTTCTAAGTTTGGATTGCAATGATTCTAGAATTTTCCTTTCTTTCTTTCCTTTTTTTTTTTTTTTTACAAATAATATTCCACTTAAAAAATTTCCCAAACAAAAGGTAGAGCCATCCTCTACCTTCCTCTCCTGAATGTGTATGGCTTCCTTGATCATTTTTCAAAATCTTTTTCTACTATTTAAGTGGACCCTAGAAATAACTGTGCCAGCCTGGTAGATACAATTTCAAACAAGAGCTGCTCTTCCAAAGCAGCGGCAAAATGGTGACTAGTGTGTGTAAGCTGCTACCTTTGTGTGGCACAGAGAAGACACAAGACCGTGTGTGTGTTTATATTTGCATAAAGGACCCCTTTGGGATAGAGTGATAGTTGTTCAGGGGACTGGAGCAAGGTTTGCCACTGAATATATTGTTAGAGTATAGAGCTATGTGGATATGGTATCTGTTCAAAAAAATTAAAGACAGTAAATTGAAAAACAAAACCAGGAAACCATTGACTGGGTTGTTCAATTGGCCTTTGGGAGTTGTATGACTGTGACATATGGAATATTTTCTGTCAAAAGTTGGCAAAATTTGAAAAAATTGGGTTGGTATATTTGGCATGGTCTGCTGAACCCACAGATTAGCTGGGGGACTCGCTCTTCACAGTGACAATCAACTTAGAGCTGTGTAGACACGGCCTGAAAGAAACCCTCCGAGGCCACCTAGGACGATGTGTTTCTAAGTATGGAAACAAGTGGGAGGAGGAAGGGCGAGAGCTAAGGAAACCATAGGATGCCTGGGTCTAAAAATAGTACGTAGGTCTGAAAATTCGGGAAACCGAGGCAGGGCACCTGGGGAGAGACTTCCAAGTGGTGTCTATTTTCTTGTTACCCTCCATTATGCTAAACTGTGTAAGAAGCTGGTATGATTAATAATAATAATGAATGTTCTCTTCCAGTGAGAAGTCAGAGGAGGTCGTTTCCACCCTGCAGGGCAGTTGCAGGTGTCTGGGACGGTGCTCGCCCAGGGCGAGGGCGTGATTTCGTTGCAGTTAAGGACGGGCTGAGCCCCAGCTGTAGACCAAACAGCCACTCGCAAAACACAGCTCTTCCCTCCGCTGCTCCCTCTGCTCTTTTGTTTTCCTTGGTTTTTTCCACCCTCATCCAAAACACCACCTTCTACTCTCTTGCTTTCTCTTCACAAATCCCACGTGGACAAGACAACAGATAACTGAAGGCACACAACAAGCATTTTTTTCTCTCTTTCTTTCTTTCTTCTGTCTTAAAGCAAAATTTCAAACCTGTGTCTCAGTTTGTTTGAAAGCAGCATTCTGATCGATCCGCTTTATTTTGATGGCTGCAAAAACACCTGTGCCAGGAAGTAAAAACAGAGCAGCGGATTCATCGGCTGGAGACGGTATTTACGTGTAAGTGATACTAAGACTAAGCTGGTAACTCAATAGTAAAATGGGCTGGTTTTCGGGCTGTTGCCATTAAGAAAATAACACTAATACAAGACACATGTGGGTGCTGGCCAGGATGTGTCCCCAAGAACTCCCGGGCAGCCCAGGCTGGGGATCAAGGCTGGGAGCTCAACCCTAGCTCCCAACCTTTGCAGTGATCCCGGGTCAGAGTCTGGTAATGTAATTTTCTGCCAAAGTGGGGGCACCCGTGTGTTCCCAAGTGCCACATCACAAGGTTTTGTTTTGATCTATTAGGTCACAGAATCATTGACCTTTAAAGTTTGAGATCTTTAAGTTTTGCCTGGTTAGTTTTTAGAGGAGTAGCCCAGAGAGGTTAAGTGACTTACCTGAGGTCACATAGCCAAACCAAGACCAGTACCTGGATATTAATAGTTGTTTTGCAGTCAGTGTTGCCAAAGAAATAAGGTGAACCATACGTCACCTCTATTTAAGCACCATGTTTGGTTTGGATACCACTGTAATTCTGAAAGATTATTATGATCATGTATTCTCATACATCAAAGCACTGCACAAATAAACCAAAAGCACATATAAAAATGATAAAAAAATATTATTTGGGATTCCTAAACTTGTGATTGCTGCCTCCTTTTCGAAGCCTTTTCTCTACTATTTTGCTTATGTTTTGGGTGTTGGCTTAACGGTCATCAGTGAGAGAGACACTCTCTAAGGACCCAATCCAAAGTTGGCTTTTCTCCTGCACTTCCTATCATCTTCCTTGTTTCCTTTGCTGTCTGAAAGTGTCGTGTTTGTTCACCTGTTTACTTATTTATTGTCTTTTTCTCCTTTTAGAATGTGAGCTCTGTGAGGGCAATGATCCTTGACCACCTTGTTCAAGGCTGTATTCCCAGTACCAGGCACATAGTAGGTGTTCTCTCTATATATATTAATATTTATTTGCATGCATGAATGAATACAACTATGGATACGACTTTTCCTTCCCTAAAACCTCCATGCATCTTCATGCATCCTCTTCCACCTTATGGCACTTGAATTCTGCCTGAAACACCCACCCCATCCCACCTCACCTAGGCCCCTCTATCACAGTGGAAGGCCTTTGAAGGCAGATATATTTGTATCTGCGGCAGTGCTTAGAGCCGTATCCTGCCCATGTTGGTTCTGAAATTCAACTGAGACAGGCACATAGATCAAGAGGTTTTGGAGCCTGTCCAAAAATAAAAGTCAGCTCACCATTTCCAGACCACTAAGCTAAAGGAAGGCATGCATTTAAAGGGAAAGCTTCCATCACAACTAATTAATATGTTTTGATATCTCCCTTTCTTCTGGACTTGAAGCTGGGCACAACCAAAACATGGTGTTAAATAAAGATATCTTGGACCCAATTCTTGTTTGTGTCCCTTAACAGCTACTTCCAGCTGGCTTTATTTAAGTGATCATAGGATAAAATTTCATCACAATCTCCAGCGAACATGACCTAAGACTGCTTCATCTGTCATCTGCGGGGCTGGTGCTCAGAGGTCCCTCAGCCCAAAAAGGGACATAAGACACTGAAGGAGCCATCACTCCAATCAAGAGCCCCACCCTCGGCAGCCAGAATACAATGTTGGCAGGGACTGCCAGTAGAGAGTGGTGAGCGATGTCTTTGGAATCAGATCTGAGTTCTAATCACAGCTTTCTTATTTATGGGCCAGGTGAGTTTGGGCCATTAGATATCAGTTTTCTCATCTGGCAAATGGGCATATTACATCACGTACACGGTCAATCAAAAGGCTAAATGTCTGGAATGCCTGAAACAAAGTAGCCACTTAATGAAGGGTAGTTATTGCTACTCCTAGTGCTTCCCCACCCTCTTTCTTATATTTAAAATCCAAACCCATTTCTATGCTTCCAGGCCCCATATAGCCAGAACTCGATCCCACCTCAGGACTTTTGCACTTGTTGGCTGGTTCTTATTTCATTGCGTGGATGTCAGCTCACGTGGCATTTCTCAAAGAGGGCTTCTCCAACGGCCTCATCCGAGGGAACCCCACGCTACGCCCTTTCCACTGCATTCTTCTGCTTCTCAGCCTCTTCATGCACTCCTGCATGCACACTCAGCCTCTGACATCGTCCCATGTGCTCAGCCAGGTGCTGATTCTCTTCCCCTTGTGCACCTGCAGCCTAAGAGCTCCCTAAGAGGCAGGACCATGCTTGCTCTTCTCATTGCAGCATCTCAAGCACCCGACACGTAGTAGGTGCACAATAAAGCTGTGTTGAATGAAGGCATATCCAAACAAATCCATCTACATGAAAACAACTCCCCAAAAGGCTGCTAAGAACCGAGAATAGGACCAGCTCTGTAATTGACAGAACCCAGTGCAAATAAAAATGCAAGGCCCAGTCTTCAAAAGTACTCAAAATTTCAAGACAGTGACAGAAAAGCATTAAACCAAATGCGGGACCCTTCTGAGCAACTGCACAGGTTGCCCGCCCATGAAGCCAGCCCTGCCCGGAAGGTCATGGTAGACAGACGGAGGAGTTACTTAGATATGGGCATGGCCTGGGGAGGGTCTCGGATCACACCACGCAGCCAGCCCCAGCAGACTCGGTTCAGGACCCACTTTCTCCTGCACCTCTCGCTCGTCCCTCACCTCCAGACACTCTGGAAGACGGCTTCCAAGCAGGTCCTGTGCCTGCTCTCACCACTCTGAGGGACTCTTCCTGTCCCCAGCCCCAGTTTCATGGCATTACTTCGGAGCACAGTCACGTTATAAGGAGCTTGCGGAAGGGTAATGAGGGAGAAAACCCTCGCACCAGAGAGGACAACGGCTTCCAAACCACCGGGACGGCAGAGGATGGGAGAGGTCCAGGAACAGGGCTGCCAAGGACAGATGTGTGGGCTACACACTGCAAGAGGCCCCTCTGAGGGGTAAGTGGAGACGGAAACACAGCCTGTGCCACAGTTACTGACACCAAGCAGGGCACCCACCGGAGGGCTGCACCTGCCGGGCGAGAGGGCACCACCGCCCACTTGAGAAGCTGCATACCTGCCTGGAGACAGAATCATTTTCTCATTTGCACAAAAGCACCCTATAGTTTAGCAAGGTCCCTGCCCAAGACCAGACAGAGGAAGCTTTCCAAGCAGCTGAGAGAACTTAAAGAGTGTAACCAAAAGCAAAGCAAAAAAAAAAAAAAAAAAGAGAGAGAGAGAGAGAGAGAGAAAGAAAAGAAAAGAAAAACAAAAAACTGAACCCTGTCTCACTTCCCCTAGTTAGCCTGGCGTGCTCACCGCCCAGAGGCAAGTGGAGACACAAACATGAGAGCAGTCGGTGCCGTCCACACACGGTGGCCATCAGCACACGACGTGCGACTGGACACGGGCAGCTCCTTTCCCCCTGCGGGCCCACAGGACATGGTACCTATTCCTTCCAACCTTGGCAGAGGGCCCAGTGGTAGCAATTTTCTGGGATATATTAATATTTGGAGGTGGAGTTAGGAGCAAGAAGGAGAGAACGTTGGTGCAGGTTGAGATCAAAATGAGACTTTCTGGACCGTTTGCGGGGTGGGAGCCAATACCCGGTTTTCACTGACACTTGCTTTCGTGTGGCTTCGGAGGAGTCTGTAAGCCCCAGTGCGCTTACTGGAAGGGCTCTGTCCTCTCTTCTTGGCTGGGACCTCCCCAGGACCACGAGCAAAGAGGAGCAGGTCCTCACTCTGTTCCCCTCGGAAGCACGGCCTGGGCCCTCCATAGACAATATGGCAGCCAGCACCTAATGGCAATTTCCCAGGAACTCGCAGGATTCCGGCACCCAAAGGGCATCCCCAACAGAAGCCTCAGGGACTCTTCTCCAATGTTCCTGATGAAATGTTACATCCACCCTTCTTTTTGTGGAGGGAACCTTAAAATGGAGATGCGATGTCTGCATCTCTCTTCAAGAAAGAACTGGACACCCTTTCTTTAACTGACTTTAGAAAGTCCCTGGTTTTAAGGTGGGACTTGTACCCAGACAGGTAGAACTGGGGAAGAACCAGTGTGGATTTTTGTCCTTTATTTCAGTGTGGGGTCCCCATTTCCACGGGTTTACAGCGGGACAGAGGGCTGATAAGGGAACTAGGCGGTCACTAGTCCTTGAGTCAGGTGCTTTACGCACATGGCGTCACTGGATTCTCCCGGCAGCACTGGCAGGTGGAAAGTGGGCTCCACTTTTTTACAGATGTGTGGAAACTGAGGCCAAGAAAGGAAACATCTCCCAAGCATCAACTCTCCCCTGGGCAAGATAACAGGTTGCTCATCTCCTGTGTTAACCACTCTGAGAAATGGGTATTATTATTAATTCCCATTTTGCAGTGGGGAAAATGGAGTTCTGAGCAGCCAAGGAAGAGACTAAAGGTTTATATAACCAAGTGGTATTCCTGGGATTTCAACTCAAGGACCCGATTCTTTCCATTCCACTTCCCTCCCAAAGTGAGGGTACCATGAAGCATATGTTCTGGGTTAATCCATCGTGGCCCAGATTTCATGTCAGAGGCCCGGGCCCCTTTCCCCCACTCCGGATGAGGGTGTAAGTAGAGGGGAAGATCTTTGTTAGCATGTTTCAAAAGTCAAGTGGTGAAACCTCCCGGCCACCATCTGGGTGGGAAGAGCTGTGTCCGGCAGTGTCATCCATGGCAACCGGAACTGAGCGAAGCCAGCATGTCGATGGCAAACATGTCCTCACTCCTGTCTCACCCCACACACGCCCTGAACTGTGAGATTTACAACTGCCAAGGGCCTCGCCTTGGACAGAAACCAGCCCAGCATCATGACGCAGGCCCCGGAGGCTAAACCCTCGGGTGGGGAAACATCCTGGCCTTTGCAAGTCCACTCCTCTCTCTCGGTTTTATTAACCAGAAGGCGGAGAGCTGAGTACGGGTCTGCAATACCAGTTACCAGCTGGTGGAATCACAGAGCAAAGCCCTTTCTCCTGGAACCAGCCTGAAGACCACGCCAAGCCACCAGATGGGCAGTAAAATCTTTTAAACAGCTGCTGTCTATGGCTACGCTACTGCTGGAGTTGTGCGTTTATTTTATAGAGATCACGGGCAAGCAGAGTCCTGCAGATTGAAAATTAAAAAGAACATGTTACAAAGGTCGGTTCGTCTTCCCAGTGTCTTCGGATCATAGCTGCTCCCTGGAGTTTAGTTGGGAAGAAGCCTAAGGTTTTCTACATTCTGGGGACAGAATGAGGAACTGTTGGTTACTGGGAAGAGAGAATTACATAGCAACTACAACATTCACGAACTTAACACTTGGTGTGTATTTAGCAGGTGTTATCTTGCTTAATCCTCACGACAGCCCCATAAGTGGGCACTACTATTTGGTCCATTCAATAGATGGGCATTTTGAGGCTTAGAGATGTTAAGGATTTGCCCAGAATTACACAACTGGAAATTGGTAGCGATGGAATGTGAGGTTTTCCCAACGATAAAGCTTTGGCCTTTGCCTTTGCAGATACTTTCTCTGCTCACAGTGACTCACATCTGCCTGTGGACATCTGCCCTTGGGACAAATAGTCATAAAAGAAAGTAACTCCAGCAGAAAAAAGGGTCCGAGGCTCAGTGCTTACTAACAGATGCTCCACTGCCTCCTGGGTCTTCTAACTCCACGTTTGATGTGCTGCCTCAGTTTCCCCAACTCTAAAATGAGGATGGCAAAGAAGGGAAGTGATAAGACAATGAATGCAAAATGCTTAGCACATTGCTTGACCTATAATAAGGAACCAATAAATGTTGGCTATAATTATTATTATTTGCCTTATTACGATTATACATAAAAGGGTATATGGCAGCCCTTTGTTCTGTTCCCTTAAGATCATTTCAGTGCATGGATCCTGTCTGTCCTTGGAAGAAAACTGTCTGGGAATTCTGCCTTGCTTTGTTTAAGGAGCCAAACTAGTTCCCTTTTCTTTCGCCATATTTGTAGAAAGTTCTTAACATTCAAACCAGATCCCGTTTAACCTTTTGCCCAGCGGAGCTTTACCTACTTCAAACCCCTTTGGCTCTCTGAGGCCTGGCTTCCTTCAGGCTCAGGCTGTAAATGTTTGACTTTGATTTGAGATACATGACAATAAATTAGGGGACATTTATCAAAGCTGCTTTTTGCATAAATTACCGCATTATACAAATACACTTAGCAGGATCCTGCTTCTTTGATGTTGGGAGCAAAGATTTATGTGCGATGGAGTTTTTATTTATCTGCCCTGTTCACCTCTACAAGAGGTGGACATATTCCTCAATTAGTTCCATACTTCTCCCAATGACATGTATCTCTCGCAACTCGAGTAGAGGGAACAAAGACACTTAAACCCCATCCAAGTGGCCTTTTTAAGGAGAAGAGAAGCTTTATCTGACCCAGGGTGTCTCTGAACTCTTTCTCCTGAGAACAGCTTGAAAGAAATTTAAATCTATTGCTCTGGAACCTTCCCCCAGCATTTAAAAAAAAACCAGAGAAAAGTGTTTGCCC
>CM052442.1:93412617-93513021 GCA_028533085.1 Varecia variegata | reverse complement strand
CTTTCAGCACTCAGCAGAAATGCCCTCACCACGGTCACTTTCTAACCCTTTCTCCTGATTCTTTCTTTTCAATGCATTTATCGCCACCTGACACATTATGCATTTTTTGGTTTGTTTATCATCTGTTTATCATTGGCTTCCCCCATAAGAACATAAGTGTCAGAAGAGCAGGAATCTTGCCCGTCCTGTTCACAGCTCTGTCCCCTGTGGCTAGAATAGTGCTTGGCGAATTGCAGATGCTCATTCAATATTTGTCGAATTAATGAATGGTTCTACTGCTAAGGAAAAAAAAATCAAATCCATAAATCAAAAGACATTTAAAAGATGTGGATCCAGAAAAGAAAATATCCAAGGCCACCCGTTTAGTGTTGGGTCTAAAATTCATTTTTGGGTCCTCACCAGCTCCCCTATGCAGTTCATGTTGACATCAGTTTGCTAAGCAAAGGGCCTGGGGCAGCACGGCATAAAACAACACTACAGAAAACAGGGCCAGAGAGTCCTTAGCAGGCTCCCCGGAGGAAGGGCCATTTCTGGTCAGCACCCCCCACTTCAGGGGGAGTCAGGGCTGGAGAGAGGAGAGAAAGAAAAACAAAGGGAGTCCTCCAGCCCTTATGTCACTCTGCTTGAGCCAAGTCCCAGCTTCTGATGGATGATACACAAGGTGTCAGAGCAGACAACTGCCAAGGGAGGGAGGGAATGAATCATTAAATTACTTAAAACCCCAGCGATCTGGCTCAAGGCAGGAAAGCAATGAGTCACCATGTCCCTGGAATCGGGGATTTAAGTGCACCGGCTTGAGCAGCGGAGCACCCTGGGGAGTGCGTGCCAGGGACCCCAGCCTCCAGGTGCTCCTCCATACCGCCCTGCCTGGACACCCAGCTCCTCCCGAAGGAAAGGCCCCCAACCCTCTTTGCTGGGGAAGGGTTGGGGTCAACACAACGGCGGGAGCCTCCCAGCAACTTCAGAGAACTGTGTTCTCGGCCTGGGAGCTCCTGCGCCAGCGTCGATCCTGCCGGGGCCTCCTGGAACCTCAGGAAACCTCATGTTTTCTAAATTGTACTTTTATGCTCAGCAAGCCCTCAGGCTACCTGGTTAAAAGTTGACATTAAAAAATCCTTCCTAATTGGTTCGTTTGAACGGTGCCCTCTGCAGAGTCATCAAGGCAGGCTGTGTTCGTCAGCAGCGGCTCACATAAACTCCAGACAGTGAAATGTCAATCATTCCAGAGCTTCAAAAACTTCTCCGGGTTTCCTCGAGCCCAACCAAACGCCAACACGAATAAATCCAGGCGAGAAGAGCTTGGTGTGGCATCGCCTAAGCTAAGGTTTCTCCACCTTGGCACTACTGCCATTTGGTGCTAGAAAATTCTTTGCGGGGGGAGGGGAAAGAAGGGAGTTAATTATCCTGTGCACTGTAGGATGTTTAGCATTACCCCTGCTCTCTATCCACTAGATGCCAGTAGCATCCCCGACACCAAAAAATGTCCCCAAACATTGCCAAATGTCCCCTGGGGGGCAAAATCCCCCTGGATTGAGGATCACTCTTCTAAGCTTCTATCCATTTGGACAGCTGAAATTTGGGAGAGAAAAATTCAGAAAAGACATTTCTTAAGTGTCTACTATATGCTAGGCATTGGGTGTGGACAAAATAAGGGGTGTATGTGGTCCCAAGCAGCTCTCTTAAAAGAAGGGGGGACCAAGGGTTAAGTTTCTTCCCAATGGCCTAGTTTCAAGTGCTAGGTTTCCAACAGGCGGCGAGGGCAGGGTGAGGTCAAGCTGTTTTGGTAGGGAGAGAACAGGTGGGTGAGCACTTGGAAACTCCTCCAAGGGAAGGCAATACTTGTTTTTAGCTCCTCGTGTAAATGGATGTCTCGGGCCTTGAAAAGAGCACAATGGGCGATGGCAGTGAATCATCTCAGTTAATTACAGAGATCACCGCGGAGCCGTGCAAAGCCTGGCCACGCTTAGCTTGTAACACCAGGCAGCAGCAACAGCTACCGATGATGATGTTCACGTTAATAATTGGCACTGACACAGCCACAAAGCACTCCCTGCTCCAGGCCTATGCCAGGAAAAATAGAGAAGCAGTCAAGAAAAACACAGTAGCATTTATCACACGCTCCAGTGAAAGGCAGCCACCATTTTCCCCCACTGTGGTCTTTGAGACGGGCTGGTGGGCCCGGTGGGGTGTTGCTGACACCAGCAAATGGATTTGTGGTGGGGGCAGGTGGGTGGGGAGGGGAGGTGGCCGAGACAGCAGAGATGGAGGCACAGGTACATGTCGTTCCATTGCATGAAGGGTTCATTCAAGCATCAGCCAACGATCCCAAGAACTTGGCACTGACCAAGGCACAGTCCCCCAGAAGGCTGGATGAGTAAAACCCACAGCAGCAGGTATGCAGGGCTCTCTGTGGTGCAACCCAGCACTGGCAGTGAGCAGTGGGGCAGGAGAATTTGGTAGCCTGGGAGTCATCTCAAGCACATGGACCCAGGAAGGGATTGAAACGTAGCGAGTGGAGAGTTAAGAAGGGAAACGGCAGCTTAAAAATCATATTTCCTAAAACATGGCACAGCTGTCCCAGGTGGTACAGAGTCGGTTTGGGATGGTTTAAGTTTTCAACTTTTCTAGCACTGAATCCCGTGGGGAAGCCTTTCAAGTGTCTGTGGGTCCATCTGATGAGGACAAGGAGAAAGTCTTGATTTAGTGCTAGGAGATCTTAATTTTAATTTATTATTTATTTATTTTTTTGAGACAGAGTCTTGCTCTGTCACCCAGGCTAGAGGGCAGTGGCAGCATCATAGCTCACTGCACCCTCACATTCCTGGGCTCAAGAGATCCTCCTGCCTCAGCCTCCCCAGTAACTGTGACTACTGGCACATGCCACTGCAGCTGGCTAATTTTTCTATTTTTAGTAGAGATAGGATCTCGCTCTTGCTCAGAGCTAGTCTCGAACTCCTGAGCTCAAGCGATCCTCCTGCCTCGGTCTCCCAGAGTGCTGGGATTACAGGCACGAGCCACTGCACCCGAGTCTAGGAGATCTTTTTAATATAGCATCAATGTATGTTCACCATCTCCCTCTTTGGCGAAGAGAGAACACGCTTTGGCTTCAAACCTTGGGCAAGCAAGAATATCTGGCCAGAATGTAATGACCTTGGTTTTTATTTTTCCTTGTTAAGTCAAGTTTACCAAGGTAAAGTTTACATACAGTAAAATTCACCCCTTTTATTTGACAGTTCTATGAGTTTTGACAAATGCAGTTGAAAATCCACAATCACAATCAAGGTGTAGATTTCCACTAAGGAACAAAGTCTTCGTTCCTTGACGTCAACTCTCCTCCCATCTCCAGTCCCTGGAGATCTGTTTTCTGTCTCTATAGCTTTACCTTTTCCAGAATGCCATAGAAATGGAATCATACAATATGTACCCATTTTGGTTTTTACCTGATATTTATCTTGAACTTAGATTTATGAGGTAGCAACTGTTTTTTTTATTTCAGGTGCAGTGGTCCTGCCTTACCTGTGAGGGATAAGTTCCAAGACCCCCAGTGGATGCTTAAAACCATGGATAGTACCAACCCTACATATACGATGTTTTTTTCCTATACAGGCAAACCTATGATAAAGTTTAATTTATAAATTAGGCACAGTAAGAAATTAACAAGAATAGTCAATAATAAAATAGGACAATTATGACAATATATTGTAATAAAAATTATGTGAATGTGGTCTCTCTCCCTCTCTCTCTCTCTCTCAATATCTTAATTGCACTGTATTCACTTATTTTTGGATCACAGTTGACTACAGGCAGCTGAAACCTCACATAGCAAAACAAAGAATAAGAATAAATCAATAAATCATTCTATACAGTTTTCTTTATGTTTTTTAAATTTTTAATTTTTTTTTGAGTCAGGGTCTCACTCCGTTGCCCAAGCTAGAGTGCAGTGGTGTCATCATAGCTCACTGCAACCTCAAACCCCTTGTCTCAAGCTATCCTCCTGCCTCAGCCTGCTGAGTAGCTGGGACTAAAGGTGGGTGTCATGATGCCCAGCTAATTTTTCTAGTTTTTGTAGAGATGGGGTCTTACTCTTGCTCAGGCTGGTCTTGAACTCCTGACCTCCAGCAATCCTCCCACCTTGACCTCCCAAAGTGCTAGGATTACAGGCGTGGGCCACCATGCCCAGCCAGTTTTCTTTTTAAATAAATCAATAGTTTGAAAGAGGGATCTGGTTTATAGACAAATATTAAGTATGTTATTACACAGGTATTCTGCAGATCAGGCAAAAGTCAGGAAGATTGGATAAGAATTGTCAAGAACTTGGAAGGATCTGAAATTTTGTCCTACTTGCACGTCAGCTCACTAGTTTCATGGGTGCTGCTAGAAGACCTAAGACTCTTGGGTCAGAGACAGAGAACTTGATTACTCACGGCTCAGCAAGCAGTCTGAGGATCAGCATATTTGCAAAAGTTCCCTTTGTCCCTACACGCACAGGAGTGAGGCAGACAGGCCAGGTGGATGCCTGCACGTGCAGGGGGTTGCATTACGGGACAGAAAACCCACTCTTAGGGAACCAGAATCTTTTATAACGGGCAATAGGCATGCCTGCCCTTTGTTCTGGAGGGAGACACTCTCCATCTTCCAAAGGTGTTTGCTATACAAACATATTTGCAAAGATACCAAGGCCAGTTAGTCCCTCCCTTGAAAAACATACAGAAATATGAGAAACTCATGGAAAATTATCTCCCAACAGAAATGACTGAAATCTGGGCCACACAGGCTTAGAGGACACAAGTATGCATCAGAATTGTCTGCAGGCTGTTTTAGAAATGGAGATCATCACATCCCATTTCAGACTACTGAAAAAGACTTTTCAGGAGTGGAACCTAGGAATCTCCCCAAAGCCACCCTTGACACATCCTCTACCACCCCATATGCCAGGTTCACATCACCCCACAGAGGATGTATTTCAATTACCTTCCTCATCAGTTTAATTGCCACTAATATTTTTTTTTCCCAATCTAGCCCTCACACCATTGTCTGTTTAGCATCTCTGAAACACAGTTTTGCATGTTACATGCATGTTCCAGAATCTTTGGTGGATCTCCATTGCCCATAAGAAGCATCTGAAGTCTTTAGCCTGGCATTCTACCTGCATCTTCCTTCCAAACTTCCCTGGTGCCCACTGTTCATATTCCTGATCCCTGCAGGAACCCTGGATTATCTATCTCTTTCATGTGGCATCTAGTTAATAATGTCTTGGATTGATATGAACATTATTAGTATGATCCCTGCCTCCTCTTTCATTCACTCATTCATGCATTCATTCAGTTCATTCATTCATTCATTCTTTACTGAGCATGCATTTTGTGCAAAGCAACCCACAACTGGATTACAAGCTCCTTGGAAGTGGGAAGCTATGTATTCACAGGAGCATCGTGCTGTCCCAGAACTGAGAGGTTTAAGTACAGAGTCAATTGCTAGCTGACAATGACATGCTGAGAGAGAGTGGGAAAGGGTTTATCACACAGACAGAAAGGACTAAGAGAAAGGAAGTCGGATGTATCAAAGGCAAATTCTAGAGCTGGATGAAGGAAGTTTGGCCAGAGAGAAATGGGAGGAGAAGTAGGCTGAGGCCACTCTGAAGAGCCTCCCTACTGCAGAGTGTGGCGTCTGTAATGAGTGATGTGTTTTAGTTAGAACTCTGAGTTGAAAGAAACCCACAGTCTCAACTCAGACTGACTTAAGCAAAAAGGAGAATCTATGTGTTCGTGTGGATATAAAGTCTTCAGGTATGGCTGGATCCAGACGCTTAACGATATCAGGCCTCAACCTCGCCCTTTCTCCATCTGCCTGTTTTCCTCTGTCTTAGCCATCTCAAGCCGGCTTTCCCTCATGGTGAAAAGTTGGTCTCCAAACTTCAAGGTGGCATTCTCTCCTCCAGGATCCTCCGTGGAAAGAGTGTATCTCTTTCCTAGTTGCTCCCACAGAGAGTTCTGGAATTGAATCTCTTTGGAGCGCCACTGAATTATGTGTCTATCTCTAAAACAGTGACTCTGGCCAAGGGATTGAATATTCTGATTTGCCAGACTTGGCTCATAGGCCCACCCCTTAACCAATCACAGGCTGGGTGGCCAATCACCCCTGAACCAATCACTATGGGCGGCAGCCTTGAATACTCTGATTGGCTAGTCCTGGGTCATGCGGCCAGACCTGGAAGTAGGAACTGTAGACTCAGCTCCCTGGACGCACGTGGAGTGTGTGTGTGAGATGGAGAGGTGGACCTCTCCAGGCGGAGGGGGCAGGATACCAAGCAAGTAAACCAGCAGACATCTCTTACACAATGGGCTGCCATGGAAAGAAGATTCTGGAGCAGTGCTGACACGCTGAGGACAGCATTTTAGGAAGACTCATCGGACGCATCCCTGTGCCTCCCGGTTCTCCAGAGAGAGGAAGCCCCTTCTGCCCCACTTGAAGCATTTGCCACCTCAGCAGGCCACTGCCAGCTCCAGCCACTCCTCGGGCCCAGGCAAAGTGGCCCCACACTCTGCACACGTGGGAGTGCTAGGTACTGAAACCACCCCGTGCCACCCCAGGGCCCTGACACCCCCAGCGAATGCCTGCCCACAGCCCAGGAGCACCCAGCACCCACTGCAGCCGGGAGGCTTCCGAGGCTGACCCCTGCCCCTTCCCTCCGGCCCCACAGCCTCTCCAGCGCAGCCTAATCTCTGCAACAGGTGGGAGGCCTGAGCCCCTGCTCTCAGCTTTCACGGCCAGGAGCACAGCAAGGGGAAACTCATTACATGGGTTTAACGGGGTTTAAAGGGCGTTAAAGAGTCCTGTGGGCCAAATTAAGAGGCCTCGACTTACAAGCTGAGTTATGAAGAGATCTGAGGCATGTTTAGGCAGAGAGCAGGAACCCAAAACTTGGTCCAGTGCAGTTGCAGTGAGAAAACCGTGCACTCCAGGGAGCTACCAAACAGAGCAGAAATAACAGGTGCTAGAGGCCAGGGGGCCAGCCTGAGGTCCAGGGGGTGCAGAATGCTTAAGGGCACGGATTTCCCTTTGTTCTCCAAACATGTCACAAAAAACCAGGTACTATTCACCAAGAGTTAAATAAATTAAGGTATACCTTCATACTGGGATACTTCACTGACTCTTGAAAAGAATGAGAAATGTCTTTAAGAATTGACACAGAATGTTCTCCAAAAGATATTATTAGTTTAAAAAATAAACAAGATGTAGAACGATGTGTATAGTAGGCTGCTGTTGTTTATACACACACACACAGACACACACACCCCATTTAGTTCGAACCATATGAAATTCCCATTTTTGTTGATCAAAAATGGCCATATACATATATATTTTTGTATATATAATTTTCGTGTTACTACACATGGAGACTATCTTTGGCAGTTTATACATGACACTGATAACTATGGTTTCCTCTGGAGACACCCTCTGTGACTAAAGGATCGAGGGTGAGAGAGAATTACTACTCAGCACATAACCTTTAAACCACTAGAATCTTTTAAGTCTTATGCCAATTTTACATTCGGGGGAAAAAATACATTCAGGGATACGTTGAGTATTTCCACTATGCAAAGTGTTTATAGGTACGTCATTATCTCACTCAGTCCTACGAGGAAAGTACTATCAGTGATCCCATTTTACAGATGAGAAAACTGAGGAAGACATAGAGACTTGCTTGACTGGTTGAGTGGGATACATAGTCAGGTGTGTGTGGCCCCACAGGCCAAGAAGTCCTTGGCCATGAGGAATGCCACATTTCCTCCTGCATGGATGATCAACTCAGACCAGACTCTCCCAGGGTTTGCTCCAACTCCTCTCCCAGAAACAGCCTCTCTGAGCCCGACAATCAGCCAAGGTCCCCTTTTTCTTTCTCGGTGGTCACTCTGCCTTTGGGAGGCAGGTCAGATTAAAGGCCGCTGCCTTCCTCTGATGGAGAGTCATCCTGAAGACAGAGCATCAGGGGTCTGCCCAGGAGGTCAGGGGAGTGATAATTGGTGGTCCTCTGAGACTGCAAAGGCTCCAGATATACCCACCACGTGACAGGCCGGGTCCCCACCACATCTTCAGACCACCGTTGCCTGTCCCTTCTGTGGAGAGACCAACAAACAGAGCTGTTGATCACAAGGATGGGGTCTGCCAATCCCCAAAGACTTCCAATAATAAGTATAGGAAAACTAATGCTGTATACAGGAACTGTCCTAAGTATTAATATTTCACAAATATTGTCTCATTTCAGCCCCACAATGGGCTCATGACATTGATACTATTTACAAGCCCATTTCACACACAGAGAAATGGCCCAGAGAGGCTAAGTCACCTGCCCGTGCTGTTAGCCACTGCATGGCACTGTCTGCCCAGGCCATTGCTTCAGAAAGGGCCACATTTCATCACGTGAGGACAGCTTGATTTGGGGTCAGGATGCAGGTTCAGGAGTCAGTCCCCAACTACTATCTATAAGATGGGAAAAATGACAAGGAGAAGATAGACCAGGGATCAAACCCTAATCTCTGCTGGGTTCCAGAAGCATGCGTTTTCCAACACCCCCAGCTCTTCTTGAGAAAGTTAATGGCTGGTGGGGAGACAGGCCAGGGAGCCTTCTGGTGGGTGTGTGGCTGGATTTCCCTGTGGGTCTCATGGAAGCGCAGGAGGGTGTTTGTAACGCAGGTCTGAGAGATCAGTGCTGTCTCTGCCCTTAACCCTCAGACCCATCTTCATTGGTAGTGACACCTGTAGGAGGCAGAGGCAGCTTCCTGAACTTCTGAAGAAACAGCAATGCCCTTGGACATTCATAAAGCCATTCCACCTCTTTCCTCATGGCTCCTGGATAGAGCAGGTGTTCATACAGCAGCCTGGAAGACAAACCCTCTCCAGTTAAAATAGCCTGTGAGATCACCTAGGAGGCAGAACAAGCATGTGATCACATGGAAAAGACTAAGCCTTTGCTAGTTGATATTTTTAAATGAAAATAACTATCATAGGGAAAAGCAAAATTTCATTGAACCCATTTAATACTTACTTCCCGTATGGCAGGAGAGTAGCAGAAAATACTAACACTTGCTAGTGCCTACGGGTTCCATATTAGGGTCATATCAGCTGCCATAACAAACCAACCTCAAAATGTATGAGGTTTCAAACACAATAGAAAATTTTTTCTTATTAGTAAAGTTGAAAGTGGGTGTCCCTGGTCTGTGTGCTGCTTTCCTCCAAGCAGTGATTCCGGGTCCTAGACGTCTCGTATTTAGTATGTGGACACGTTTTGGCATTAAGCCACAGAAGAGGGAGACACAGAGGACTGCAAGTAGAAGGTGCTGTGGGCTGGGCTGGAGGTGATCCATATCTGCTCCAATTCCATTGGCTAAGACTCAGTCATGTGGCACACCACATTGCAAAGGAGGCTGGGGGGTACGGTCTAGGAAGAGGACAAAGGTTTGGAACCTCCAAAGGTCTTCATCTGACCCTAAAGGAGAAGCTGGTTCCTCCCAAGTCTAGGCAAGATGGCAGAGAAATAGAAAGGGGCATGTCCCCAGGCTCCCCAAAGTACCTGGATACAGGAGGTCTTCAGTAAAGAATGAGCCTCCTTTATTTTATTTTTTTTTTTTTTTTGAGACAGAGTCTCACTCTGTTGCCCGGGCTAGAGTGAGTGCCGTGGCGTCAGCCTAGCTCACAGCAACCTCAAACTCCTGGGCTTAAGAGATCCTACTGCCTCAGCCTCCCGAGTAGCTGGGACTACAGGCATGCGCCACCATGCCCGGCTAATTTTTTCTATATATATTTTTAGTTGGCCAGATCATCTTTTTCTATTTTTAGTAGAGACGGGGTCTCGCTCTTGCTCAGGCTGGTCTCGAACTCCTGAGTTCAAACAATCCACCCGCCTCGGCCTCCCAAGTGCTAGGATTACAGGCGTGAGCCACCGCGCCCAGCCAAGAATGAGCCTCCTTTAAATAAAACCATTTAAATGTAATATATTAACATAAGACGAGAACTAACTATCACAATATAAACTTGTGTTAGACAGAAAGGGATTTTCTACTTCGAAATCCTTTCATTTAATAGGTATTTACTTGGCGCCTACTATGAGCTGGGCGTGTAGCTAGTCCTTAGGAACACGACGTCAGACTCTCAGGGGGCTCGCGGTTTTATGAGGGAGACAGACGTCAGTCAAATGATCACACAGAGGTGCAATCCTTTGTCTGGGTGTGGGTTCCTCCAGAAGTAGCTCTGGAGGCAAAGGTCTAAGTGAAGGTGATATCTGGAGGGTAATCCCAGGAAAAACACCAGGAGAGTAGTAAGGACGTGAGGCGAAGAAGGGAAGGAAGTCACTAAAGCATGCACTTTCAAGCAAGTCACCGCTGCAGGCACCTGGAGTTCAGCAGCACTGGGGACCCCTGGGAAGCAGAGCAGAACACCCACCTTAGAGATTTCCCACCAGCTGGACAAGGGAGCTGTGGCATTTACACACCATCTGTCATCAGTCTCGGGTGGGGGGGGTGTTAATTTCCTGGCGCTGCTGGCCTGTTGGAGAAGTGGGCAGAGCAGACGCCCATGGCGAAAGAAAGCCCTAAAACAAAGAGATGCACACTGTGGTAGCTGGAAGTTGGGCCCCCAGTTGACCCTGACACGGTAAGAGCCAAGAGCTTCTGCACAGGGTACTGACAGCACCTGTGACCTCACCCAGGGGCCACGAATAAGGAATGCAGGGAAAGGGAAAATGAGAATTAGATCAGGCACAGACAACAGAGGGACATGAGACCTGGGACCAGACCGCCCAGCTTTAAATCCTGGCTTCTCCAACTGCCAGCCATGTTGCCTTGGGCAGGTCTACCGCTTTCTGCCTCGGTTTCCTGATCTGTAAAAGGGGAAATGATAGTACCTGCCTCAGAGGGTGGCTGGGAAGATGAAATGGGACGAGCCACTGGAGGGGCTCCCAATAGGGCCTGTCCTGTCCCTGGCACCTGGGTTCTCCTCTCTGTCTCTCACGAGCAGGTGGCTTCCTCCCGGAGTCCGTCCCCACACCACCACAAACCGGGTCTCACTTTTCGCCCCTCCTCTGGAAACCAAGCTTCCCATGACCCAGGCACCGGCAGAACCTCGGCCTGGCCGCCCTCTGCGCTCAGTTGATCCCACCGGACACGCGATAGCCCATTTGTACGTGATGGCATTTACTTCTTCGCCATTTGTTGGATTCCAGTTTCAGGCCAGTTCTGAGCACCCGGCCACAGGGAGAACAATGCCCCCTCTGTTCCCCCCAGCCATTCATGTCGACTTCTGTTTCAGCCTAAAATAACAGCGTGCTCGAGGGTATTTTCTTAACACCGCCAAACCCTGTGGAAAATGTGGTGGGCTGTGGCCGCTTGGGGTCCCCGGCTGATAACGATGTCATGATGTATAGGTGAACTCCTGCTCCTCCAGGGCGGGGGCGACCCTGGCATTAGGGGCTGCACTTATCTCCCAAGACATCTTGGAGCGTCTGGGATTCCATTTCACGACGGAGGCCCCGGGGGCTGCAGTTATGTTATGTGCTTACGAACAAAGTGGACTATTCCTAGGCAGGGCTGGAGTGGATTACGGCCGGTCACTGCGGACATCTGAGAATGTTGAAGAAAGGAAAGGGATTCCACAAACCCAAACAAACACGGACTTCAAGCGAAGGCTCGGGCACTCAACATTGTAAAAGTCCTGCCTGGAAGAACACAGGTCCCGTGAAGAGTGGGCTCCCAGAGTCGAAAGCCTCTTCAAAGCCTTTCGCCAACCTGCCGGGACCGGCTCTCAGCACAGCCTCCTCACAGCTCCATAAATCACCCCCAGCAGCTTTGTGCCAAAAGGTGCCATTAAAAAAAATTAAAAATTGACTTGTCCAAAGGGCCTTAGAAAAAAGCCCCAAACCCACCACTTTCTTTATTAAAGTTCACAGAAAATAAATATCAAATTTCTTTCAGCCTGAATTTTCTCTCCAACTATAATCATAGAAACTGGAGATGAGAGAAAAAAAAAAAGTAGGTTGGGGGGTTGGACCCTATTGGGTAACTTTTTCCATCATTTGTGCAGTAGAATTTGTTGCTGCAGTCTTTGCAAATCCACTCTCCCATCTGCTCTCAAGAAATCCAACAGAACCTCACAAACGGACTGTTGAGTGCAATCCCAATTCTAGAAATTTCTAAAAATGTTTCAGGGGAAAAAAATTACAGAAAAGCTTCCCTTTAATTATAGACGAGCTTTCCCCTTTGATTTAGCTCAGCCCAGTCATGAAATAGAACTGAACTTCCTTTCTGATTCATTCTTCAAAACCTCAATGTCGATTTTATCAGAAACAGATCTGACACTCTCACGGTGCTGCCTGGGTCAGCTTCAATCCCAGATCGGCGTCTTCATTAAAGCTCTCTCTGTTTGGTTTGCTTAAGGAGAAATCATAACAGATCAGGTTTGATTTCTTCTCCCTGTTGGTGAAAAAAAGGTACTGACCTTTCCCTTGCCTTATTAGGGTAACCGGAGGCGACAAAAGTCACAAGACACGGTATTTTTCAAAGAGGGCCCCAACCTTCAGCGGAAACTCACAGCTATGAGTGTCTGGACTGCGCCGTCCTGACCACTGTGATGTGTGGGAGAGGTGCTGGCTGCCACCAAAGTTTGCTCCTTGCCACTGGAAGACACTCACATGACCGCAGATGTCCCTGTGAGCTGTTGGAAACAATTCTCGTCCTCTCCCCCAACCCGTGGACCTTGTCGCTGATGCCTCCTCTTCTCACTAACCTTAAGCCACTTAAAAAGAAAGTGGAGGGGAGAATGGGGGAAATCTTTATAGATCGCCATCAAAACCTGACCACAAATGGTTCCAATTTGCTGCAGTGATTAAATCTATGTGAGTTTAAGGGTTTTCATTCGGGTCATTTGCTACTTTGGAATTTTGCTGCATGCCTTGCTAAGAAAACGAACTTATGAGTCACCGGCGAGCCTGAAGAAGGAAGAAGGTCACTAAACAAACTCCAAGCAGAGCTTAAGTGGATATAGAAAATAAAGACTCCGAATTCTAAGTATGGATCGGAGAGGAGTGTAGAAGGGATTAGAGCCGCCTTTTGTGCCCGGTGGGGCAGCCCGAAGCGGGCTTGCCTTTTCAGAGCCGCAGCCTGGGATCAAAGTAACAGCCACCAGTTTGTCAATATGCTAAGCTGGGTGTTTACACAAAAGTGTCAGCGTGCGCTTTCCACCACAAAGGGGCTCATACATTCGAAGATTAATTACTTCCAAAACAGAGATTGTGGGTAAACACTGGTTCCCCCGCCCCAAGCCGAGCCTCCCCGGGGGTATTTGCCTGGCCCCCGGCTGAGATGTGCTGCAAAGGCAGAGACTTGGGGGCCAGCACTGAGAAGGTGACCAAGGCTCATCGTGACCCCAGGACTTTCTTCTCAGCACGTGCGGTTTCTTGCTATTTCGCCCTCTCTGGGGTACACAGGTTGGACTCCAGGTGGTCAAAAGCCCCATGGGTGACATCTCTCTCTCTCTCTCCCCCCTCTGCCTCCATCATGGGGCAAATGTTCTGGGTGGCTTCCTTCCTGCTCCTTACTCTGCCACCAGCATGTCATTACCTTGTCTACCGTGTGTATAGGGGAAACTGAGGGACCGCAGAGTCCATGGTGAAATGACCCTGAGAAAGTCACTCAACTTCAGAACTCAGTGTCCTCTGTAGAACAGGGACCACATCTACACCACAGCCTTACTGCAAAATTTAAAGGACAATAAAGCCATCATAATTGCAAGCGATAGGGTAAGGGTGCCGATGGCAGATTTCTAGGCCAGTGTTCTGATAGGACCTTGTTTTATCAGACATTCAAAACCTGCCTGGATCTGGTGTGTGCACATGTACACACACACACACCTCTTCACACCAAAAACCAAGCCTGGAGCCCGGGATTGTGTCCTCAGAGTATGGTCCTCAGACCACGTGCATTCAGTCACTGGGAACCTTGTTCTAAAGACGGATTGCCAGGCCTCCTCCCCAATTTAGAACCAAATTTCCAGTTTGTATGTTTGACTCTGGGATCTTCCACCCTGGAGGTAAGAGAATCTGAATTTCTCAAAGCTCCCCAGGTGGAAAGCACAGCCTTGATGTCAGCTTCAGGCTCTCTAAACAATTGGTTTCCTGTTCATTAATGCATTTGTTGAAAGGGAAAATGACTCAGCGAGGGGCACCAGACCCCCTGGTGTGGCTGATAACACTGGGCCCTCAAGGGCTGCCCCTGGGATTCTGGAAGCCCCAGGCACCGGGGAGAACTTGTATAAAAGGTATTTTTGAAGAGGAAATATGGGGCAGGTGCAAGAGAAATCTTTCCTGAAACCCTCCTGGGATGCCCACGGCTCTACTCTTGTCAATATGCAGGGTGGACATTCGGCCTAAACCTCCCCTAGGGAAGCCTGAAGGCTCATGAGAAAACCCACAAGGTCAAAAGATTGAGGAGAGGAAGAATATGTTCTCCAGAGTCCCTCTCAAACAAAGGTCACTCACTGATTCATTCATTATTCAGCAAATATTTACTGAAGAGCCACTATGTGCCAGGCACTAACCCAGGCACAGGGAAACCTATGAGGAACAAAACGGATGAGGTTCCAGCCTTCAGGAAACTCACAGCGGAGCAGGGTGACATGAGATAACTAGGCAGGCAAACACATAAACCCAGGTAAAGGGAGGTGATAATGTCAAGTGTGGAGGAGCTGAAAAGGAGGCTGTGGTAGACTGAGAGTACTTGGGGATGGCCTTCTTTGGAGTAGGAGTCAGAAGAGGCCATTCCAAAGAGTGACAGCAAGTATTCCAGGCAGTGGAACAGCAAAGGTAAAAGCCGGGAGGTGGGAAGAGCCGGGCTGCAAGCGTGACAGTAGTGCAGGGAGGGAGGCAGATGACAGCAGAGAGGCAAGTGGGTGGAACAGATTGTGCCCTGCCAAGTAGGCCTGGCCAGGTGGGAGCGTGGACTGTATTCCAAGTACAGTGAGAGGCCTTTAGAGGCTTCTAGCCGGGCAAGGATGGGATCCAGTCGACATTTCAGAACATCCTCTGGCTGCCGAGTGGAGAATGGTGCCAAGTACACTCTGCACACGCTGGTCTCCTCGCTTCTCCCCAGATGCCCCAAACATGTTCCTGCTCAAAGACTTTGCACTTTCCTCCTCCAGAAACACTCTGGTCCCAGCAAGCCACGTGACTCAGTAGATACAGTTGGCCTTCCATACCCAGGAGTTCCACATGCATGGATTCAACCAACCTCGGATCCAACATGTTCAGAAAAAATTTCATCTGTACTAAAATTGGTACAGACTTTTTTTTGCTTTTTCTTGTCATTATTCCCTAAACAATACGGTATAATAACTGTTTATATAGAATTGACATTGTATTAGGCATTATAAGTAATCTAGAGATGGTTTAAGGTATACAGGAGGATGTGAATAAGTTATATGCAAATACTACTCCACTTTATATCAAGGACTTGAGCATCCGTGGATTTGGGTACCCTCGGGAGGTCCTAGAAGAACTCCCCCACAGGTACCAAGGGACCACCGTGTTTATGGAATGAATTGAGTGACCAAGTAGACTCCGGCTGGTCAATCAACCTCTCGGAACTCAAAATATTCATCTTGTCAAACAGGTTTCATGTAATAGTACCCACTCTAAAGGGAACTGATATCCATTCATTCATTTATGTATTATGTATGAATTATTGTGTATTATTTATGTATGAATTTATTCATCCACTCATTAAGAAATATTTATTAAGCATCTTCTATATCCCGGGTACCTACTGGAATTAAATGAAAGGGTACATCAAAGTAGCTAATTAATAATCAGTGTGTTAGATTTAATAGATGATGGGTTGAAGGAACTCATATAGCACCTTCTGTGTACGAGTAGCATCTCCTAGATGGCGGTCCACATACGAGCACAGCCAAGGGAGCTTCAGGTCCAGGGCAAGGCGATAGCGTCATTGTCTCCCCCATAGCCCCATCCATTCTCTTCCTGTCTTTGCCCTGCTCTGTGCCCCATGACGCTGAGCACGGACAGCACACCCAGGCGTCCATGCTCTCTGGCTCCCAGTTGGCCAGTAGGAGGCCCTGAGCCAAGATGGGGGAGAGAAGAGCAGCTTCTCCGCTCTCTCGTCTCCCTTTGGGCTGCGTTTCCAGGCTGCAGTCAGTTTCCTCCAGGCCTCCAGCTCCTGGTGGCCAGCCCTGCTTTGTGGTCTCCCCCCTTGCCGAGCTCTAATGTTCCCAACCCTGCCCTTCCAGGCCTAGAGGTAGTGACAATACCCTGCTAGTTTCTGGGGTTCTTGGCATCCCCTGAGCATGCTCTTACTGTCCCCAAAAGCAGGCCCTTCCTTAAAGACTTTGAGCCATCTGAGCTGGAATCTATTTCCTGTGGGAACTCTGACCTGCAGCCCAACCACATCAAATAATAGTTCAGAAAATGGCCATGTGTATTAAAGAAATAATTTATATAGGCATATATGAACACATACAGTCACACATATGTATTGTTTTATATCTACACCCACCTCTCCCTCCTACTATTTGGAAAATACCACACTGGCTGAACTCATAATACCCCTTCCGCACAGTCCACCCTTTCAGCTGTGCCCCCCACCCTCTCCCACCAACACCGCAGCACCTTTGAGATTCCTTAATACATTGACTGCCACACTAGGAAAAAAAAAAATGTTTCCTTGGGGCCACCGTGTTTTATTACAAAAATAAAATAAAGACTTCGAAAACAAAACGATTCTTTCTAATTTAATGAAAAATTTATTATTCTTTATTGTGTCCTATGCCTGAGTTACATGCAACTTGAAAAATAGTTCACGCAGCTCCCAAGGTAGAGACGTGTGAGTTACATATGCTTCACGAGGCCCCGGGCTCAAAACTAGTGTGAGTTCAATACAACTCACATGGTAGTTAATGTGTTAAGAACATTTATGCACAGTGCCCTACAGAACTTTCTGGAGGCGTCGACAGCCACCAGCCCTTATTGCCTCATGTTCCTCAGCCACCGCAACAGCTGTGCTCAGAGTGTAGGACCAGACTGGTCAGTTTCCTTCCAGCTTGTAGATTGCAGCTTGTTCTTAGGCCTGCACAAGAGGCGGGGAGTGGGTCCCATGCAAAGGAGACTTGGGAAATGAACGTGAGGGGGTGCTGGGGGGTCTTCATTCCCCAGGATTCATCCATTCAACATTTGTTACAGGCTAAGAATATGCTGGGCCCAATGCCAGGTTCTGGGGACCCGGAGGTGGACTGGCCCGACACAGACTGAGGCTCTGCTGGGGGTTGGGAAGCAGAGAGAGAGAGATACGTGCAAATGCAAAGTTTGCTGAACCCACATTTCTTGGCAGGAGGAGGAATTGCTCGAAGGGGAACAGCAGGTTCCCTTTACTCGGAATGGGCAAGAGACCCAAGTGAAGTTCTGCAGAATCAAGACAGTCCTGGGATGGTATGTGACATCTGAGTACCATTGCCATCCAGCCAGGAGATCTCAGGGGGCCGAGGAGAGCACAGAGCACTCGCTGCAGAGAATGCTATTAGCATGGTTAGTTACAGGATTGGCAAGACGGCTAATGGAGATACAACATGTTGTTCAACAAGAAAAATGGGTTGTACGGCCTCACTGGCTCGGGGAGCTGGTTCAAGGTTGCCCCACACCTCTCCCTGCCTTGTTTCCCATCTCGATCATGTCCACGATTGCAAAACGGAGAAGGCGCTATCACGCTCATCTGCCCACAGTATCTGATTATAGATGTGACTGAACAAAATCAGTTTGCCCAGTGCAGCCCAGTGCCTGGAAGCTCACTTCTGGGTACAGGGTGCCCAGCGGCAGAGAGGAGTCCAGGAGCCTTGCCCGGGCAGTGATGGGGTGAGCAGATAAGGTTAGTTCCTGCAGTCACCGTATGTTCTTCAGAAACTCCTTGGTGGTTAACATTTTTAGAGAAAATTCTCACCCTCCCACGTTGGTTGGGGCAATGCCTCAGGTCATAGCTGGGGAGGAAAACTTTGAAAAAAAAAATTTTTAAATGTGAAAGAGGTATAGTGGGAGTTCCCCTAAAACACCAGGAGCTGAGGCTATGCCAAGACTCAAGGCTCAGTGTTAGGCAGAAGCAAACACATCAGCCTAGACAATGGCTCTCTGCTAAGAGCTTCTTGGCCTCTGTAATTTGATTCTCGGTGCAGGTAAAATTTAAAAGGCCACAGTGTGAATAAAGAGACACAGTCAGGTAGATTTCGTGAAGCCGCTTGCTTTTTGAACCAAGGGGCAGAAGGAGAGAAGGAAAACTGATACTGACTCCACGATTGGAGGTTACATGTAAACACAGGATAAACAACGAGGCTTTTAACAAGGGCATTTCACACCGTTTCCTGGGCACCCATGGGAGCTGGGAAGGGGCAATCAGAATGAGCATAAATTGCTGAAGGCACCTTTCTCCTTCTCTGTTCCATCGTTAGGATTTCTTAGCCTGGCACTGAGAGGAGAATGGGTAGAGTAGCTTACCCCCGACTTGTCTGCAAAGACAAGATACTCTGGTTTGTTTGCAAATCTTGTGTACCCTGTACGTATGTGCACTTATCTGATTTTTGCAGGGGGTTGTGACTTTCCCCCTAAGGTCTAGAAGAGCCCTGTCTTTAAGAGACATCAAAATGAGTGATACAGAATCAGGGAAAAAGGCAATTTGGTCCATGAGGACTAGAACCACATCTATCTCAGTTGCCACCGAATTCCATGTAACGTACAGCCTGGTCCCGAGGAGCTGCCCGTAAATGTAGGAGTGGAAACAAGTCAACAAACAGGCGCCACACTGGTCTAGCTGCTCCATAACAGCACCAGCCACGGTTTCCTGAGCAGCTTCGAGGGCCCACGCACTGTTCATGTATGAACTCAGCCCACTGTCCCAACAACACTGCAAAGTAGGCTCCACGGTGTTCATTTTACAGATGAGGAAACCAGCCTGTGTCAGGGCCAAATGACCTGCCTGGGCCACCCAGCTGGTTAGGAGCAACAGCAGAATTTGAACCAGAGCCACCTGCTCAAAAGGCTATTGTTATCCCAGCTTAAGGCAGAGGACAGGACTGGATTGTTTTTTAGAGGAGACACCATGAGTCCAGAGACCCCAAATCTCAGGCCCAGCTGCCCAGCCTCTCAGGGCAGGTGGCTGGCCACAGGCCACGGCTTGCAGCGAAAGCCCATTCCCCCTCCACTTGACCTACGTTTTCAGGAGAAGACAGAACTATTCTGAAACCGCACTGCAGCGTGGGCTGAAGATAAGGGGATTGGAATGTGCCCCAGGGCTTCCCAGAGAGCTGCCTGGCTCTCCCAAAAAATGTCCCAAGGTGATCATGACCCCATAAACGATGCTGTAATTGCTCATTAAAAACAACAAACAGGCTGTAGGTGGCTGTGCCTGGTGCAGAAGGTCACACTGTCCCAGCCACGTGGGCGGCCCTGAGCTGGTCCTTGAACTTGCTATTTGCTGACGTCCTGGAGAGCCCCTAGGGAGCGAGTAAGGCAAGGTGCCTGATTTATAATCAGACAGCAGGTAGGTGACCGTGACCGAATTTGACAACTGGACATCCTGAACCATGGGGAGCGACTTGAGGGGATCTGCAGGATTACGTGTGGCTTTTCTCTCCTCCCACTCTCCTGCCCAGCATACTCGCACCAAACCCTGCCGTGGCTTGGAGGTGGCAACTGGGTGTGAGTTACGTATTAAGCTGATGGGGTCGAGCCACATGTGTCAGGAGGACGGTGGTCTTGCTGGTCAACCACCTGGGGTGAGGAAGTTGTCGCACTCCAGTATGCACTGGGCGCATACCTTGTACCTCCTGAGCACAGCAGTGCCTAAGGCCTGCCCGCTAACTGGGGTTTGCAGAAAGAACCAGGTGGTACACAGATGAGCAATTTTTTTTTACTTTAACATATATGTATGTGTGTGTGTGTGTATATATATATATATATATATATTACTTGTGATTTGTTAATATGACTTGGGAAAAAAATCTCAACCTAACCCATATTTGACCCATGCCTTGAGAGGTGGCCTATGTCCAGGCCTGGAGCCCCCCAGCCTGGGTTTGAATCACTGTGACTCTGAGTAGGTGACTTTTACTTCTCTGTGCCTCGGTTGCCTGATGTGTTAAATGGGAGGGAATAACGGTGTAGAACCACCCTCAGGGAGTTGATATTGACCAGGTGAATATATTTCATTACCAACAACAGTGCCTGGCAGATCCTAAGTGTTCTCTGAGTGACACTTGTTATTACCACATTGCAAATGTTATTGCTTATATTAATAAAAATGCCAAAGTTATGTTGAAAAGTGGTGTGAATATATATGCATATGAATGTTGCGTGAGTGTGCTTGTATACATTCATATATATATATAAAATGTACAGGTCAGTGCAGAAGGTGGAGGCCAAGGAAACCTGGGAAGGTCGTGTACCAGTGATTGTAACTTGGGCAACACTGAACCATCGTATAACTGGTTTTGTCAGTCTGTCTGCCTGCTGACTCCCTGCCTGCTGTGCCCACAATCCCAGTGTGCTTGTCCTGGAGGGGCATGTCACCATGTGACATATTGTGCCCAAGGGCCTTCACCATATGCAAGCTTGCAGAGATGGGGGAAGAGGGTGCCCATTGTTCTCCAGCAAGTGCTATCTCTGCTTCATCTTGACCCCACTAATCTCTCCCACCTCCTACCAGAAACCTAGAGGGATCCATCCAGCTGATGAGCATGACCTGACTCATCCGACATAGGATGGCAAGAGATCTGTGGAAACTTCAGCCCCTCCCCACTCTCTGCCCACACCTCTGGCCCTGAGAAAGCAGCCTCAAGTGCCCAGACCCTGTGGCATACTAGGCCAAGGGCTTGGCACAGCCTTGCAGACAGTCTTGGAAAACCCGTGGGCGCATGAATCTCCTAGCCAGCCCTGCCCAGATGGGCCTCTGCTACCCTCCTTCAGCGCCAGGTTACAGCCTTAAAGAGGTGGTCCCAGCAACACTCTGCATATTCTTTGTAGAAATACAAGAGGACACTCTATTACCGCCTCCAGGGTCCCCTGCTGGAATGAACTTCGAAGGGATCCTGTTTTGCACATCAGTACCAAATGTCCTTGGAGAGGAACCAAGATTAACTTGCCTTATCTTGAACTCTGCTCACATTCAACCGGGTCCTGGCACAGCTCCGCTGCAGGCAGAGAAAGTCAAACCGTCCCAGGGCACCTGAGCTCCCACCACTTCCTCCTAAGGCAGTGGAAGCCCACTGACCTGCTGCTAGCCCCGGCCCGGCAGCCTGGGGTGCGGGGTGCCCAGCACTGCCGGGTTCTGTGCGCTCTGACAAGCATGGCCTGGGCCTTCCTCGCCCACCTCCAAACTGGTGCCCCTGCACACTAAGCTCCCTTGGAAAGAGAGAGATGGGAGAGTTCTAGAGAGTTCAGGAAGCATCTCATAACATACCCTGGGGAGCAGCTGAAAAGCCGACAAGGAGAAACAAAGCCTAAGCAGGGCCTTCCACTTGGACTAGGCGAGGTCCTAGCTAAAGGAGCTAGCGCGGTGCAGAACTGGCACAGGAATAAACAAACACATCAAGGCAACAGAAAGGAAGGCCCCAAACAACAAGCATTATGCACGGAATGCAGCTTATGGTGCTGGTCGCTACCAGATGATTATGGAAAAAAATGGTCTCTTCAATAAACAATACTGTGAAAATTGGTTAATAGTTTGTTAGATGAATAAAATTAAATCATTACCTATACCACACACACAAAAAGTGAGTGTTAGATGAATGAAATATCTAATGTTTTTTAAAATTATATGAACATTGTGTTAAATGAAATAAGCCAGTCACTAGAGGGCAAATACTGTACAATTTTGCTTATATGCGGTACCTAGAGAAGTCAAATTGCTAAAGACAAAAAGTGGGAAGATGGGTGCCAGGGGCTGGGGGAAGGGGAAAATGGGAAGTTTTTGTTCAATGTGGACAGAGTTTCAGTTTTGCAAAAAGAATTCTGGGCTCGATCATTACACATTTGCATACGTGTATAGAAACACCACACTGTACTCCATCAATACCTGTAAGTATCATGTGTCAATTAAAAAATACATTTTTAAAAAAGGAGTTCCAGAGATGGATGGTGGTGATGGTTGCATAACTATGCGAATGTACTTAAGGCCGCTGAACTGTGCACTTAAAAATGGGAAGGATCGTAAATTTTGTTATAGGTGTTTTACCACAAGTAAAGGTAATAATTTTTAAAAGTCATATTTTTAAAAATCTTATGAGCATCGGGGACTAATATGAGATAATAGTTTTCATACTCGTAGGGCGGGGAAAGGATTTTTGTTGTCTTAAGCAATACATGAAATGCAGAATCCCTAAAAGAAAAGGTTGACAGAGTTAAAGTCACAATTGCATCAAGATTGACGGAGATTGCTAAGGAATTTTTTAATGGTAGTCAGGAGAAGAGCAAGAGAATAAGGATGGATCCCCTGCTCAGGGCAGAGGAACTCCAGTCCTGGGCTTCCTGCCCCTTGGCCATTCCTTTACCACCTTTACAAGTTTTGCCTTGTCATTCAACATCTATTTTATTATTTGCCTATTTTTCTTTTAAACTCTTATTTTAATCCATTTAATTAAAGGTATACTTTCCGTGCAATAAAATGCATCCATTCTAAGTGTATAATTCCATGAGTTTTAACAAACTTACATGCCCATGAGACCATCTCTACCATTAAGATACACATCTTCTCCATCATTCCCAAAAAGTGCTTTCTGGTTCCTTTACATCCATCTTCTCTCCTCATCCCAGGGCTCTGGCAACCAATTTATTATTGCTACAAATTGCCTTTTCTAAGAAGATGAGGTAAGTGGGATTGCAGAGTGTGCAGTCTTTTGTTTCGGATTTCTCTCACTTGACACGTGCTTTTGAAATTCATCCATGTTGCTGGGGGCCTTACTAGCTTGTTATTGTTTATTACTCAGTACTTCTCCATGGTATGGATACACCACAACTTCTTTATCCACCTGTCGATGGACACCGAAGGGATTTCCAGTTTGGGGCTATTATGAATAATATCGCTGTGAATATTTGCATAGAAGTCTTTGGGTGGACATGTGGTTTCACTTCTCTTGGGTAAATACCTAGGAGTAGAGCAAATGTCAGGTGCGGTTGCTATAACGATCGCACAGAATGCTAGTACACAGGACCCTCCATGGGCAAAGGCGGTTATGAGTCAGCCCGTCCGCAAGTGGCTGTTGTTGAGTAGCCACCATGCGTCTGGCATTGTCGGGCTTTCGATCTCCAGTGGTGGAAAAGAGAAGACAGGCCTGGTCCTTCCCTTCACAAAGCTTGTACTCAGTGGGAAACAGAACATAAGCATGGAAACAATAGATCGGATACTTTCAGGTCCACATAGAGCTATAAGGATGATAAACAAGAATAATGTGCTATGTGGAAATTAGGTAGACCAGGTCGATCAGCAAAGGCCTCCTTGAGGACCCATGAAGTTGAGATCTCCACGACAATGAAGAATCAGAAGAGGTCTTGAAAAGACAGGGCAACAAGGGGTGGGATAGGGAGCTTTCCAAGCCGAGGATTAGCATGTGCAAAGGACCCGGGTTACTGGGTTTGAGAGACAGAACAGGCCAGAGGTGAGGAGTAAGTGAAGGCCATATCAAGCAGAGCCTAGAAAGCTCTCTGAGAAGTTTATATTTTATTCTAATTAGAACCAAAATCTTTTTCTCAGTGCCAGAGAAGGATGTGATTGGACTTGAGTTTCAGAAAGATCACTCTGCCTGCCGGGCAGAAGACACACCATGTTTGGAGATGAGCCCAGTTTGGAGGCTGTTGCAGGAATCTGGGCAAGAGATGTTCGTGGCTTGGACATGGCCGGACACAGTGCAGATGGCAGAAGTGGTCGTACGCAGGATGCATTTGGAAGGCAGAGACGACAGACATGCCGCTGGATTAGACATAGGGAGGGAAGTAATGAAGGAGTAGAGTGAGTCCCAGGTTGTCAACTCCAGCAACTGGTGAGCAGTGTTGCCACTTCCTGAGATGGACAATGACAGGAGAGGAGCAGGTACAATTGGAGCTGTTAATTAAGTGTGAGGTGTCTATTAGACAGTCACAGAGTAAAGGGAGGGTAGTGTCTGGAGCTCTGTGGAGAGATCTGAGCTGTGCATTAAAATTTCAGATCAAAATGTGATGTATTCTTAAGCAGACAACATCACCCAAGGAGAGAGAATCGTTAGAGAAGAAGGCTCAGGCTCTTTAGCTTTCAGTGGCCCGGTAGAGAAACATATTTGAGAAATGCTGCATACCACATACCCCTCTTGGAGATTCCCAGTGCACACCAGAACATTAAATCCTCCTGATAAGTCCTGCAGTCAGTAAAGAAGGCTGCTTAAGTTTGTTTCATTTAGGATTTCCAAAATTTGTTTGCTCATGGAAACCTTTTTACATATAAAACCGTCTAATATACTGTGGAGCACTAAGCAGATCAAGAACTCAAGTGGGGTCTTCAAGAATGGGTGGAATCCGTGTGATGTATGTGTAGGAGCGCACCTAGAATAGGGGCCAGCACACTTCTTCTGCAGAGGGTCGGAGAGGACACATTTTAGGCTTTGCCGGCCATGTGGTCTCTACTGCAGTTGTCCACCTCTGCCGTTGTAGCCATCCTAGGTGAGTACATGACAGGCACGGCTGTGTTCTAGTTAGACGGTATTTCCAAAAAGCAGTTTGTTCACATCATAGGAAGATAAAAAGAAGGCAGAAGGCAGAGACAGGTGTGACCCAGAGAAGAGAAAAAGGCAGAGTGGGAGAAAGAGCAGCGAGTGTCTCGGGGAGAGTGAGGCGCAGGTCTGGCTGGAGCTGGGCACTTCCCTCGAGCGTGGCTCATCTCAACAACGCAGGAGGAAGGAAGCTTCCAGCACCCTGTCCTGCAGATGGAGAAGCAGAGACTCAGAGGTTAAGCAACTTACCCAACTGGGCCCCCAGCCCGCGTCACCTAATTCTGAGCTCAGTGCTGTCTCCGCCACTCTGCGACATAACCTCCCCGCGTGGGAGGGGGATGAGAAGCCCTCCTGCGCCAGGCTCTGAACTTCATGCAGAGGCCACCTCCACCCCTTGCCCCGGCCCGGACTGGGAGCTGGGTTAGACGGCTGCCCCTACCCGGGCCAGGCTGCCTTCCCGCGCCCCCACTTCCCCCAGCCCCATGACATGAAAGGAAAGGGGCCCCGCCAAACAGAGCAGATATGTGAATTAACAAATGCCAGCGCCTCCGGTGCCCACGATAGCAAAAAGAGATCCAAGAAAACACTGATATTTATTTATCTTGTGTTTTCTTTCAGATCTAGCAATGTGACAATAACACATGTCACTGTCAGCCCAGGCCCTGCTGGCAACACCTTGAAAACTACGCAGAGGTTCAGAAAATAAACAGCAGTCGCTCTGATTCCAGCGATAAAATACCAGTGTAAGGAGAGCCTCCTGGGATCCATAATCTGGAATTGTCAGGGGATAAGAATTGTCTGTCTTTTTGATAAAAGATGTCAGCTACCCTTCTGGGTTTTAAACAGAAAGAAATACTTCTGATTATGAGACCGGCTGTGTATCACCAAGTCTGTTGAAAGAATCCGTGTGTGCAATAAATGTGCTCGCCGGGCCCGTCACTGTCCTTAAAATTTCCTTATCAGAAGGAAATTCAGCCAAATCAGAGGCACAAAAAGAACACAACTCGAGAGTGGCTTGTTTTTCTCTGAGAGCTTGCTTCGTGGGGACTGTAGTTTCCTGATTACTATTCAGTTCAAAAAGCCTTCAAAGACGGCTCCAGAATCCGCAATTATTATTATTTTTTTTTAAGGCTTAGGACTAATTAGCCTCGTGAAAGATTATTTTGTTGTTTGTGGTCTGTGGTTGTTATATGGCTTGTTTTGCCTTGAAAAATGCTGCAATTGCTTTTTTCTTTCTCAATTGAAATTCAACAGGGGAAAAAATAGCCCAATTAGGAATCATCAGCGGACTGCCTCACACATCATAAGCCCTAAATAAATAAATATTTATTGAATAAGTGAATGAGTGACTGAATATTAAACAGCCTCACAGACTGGGACAGACGAAGTCTCCCAAATAAGAATTTAAATAGCCGTCAATACCCGTTGATCAAGGCAAGCTACAGAACTGGTCTTATTAATACTCATCAAAGTCAACTGACCTTCAGGACATTGTGAAAGGTCGTTTATTCATTCAACAAACATCTGTGGAGTGTCCATTCTGTTCCAGGCTCCCTGCTAGGTACTGGGGGTGCAGCAGGGAGCAGGAAGCCATAATCCCTGACCACCTGGGGCCCATATTCTAGTGAGGGGAAGGCAGACAAAATACAATTACCCGAACTAAAGAAAGAAGTTAGGTTTAACTAAGTGCTGCGACGAGGTTAACAGGAGTTAACCTCCTCTGGCTAGGGGAGTCTGGGAGGCCGCCCTGAGGAGCTGTGTCATTTATGCTGAGCCCTGACGTATGAGAATGCACCAGCCACGTGAAATCACGGGTGTTTGTGGAGTAGGAAGTGAATGCTGCTCAGAATGGATTCGTGTCCTGTGGCTACTGGAAACTATCACAAACTCAGTGGGTTAAAAGCAACAGAAATTTATTCTCTCTCAGTTTTGGAGACAGAAGTCTACAACTAGTATCACTAGACTGAGACTGAGGTGTCACCAGGGTCACACTCCCCTGGGAGGCTCTAGGGGAGGGTCCTTTCCTTGCCTCTTCCAGCTTGGGGGCTGCTGGCTTTCCTTGGCTCATGACTGCATCCCTCCAGCCTCCGTCTTCACATCACTCTCTCCCCTGCATGTCTTCTCCTCTTCTGAGCGCTCACCAGAAGCACCTTGAATGTCCACCATTTTGGCCAACAATCTAAGACAATCTAGGCTTCTTCTTTCATGTGCCTTGAAATTCTTCCAGGTTCTACTCATTCTTCACTTCCCAAGCCACTGCCACATGTTTATGTCTTTGTCACAGGAGCACCCCACTGTCTGTTGCCACCAAGAATCTCTCAAGTAAGTCAAGATGTTTGTGGCATAGTCGGGTCTGGCTAACTGGTATACTCCAGAGCCATGTCACTGTGGAACATTTCAGAGGCCGTGTGATGTATCCCCTTTGCACCAAAAAGATGGTTTTTTATTTTAACCATCTTATTTGAGAATACACCTGCAAAGTATCATGCTGTTCAGTATTGTATTTTCTAAAACAAATAATATGAATTTTCTCTTTTCTGGCTGGCCCTGGGGACATTAGGATAAACTTCTGTTATTGCAGGACAGCAAAACCCAGCCCAAAGGCTCTGAGTGCCAGGGACCCCCACACTAAATGTTCCCCATCTGCTAGATTCTGTGCCTAAAAGTTGAGATCTCCCAAAATTGCTTAGACCATTGTTATTTTTCCACTTGGGTTTTCTCCAAGGCCCCACACCAGGTCAGAGCACCCAGAGCCTCACCCCCATGAGTCTCTGTGTTGGAAACATCCAGCCCTCGCTCAAAGTTTTGTCATGAAGAGAAGAGGTTGGGCCAAACGCAAATGAGGAGGTCACTGTCCTCCCCCATTTCTCTTTCTCCCCCATCTGCACCCTTAAAATCATTTAACAGTTTCTCATGTTTGTGTGTGATAAAGACCAACCCCTTACATGGCCTTGGTGTGGCCTCTACACAGCCATCCCCACACTCCCCCCTCCAGCTGCCCTCAGATCTTCAGGCCTCTTCAGTCCCTCCCATCTGCCCTGCTCCCTGCTGCCACTGGGCCTTTGCAGCTGCTGCTGCCTCTGCCAGGAGCAGTCTTCTCTTCCTGTCCCTCCCTTGTCTGGTGAGCTCTTCTCATGCCTTAGGTCTCTGTCCCAGTGTCTCTTCCTTGGGGAAGCCTTCCCTGACTTTGCTGATCAAGTATTTTCCCCCTACGGGCTCCCAAAGCACCGGGTTGCTTTCTGCGGTAGCTGTCATCACAGATGAACAAACTTAGCATTTGCTCATGTGGTTTTATGACTGTCAGTCTCCCCTAGCCTAGATCATTCGCTCCCGAGGGACTGTACCTGCTCTGCTCATTGCTGTGCTCGCCGTGCATTGCAGTTCCTGCTGCACGCCTGCTGAATGAGCAAATGAGCAAATGAATGAATGACCGGCAGAGTCCTGGATCGCCAATGGAAACGATGACCTGGTCCAGAGCATAGCCTTTATCTACTGCGAGTGAAGATGGGCCACCTTTCTTTCAGAAGTGTCTCTGTTTCAAGGGGAAATTGGGCCCTCCCTCCACTCCAAACCAGTCTTCTACAGCTCACACGTCTGCGCCAGCCTGGGCAGGCCTAGGCCTGTTGTTCTGCAAGAAAATGATCTGACTTTTGCCATCCCATAATACCCATGAGGACAGACTCACAGCTTGTGACCAAGGAGCCAGCCCCACCATATCCTGGGAACACCCCAGTTCCCTGAAGCCAAGTCCCCAGCCCCAGTGGGGAAGCACAACTCTGTTGTCCCCACTGCCCTCCTGCTCCCAACCAGGTGGCCTCGTCTCCCGGGCATCTCCCATCTCCATATGCTTTCTGACAAGAACGGGGCCACCTCCAGCTGTGCTTGTGAAGGGGCGCAAGCCAAGAGCCACAGCTTCCTCCAGCAGAGTAGAGCAGGAGGAAACACGAGGTGAAGGACGGGGTCCCCAGCTCATCTCCGGCTCTCTGGAAGCAGATCCTCCAGGTGTCAAGTAGAATAAGCCACCTTCCCGGAGTACCGAGCACCGTAGGCCCGAAGGACCATTTCCCAAAGTGAAAAGGAAGGGCTGGACTCTGTGCCCAGGATGGTCCCTGTCGGGAGGACACAGGACTTGCACAGCTCCGCCCACCTCAACAGTTGTCAAGATGTGGACCCCACACCGTGGCTAGCAGGGTCCCAATGTGACCTTCAGCATTTATTTAACCTCCAGTGCCTTAGTTTCTTCATCTGAAAAATGAGCCTTTTTTTAATAATCTCATAGAGTTGATCATAAGATTAAATGAATTGATAAGGCAAACTACCAAAAACAGGGCCAGGCACACAGCATGGGGGCTACAGGCCTATAAGATTCGCTGTCACTGTTATTGGTGGAGTTGACATGCTGTAAATGCCACCTCCCCTTAAGCATCGGAGTGGTCAAGGCGGAAGGTGAATTGATTAATCCAATTTTCTGTGTTCGGGGGAACAATCTTGTACCCACCAATTTTCAAAAAGTGCGCTATTATAAAATAACATGTGAGCTGGAGGCAATGGAGCATCACCCTCTGTGGTGTGTCAAAAGGATGTTTCAGACCCGATAGGGCTCAGGGGTCCCTTTGAACGGCCTGGGAGACCCTGTGGCCCTGATGCAGGCTGCACCACGTGAGCGTAACATTACAGGCTCTACAAGGCCCACCTGGGTTCAAATGCTGGCGCTGCCATTTGCTGGCCCCAGGGCACACTTCCATGATCGTTTCTCTGTCCTCATCTGGAAAATGGGAATAAAACTAGCCCTTTTGTCGTAGGGCCACTGTGAGGATTTAATACGATCATTGACTTAAAAGCACTCAGTCTATGTCCCAGCCCAGAGCAAGGACTTGATAAATGATTGCTTCTGTTTGTTGGGATTGGACAGAATTCAACACTGCGAGGCACACGGGCCACCCTGGGTAGCTCTTCAATGGCTGGAGATGTACAAGACGCAGGGGGATCTCACAGCGTTTTCAAGTAAAACCCTGGTGCCCTCTTGTTTTAGGCCAGTCACCTTGCTCTTGAAAACCACCAACCAGAAAACACGGGGTGACGGGGAGTCGCTTGCTGCCTGGGGTCTGTGTTAACAGGACTTAACAACGTTGGAGCAAGTGAACGCCACAGGCTTTGGACAAAGCAGCAGCCCTGCCTTGCCACCGTAAGGGGACTTGTTTTGTTTGGAGTGGAGGGCTAGTTTCCCCTTTCCTTCTGGACTTGCATCTGACTCTGGCTGGAGCGTGTACCAGCTGCCCACCCCCGACGGGCCCCGCAGCCATCTATCTTGATGAGAAGCAATTTCATAAATTCAAACAGGGCACGTTTCCTACGCAATTTATTTAGCTTAACAAGTTAATCAGAGTGCACAAGCCCAATTTGTCACTGTGCTGTTTTCTTTCGCTAGCTGCTCTAATTGTATAAATATGCCCAGAGGTTTGATGAAACTTCTAACACATCAAACAATAAATGGCCCACTTACAGAGTGTGCTGTGGCTATTCCGAATCAGGGCGTTCCTCTCGTCCCCGAAGGCTGGTGGCTCTGTCCCCCAAGAGGCTGGCACAACTGGGCTGCCGGTCCTCTGCCCCAGGGCCTGGACGTCTGCAGACTGGAGTGGGCTGCGAGGAGAAAGGATGCTGCAGAATGCAGCTATCTCCGACCCCTGGTCTAATTCCAGAAAACACCAAATCGGATCCTCTGCCCGGTCTTCTCTGTCTTTGGGATTATGCAAAAGGGGCAAATGCTAAACTCAAGAGAGCTCACTCCCTCTGAAGTGTGGGCCTCTTCTGTCATCGTCACATCGGAACCGCTTTGGGTGCCTGATTTATTACGAGGCAGGTGCTGAGGCTATCAGGCCGGTCCCTGGACACCGATGATAAATCTGAGGCGGGAATCACAGGTGGTGAGGCTCTCCGAGCTGGATGGCCGAGGAAAGCATAGTGAACCAAAACAAATGTGTGTGCATTAGGTCCTGCACGTGTGCATTTGCGAGATTTCCTTTTCATTTATTTTGAATTCCCTCCTCTTGGATTTAAACCTTCTGTCTCCTCTATGTTCACGTTAACATTTCCACCTATAAATTTCATTGTAATAAAGGAGGTGCTTAGCAAGGAGATAAAACATTTTTTAAGACAGAAGGAGTCTGTCCCCACCCCACCCCCAACGTTTCACACATTTGGTCTCAAGTCCCAGATGTTTCCTCTGCCCTATCTGTGTGCCGAGAAGAAGTGCAATCCGCCAGGCTTTCAAATTTGCCGCCACAGAAACAAAAGACGAGAGGAGGGTAGAGGGGTCTTGCTTAACTTGGAGCTGGGATAGGCTAAGAGGGAAGTGGAAAAAGGCCAGTGCCCAGGGAGTGGAACTGGGGGAGCTGATGCCCAGAGCCCTGTTTCGTAGGCTCACCCCGCACGCCCCCCGGCTGAAACACAGTCAAGTAATAAATGCTCCACCTACCTGTCCAGCGACGCTGCAGATGCAGCCCTGATGTCACGTTCCTGACGATCTTCCCGGGCTCTGGTTACAGACTGTGCTGGGATCGTGCACATGGCCCGTGGACAGCTGCCTTCCTGGCTTGCTCTGTGTGGCTCTGCTGCACTCGCTGGAAATTTCCATTTCCCCATGACATGAACTGCACGCTTCCTCGCCCGGGGACCAGGCCCCTGAGCCATGGCCCTTCCTAGCACGTCCAGAGTTTCAGGAACAAGTCCTTGCTCCAGCCCACCTCGCTATCTCAGGTGTAACCTGACCCTCAAAGCACTCATCTAGGATTTTAACTTCAATGTGAACAGTAGAACCTCTTGTGATGATCCCTGCCCGTCCCCAGGCGTGACCCACGTCACTGATCACACAAGCCTCGGGCATGTCCAAAGAGGCCCTCACCACATTCCAGCCCGTCATTATATCTTGTTGCCAAAACCTCCTAGACGGGTCTCCGGAGTGTCCCCTTTTCATCTGGCAGGTGGCACTGCCTCATTCACATCTTAGACTCCAATGTGGGCAAATACTTTCTTTTATTAGTTAGTTTTTTTTTTATTTTAGTGAGTAATAGAAAATAAGTTGCTTTTTCATTTATAATAATGATGGAAAGCTGTCTTTTTAAATAAATGTATCTAAATACAGGAGCAAGTTCCTTTACATTTTGAAGAGGCAAGTAAGAGCACAGCTGGCATCGTGCAGTTGGGGCATCACAGGGACCACAGGGTGGTTGGGAACACATCCCTGAGTCTGAAACCCAGCTCTGCAATTTCCTAGCTGTGTGACCTTGAGCATGTTGCTAAACCTCTCTGTTCCTCCCATGGTTGCGGTGAGGATTAAGTGAGTCACGTGCCATACAGTGTGGCTGCGTCACCGTTGGGGAACTCCGGACTATTGGTCCAGCCTCCCCCACACCTCCTGGAGGAATGTTTCTAAAAGCTAAATCTGATCTTGTCATTCCCTTGCTGAAAACTCTCCCTGTTACCTACAGGGTGAAATCTGAAGCTCTCACAATGGCCCCCAAGGGCTTTGGCCATGTGTCTCCAGTTGGTTTCTACAACTTCTTCTCCACCGTTTGTCTTCCGTACCCAATGCTGCTATAGCATCAGACTTACAGCTGCACCTCCTGCCTTCGTGCCTCTGTGCCTTTGCCATGTGTGTCCTCTGCCAGACGTGCCTCTCCCTCCTCTTGTCCATTGACTGGACAAACTTGTACTGATGTTTCTTTCTTTTTTTTTCCTGAGACGGGGGCTAGAGTGCAGTGGCATCATCATAGCTCACGGCAACTTCAAACTCCTGGGCTCAAGCAATCCTCCTGCCTCAGCCTCCCAAGTAGCTGGGACTACAGGCATGCCCCACCACGCCCAGCTAATTTTTCTATTTTTAATAGAGGTGGGGCCTTGCTCTTGCTCAGACTGGTCTTGAACTCCTGAGCTCAAGTGACCTTCCTGCCTTGGCCTCCCAGAGTGCTAGGATTACAGGTGTGAGCCATCACTCCTGGCCTGTCCTCATGTCTCAAGGCTTGTTCAAATGTGAGTTCCTCAAGAGACCTTCCTCCATACTTCCTCCACGGACAGGGTTAGGCACTCTGAAATAGCAGAAATTAGCAAAATAGGACTCCATTTAAAATCACTAAGAGAACTAAAACTATTTAAAATACAAGTTTTTAAAAAAATTATGAACAACATCTCATGTTAATAGTGCAAAAGGGATTGACTTAGATTTCTTCTTGAAAAATGTAAGAAACATTATTTCAAATACATCTATCTGATGTTTAACAACACTTAAGCTGCCCTTACAACTATGCACTAGTTTTGAGAACTAACAAAGAACAATTCCTTTTTCTGAAAGTTCCTATAAGATTGTATCGTAATCAGTACAACAGTTTTCACTCCATGTTCAACTTCGGCAGCAAGATTATTTAGAAAGGCCATTTTGTGAACATATCAGAGAGTTTCATTCATTTTCTCAAAAAACCATTTCTTGATACCTTGATAACCTTGTGACACAGTTACGGCGCCATTGTCCCTGTTCATTTTCTTCTTTTTTGTCTGCCAAGCCCTCTACCTTGGCCAGGTTCTCTCTGAATACCACCTTTGTGAACTGTTCCAAGTTCTTCTCCAACATCACTTTCATCAGCTTCATGAAACCTGCATCTTTTGCAAGACCAGCAATTTCAGTTTGCAATTGATTTGAGTTGCATAACCCATGTGTGTTAAGATATTTACAATATGTGACAATTGCAAAGAGGCTGAAGACAAAGAGATTTATGCAGAGCACCCTGGAGGGATGTTCTGAGGACATTCGCTTTCCTCCACAACCGGTGATTTCAGGGACCCCGAGAGTGGATACTCAGATAGCAAGGACCCCTGTCTCTCTCATAGCCCTGGCCACCTACTGCATTATTCCTGGACATTTGTACCTTGGAGTGCACCCAAAATGTGCCTTCAGTGCCCTGCATTCCCCTCCCTGCATCTGTTCCCCCAACTCCTCTTGTCTTCCCTCCAAACTCACCCCACCACCACCACCCCGACACACGCGGGCAACCACACATGCCCTCCCCTTCTCCCTCCCTTTCCATTTTCAAACCCTGGATGTTGAGAAAGGTGCTTCTCATTGGTAACAACAGGCAGTGATGGCAAGTATATTTTAATTATCACGATAAACTTTATAAGTTAATATAACTGCCCGGAGTCTGAGACCAGGTAGCGCCTCCACGGGAAAGACCAACATTGCGGATGATTTACACCTGCCCTGAGCCCAGGTGGATTGGAGAGTGGCAGGGAAGGTGTGATGTGATTCCAAACCTGCTCCAGGCTGGATTTTACATACGTGGGTCCTCTCCAGGAGCTCGTCACGGCAAGTCCCTTGTCTTACCCTGTAAAGTTGTCTAGAAACCATCCACGGAACCTTAGCCTAGAGTCCCAATGAAAGAACATTGGGCTCCTATAAAGGAATCTCACGTTGCAGACACAGGTGGGAGCAGAGGTTTCAAAATTTCTTCTCTATCAGAAATACCTACCGCCCAAGGTTCCCACCTCTCCAGCCCCGAGGAGGAGTGTGAGCCACATTTCCTACTGAGCCCAAATCGGTCACAGTACCCCTGGAGCCTCCAGAAATACCAGAAATGGGTCATTAAAGGACAAGACCCTGCTTCCTTTCAGTGGAACAGTCTATCTAACTAGCCATTGATTGATTGATTTATCCAGTGACTCAGGACATTGGTCAATGCTGCCCATGACACAGAAGGGCCAAGGTCAGCCCAGTCCACCTGGGGACAGAGCTGGGAATGTCAAATGCACCTCTTAGAAGCAGCAGTATCTCTGTGAGGTAATCACTCTCACAATGTCAAACTGAGTTTGTAATTCTTGAATTTTTATGATAGAGTGTTCCAACAAATACACAAGTCGACAGAATATAACTCACTTCCACGTGTTCTTCACCCAATCCCATCAATAAATACACTTTTAATTTCAGGAATAGCATATGGATACATTCATTTGTAAACATTATTTTCAGACAGTTGATATAAAAAGCTCAAGATCCTCTTAAGCACCTCCCTGAATGTCACACCCTGTGCCAGAGGTGACGACTAGTCTTAGTTGGGTGGACTCCTTTCCGGCCCTTTTTCTATAGATTTTTGTGCATCTGTGTACCCATAGAAATATATCATATTGCTTCAGGGAGTGTTCTGTAGCTTTGGCTGATTGTTGTATGTTGCTTTTATATATTAATATTATAGTTCATTTCATGCTGAGTCTTCCTGCACGTTGCTTTTTTCACCAACAGTAGGTCTTAGAGAGTTTTCCAAGTCTGCAAGTTGAGTTCTATCCCTTATCAGCACTGAGAGCTCCTGCTGACCTGAGGGCCCTGGAGACACGGGGACAGCCCTGAGGAGGTGATGGCTATCACAGGACTGCGCCTTATTGAACTATTTCTCGTTAGATTGCCTCCAATTGCCTGCTAAACAATGCTGCCCTGAACATCTCCGTGCAAGGTGTCCTTGGCCTCTGTACAAGTGCTTTCCTGGAGTAGATGCCTAGAGGTGGAATTGCTTGGTTAAGGGACACACCCATGCACATATTCAATTTTAGTAAATCCTGCCAGATTTTCTCAACCAAGTTATACTTCCACTGGAATTAAAAACAATGTTCGTTTTCCCATATGACACTATATTGAAATTATTAAACTCCAAAATTTGCAATCTGAGGAATGAACAAAGATATGTCATTTTCCTCTTAATTTGCATTTCCCTGGTAACTGGTGAATCTGAGTTATCTTTTCTTTCTTCTTTTCTTTCTTTTGGCCACTTTAATTGTCTGATGTTAGTCAGTGAAGATAAGGTCATCTGAGGCAACAACACATGGCCTGTGGTAGTCACCACTTCCTCAGGGTGCATTTCATGCTTCCTGTCCCCTCTGGTCACTGTAAACCCTCAGCGATGCTGAGTGGTCCCCTGGCTGAGATGTACCCGCTCTGCGGTTGAGGCTTATAATAGCAACACTAGGCATGGCCTTGCCTTCCAGGATCTGGGGTGATTCCAGGAAAATGAAGACATCACCAACATTTTTAATCAGGGAAGGCTTCTTCAGGGAGAAACTGGCCTGGCTGAGACAAGTGTGTAGGACCCTCCCGGGAAGATCAAGTTGGGAGGTCTTGGCACCCAAGGGTGGGTTCCCAGCCCCGGCCCCTGGCCACCTCTCCAAGGCCGTGTGCTGAGCTCTCAGGTCCGTGGACAGCCTGCCCTGTGAGGGCTGGGCTTCCTGGGACCCAGTGATCCCGGAAGAGCTGGCAGCCGCCCCAGGAGAGGGCACAGCTGCAAAAGAGACGAATGTTACAGGTAATTTTGGCAATTTAAGTAAGACTTGTGTTCAATGAAACAGATTTGTATCCTGTTATTAATACTTGGGAGGCCCAGCAGTCTGGGTGGGTCCTGAGCTGAATTAAGCACAGAGAACTCCAAGTTCTAAGCCCAACCCTTCCGCAGTCTTCCCGTCCAAAAAACTTCTTACCCGCTCCCTGCCCAAGAGCTCGCGGTGAGAAACACTTGAGTGGGGGGTCCCTGCCCCACTGTGGCATGACTCTACACAGAGCTTGGCACAGCGTGCACACGTGTGTATTGTTACTTTCTGTGAATCTTTACAACAATCCTCCCCATTCTACAGATGAGGAAACCAAGTCCAAGAGCTGAAGAATCCCACCCAAGGCCATACGGCTCCTAAAACAACTCAAACCTAAAGATTCCGATTGAAGATCCACAGCTCTCTTTCTCTCTCATACATCAGTATTTAAAAGTTGGTTTCACTTGTTCTTTTCTTTTGTTTCTTGTTTTACCCAGATGTCTGCTATACCATTATTTTCACATTTTTCTTTAAATCAACTCACTTGGGAAAATGTTTATACCTTACTCTGGCAGGAATCCTTAGGAAATGTGGTATGTAAACTGTAATATGTTTGCTTGTGTGACTAAATATGGCATAAAAAGACAAAGTTTATTTTGTGTACCACCCAAAAGTCCCCATGTGGCATACAGCCAGGATACTTTGTTTGGGCCTCAGGGTGTTCTATGGCTTCTAGGAAGGAGAGGAAGCTGGGTGCTGCCCGGTTCCTGCCTGCAAGAGGTCAGGACGGGGTTCAAGTGCCTGACAGGCTGTAAGGGCTGATGTTCACAGGGGAAGAATATCCCTGCAGGTTAAGAATGCAGGGTCTCTGGGCAATGCTGGGCTGCTGCCTGGGGCCCGAGCCTCTGCTCGGCTGAACTTTGAGCTCACTCCAAGCAGGTAGAGTAACGACCCCAGGTCGGCAGACCAGTCCCCACCCCACACTGACCCACCAGAGCATCACGGGACGTGGCACACCCCAGAGGCCCCCTAAACAATCCAGGTCACATCTGCTTGCTCCACCTAGGGTTCCCAGGAAGCCGACACCCTCGTATCTAGGAGTAGGGGAGTGTGGACAGGGCCACATTACAACATTGTGGGTCTCAAGCACTGTTGCCCTGCAAGCTCCTTCCTCCATAAAAAATAAATTAAAACGTATTTTCCAACTGTGTAAAGACAAATAGAATCCAGGCTGGATTCATTATGATATATTTATGATTATGATTAGAGTCATTTTTTTCTTCTGATTTTAAAAGAAATTAACATTAAGACGTTTTCGTGGGCCCCTGGATGTACCATGGGCCTAGACGCTGTGCTTGCCACACCCACAGGCTAAATTGTCCCAGGGTGCAGAGGGCCGGGCTGGCAGTACCCAGGATCGAGCCTGAAGAGGAAAGGTCCATGGAGAAGCGGTTCCCACACTGACTGTCGGCCACCCCAGGATGAGCCTGGGTTTCCAAACCAGCCTTGAAGGGGCTTTTGTCACCTGGACAGTGGGACCAGACCAGAGGCTGTGGGCTGGGGCACAGACCCCAGATTCCTGCTCTACCCCAAATGTCCAGTGTAGAAGGAGAAGCTCGGTGCATACTCCACACCCAGGAGCAAATTTCCCCCACCCAAAGCCCGTGAGCCCCTCAACAGACTCCCACCCAAGAAGTTTACATTCCTCAAAAAAAACATACACCAAATACAACTTAATAATAATAGTATCAGCCTTGCCCGGGCCAGCTCGGTGCAGAGCACTCCCACATTGTGTGAGGCAGACAGTCCAGCCCAGACTGCTTAAGTTAAAAGGAGGAATTTATCACGAGGCTCCAGAGTGTCTCAGAGACGCCAAAGACAGGAAAATGCTGCTCCTCTGGGAGGGTCTGGAACCAGGAACCAGAGAGCCTTTCCGAGTAGCTCTCTCTTCCTCTAGCGTCTGGTCCATGTGGCAAAATATGGCTCCCAAGTCTATGAGTTATTGTTCTGGCCACCCAGGTACACGGTCCTATCGTCTCTTCATCCTGAATCCCCTGTCTCCAGGAGCGAGAAGGGGATTGGCCCAGCTCTGGTCGGGGATCCTACCAGGGGGACAGGAGCACCCAATGCAAACAACACTTCTGGGTGCCTTTGCCCTGTGGATTGAAGGGTAGTTTCCACGGAAAGCTGTGGGGGGTAGTGACGATGGGCTGGGAGGCCACCTTGATAGGCATCTACCCGAATTACTTAGTCCATTAGAGGCAGAAGGAATCGAATATAAGTGGATGACACAAACGCGTCCAGCATGCTGGTTGAGTCTACTCTTGGGAGGGCGGTGGGCAGAGCATCACAGCATAGCTGCCATCACTGATGTCACTTACAATCCCTCAACCAGAGTGTGACATTTACCCAACAACTGTCTCTAAGGTCTTGGTTGCAAATACACGCTCAGGACGGGTCCACACATAGCCCTGGGGCTGTAGGACTCCCAGTTGTGCCTGGACTCGACAAGCTTTCCAAGCTTCTGGGCTTACAAACACCCCTTGTCCAGGGCCCCCTCGGCAAGAGGCAGCAAGAGGGAAGTAGACCCAGACGGAGTGGGTCAGACACAGGCAGGAGATGGCCATTCCCATCCTATGGCTCAGCGCTGGGCAGTGGCCGAGCCTTCAAGCCAAGAAAAGTTGCAGCCAAAATGCCAGCATCCCAGACGCCGAACAGATGACGCTGCTCCTCTGCCATCTCTCCCAGGGAGCCTGCCAAGTCCCCAGGCCCAGCCAGTGCTGACATTTAAAGCAAAGTGTGTGTCAACTATATTAAACAATATACCAAGCTGTGGGTTATTAAGTGCAGGGTAAATTGACCACAGCAATTAAACTGAGATTAGGGAGTGATAAAGCCAGGGTCCCAGGCTGCTAGCGCCGTAGCATACGGACGCCTGACTGCTACAAAGTGAGAAAGCCACATCAGAAACTCGGTGGCACAGCATGCAAAGCAAACTCCCCGAGGCCCCCCAGCCCCCAGCTCCCCACCTTTATTTGACTTTTCTTTTTTGGACAATTGGACATTCTCAAGCAGACACAGCTTACACCAGCATCTAGGAATTTTTGGAGACTGCCAGGTAGGGCCAGGGGGACATGTCCTCAAAAAAGAACCTGAACCGTTACAGCTGGATGCTCTCTGCCTCCTCCCAGCCCCTTCCTCGTATGGATGATTCGCAGCTGTGGGGGGTGCCCAGAGCTCAGGGGCACGGAGAGCAGCCATTCTCTGCCCACCAATGCCAGGTACCCTGCAGGCACCAGGCAGCCTCAGAGCAACAGCTGGAGGCCCCACAGGGAGGCCAGCCAGGACGATCCCAGGTAGGGCCAACTCCATGTGACCCACCTGGGTGACTCACCACACACCTTGAAACCAGCACACACTGCCCTTTGAGTCACTGGCCCTTGCCCTCTGGGCACCAGGGCCAAGGTCTTGCCAATAGCCTGTTGGCCCTTTCCCCAGGCCTTTGGCCCGCCCAGATGTTCAGACATTACTTGGTATGTGTGGCAGGGGGAACAGGTGTCCAGAGGAGGCTCTCCTAGGTCTGATCCCTGAGTCCTGGGAGAGCTGCCTTTTCCTCCCAAGGATGCCCCACGCCCAGGAGCTGGCTTAGCTCGAGGGCTTATTGTCCAAGGAAACTTGGAAGTTCAGGACTCAGTGGTTGAGGACACAGGACTGGACTTCAGACAGACTGTAACTCAAATTCTGCTCCAGCTTCTTGCTCACTTTATGACCTTGGACAAGTGAATTACCTTTCCTCAACCTCAGCTTCCTCATCTACAAAATGGCCCCATGACAGCGTCTATGTCTTTGAGTAAGTATGAACACATACATACACATGCATAGTCACAGTTGGGAAAGGATTCAACAAACAACATTCTATGGCAGTGGTTGTTGCTGTCATTGTTATTATTTTATCATTAAATGATAATAATAATAGCACCGATGTTGCAATTCCCCCTGACCATTAAGGTGAGTTTGTATTCTGGGCTGTCACATAAAATTTTGTCCAGGGCTTCCTTCCATGGTCAGTGGCCTGCTGTGTAAACAGATCTATTGTTCATCCTCCTGCTCTGCCCCGTAGTGGAGAAGAAGAGGGGTGGACTCTGCAGACTGTCTGTGGATCTCAGACTCCTATAAGAGCTGGATTCCAAGCAGAGTCGGCTGTTACGAGGCCGTGGTGGGCTCCGGGAGGGTGAAGAAGGGAAAAGACAAGGTGTCTTTCCCAGTGTTCTCTCAGCCTCGGGTGGTTTTCAGGACAAGTTGTATCTCTTCTGTGGCTCAGGCCCTCTCCAGACAGCCTGGCATGGCTGCAGCTTCGACTAGTGACCCTGGTCCCTGAGCTCTGGAGACACAGCCTCAATGGTTTATCCCCTGGAGGGATGGGAGTGGTGGCTGCATCTGGCTGCTATTATACTAACCTCTGAGTGACTTCACTGTCCCCTGCTTGGCATCTCAGCTCTTCCTCTACCTGTGAGCAATCCCCTGTATTCAATTCCCTCTGTTAAAAATAGTTGAAGCCTTTTGTGTGTCCCTGCCCGGTCCCTGACTGAAGTGGTCTCTCTCCAAAGCACCTCTGTTGCACTCACAGAGGCTGAGGTCCTGCAGAACTTCTTGGCATTTAACTTTTAAGAGATACTGTGCAAATACACACAATACAGGGTAAGCTCTACATGGTGAGGACCTGGGACTGCTCTGTTAACCCTCACATGCCCAAAGCCCATACGAGTGCAGACACATAGCAGGCATCTATCAATATGCACAGAATGAATAAACCAATGATCTGAAGACAGAGCCCCCTGGGAGGAAGCCTCCTTTTAGGGGGAAGAAATTCCATGATCATGGTGCAGTTGATGGAGGGAACAACTATAACCCTCTATCTCAGCTGTCTCTTCATCAGTAGCAATAGCACAGATGGTGTTTGGAGGATTGATTGAAGAAGCAGGTTCCACCCACACTTCCAGAAAGGCAGAAATTGCCCTGGGGATCAAGTCAGACGTAGCCCACTGTTAGACAAGCTGCATGAATCCATGGGCTACACTTTTCAGCCTCGGTCCTATGGAACTTTCTACCCCACCCTCATTTTTTCCCTTCCTTTGCTCCTTAAGGTAAAGATGGGGAGGATGGTAGGGAGACCATCTTGTTTTATTTAACTTATCCTCATAAATTGTCCAAAGTCCTTTCTGGCTGGAGGCAAATATGAACAAATGAATGCAATAATAATACAACCCAGAGATGCTGTGGGTTGAGGAAATGGTTTAACCCAGTGCAATAGGCCTATTTGCAAATGGGGCTCTGAGGTTAACGCGTCACTGGCCAAATTTTTTGAGCATTTTTCAGTTCTGAATGATCAGGAAGGATGAGAAATCTCTGCCCAATACTGAATAGGCTCCAAACTATAAAAGTCTTGGCTAAACTGTAAAGAGGCATGTATTTGGTGTCCCTGGGGAATGGGAGGGGTCCTCAGCCTGCCCTCTGGCTTCTCAGCTGCCCTACCCCTAACCACACTGGAGCTGATTGAGACGGGCTCCAGGCTCCACCTGATCCTGGATCACAATGTGTCTGCCCCTTGGCCTACCCAGCAGGATCCTGCTCTCAGCTAGCTAGCATACTGGAAATCTTCTGATAAACTAATTCATACTAAAGTGTGAATAGTCCTACATGGGCTTAATGTGTTTACATATGAATATGAGAGGTGCCTTAATCCAGGTCCTTTGGGAAGGATTCTAGATACCAATAATATGGCTATAATCTAGGAGATTCTTGCAGGGAAGCCTTCCCACTGATGGTCTGCTGATCTTGCAAGGTGCCCCTTCTTGGTTACAGATCAGCCACCTTGAGCAAGCTACATTCTCTGCCTGAGACCCTGGTTTTCCATCTGATACTTGGGTTGAATGAAATGGCCTCAGGTCTCTTTAACTCAAAAGTCAATTCTTTGAAACTAAATTTCTTAGGTTGACCTTTAAATCTTTCCATAATATGAACCTAAATTCAACTTTATTATTTATTACTCCCCTGCAGAAACCAGACAGACCATATTAACAATGCCAACAGTAATAATAATATAAAATTACTGGTGTTTCTTGGGCACTTATTATGTGCCAGGCATTATTTTAAGCACTCTTTCCATTTGACCCTCACAACTTTAATAATATCATTCCCATTTTATAGACAAGGACACAGGGTTTATTTCACCTGGCCAAATATCAAGTAAAGGCTAGAGCCAGGGTTCAAACCTGGGTTGTCCAGAACCTAAACCATGACATCGTGCTGGGTAGACTTGTTCCCTGGACAAGCCACAGGTACCCCTTTCATTGTACAGATGTGAAAACTAGGCTCAGAGAGGTTAAGTAACTTGGCCAAGGTCATACAAGCAATAAGTGGACTCTGAACACTCCCCTTCGGCACCATTCTGTTCCCAGTAGGTCCCAAGACCCTAGAGCTGCCTCACAAGTCTCTCTCTCTCTCTCTCTGCCTTCCTAACTATCTCCCCTAACTGTTACCCTTAGCCCAAGACCTACCTGCCCATCATTTGGCTAGAAAATCAGCCAAAGATCTGGATGAGAACAAGAGAAAGAATCTTGGAGATTCAGCAAAAGCAGCCTCTTCCATGAAAATAAAAATCAATAAAGCCAAAGTCTTTTAATCTGACCCAGAAAATAAACTTCCTTTCTTCTGGACTGGGACTGTAGACGCCAAGTTCCACCTCAGGCCTTTAAAAAACAAAACCAAACCAAACACTATTAAGCCTTAAACCCCTCCATGATTCCGTTTATAATAAAAACATTGACTTCCCCTCTCCCCTGGTGGGGCAAATTGCTGTGGTTAAAGAAGCTGTTTTCATAGTCAGCTAATTACCCCCTTAAAAGATGGCTGATGATCTAACTTCCCGCCTTTGGCATGGCCTGAGAGTTCCCCGACTTGGCTCCGAGGGCTGAATGGAGGAGAACCAACACTGGAGGGGTGAGAAGGGACAGAGGGGGAAGCCCTCAGGACCAGGACCTCTCAGAGCCTGGAACAGGCTGGGCGCTTGGAGTCAGAAAAGCCAGCTTCCACACCTGCCTCTGCCAGCTCCTGACTGCACCAGTGATTTTCCCTTCCTGAGGCTGCTTCCTCATCTGTAAAACAGGGTCAGCAACGGTGCCACGAGAAAGTACATGGAACATGCAAGGTCTGGCTCCATAAATGCTCAGTTATTCATCTCCACTTTCCCTGTCCTTCCTACACTAGCCAACACTGAAGAGCCTGTTTCCAGCATGTTCTTCCCCAAGAGTAGTTCTAATAATCACAATAAACATTTAGCAAGCTCTACCAACCAGCATGTGCATCAAGTGGTTTATAGCTGTTATCTCATTTAATCCTAAAAACAACCCAAGGAGGCAAATCCGATTATTTTGTTCATTTTACAGAAGAAATGACTGAGGCTCAAAAAGGTCACTCAACTAGGAAGTGCTGGGGCAGAATTAAAACTCAGCGGTCAGATTCCGAAGGCCGTCATCCCCATCCAGGGGGCCTCCACAGAAGCTAGAAGAGTTTAACTCTTCTCACCTCCCTGGAGGATGGCAGGCTGGGGTCTTGCAGAGAGAGACCAAGGCTTCCTGTGCCCAGTGCTCTGGGTTGACCATGAATACCAGACCAGAAGGCAGAGGCTGGTCTCCATGGACGTGCTGGCGGGGCTGGAAAGAGATGGCGCCGTGGCCCAGCTAAGATATAATCTGATCCCACTGGCAAGGACAGGTGCCTGCAATTTGTCAAGGTGTTCAGATGAAGAAAGAGGGAAGGGTAAGGAAGAGGTTTTTCCTTTATAAATACCCTGCAATTATTCATTAGGATGAGAGTTGTAAAAGAATGCAGCAAGAGAGGGAGCTAGAGAAATACGGTGTCAGGAGCCTCCTCTGAGGAGGTGACATTCGAGGTGACGCCTAAAGGCAGAGAGAGAATTAGCGGTGGGAGAAAGTAGGAACACATATTCCAGAGAGAGGGAACAGCACCTAGGGTCGCAAGAGCTCGGTGTTTTGTGAGGAACTGATGGAGCCCTGTGTGGCCAGAGATGGCCGAATGAGGAAGACAGAACAGCCCAAGTCACCAAGGGTGTTGGGAGTCGTGGAGGAGTTTGGATTCTACTCTAAGGGCAATACAAAGCTGTAGAGAGATGTTGGGCGGAGGAGCGGTATGATCTGAGGCATGCTATAATCTTTTATTAAGATTATTCACATTATTTTGAATTATGAAATTATTTTGCTGTGAAGAAGTAAGTCATGTTCTATGATTTAGTATCCTTTCCTGTACATTTTTTTTTTTTGGCCTGGAATAAATCATCGTCACAGTTTTCATTTACTTAGTCTTCTATACCCAGTGCTAAGATAAAGGGCACATAGATTTGGCCTCTATTTTTAAAAACTCTTTTCCTCCTAATAACCACATTTCTATTCTTTTTTTTACTTGATCTTTTGAAAGATTTCTCAACTTATCTTCCAACTCTCCTATTTTTTTTTTTACTTTTGCTATCATATTTGCAGTTCCCAAGAACTTTTTCTTGTTACACATTTGTTGATTTTTATATTCTTTTTTCGTAGATATAATCCCTTATCACTCTGAAGATATTATAGATTTTTAAAAATTTATTCTGGTTCCTGTATTGTCTTTATTTACATGCCTTCATTTTTTTGGTGAGAGGGAGTTGTCTTTGTTTATTCATGTTGAAGACTTCTCAAATATCTGAGGATGCTTGACTGCCTATTTATATTTAATAGAGAGGTTCCAAAAAGCAAATGGGAAGTCCTGTGTGTTATGATGATTAGTCAGATGCCACATTTTACTTTGCAGATTCCCCATAAGTAAACATCTATTAATCTTTCCTTGGAGGACATTCCTATTCTCCAGAGAAGAATCCTCTGATCTCTTGAAGGGTGAGAGTGGAAAAAAATGGGGGGATGATCAGCTGGCAAGCAGCTGGAATTTAAGAAGCAGGAGAGAAGATCAGCAATTCAATATTCTGAACATTCTGTCTTGGTCAGTTCAGGCTGCTATAACAAAATACCATAGACTGGGTGGTTTAAACAACAAACATTTATTTTTCACAGTTCTGGAGGCTGGGAAGTCCAAGATCAAGGAACCAGCAGATTTGGTGTCTGGTGAGGGCTCACTGCCTTGTTCACAGAAGGCTGTCTTTTTGCTGTGTCTTCACATGGCAGAAGGAGGAAGGAAACTCTCTGGGGCCTCTTTTATGAGGACACTAATCTCATTCAACCCCCAAAGACACCCACTCCAAATATCATCACATTGAGGGTTAAGAGCTCAACATATAAATTTTGGGGGAACACATTTGGTCTATAGCAGACTGGCTATTGTGATTTTCTTGGAAGTCATTGGGAAAAGGGAGAAGGAAAGAATGGATGAGCAGGGGAGAGGCATCTCAGTGGTGTCTTGGTTAAAACTCATTCTTGTCTGAAAACCTCAACACTTTTATCTACACATTCTGTGTTGTGATTTCCATCTTAGACGGCCTCTAGTAGGTTGTTAGATTTCTGTTACACTTTCCCTTTGAAACTTTTCAGAGAGGTATGGATACTGGAAATAAATATTGCTAAATGTTTGATGGTTATTTCTTTACATTTTCATCTTTAAAAAGGGAGTTTTGATATTTAAGCTGCATAGTTTATTGTTTTCTGTTTTAGTGTTAAGGTTTTCTATTATATAAGTAAAGGTGTTCATTATATATAATCTAAACCAGAAGTCAGCAAATTTTTTCTATAAAGAGCCAGATAGCAAATATTTTAGGTTTTGTGGGCCATATGGTCTCTGTCACACCTACTCAATTCTGCTGGTGTTGTGTAAAAGTAGCCATAGACAATACATAAATGAAAAGGCCTGGCTGTGTTCTAATGAAACTTTATTTATAAAAACAGATGGTAGTCCAGATTTGGCTTCCAATCTATAGTTTGCTGACCCCTCATCTGGAGAATATGGACTAATAAAATGAAGAAAACAAAATTACTTGGAATCCTACCACTCAAAGATAACTAATGTTAATATTTGGGTGTGTATCTTCCCAATCTTTTCTCCATGTGTATACATTTTATTTTCAAAACAGAATTATTATCTATATACAGTTTTAACCTGGCTTTCACACTTAACATTGCAAGAATATTTATGCTATTGAATAGTCTTCAATAATATTACTTTTAATGGAAATATTCCATTATAGAGATGTATCACAATTTATAATTTACATAACTATTCCCCATCATGGGAATTTTTTTTCAATTTTCATCTTTGCTGTAAAGAATCAGGGCTAAAACTTCGTTGCTGTGCATGAGCCTAACCACACCAACACCCTACAGGAGGCATCTGTTCTGATTAGTAGGTGCCCTTGCCATAACACTCATTAAATATTTTTAATATCAGCCATATAAACAATACTGGAATAAATATCATCAAAATTAAATCTCAGTGTAATTTAATAATTATTGACTTAGGATAAATTCTTAGAAAAGGAATTGCTATTTACTATTAACTTTTTTTACATTTTTCACAAGTACTGTGAAAACAACTTCTAGAAAGGCTATACCAATATTTAATCCTACTAGTAGAATATAAGAGTATCTCTTTTCTACGAAGGATCTTTTTAATAAGTAAATTTCACAAGTTATCATGAATTCTTAAACTCATAAGATAGAGAACTATTGTAATCTCCCTCTTGAATATTGCATCAAGTAAACTCTTAGGCATGTGGCCCTTGACTTAGCCTTTTCCCCAAAATGTGCTCTGTGGACCCTCGTCGCAGGAGGTGTGCTGAGAAGAGAGGATTCTATGGTCAAATAAATAAATGCAGGAGATGCTAAGTACTGCCACCCCCTTCTTTGAGAGTCCCAGAGCTCACTAGCACGTTAAAAGCGTTAAAAAGACCTGCATTCCATTTAGAACCACTTAGCTCTTTAACCTAGAATTTCCCAAACCAAAATCCTTTCTTCAAGAAATGCCTATGAGAGCCTTAACCAACCAGTTCTTCAAACAAGTTTGGGGAATCTGGTCTAATGAGTGACCAAAAAGTATAATCTTACAGTTGTACATTGCAGTGTTCTCACCAGATAATCCTGCTGCTAAACAACATGGTAAACGTAACAAACTAAAAAAAAAAAGAAAAAGAAAAAGAAATTAAGGTTATTAGCAAGTAATAGAATCATTTTATATGAGAACAAGCTTTCAAAATGAAGACTACTAATTCTGGAAAGAGGGAGGATGAGGGCACACAGTGGAGTGGAAGAGGTGATGACCACATCCCGAAATACTAAGCAGACAGCCCACGGAGCTTGAGGGACATCGTTTAACCTTCACAAGGGCGCAAGAAAGTTGAGGAACTCATTACCCCATAAAGTTCAAGGAACATTTAGGCCAATTTGTGGATGTCAGATTCAGAATGGATTATTTGAAGAAAGCTAAGGATTTGGGGGAAAAAAACATCCCTGACCTTTTGGAAGCTGACATCACAGAAGGAAATTACCTTGTTTCTTCTTTCTAAGCCACTCATCACTTAGTCCTTTTCTTAAAGGTCTCCAAAGGGAGAGTTCCTCACGCCCCTTAATAACTCACTCATGCTAGTCCATCGTTAATTGCTAAGAAAGTGTCTTCTCCTGCCCATCGAAACCCTTTCATATATCCCTTTCCTACCTGGAGCTGAAAGATAACAATTTAGAACTCTTCACTTCTTTTACTGATAAATGTGAAAGGAGGGGAGGACAGCTCAACTGGAGTGTAGGGGGGAGCCTGACCATTCACTCTCACCATTGATTTTCAATAATCTTCCAGAGCGACACTGCATTTTGGAACTTTTAGCAAAACGTGCTTAGCATTCACACTTAAAAAACGAACAGCTGTCCAAGATGCCCTTCTACTTTCAGTGATTTCCGAGTAATATAAATGCTGTTAAAACAGCGTCATTCAAGTGTATATATGTCCTCTCTCCGGAGGCCTCTTTCATAACAGGGCATCCCACAAGATCACCAACATCAAACAGCCTTAAGTGTCTGGGCACCACAGCCACACAATGGGTAAAGCCGGAGACTTCCCTCAAGGTCGACATCCCAAGGCCGTCTACTGAACTTGTTAACTTTCTCAGCCTTGACAGAGAAGAGGAAGAAGGTGGGAAGGCCTATCATTCTACCCAGAGGAAGACAACATCTTGTCCAACCTATTACATTTCATATGTGCAAGAAATGAGGCAGACATAGAGAGGAATTTGCCCAGTGTTGCAAAGTTGCTGAGTTGCATGGTTAGGATTAGAACCCTGGGCCTCCTTGTCCACCAGAGAGCTCTACCCATTTCCTCCTGCTCCTCACTATATTGAATACTTTTTCTCAACTCTATAAAGCGCATTTGATGGGCCAGAAGGGTCAGGGAGATTCCTCTTCTGAAGATGGAACTCTTAGACTTTGAGTCAGCAGAAATGATGTATATTCCTTTCTGAGGCTTAAGGTCTTTGTCTTCTTTATATTAAGAGTTAAACCTCTGGCCAGACGTGAATGCTTCCAAAATACATTCTCCAAATGCCTAGCAAGACCCTTCCAAAACTGCCCTTATTAATTATGCAGAAAGCATCCTTCTTGCTAGGTTGCCAAATAATATTACAGGAACTAAAGCAAAACTGGGACTTGTTTTCCTCTTTCCTCTGACTGTACGTTCTTGGTTTGGTTTTAAATTTCTCCGTTCTCCATGGGTATTGGCATCGCTGGATTAGTAATGCTAAAAAATTTATCTTTACAACCTATTGTCTTCGGTAAGATTGTATCAACAGCTCCAGATGGACCAATCTCTAAGAATAATTTCACTTCCTCTTATCATTGACAGGAATCACATTTACATATTCTACTGGTGGGGGAGATAATGCAGAAATGATTAATGTCCCTCGATGTACAGATACCTGTAGACTGTTTGATCAATGTCTCCCCAAGAAAGTGTCTTTCATTCCGGATGCTCAAAGTCCGCAAACGCTCTGTGATTAATGTAACTAAATGTTTGGGGTCGGCTGAAGCTGCGGGCTCCATTCCTGTATCCCCGTCACACTAAAGAGAGGTCACAGGAGACTGGATTAGTCATGTGGAGAAAAAGTCTATGGGATGCATGTGTGCGTGGGATTTCAGATGTCCCGTTAAAGAAAGAAGCAGAACCCCCCAGGAATCTCTTCTCCAGTGACTCTGTAGAGAACAACACATTTGGTTGTTTAATGCAAATAGAATTTCCATTTAGACAACCAAGGGGGCTGATTCTGTGTGTTGTACTGGAGTTAGGATATATTCTGATTTATGCCACACAATGTGTTAACCAGAAAGAACTGGCTTCCTCAAGTTGTCCCTGAGAGAGGCACTGGAGCCAGCTGCAACAATGGAACAAAAGGTATGAAGAAGAGTTAGGTATTGTATATCGTCTTCTTAATCCTTCAGAATTGCTTAAACATTTTCTCTGAGATGCCTTTGAAGATGACTGAAAGTGCCTGAAGCCAGGGTAGCAGAGGTTAAACAGGGAACCCAGCGGGGGCGGGGTCCAGCACTGTATCAGCTCCCTGCTCTGCCTCAAGCTGGGTAACCTTGGGGCACGTTCCAAACCACCTCCGTGCCTCAGTTTACTCATCTGTAACCTGGGCGTGATCGTTGTAAGTACTCTAGGGTTATTGGGAAGCTTCAATGAGGGAACATTTTTAATGTGATGAGTTTAGTCCTTGGGATCCAGCAAGTATTCAATAAATTCTAGCTATTTTGTTATTATCATCATTAATTCTGAAAATAGCTTGTTGAAATGTCTCATGCATGCTTCCTGCAAACAATGGGGCTTTCTTCAGGTGCTGCCTGGCTAGGTTCCTCCTGCAAGGAGATCTATTTTCCATTGGAAAATATTTTTAAGGAAATTAGATTCAAGTACATTTACATAATAATATGCATATCTAAAACCTAAGCCAGGCTGCCTTAGCTGTGGGAGCTGAGGAGGCCATATTTAGGAATACAAATGACTTCAGGAATACGTTTCTGTGCCTTGGACTGCTCCCAAGGAAGACTTGGTCATGATTTAATGGCAAAGCTGGAAGATACTAGATGAATTGAGAAATAAGCCCATACAGAACCCCACAGAGTGGTCGAATCCAAAAGATGGAGTTTGGGAAGGATGAACCTTAGACAAGAGTAGTGGGAATCTCTCAAAGGAGAGTGTTGGCCCTGGGAAAAATCATTAGAACCACTCATTATATATTCATTCAGTCATTCATTCAACAAACATTTACTGCATGCCAGGTACAGTCCTAGGTGTCGGTACAATGCAGTAGACAGGTGTGACCAAGCGCCTGCTCTCACCAGGTCAGCGTCCCAGCAGGGAGCACAGGTGGGACAAGCACACGCAATGAATCAGGTCGTTTCGGCCAGGCAGAAGCTCTGTGAAGACCATGGAGCCGGCCTCCTTTCTCCCCAACAGGGCAATGAGGAGATGCTTCTTAGAAAAGCAACTCCAAGGCAGCTGAGGAGCCCGTATTCTACTCTTCTCTTTTCTGTCCTGCAAGACTTTGGAAAAATCACACCTTCGCTGGACCTCTCTTCTCTTTGGAACGTGAGCCCAATAATTCCAAGTCCCCACCATGGAACTCTCTGGAAGGCAGGCCATCCAACAGTTACACGCTCCAGCGTGGGTCAGCAAACACCCAGTGCGCTCACTGCCAAGTACTCCCTCCCTCCTTCTTGTGCCCACGGAAGGCACCACCCGTCTATGGAGACGCTGCTCAGACGCAGCCTCACTCCAGGCAGACCTGGCGTCCGTCAGGTGGACACCATAGACCAGCCCTTGGCCTCTACGCGGGATGGGACTATGAAAGCCTAAGAAGATAAAAGCTCTCCTTGCTCACTGGCACAATCAGAAAGATGTAGTGACTGAACAGCACAGGACAGGGAGGGGCTGCCATACGTTGGCATGCGTCACCTCCAAGCGTGTCCTTCCGACAGCTACACTGCTGTTCTATGGACACGCTCGCCCACCAGTGGCAGGACAGGGACACTCAGGGACCTGCAAGGCCAGACACCGTGGCCCGGCCCCTTCCTTAGTGCCACACAAACACCTCTCTCTGACCTTTCCTCTCAGAGGGAGCATTGCACGGGCTTTGGAGTTAGACCAACCTGAGTTTAAATCCTGACTCTGTGACCTTGACCCTCTCTAAGCCTTAGTTTCATCGAATGTAAAATGGTGAGCATTCAGTGAGCTAATACTTGAAATCCTTGCACAGAACTCTCAATAAATGGTACGCATTATGATCATTATGACCATTGGTAGCCATTTAAATAAGGATAATATTATACCACCTCCCCTGGAGATGAGATGCGGAAACCACACATGTGGCTGGTGCACAGTAGATGCTCAATAAATGTTATTCTTTCCTTTCTGCTGCCCCCTCCAGTTCTAGGTAAGTCAGCGGGTGAGGGAGGGTGTGCTCAGCTTAAGAAAACTGGAGAAAAAAGAAGAGACACAGTCAATTCTTTGTGGTAGATCCAGGAAAAAAGAACCTGGTCCTACCTCCCAAGTTGAAATGCTCCCATGCAAGAGGGCGCATCTCGCATTCCACCAGCGATGGTTTCCTGTGAGTGCATTTCTTTGCCACGGAATCCATCAGCTGCAAGAGAGCTTCAGCTGGTGCCACCCCTGGGACGAACATGCCTATTGCCTGCTAAATAATGCAAAGAACTTGCCCTTTCAGACGGAGGTTTAGAAGAAGGTTTATGTGATTTTGCATTTTTCCTCCAACAGAAAGAGAGGGCCAGGAGGGAGGGTGTAGCAGGAGGACTTGTTTCTAGCAAAAAAAAAAAAAAGAAAGAAAGAAAAAGAAAAAGAAAGAAAGAAAAAGAAGAAAAAATACACATTCAATAAACAGGAAAATTATTTAAATAACCAATCCCCAGGAAAAAAATACAGAAGCCAATTTTATTCATAAAACAACTGATTTACAGCATTCTAGCTAAGAGCAGCTTTTAACTCAAGCCTCTGAGAGTCTATTTATTATTCAGCAAAATATTCAAGATTAATAAAGGTATCTTTAATACTAATATTGCAGCAAGAGCTAATATATGTAAAATAATTATTATGAAAAGTATTATCAATATTTGGGAGAAATAATGTACATGCATAATGAATGAATTTTGCCCCTGGGTTTACGCTTATATCTTGGCCTGATTTTGCATGGAGAAATTCTGCATTATAATGAAAGGCAAAACGATCACACATTATAACTGCGAGTTTTTTATCACTGCTTAGAAGGATCCTAAAACTGTCACCTAAACAGGAAAAAATATATATATTCCATATAAGTGTGTGTATGGTGAGATTTGTCATTTCTTGAGTAGTGGAAAACACTCAAACACCCAATTGTTTTTAAAATGACAATTATTGTCCCTAAAGAAGTAAATAAAAAATTTTTAATAGCCAAATATCACAAAAGTATTAATACTACCAAATTTTAGGCAAAGGAAGGGTTGCACAGACTTATTTTTCAGTGTAAACATTTCTGAGGCCAAAGTCCTCAGGTATTCCTCGAATGGCATACACACACTAAATCAAATAACTATTTTTATTTTCATGAGCCAATGAGGAACCTTCAAAGTTTAAAAGAAGCTCCTTTCCCACCTCAATCCCTACCCCAAACTTTCATAGCAAAAAATAAAATTCTATTTAACAAACATATTGGCATTGTTCCTTGTACCAAACCTTGTGAAAATAGAAAGAGAAATTGGGGCATGTTCCTTCCCTCCTAGGGCAAAGAATCATAAAATAGGATATAAAAGGAAATCTCAGCAATCGTCTTCTATTCCCTTATTTTATAGGTAAGGAAACTGAGTCTTAAAGAGGGCAAACTCATTCAAAGCTACATTTCCTTACTTCTAAAGCAGGGAAATTTCTAGTACCTCCCACTCCTGTCCACCAACTTCGCCACGGCAACCAAAGAAGGTCCAATGTCTTCTGATGATGTCAACTATTTCCAAATAAAATCTGCACCTCCTCCACTGAGACAGGGCTGAGGGACCTTGGAGGCCAAACTGAAGTTACCCTTTACCACTCTCAGCTCGCTCAGACCCCAGTTTGAACAACAAATCAACTGGCCATTGCTTGGTACCAACTGTGCATGAAGCATGATGCTGGTTACATCCTCGGTTCGTCTCGACTGAAATTTCAGGAGTGAAGGCTCTCACCTTGAATGGTCCCTACTATAAGACAAGCATGTTCAGCATCACCTAGGGGAAAAAAAGTTTCCAAACATTTGCTAGCTCTGGAATTTATGTGTAAGAACTCATGTGTGAGAGGTTTTGTTTTTTTATGTTAAGTGACTACACTATAAATCTCATAAAGTGCATAAATCAGACTGGACTCCAGCCCCACGAGTAAGGCTGGAACCGATTTATGGCGAGGCAGGGGAGGAGAATGGTGTGTTTTATTTGTTTTACCACCTGGCATTTACACGCAGAGGAGCCTTGGGGGAGCTGGCCTGGAAGGGCCGGGGCACAAACCACAAGGCTACAATAAATTCACCTGTGAAAGGCAACCCACCTAGGGTTAGGAACTTGGTCGCAAATAACCACAAAGACATGCTATCTGGTGGAAGATTCTTAATCCTGATCAGGGATGACGTCGAATTGAAAGTCCAGTGTGACAACTGCCATGTCCAGCTTAGCTTCCAACACTGCTCATTCTATTATCACTGGAGGGGTCTTTTGTGGGCTTTGCCCATCACTGTGGTTGGTATTTGGAGATTCGAGATCAGTATGAAATGTTTTAAAGGTCATCTTATGAATTTTGGAATTATGAAAATTTGTCTTCAAGAGTCCCAAGTTACTAAAGGGTTCCCAGTGAATCTTGTCATTTATTAAACAAATATCTAATGAGCATCTACTATGTGACAGATATTTCCTTTCATGGTGTTTACAATCTAGTGGTGGAGCTCAGAAAATAAACAAATCATAGATCAGAAGACAATAAAGGATATAGAGTAAAATTAAGTAGAGTGTTGGGGGTGCTTTATTGGACACAGTGGCCAGGGAAAGCTCTTAAGGTGGCATTTAATTAGAGACTTGAAAGAAGTGCAGGAAAGGGTCGTGCAGACAAGAGAGCAGGAATATTGAAGGCAGGGGAGCAGCCAGCGTGGAGGCTGGAGGTGGGAACAGGGCTGATATCCTTCGGGAACACCAGGGAGACCAGGGTGGCTGGGGTGGAAGGAGAGAGAGAAATTCGAGATGAGATCAGAACAGCAACTTGGGTTCAGATCCCGCCAACCCTTGTGAGCCCTGGGGAGGATTTGGGAAGCATAAGCAGGTTTGAACAGAGGAGTCACACGATGTGACCTATGCTTTGAAGGCATCACCCTCTTCCTGGAGGACAGAGTGCTAGGAGGCAAGGACAGAAGCTGGGAGATCGGTTAGCACACTATTGCAACAGTCCAAGCCCGGGCCACAGCAATGGGTGACGAATTCCGCCTCTACTCACTCTGTGCACCCCACGTACATTTCTCACTATCCATCGGACCTATTTTAAGAAAGACAAAAATCACGGTTAAACCCAGAGCCTGCGAGCTCTGGATAATTTGGAAGAAGGGCAGTTTCTGAAAAGTCCTAAGTCCAGACGACGTAAGCAAGTCCTTTTCCTTTTGAGACACGTCAAGGATACTGCAGTTCCGTGGATCACAGGATCCACTGGCTAGGATGGGGACGCGTCCTGCGATGACAGCACTCTTTCCCATGATTTACGTAAGGCCAGGCTGGCGCCCAGGAGTTCCAGCTCCCGGGGAAAGCCTGCTCTAAGCCTGTTTACCGATGTGTCCAGCAAATAGTACAGAGACCTCATTGGACTTAATGCAAGCCAAGCTGGACTGCACAGAAAGAAAGGGAGAGGGAGCAGCAGCGAAAAAGAGAGAGGACGGGGCTGCTCTGCCGCGTCCTCTCCCAGCAAATCGGGCTCTGGCCCCGTGAGCGTATTGGGAAGAACACTTAGGGGTGATCACTAAGAGAGGAAGGCCGTGGGGGGTGCACCGGCAAGACAGTGAAGAATGGGGCCAAGTGGGAGGGAATGGACAAATTAATGATTAAGGAAGATTTTTTTTCTTCCAGGAGTCGTGTCCAGCCTGGCCTCCCAGATTTGAGCAATCTTTCACTGTCAAGAGAGGCTGGGAGATTGATTCAATTAAGATTAGCAGAGTCGGAAAAATGGCATGGGTTAGTTTTGATTAGTATTGTCTTCCCTCTCAGCTCTTGGTGGCAGTGGCCCGGACACAGGCGGAGTTTTGTCCTATCTGGTCACGGGGAAGGCAAGGCAGGCTTCCAGAGTGGGGTGCGTGGACCAGGCACGGGCCCGGAGAGGTGGCATTTCCCTGTTATTTTCTTCTGAGGTCTCTTCCATTTGTCCTTCCTGGGTATGATTTTCTTATAATTAGCTCCTTCTTCTGAAGATACACCAAGGAGGTGAGAAAAGCCTGCTCTGTGGGGTCAGTGCTGAGTATAATTCCTTGAAGCAAATAAATGTAATTGGAGGTCTCATTAATTCCGAGGCCGTGCCCAGATGCCCTGTCTGATCCGTGGGGAGGGCGGGAGAGCTCTCTCAGCGACGTGAGCACGTCTGAGACACAGAGGGGCCGGCAGAGCCCGCATCTGCTGGCGAAGAATCTCGCAAGGCTTGAGGTCCTCGGGTGACGGAACGGGAGGGAATAAATCACTCCTGCCTCGTCTCACTGCGGCACCAGGAAACCCAGACACACCGGAGATGTTGATTTCTGCCTGCTGGGTCTTTGCAGAGAAGAGCAACCAGCAGGTGCTTCAAATAAATGTGCTTGGCAATTTAGCACCACCTCGAAATTCATATTCAGACCCTGTTGCTGGATAAGTTTAATGAAAGTGCTACTTTCCGAGAGGTCCCCGGTGGCATTAGTTCACATTACAAAATCATTATACATAATTTGACACTATTGTGCACCGTTAGCTTAGAGAAAGAGCTTGTTTTACAGCTCTGGGGACAGAGGTCCCTCCAGATAAGGTTGGGCTTATGAGAGAGGGAGAGAGGAGAGAAGTACCTCCGTCTGGTTGGTAATGAGGACTTTGATGTTCGATGCAGCTACTCCCTTCACGCTCATCAAGACAGATATGTAGTCCAAGGGGAAAAAATTGCCAAGTTTCTCTCTTAAAAGGCAACCGTGGACCATGCACTGAGTCCTAATACTCTTAAAAGCAGCTATTGAATCTGCATGTTAAGGGCCTCTCCCAACACCACCACTTCCTAACTGATTTTGCTGTTGTTGTTGTGAAACTTCCTGCTCTTGGTGCCTTGGTGCAACTTGCTACGTGTGTTCCATGACGCTGTTCCATGCAGCCCACACAGGGCTGGCATCCGTGGGGTCTGCACAACTGAAGCCTTACCAGGTTGTCGGAAATTAAAATACTTCCATGCCGATTGGTAAAGAGACTTGACCCTTCAGTGCCCAGGCCCACTACCTGGACCCTATAGCCCTTCCCCAAGATCCCCAGATGTCCCTGTGACCCAGCAACTAAAAGATCAATGCCTGGCACTCCAGGGGCAGGCAGGCTGTTATGGACAGAACTGTGTCCCCCCCAAAAGTCATATGTTGAAGCCCTAACCCCCAATGTGACTGTATGTGTATTGCTTTAGGGAAGTAATTAAGGTTAAATGAGGTCATAAGTGCGGGGCCATAAATGAATCCTACTGGAACACTAGTAAGACTGGTGTCCTTATAACTTGAAGAGACACCAGAGATATCTCCCTCTCTCTCTCTCTCTGCATCCACACACAGAGAAAAAGCCACACAAGGACACAGCAAGAAGGCACCATCTGCAACCCAAGGAGAAAGACCTCACCAGACACCAACCCTGCCAGCACCTGATCTCTGACTTCCAGGTCCAGACCTGTGAGCAAATAAATTTCTGTCATTTAAGCCCCCTTGTCTGTAGTACTTTGTAGACGGCAGCCAGAGCTGTTCTGGTGGTTTTGTTCCCATGCCTCACTCCAGTTGGTAAATACTTTTATTATCACCTGCTAGCACCCTATGCTATAAAAAGAACTCACCTACTTCCCTCTCACTACCTTCCAAAGGTGACTGTTTTGAAATCAAAATCAGTTCATAATGATCTACCCATGTGAACTTTTGGTCCCAGGCGTCACCCTTGTCCTCTGTCTCCCTAAAACTCCTTGGCCAATCAGTCGGTCACCCAGCCCCCTGGAGCCCACCTTCTCTTGGTGTCTAGCCCCTGGCCCTTCTCTCCACCCACACAGATGCTCCCTTAGCTCAGAAGGCCTCAACCAGACTATCCAGCAGCCTCTGAGACTGGCCTTCCTGCACCAGGCTTTCTCCTTCCCACCCACTCACCTCTCTGCAGCTGATATGACTTTCCTAGATCTCTGATCTTTTCACTGCCCTGTTTGAAACTCCTCAGTGGATCTCCATCACCCTTGGGATGAAACCTGACCCTGTGTGCAGGGTCCTGCATGGTCGACCTTTGGTCTTCCAGGTTTTGCACATGCTGTTCCTTATGCCTAAAACCACCCTTCCTAGCCCTTCCCCTGGCCAGCCCCTCAGTGAGGAAATTACTTGCACAAGTCTAGCTGGTTGTCATTCTGATGTCCTTGAGCACTTTCAGTGACAGGGAACTCAGTTCCTCATGTGGAATCTTGTCTTTCTGGGATAGCTCTTTCTGTGGGCAAGTCCATCTTATGACTGATCTGAAATCTGCCTCCCTGTAAACTCTCCTCACTGGTCTTCCTCCCTCCTTCTCCTCCTTGTCCCCCAACTCTCCTTCCAGCGTTTCCCATTTCCTTAGCTCCATGGCAGCTGAGACAACGTTATTCTTACCCACTGCTAAATTCAGTGCCTGCACTGCCTGACATACAGCAGGTGCCAAGTAAATATGTGTTGAGTAAATGAATGAAGGAATATTTGAAATAGAATATTAAATCTACAAGAGACCTTAAAGAGTTCAACTTCCTCATTTTACAGAGGAACTAACTAGGGCTAAACCAAGGAAAGGATGGCCCAAGGTCACACCAAAAAAGGGTGGCTAGGCCAGAATCTATAGATCTTCATCAAGCCTAAGAGACTAAGAGCAAACTGGCAAATTTAGTCCATTTTAAGATTGTCCTGAGTTGGATCCCAAAGGTGTCACTGGGATAATGCAAACTTAAGCAAATATCCATGCCAGGTCCCACTTTCATTTATTTGAGGGAGTAGGATGCAAGATTGATGAGATTTTAAACGGTGTTGTATTCTGGGCATTCATAACTTGGACCAGAGTGCAGGAAATCCTGTTTGTCTCACAAAGGGAGACAAATGTGCTTTGGAAAATTCCCGGAGAGAAGGAGGGCATCGTGGGGAATCTCCATCTATACAGGCAAGTGTGGCCTAAATCAGACAGGAAGAAGGGTCTCCGGGGTGGTTCCTTCATGTTCCAGAAGTTTCCTGGTTACAAGTCAGTGTGGGGTGGAACAGGCATTTCAAATGGCAAGGGGCCCCCGGCTCTTCCCCACCAGAGGATGGTTTCACCCCAAAAAGCCTCTCCCCTCCCCATATGTGAGCCCCCACCCCCTCCAATGAAGAGGAGGAAAGGCAGCTTCCAGAGACTCAAAGGACATTGCTCACAGTCCCCAAGCAAGAGAGAGGGAGAAGGGAGATTCCCAGAGATCCAGAGAGGGAAAGATAGAGTCCGAGAGACAGATGGACAGAAAGGACCTAGATAACTCAGTGCAAAGGAACAGAAAGTGCGACAGAGTCTCAATGGCTTTAAACATACAAATAAGGAGGAGAAATTCATTCTAAGAGAATCTTGGACGAGGGAAAGACAACATAAGTGTACACACGCATTCTCTCTCTTTCGTCCTCTTTTGCTTTCTTTTATTCTCTCTTTTTTCTTTCTAAGTTAGAGACCAGAGTCCATAAGGACTACAGCTGAGTTGCTCAGCTCTTTAAAGGAATGGTTGTAGCTGCAGAAATAGAGCACCATGGCGATAACAGTCCTGACGCCTGATGTTCACTGAGAGTTTACAACAGAAGCTCTGGTCCGAGGGTCTCGCGTGGATTTTCTCATTTAATCCTCACCACCCTAGGCAGTGAGCACTCCGATTAGTCCCCTCTTACAGGTGAGGACACAGAGGCTTAGAGAAATTGTCATCTGCTCAGGGTCCCAGAGTTAGTCCTGTGTGGAGCCAGAATCTGACCAGATGGATGTCCCTGTCCCCAGGGCCCCTCCTTCTAGCCCTGGATAAACTTGGAACTAGAGCCTTGGGAATCCCCAGCCATCTCAGCCTCCCACTGCACCTACATTTACAGCTTACAGTGCATTTTCTCACACATCTCCCCAAGAGGGCTTGGGGGCTCCATCTTGCAGACCAAGAGGACCCTCTTACCAACTAGTGGGCTACTTCAAAAGGGTTTTGAGCTGTCCCCATGCCAGGTGATCTAGTGGACCCTACACTTTTCCTCCAAAGCTACAGGCAGAGGAGAGGGTACAGATAGCCCTGGGAGATCTTGGGGGTAGTGGATAGAGCCCAAAGGCACACAGAACAAGCTTTGAACTTCTATAAAGGCTCATTTTTAATCTGCAAAGTTCATGGGGGTTTTGCATTCTACTGAAGAATATACCTGTTTCTAAGAAAACAGAAACATAATGGTTTTAATTACTTGCCTTGGAATGAAAGAGATGATGTGAAAAGATGACTCATGTGTATCCCCAGGCTTTATGCCAAGGCAGAGAAGAGACCACTTTGAGAAGCTCAGAACTAGTCCAGGCTCCCACGCATCCTTACCATTTTTCAGCTGAGAAAATGGAGGCACAGAGATGTGAAGTGATTTGCCCAAGGCTGCACGGCAGAGCAGTGTCTAGGACCTACGTCTGCTGAAGCCTAACTCAGGATCCCTATGCCACCTCGGACACAATGGTTGAAAGCACAGGCAGTCGAGCTGGCATGAGCCCCGGCAGGGCCAGAGCTGCCCAACTGCAGGGGCATCACTCACAAGGTAATCAATGTGTGTGGACCCACCAGGGTTGGGCAGTGCCTGTGCCATCCACATCCCCTTCTTTGCACTTCAGTTTCCATACTGTTAACTCTTATAAAACAAGAACAGCAATAGTATCAACTCCATGGACATGAGGATTACGTGAGATACTGCATGTGCCTACTGCACATAGTAGAGACTCAATAAAACATGACTTCGAATGCTACCATCAGCTTTACTTAAGAAAAAGGACACCTCTTCTCTTTCCATGATTCCTTTCCAAGGCAGGCCATGCTGGGGAAGCTTTACAAGAACGCCTTTATAGCTGCAGTGCTGTAACGTTAACCTGTCTCCACGGCTTGGTGTGAGGCTTCACTAAGTTCACACCTGCAAAGCACCTAGAACAAGGCCTGGTATGAGCTGCCTCTTTCCTTACAGAGTGCTGTGTATTGGGATAAATGCATGATGACACTTTAATCCCACAAACATTTCTATCTTTACAGATAATTGTACCTCCTCGTGTACAGTCTCATCCCTCCAGCTTCACGTCATGAAGCACGAGTCAGATTGCTGCTCCAAGTGGATCATGTTCAACAATGGAGGGAAGAACACTAGGAAGATGACTTGGGGAGATCAGTTTCTTCTGGTGTCACAGGGGAGAAACTTCTTAATCCAGACCGAGCTGACTTCCCCCGATCAGCTCAAGCCCCTCTCCCTGAAGGCGGCAAAGGCTCCCAGGGCCCTCTGGCTCCATTCAAAATCCCCTTTTCAGAGCTCTGGCAGTTTTATGGCCTTTAATGACCCCCTATTGTACCCTGATTGCCAATCAGGGCACACGTAATGACCAAGCAGCATCACTTAGCCCTTATTCCGATGACAATGGCCAGAGCGGCCAGCTTGCTGTTTTGACATGAGCGAGGTCACAGGGAAAGTTTTCGGGCGGGTGACTTAAAGAGCCGGGACCAGCCAGCACCCTCGACTCCTCAGTCACTGGCGCTTGGACAAAAGAATGAACTCTGAACTTTTCCTTTGACGGATGGAGGTCATTAAAACCGTGGTGGGGGCCCCTTCAAAGGCAGGTGTAGACCAGGCTGTCCCTCAAAGCGCCTAATAAAGAGAGAACAGGCGATTGTGTGGGATTCAGAGGAGGGGAACTTCTGAGAGATTCACTCAAGTGGTTCAAAGAAATCAATGGGCTGCTCTGGCCGATTGACAGGGGCCAGAAGTGCCGTGGCCATCCCTCTGCCACCCATTGAATGGGTGGCTGCCCCAATTGTTCCCAAGCAGGGGCCACCACAATAAAATGCTATGGGTCCTTTCATAGGTACCCTGGGCTCCGGGGCCTTAGACAGGCGAGAGAATCGCGAGAAAGCTTCACCACCAACTCCCATTTTAAATTCCATCCATTTTAATAAAGTGCCAAGAGACCTCCAAGCAGCTTAAAATATTAAAGGTTTCTTTTAAACATCTGGAAGATAACATCTAATTACGAGATAGTGCTCTAGGTTATTAATATGTAATCAGAGCTAATCCCACCCAACACAAACAAACAGCAAACAAAAGCACTTCCCTGGGAGGATCATCTTTGCAATGTACGAGGCTCTGGTGCAAAGGAAGAGCCCCCAACGCAGCTTCCAGACAGCACAGCGCCCCGCCCACTCCCACCGCAGCACAGCCAGCTGGGGCCACATGCTGCCCCTGGAGGGGCCAATGCAGAAATGCTGACCTCCTGGCGGATCGGCAGGACGAGTCAGCTAAATAGATCGACTGCAAATGACTTGAGTCATCGAAGTTCAACCATGAAGGGAAATGAAAGCTTGGGGAATTTCACCTCCCTCTTCTGTTTTTTCAAAAGGTGTTTTTGCTTTTCACAAAAGGGTCAGGAATTTTGATCCCAAAGGTCTGAGCGCGAATATAAATGGCTCTGGATAAGCTGGAAGCCAGGTCTTGGGGGAGTGGTGCGCTGCATGCGTCATTAGGATCCCTTGTTGGGCACATCACATACACATGCACGCCGGGTGCGGAATCCGGTGCCCCTCTCCTGCCAGGGCGATGGTTATTAAGGGGAACGCGATCAGATGAGAAGGCGGCGAACAGGCAACCACAAAGCCCAGAGGAAGTAGCTGTGGAGACAAATAAATGAAGGTCCCACCTCCCTAAAATGCACCCACGAGGCAGAGCCACATCCTTTGCATTGTCCAAGGACAAATCATTGTGGGTTCTTGAGCAGTTGGTGGTGTCAGCACGGCTGAAGGAAAAAGTGATGACTCGCAGACCCCCAGAAGGGACACCGCCAGCACAGATCTGGTGGTCGTCCACGTTAACCCTTGCATGCCTCCTTCTCCAACAAGGACATTGAGAAAAGGGGCAGTTTTATCACCACTGAGTCATGTCACGGAAAGAAGGAAGAGGCATAAGGACTCACCCTCTCTCCAGATCCCCAAGGAAGACAGTCTGGCTCATTCTAGTGACTCACTGGAATGTCACAAACATCTTTCGAGCATCTACATCCTAGGTTGGGGTTATGTGGCGCACAAGACAGACCCCACCCCATCTTCACTGGGAAGATAGAAATTAAACAGATAATTACTCCAATCTTGAGTATTTTGAGAGATGCTACAGCGGAAAAAAAGAATGTTCTGAGAATCTAAAAGAGAGAGATCTGTCCCAGTCTGGGAGATCAGGAAGGGCCAGTGGGGGTAGCCTGGTCTGGGCTGCAGCGCCCGACGCTAGTCTGAGCAGAGGCCTTGTAACAAGAGGGCTATGGCCTGCACTTGCCCAGTGAGGACAGAATAGCGGGGAACTTCCACCCCAGCTGCATCAGTTTCTCTGCAAAGTTTAAACTTCAGGGTCTGAACGGGTTGGGGGTCACCCAGGGCTAGTAACAGAGGGACAGGCTGCTATGGGCTGGTGGATTCAGGACTTTGCTGCACGGCCAAGTTACGAGAAGTACAACAACAATGACTCCAGAAGCAAATTAGGTTGTTTGGCAGATTCAATCCTGTCAGGGGTTGGGACAGAAGTATCTAGAACTATCTGGAAGGTGGAGATCTATCCAATTCCTGGGCCTGCTGAGTCTGCCCTGAGGCAAAACACTCAGGAACAGCTTCTGCAATGAGCGCATCAGATGCCACAGATGCCACCTGCACGGTTCTGGCGAGGAGAGGAGCATGGTGAGACCACCTTGCCGTCACATCACGCAGTTTAGGGATAACTTATAACTATTCCCTGTAACTGTCTACTCCAAACAATTCTGTTTATTGAAAGGTAAAAGTAAAATCGGCTAACTTGTCCATTACTAATAACTGACATTTTCTCAACACTTACCATGGGACAGGCACAGTGTCACAAACGTAAGCCTTATCTAATCCTCATGGCAACAGGAGGTGTGCATCGTTAGTATACCTATTTTACAGCTGAATAAACTGAGGTTCAAAGACGCTACCTGTCCACAGTCACCCAGGTCGGAAAGGCGGATCTAGAATTTGTACTCCGGTAACGTGGCTCTAGAATCTTCCTTTTAACCGCTGTACCATTCATTCTACCTTTTCTCTACAATGTAGCACATAAGAGACATTCTACGCTCGCCGCATCACACTGCACTCTGACATCTGTCCGGATCGAGACGGAGGAGTGTGGTTTGTCGAGAGAGCTTGCAGACCTGGGGCCGGTTTCTGAGCCACCAGGGGTAGGCGGCTTCCAGGTCACACAGGACGCTACTGTTGGCATCTGGAAGGGCCACTCTGCGCCACCACCGACCGTGCTCAGGGTGGCCCTGCTTTTGTACAGGAAACACGGCAGTTCAATATGCAAGCGTGTTTAATTGCACGGGCTCAGGCAACTTGTTTATCTTCCTTAAACACTGCAAGGGTGGCTCTGGTTTGTTATCTGGGGTGTGAAATGGAGGTTGACAACAATTAATACCTCCTCCCAGGCAGCGAGGCGCTCTGACGGGAAGCTGTGTACTTCCGAGCAGGCCGCCGTCACTCAGCCTCGGAGGGGGGAAGAGTGACAGCGGCAGCTGACCGCCCCTCCCGCCGCCTCCGGAGAGGCCCCCGTGATAAAGCGTCCTGCTTTGTGGCGTAATCAACTTGCTGTACATGCATTACCTCCTAATGAGCACCGTGTTTAAACAAGTGTATAGAACACATCTGTCCAGGCCTTGGGACTCGAGGCTGTGTGACCAATTTCAGCATCTGAAAGTTAAATTAATGGTAAAAGGTTTAATTGTGAGTAAACAATACCACATTAAGGAGCAGTAAACACAGCAGTGGGGACCCACGACCTGCTCCGGCATCACAGATGCGGCTGCCTCCACGTGACCGTTAATAGTCTCACCGCCTGGACTTTCTGACAGTATCTTGAAGCCCATTTGTCATCTAAATGGTCCGTCCCCATCTCAAACATCATTTGGGCCCACGGTCCATTCAAGGGGCCTGCAGGGTCTGTGTTCCTTGGAAGATGGGCAGAAAAATCCCAAGGCAAGTAGGAACAGCCTGGAAAAGTTCCAGGTTCTACATGGAGGCTTGGAGTCTGGTGGGGAGGGGCACAGACGTCCCCTCATATCCAGGCAACCAGAATCGGTCCACAGGAGTGAGTCTGCCTCCGCCGCCAGGCTTCGATGGTAATGATTCCAAACCCCGGTTTTAAAACACCCTAGGGTGTCGCCAATGAACAAAGGATGCCTCAAAACCAAATTAAGTTCCCTTTAATTAAAGATCGTAACATACGCCACAGAACACTCTGTCGCAGTAGGGGGAAGGAAGAGATTGTCACATAAAATAAATAGAGTTCCACAACTCAAAAAATTAAGAATTACACAGCAAGGCCTCTGCACCTCCCCGGTTTGTTGACAGCTCCCCGCACGGCCACCGTGGAAACTGAGCTTGGCCACCAATGTACGAGGCAGAGTGGGGTTAGGAGGGAGGGCCAGTTTCTCCCCACAGGAGATGGACACAGGTCCTCTTCCTCACCGCCCAGGTTGTAGGACATCTCAGGAGTCCAGGACCTCAGAGGGGGCAGTTCCCGGTGAGTGACAGGAGCAGAGACAATGCCCTCCTGAGAGGCGTCACTGTCTCGCTGTGCACCTTCAACAGTGCCCACCTGGGAGGGCCCGTAGCAGGCATCTCAGCCACTGAAAACTCACCTGTCATTGGCCCTCCCTGTAACCCAGGCAAAAGGAGTGTGCCATGAGGTCCAGCCTATCCCAGCAAGGCACCGCATTGGGGTCCACTGGGGCTGAGGCCTCCTCTCGGAATACTGCAGCCCTGTGCCTGTTCTCAGGGTGTGGTTCTCAAAGACCCCATGGAAATGGGAACTGCTAATGGCCAAGATGAACTATCGAAGGTTCCAGGCTTGTCTCTCTCTCTTCCTTTAAATGTCGATGGATGTGGGTTTCAAAGACAAAACAGTGTCTTGGTTAACAAACACACCCAGACTCCAGAGTCACAGTCAAATCCTGGCTCTACAGCCATCATTTCTTTGAGCCTCAATGTGCTCATCTGTGAAATGGAGTTAATAACTGGGTTGTTGAGAAGATTGAATCCATTACTACATGTCAGTGGGGCCCCGGGTAAGATCTCATTAAACGTTAGAAGCCATCACGATGGGTGTGAGATGGGTGGCCCTTTTGACGAGACCTAATCAAACTGACTTGTAGGAGCGGCTCAAGGAACAGCAGGGCAACCATTGTGTCTGGGTCACCCCAAGGCACTAGGTTACTGAGCTAGGCCAGTGCACAGAAGGAGGCTTGTTCTCTCACCCCTTGGTCCACCCCTTTCGGAGGCCAAGTAAAGATGGCAGCCCTGACCCTCTGGATTTGACGTGAAGGTAGATTGGGTGCCGCTCCTGCCAGATGTAGGGAGATTGTCCACAGGGCAGAGCCCCGGGGTTCTGTTCCCATCAGCAAGTCAAGGAAATTCTAGCCTCAAAAAACCAGCTCCAAGTCAAGTTTCCAGAGCTAAATTTCTTAGAAAGATTTCCAAAGCGTTGGCTCATGCTGTGCGTTCTGGATACAGGTAAGCTCGGATTTCTATTTCTGACAACCCACTTGCCAATGAGTTTTTCACTAACCCTTAATGGTTTTCTATATTTGGGCTGAGCGAATCAGTCTGCCTCTCAGAGACCCCAGAGTTTCCGAGTAGGAAGGGCCCTGTGGCGACTGACTCATAGGAAGCGGGTGCTGGGGGACCTGTCTCCATCTGTGTGATGAGCCCACATCTTATTTTGATTGTTCTTGGGTTTTTTTTTTTTTGTTTGTTTGTTTTTTTTTGCAGTGGCTTTGGGAGAGAAGAAGGGCCAGGACTGGTGTCGCTGATCAAGCCTTTTCCTCCTTTCTTCTAGGACACCCTTTGGGTGCCGATGCTCAGAAGGTCTGGTCTCTTCAAAAGAGGCACAAGAAATAACACCCCGGCTTTGCCACAGAAATTGGGTCACAGAGTTTCACTGCCACCCAAATGGTGTTACCATATTTTTGCTGTTGTCTCTTGGTGTGAAATGATTCCTGATCCGACGTGTGCTTGCCCTTGTTCCACCTCTGACAGCCACACCCACGAGATGGAGGATAGCCCGGCTGAGATGTCACATTTGTCACAGAGGAGTCCTTCAGCATTTCCAGGAATAGCTGGAACCAGCCCTCCTTTGCCCACCTGGGCCTGGCACCCTCTCTGCCCTTGTCAGTTCTGTGCTGATCACAGGAAGAGGGTGGAATGAGTCCAAGCTGGGTTTTCAGAAATAACTTGTAGACATGCAACAGATGTTAGTAGCCCCTCAGAAGCGGAAGGAAACTTGGAAACTCTCTCCTCCAGTGATTTTTTTTCAAATGTTTGTCTCTGCCATGAAATTCTAACTTCAGATGAGATCTTTGGCGGGAGTCCAGAGCCGCTCTGTCGAGGCACGGCTACAGGTCCAGAGCCCCCGCCACCAGACCCGCGCTTCCATCCTGCATCCTGACGCTGGCCGGGGCACATCTGCTGTGGTTTCTCACCAGGGAACACTCTGAAAGTCACTGCACTTTGTCTGACTCCATTCTCCAGCTGAGAAAACTGTGGCCCAGAGAAGTGCATAGACTTGCCAGAAGTAACACAGCAATCAGCAGACAGGCATCCCAAAACATGCCTGTTATGTTCCTGGGAAAAAATATACTCCCATCCCAAATATTGTCATTCTCATCATTCTCTGTAGCCTGATCGAATGAGAGTCCAAGCCTGAGGTTTTATTCCATGGACACCCTGCATATCCTTAAAAGAGAAATTTGCTTGTCCTCTCCTCCCTCCCTTCTTTTAAGCACAGACCCCAGATCCAGCCACTCTAAATAGGAAGGAAAATTGTAACCCCTTGAGGCAACAGATGTCGTTTCCCTCCCTCCTCTGTGACTTTAGTTTGCCTTTAAAGCCCATTTTCACCATTTATTGATTTTAGTTTTCTGTTGGTCTATGAATGACAACTTGAATTAAGACAGCACAGACTGAGAAGCCACTGGACAGCCACTGTGAAATGGACACACTGTGCTTCATGGCAGAGTGCCTCCCGCCTACCCCCAACTCTTGAGGGGCCGCCAGCAGACAGACCCTTGCCTGGCTGCCTGACATGGGGCTAGGATAGAGCTCTGAGTTAGGCATGAGATGGGACAAGATCACTCCAGCTGCCAGCCTCAAAGCCTCTTTACTGACCTGGAGGTGATTTTTTTACTGAAGGGGGTTGTGTATTTATTATTTTTTTAATTTTTTGTAGAGATGGGATCTCACTATGTTGTCCAGGCTGGTCTTGAACTCCTGGCCTCAAGCAGTGCTCCTGCATTGGCCTCCTAAAGCACTGGGATTACAGGTGTGAACCCCTGCACCCCACTGTATTTGTATATTTAAACAGTGGTTCCAGAAGAGGCAAAAGGCTTGCCCCCCTCACCTCTGCGTCCACTGGGCAGACAGCCAAGCCAATTTGCTCTAGTTCCTTCCAAGAGAAAACTCACAGAGTCGGCCCTTACATGAACCAGCTCTCCTCTCTTCAAAGCCCCTCATCTGGGACAAACGTTTGACAGAAAATGCTCTTTTATGATACCTTAAAAGTTGCATAAATGATATATTCTATCCCTTAATCTGTACTGTAAATGTTAAAAAAATTAACACAAACCCTTTAAACCCCAAATTCTACTTTTACAAATCCATCTTAAGAACATAATCAGGTAAGTACATAATGTTTATATAAGGACATTTATTGCAGCACTGTTTATAATAGACAAACGTGGAAACAACCTAAATATCTAGCAGGAAGGGATTGGCAAATATCTTTATGGTGAATCTACTCAATTAAATACTATGCAGTTATTTAAAATAGTGATGTTGAACAATATTCACATGGAAAGACGTTTAGAAGGAATGTTGCTAAGTTAATAAGAAAATTAAGAAACAATATGTGTAGTCTCATTCTTGAAAAACATTTTTTTAAATCTTCCTGGAAATCTTCCTATTGTTACTTGCATAGGGAAAAAAAATGAAAATTGAGATAGGCCAAAATGATAAGATTTGGAGAAATTTTAGCTTCCTCTGACTGATTTCCCAATGTATTAGTTTATGATCAGGAAGAAAATAGTAATACTGTTTTCATGGGGCGTCGGTGGAGTTTTGTGAGCCAAAAGGATGGCCTGGAATAGTCTCCTAGTCACCTAAGGTCACCGGAAGAGCGTTCCGTCACGTCATGTTGGGAGCTGTCTCGTCTCAAACAGCAGCGACACAGACAACACAAGTCACCTCCCGTCTTCTCGTTGCTTCCAACACACGGTGGGGCATGGTGCGGGGCACTGCGCGAGTTAGACTCACTGCAGAAGCCCCATCTCACAGTCCCTTTGGAAGCAGGAGGTTGCTGAGGGTGTTTCTTCTGGCCAAATGGGCAGGGAAGGCAGAGGCCCTGGGAGAGGACATGGAGAGAGCGTGGCCCAACCTCAGACAGTGCGCCAAGAGCAAAGCCCATCGCAGTGATGTCACCACATCCCCAAAGCCAGAGACCCAAGGGCCTCACTGAGGGACAGACTGATGGAAGACCTCCCCCCATTTAAGAAGCTCCTGAGACGACATGTCTAACCTGCTGCAGGGCCATGGGCAAACCTGGGATTCTGATGAAAGCTCTAACCCTCTCCCAGAAAAATACATGCAAACACAATTTTGTACACATTTCGAGGGGGGTTACAGGCCATCCCTGGACCTTCTGTGGGTGACCATGAGCCAGGAAGTCATGAGAAGGCTCTACTCCCAGGGAGGGGGGGCAGGTCTGCATTTTCAGCCGAGCACCAGCCTCTCGTTTTGTTAAGGGCTTTCCCCCATTCTCCCACACCCCCAAGGCCACCACCAAGCTCCCAACTCCTTGGGCGCAGGACACCGAGCCTCCCTGGAGCAGGCTGCATGGAGGCCAGCAGGGCGTGGGAGACGGTGGGGGCCGCAAGTAGACGGGTGAAGGCAGCCAAGGGCCCCGCCAGGACAGCTCTGCTGGAGATACTCGGGTGCCATCTTGTCACTCCCCCAAGCAGGAGTACCTTGTGTGCTCTGGGAGGGTGTTAAAGAAGGTAATTAAAGGGCACCACAAGTCAGACCTCACACGCGCACACTCCTAGGGAGGCCCTGCCTTTCTGATCCTCTCAGCTGGCACAGGACTGGGGCCAGCAACAAAAGGTGTTAATAGCCTGATGAGGAGCCGTGCTGATAGATGACCCATTATGGTGATCACTCTTGTGCGAATGGCAAATAGGTTTGATCAATTAGATTTTAATGTAAAGTGGGGCCTGGGGGGGAAAAACAGCAACCAGGAGAAGGAAGACCCTTTGTTACTAATGTGTCTGAAAAAAGCACTTAATTGAGGTCATAATAATATTAGCAGTTCTCATCATCAATAATTCAGCCTTATTTATTACTCCCCGATAAAGTCCTGTCAGGTAGGGAATGTGGAGGCCTTTTGTTAGAGACCGGATGTGTAGCTTCTCTCTCTCCCTCCCTCTCTCTCTCTGTCACCAGCTGCTGGGGCCCAGAATATCAGGGTTTGTTTAATTCTCCAACCGCTGTCCAGCGACACTCTCTGTATGTAGGAATTGAGGGCTGTAAAGATAGAAGGTTGCGACGAGGTATAATTTAACCCTCTCCCGTCCTTTCCCACTCAAAAAGAATTTTTTAAATAACCATTCTCTCTGAAACAGTAACTAATTAATTCTGCTTAAGAAATCTGTCAAGAGAAAAACAATTTCTATTCTTGCATGATTTAGTACCCCGAAGAACCACATAAATTCTGCCTTTTCACACGCTTTTAGTCACCTGTGGTTTGTTATCTTTTAAAGCAAAAAAAAAAAAAAAAGAGCGAGAGAGTGTGTGCCAAATGAATGTATAATTGTACAATTAAAGATGCTAGCTCCAGTGTTAAAATTTAAAATGTATTAGTCTCATAAAACCGCCTCATTAGTCTCTGTGTCTTAAAGGACACACTTGTCCATAATGAGGCGAATGCAGGAAATGGCGCAGGGTGACAGCAAGGGGAAGGAGGAGACATCGGAGCTGGCTGCCATTTCATTTTTCAGAAAGGGGGAGGAAAAACACTTAATAAAGATAATTGGGCGGGTAGTGCCTGTTCGCATCTGGAATCGCAACACAGACAGACCCCAGGGCAGACGATCGGTCATTAACCGGGAAAATAACCTATTTGGAAGGGATCCGTTTGTTTTATAAATGATGCTCCACTTTAGAACAGCTTAACCGCAATAATAATAAAAGTTCCTCGAAAAACCAGCCAGGGAATGGTGCTGAAATATCGATCCTGCTTCTGCGGGTAATGGCCGGATTTTGCGCTTCTGCTCTGCTTGCAGGAAACAGCTTTTGAAGTTTTTCTCCTTTTTTTTTTTCCCCCTTTCTTTTTTTTGAAAGTCTAAATAGAATTTAAACTGCCCTTCGGTGATCAGTGGCTATTAGTGGTGCTGGTTAGGGAACACCGAGTCACGGGGTCAGGAGAGGAGGCCCAGGTGGAGGGTGGAAGGGGGAGAGAGGAGGCCCCGAGCCGAGGGGAAGAGAGAGGTCAGCTCTGCGCTCAGCTCGGTGGGAAACGGACGGCTGCAGTGGGGCCACCCGACCTGCGAGGCACCTCAGGGACAAGGACTGGGAAGAATTAATGCGGCCCCCCAAGCCCCAGCCTGGCCATTGTGCTACACACACACACGCACATGCACACGCACACCCCCCCACACACACACACACACGCACACACACGCACACACACACATGTGCGCGCACGTATAGGCAGGGCAGAAGCATTCAGAAAAGTCATTCATCAAGGCAGAACTGGAATTGTATAGATTACGGCAGCCGGGAGAAGCCCAGCGCCTTATCCGACTGCCCTGATAGTGAGGACGAGGACAAGTAATTACTGTAATTGGAAATAAGGTCTCAGTGGCAAAGCTCCTCTGATCACCTCTTCCCAAGGAAGGTTGCTTAGCTGCTTAGGAGGGGGTGTGAGAGTGGGGTCTTCTGAGACAAAGGGAACCTGGGAGGGCGGGACGTGGCCCACACGTAACCTGCCTTCTAGGGAAAGTGAGGAATCCAGGATCTGAAGGACCCAGGCCTATGCCAGCGGTTCTCCCGCCCTCATGGGACATTTGGCAATGTCAGGGGACATCTTTGGTTGTCACACCTGGGGATGAGGTGCTGCTGGCATCTAGTGGGTAAAGGCCAGGGATGACGCTAAACATCCAACAGCACACAGGACAGACAGCCTTGCCACCCCCTGTGCACCCCCCACGCACACACAACAAAGAACAACCCAGCCCCAAATGTCAGCGGTGCCCAGGTCAAGAGGCCCTGGTCTGCTCAGATGGCACTCACTGGGTAAAAACCCAAATCTTGAGTTCGCTCTGTCCCCAGAAGGTCAGTTCCTGCCCTCACCCCCCACTCCCCACCTCCCCTTCAGTTGCACTGGTGAGCATATTCCAGAAAAACATCTTCCTTTAGAATGTCTCAAGAACGACATTCCAAACTCATTTCTTCTTTAAGGTATAAGCCAGTCTCCGGAGGCAGCTTCAGGGGGTGAGCGCTCATCAGTGACATTCGGGACTGATTGCACTCCCTCTCCGCACTCTGGGTCCTCCGTGCATCCACCTGGGGGAAAATCCTGATGGAGCCTTGGGCAGGTTTGTGAACCTAAGCTTAGCCTCAGTGTTCACCTCTATAAAATGGACACAGTCATTTTGCTGCCTCGCGGCGTTGGGAGGAAGAAAGGAGAAGATGTTTAGCCCAGTACCAGGCATATGATAAGTGCTGAAAAAGGAATCAAGGGAAGAGGGGGAGAGAGAGAGAGAGAGAGAGAGACTGAGACAGAGAGACAGATTCCAACTGGTGTTGGGCACCATGGTAGGCAGAGATCACTGCCACCCCAAACCGCTCCCCATGGGGGAAGGGGACTGTCCATCATCCATCAAGGGATGACTGCCATTTTCCAATCGTCAAGAATAAAGCTAATGCACAAAGCTCTTTAGAATTATCATCCCCATGATCTGCAAAGCTTAAGCGTCTGTCTAAGTAAAGCCCCATTCACCTTTCCCCTCATTTCTCTACCTTGATTCTAGAAAGAGAAGGGGGCGGGGCACGGCCTTACCAAATTTCTCCCCGAGTGCCCGACTGTTTCCTCCTGACAGCGTTTGACTGTTCTTATTATTTCCAGCAAAGCCCTTATCATTTTCAATGTGAATTTCAAATCACACTGATCCAGCCCTTCTTAGCTAAAGTCAGCTTTATCAACCACAAGAGATGTGGGATTTGAGAGAGATCTGAGTAAATTCACATTGTTTGGATAAACTCATTCAGGGAGCTCAACAAATCAAAGCCGAAATGGATATGTATTCCAAGGAGACGGAGAACTGCTGGGGGGAAAAGGAAAAAAAAAAAAGTTACCATTAACATTTTTATTTCTTTCAAAACACACACACACACATGGCAGTCCCTCTTTCATGAGTGTGTTCACAACCTCTCTTTGAACCTTTCCCGGGGCTCCTGAGGACACCAGGTGAGGTGATAGGAGCTGGGAGGCCGTTGACAAGAGAAGCACGTTGTTGGGGAACCACGTGGCCCCCACCTCTCAGCTCTGGTCAGCGAGACCGCTATCAAATATGGTAATGGGTGAATTTATGCATTATCCCATGATTTAAGGAACTGTGTGTATCATGTATATTTAAAACTATTTCTCTGTAGTTTTAATTATCTCAGTCTGCAGGGGCAAAAAGAAAAAAAGCAGGAGCTCCCCTGCCTGAGACCAAAATGAAAGCATTTGCCTGCTGACAGCTAAGACGTCTGTCCCAGCTAGTTGAGATTTCCTATAAAATTTGCATTGGAAAGGCAGCTTTAAGTATACTTAAAATAAAAAAAGGGGCATTTGCATCTAATTTGCTACACTTGCAGTATTAGAGTTTTATCTGAATAAAGACACGTCAACTGGATTTATATAGTTAAGCTGATAGCTGGGAAAGTCAACACCAAAAACATCAGCTAAATTCAACAAAGTTGGGGAGCAGCTAATAGTATTTACAAGTTCTTGTGGGTTTTTTTTTTCTCCTCCACTGATGACTTTAAAACTATAGCAAATTATCTTCTTTTTACACAAGTCTGGTAATTACAAGGTTTTAATGAAAAGTATCTTTATAGATGGGCCCCTCTTCCCCCCTCGCCCACCCCCAACACACTCAAGCCTGCTTATAACATAGTGTGGCTATAAAATGTGGTGTCATGGTGAATTACAGTTGCTTTGGGCTCAGGCAGGTCTTGATTCGAGTCCTGACTCAGCCACTTACTGGCTGCGGGACGTGGAGCAGGCACCGCCTTAGTCTTGACTGTATTCATCTGCACAATGGGACTCATGACAGCGGGTACCCAGGCCCACTATAGTTGTGTGATCCGTGGGCTACCCAAAGGTGCCCAACCGAGGAGGCCAGTGGGGGCTGGCACTCCACTTGGCACACCAGTGACATGGCTGGGCAGCACCCTCCCAGGAGGGAGCAGCTGTTCTCATTCACGCCCAGGCGCCATTGGGCTGGCAGCCTGTCCAACCTCGCAGGGAGGCTGTGAGCTTTAAAATGGGGTGATACAGGCTGAGCATTAGGGTCGCATCCGGTACACAGTAAGTGCTCATAAAATGTTAGGAGGAGGGGGAGGAGGCTGTGACAACCATGAAATGGCATACCGCTGACGGATTTCCTCTCCCCGAGGGAGAGCTCCAGCATTTCCCTACTGACTTTGAAGACACCGTGATCAAGACCTGTCCCCGTGAGAGGCGGATGCTGGTGTGATCTGGTCCCAGGTCATTCTCTCTGGTTCCGCAGCCCTGCTCCATGGCCCCAGCATGGGGGGAGGCAGGGGTGGGCCTGGTCGATGCCTTTGAGATTCGGAATGCCCTTTCCCTCCACACCCTCCCTACTCAGAGTACAGTAAATCCCAGGCTCTAGGCATAGCCTCCCACAGCTGGCAACAGATTCCTCTGAGCTTGCAGGCCCCCTCCTTTCCCCTCTCCCAGCTTTGAAGGAAATACCCACGCAGGAAGAGGGCACAACGCCCCCCTGTGTTGGCTTCCCCACCTCACTGTTCCCCTAGAAGCCCATCCATCTGCTGCTGCCCTGAAAGTCACGCTCCTGAGAGCCCGGCTGCCCCTCTCCAAGGGAACTTGCTCAGCACCACCCTCCCAGAGCTCCACCTCTGAGGCTCCCAGCTCCTCCCTTGCCTCAGAGCCATCCTGGCTTTAAATTGCCCTCTCCACTTACCAGATGGTGAGCTAGGACAAGTCACTCTCCCACTCTGAGCCTCCATTTCCTCCTCTGCAAAATGGGAGTAGTAAGAATACCCACTTGTCAAGGGTGCTGTGGATTGTAGAGCACTTAGCCCGGCGTGAGAGCATGAATATCTGGTGGCCAATCACTGAGAAGAGGACAAGGCCACCTTGTACCAAGCCCCAGCTATGCAGAACAGGCTCCCGCTGTCCAGCCTAAGACCAATGCCAAACGTCCTGGCCACGGCTCACTGAGCTAGGACCACGTCTGTCCATTCAGGGGCAGCCCACAGAGCCACTGCCCAGACCAGATGTCTGTGGACGGGAAGCACAGGGGTCCCACTCACCCTTGCCAGCCAAAGCCTGCCATCTGGGGGCACTGGGCTACAGGTTTCAATGCTTTAGTGGAAAAATTGTTAAAAGCCTTTGCCATTTCACATAGCAAGATCTGTGGGTCAAGAAGGCAGTGCCACCCAGCTGGCAGCTTCACCATGGCACACAGGATGATGTCACCAGACAAAGGATTCTGCTGTTTAAAAACAGTGAGCAGTGTGATTCCAATACTGCATCCTTTACCCCAATAAGCCCAGGGTCCCATTATCCCCAAGCAACAAAATTACTTCTAGAACAGAGCTTGGAGCTTCCCCAAGGCAAGGTGCAATGGGAAGCAAACCAAACAGAGCAGGTATTGAGGGCAGAGACATGCCAGGCCCAGTGCTTGGCATCATCTCATTTCACTGCCCAGCTGAGGCTGGGCCCACCCACAACAATGCAGACCCGAGGCAAGAATCTAGGTGCATGTGTTTATTTGGAAGGTGACCTTGGGAAGCACAGCGAGAGGGCAGGGAAGTGAGAAAAGAATGAAAGAAAGTCTCTGCAGGTGCATTAATGAGCAGGGTGCCAGCGTGGGCAGCTGGGAGCTTGCTGGGAACACTCCGAGAGGCTGCAGGGGACAGCACAGACTGGTCCCACCGAGAGCAAAGAAGCTGGGGGATTTACCCGCCGTCTCCCATGCCTCGCTGGGCGAGGGTCTTTCTTGAGACTGTACCTTTCTGAACTATTCTTCTTACGGCTCTTTAAAACATTCTTAGGCAGAGCCTGAAACGCAAAGCCACTGGTGAGTGTGGGAACTGACTGCAGGCGAGCTCCCAAGCAGGCCAGGGGAAGACAGCTGGGGCTCCCACAGTGTCTGCTGCCTCCAGAAAGCTCTCTGAAGGGGCTATTGCTAGGATCCCCACTTTGCAGGTGGAGGAACCATGACTCAGACAGACTCACAGGCACACAGGTAGAAAGCAGTAAAGCTGGGACTTGAACCTCGTCACGGCTGACCCCACAGCGCATGCTCTGACCCCGCAGACTACACCGCCTGTCCCAAGTCACCGTCTCCAAACACGCTGCAATGAAAAAGGATGCAAGATGAAAGTAAATGTGAATGGCATTCAAAAAAAGAAAAAGTATATCAAAATAAAGGAACTCCTGTCTCATTACCGTGAAACGAATGCCTCGCACGCAGCAAATACTCAACAGGAGTTAGTGTCTATGCTTCCAACTCTTTGAACCTCTTTTCTAACTAATATGCAAACAACCACCGCTTGGAGGAAAAGGCAGCACCTCAGGGGAACTGAGAGGCTGGCACACTCTTTCCCAGCAACTGTGACAGATGCAGAAGAGACGAAGGTGCCCAGGTACTGATCCCCAATCTCTGTCCACCTGGGACTGGAACCCCGGGAGTCTAGGTCCAAGGCCAGGAGAAGGCCAGAGGGGGCTGCACCGCAGGGCCCGCAGAACCAGACTAGGTTGGAAGTGGGGCTGGGAGAGGAAAGACAGACACAGGACACTCAGGGGAGGGGAGGGACACCATGGGAACATTCCCTGGGTGACTCAGGAAGCCTGGTTGTGGAGCTACACTCAAAGAACCTCCCTTTGTAATAGCCTAATGGCCAGAAATGTTCCACTTTCCTCCCTTGGGATGTTTCCTAAGTCTGAGCTGGCACATTTATGATATCTGAAAATACTCAATTCAGCAAATGCCACTTTTTTCCATGTGGTCGTCTCTACTTCCCAAGGGAGCCAACAAGACCGTCTAATTCTGCGTCCAGCCTGGGTGCTAGAGCCAAAGGTTGGCAGTCACTTTGCACTGCGGGCACCATCCTTGGCAACTGACCAGTTCCCCTCAATAATGTGATTGCTCTACTGGCCCAGAGACCTGGAGTGAAACCTAAGCCATCCTGGACACTGACTTCAGCAAGTGTCACAGCTACAGCCATGGGCTGTGTCTAAATCTGCATCTGCCACAGACAGTTGGGCAGCATAGGGTGTGTCGTTTATCCTTTCTGAGTCTCAGTTTCCTCGTCTGTAAAATGGAGCTACTCCTGGTTATTGGTCTTAGGTGTTTTTTTCCAGGGTGAAATGAGATATTGCACATAAAAATCCCACTTACCTGGTCTAGCATGGTAGCAGAATCGATGCTTGGGAAAAACCTTCCCTATCTAGCATACACACACACAAAACGATGTTGGATAAAATATTTCTTAAGAAGGCTTTTTTTTCTAATGCATGGGTGAGCTGGCAGGAAAAGCAAGTGTAATCCCTGGAGACCAGAAACAATGAGAAAACTCAAAAGCAGAAAGTAAGTGAGCTGGAACTAGTGTTTGCTTGGGGAGCAGCTGCTAACACCTGCTGGATTAAGCGTTTGTTTTTAAGGGTCTCTGGTGTGTGGAGGGGTGAGGACAGGGCTTAGGACCTAAGCATGGTGGCTGTTTAGGTTGGGACCCCTGCATAAAGCCAGAAAGGTGACCCCCTCAGGGAGTGAATTAGGATTAAAAAAACACCATCCCATATCTCAATAAAGCTGTTACCAGGGAAAAATCCCACAGATCATGGGGATCTGCCAGTTCAATTCCCCCTGTGAATGTCTGCTCACAAGCCTAACTTGGGTTTGGAGGCAGAATCCATGCACCATACCTTTGTAGATAGCACACACACACAAAAAAAAACACTAAGCCAACTATTTAGTTGAAAGTGGTTCCTTGTTGGTAACTAATCAGACTGGCAGGAGCAAATGCAAATTTTCTCTGAAGTAATGACCAACAAACTAACCCTCAAAAAATTTCTATGTACAAAGGACCAGAGAACATGGCTTCACAAGCCAGAAATCACAAAATCACAAGGAAACAAACCACCATGAGACTAAGACCTGCTAAGTCTGCAGGTATTTGAACAAACAGAAACAGAGTACAAAACCAAGCATGTTTAGTATATTTTAAGAACTAAATGAAACTTTTCAGGGTAGATAATGCACACAGTGTTGGTGAATCTCAAAAACATAACTACTAAATAAAAGAAGTCATGCCCCAAAGAGTGCATTTTGTGATATTCCACTTAGGTAAAGTTGAAACAGGCAAAACCATCTGTGGTGTTGGAAGTCAGGAGAGTGGTTTCTGTGGAGAAGGTGGGTGGTGTCAGGAAGGGGCTGAGTGGGTTTCCGGGACGCTGGCCATGTTCTGTGTGTTCACCTGAGCTGTGGTCATGTGTTGCATTCACTTCGTGAAAAGTCATCAAGCTGTAAACTTATGATTTCTACACTTTTCTCTATGTAAGTTATACTTCAATTTAAAAGAGGAAATGGATGAGTTAAATGAATTAGACACAGGTGAGTGGAAATTAGTGCCTTGGAGGACAGGTCTAAAGGAATTACAGTAGTCCCCCTTATATAAGATTTCACTTTTCACAGTTTCAGTATACACTATGTAAAGCATAGCATACATAGGGTTTGGTACTATCTGTGGTTTCAGGTATCTACTAGGGGTCTTGGAATGTATCCCCTGTTAGTATCCACCCACAGAGGGAGACGACTGTACTCAGACTGCAGCACAGTGAGACACAGAGGTGCAAAAATTGGAAGAGAGGTTAAAAAACAGGGAGGATAGAGGAAAAAGTTCTAACAGACATCTAATCTGAGCTCCAGAAAGAGGGAATAAGAAATCAGAGAGGAGGCAACATTCAATTATAATAAAACGGTTAAGAGTTTTCCAGAATTGATGGAAGTCACCAATCTTCAGATTCAGGAATCCCAAGCTGAATAAGTAAGCATCCACGCTTAGACATACCTTAATGAAAGAACACCAAAGACAAAGAGAAGATCTTAAAAGCATCTTGAAATAAAAGAAATACTACCTACTAAGGAACAGCAACCAGAATAACAAATGACATCTCAATAACAACATAGTGACAGCACTTAATGAACATTCAGTAAGTAGAAACTATCATTATTAGTGTTTGTAACAATGACAATAGTGATAAAAGTATTCAGATTTCAGCTCTGTTATTGAATAACCTGGAGTAAGTCATTTAATCTTTAAAAGCCTTGGTTTCCCTGTCTTTAAAATAGGGTTTTGGTAAAAAATAAAATGAGATAATATAAATAAAGTATTTGGCCTGGTATCTGGCACTTAGCTGATGTTCACTTAATGTTGGCAAAATGTCCATCCCCCGTTGGGCCAGAGCAAGGGTGGTGAGAGTCAAATTCATCCCAAATTCCTCCTGAAGGCCACTACCCCAGGATTCTCATATTAAAGGTCCGTTCAGCTTTCTGCCAACAGAAAACATTTATCTGGAAAATGCCAGCCAAGGACAGACATACAAGGAAGTGCCAAAAAAGCAAATTTAATGGAAACTGGTTCCACAAACTTGGTGCCAGACCCATTTCCATTTCTGGGGACAACGCCCCTATATACTCACACCCACTCTGCCCATCAGATAAAGAAACTTGCATCTAATAATCTTCCTTGCAATTACAATCTGCTTATCATTTTACAAAGTAACACACTGTGAACACAGTGCGACCTCACAGAGACCTTGGGAAGTTAGCAGGGCAGGCTAAGGATCAGAGATTCAGAAGGATGAATGACTTGCCCTGAGATATAGTACACATCCACGGCAAGCCAGACAAAGGATCCAGGCCTTCCAGTTCACCCTGCTGTCTGTCATCTGGGGCCTAGCCCTGAACTCCTGGTGGGCACCACAGTTCTTCCCCCCACATCTTGGAATAAATGGCTCTTTCTTATCTTTCGGGTATCAACTGAAATGTCCCCATCTCAGAGAGGTCTTCCCTAACAAGTGCTTCCCAATTTCATTCTCTCCATCGCTGTATCCTTTTCACTCCCAAAATAGCAATCTCCACTATTCCTCATTACATGCTATTTGTTGCCTCTTCATTTAATGCCTTTATTCACTGGTGCATCACCCAGTTCCTAGCAGAGTGCCTGGCATGTGGCAGCCATTCAGTAAATGTTTGTTGAGTGAATAAATGTAAGTTGAGTGAACTCATTTGTAGTGTTATCTCTAATCATGTAAACAGTTACGGCATCACTTAACAGAGGTCAAAAACTAAATACTCTATTTCTTCTTACAACCCTTCCCCAGCCCACATTGAACAATGCTCACTACACAAAAAACACTGAATGAATAAAGGGGACAGTTAATGGGCATGACCATGCATTTCTCCTGCAGCTGCCTTTTTTCACAATTCTAAGCCACTCTGGGAACAGAAGAATCAAGATCCCTAAGAATTAGAAAAAATCCGTCCCTAGAAGCTGTCTCTCACCTCCATGGAGTCACTCAAGAAGAATTTGTTGGGCGCCTACAATGGGCTGGGTGCTTGTGCTCAGCTCTGGGTTTTCAAGGACCATGAAGCCACTGTCTTCCTGGAGGAGACAGACACGAAACAAGCTATGACAATAAGCTGCAACGTGGGCTATAAACAGGGGAAGGCCACAGGGCAGTGGGAACTGAATTCCACCTGACAGTTGCCATTTAAAAAGCTTCCTCCTAATCTACCTGTGTTTTCTGGCTCTAGGACTTTGCTGAGTGCCATCCCGTCTCTGGTTCAGAGGGGTACAGGAGAGAGGAGAAACAGGAAGGAGGTGGAAATCCAAGGACAAAAAAGAGAGAGAATGAAGCAGTGTAAGGTTGGTCACACATTTGTCATTAAGTCAAAGCTGAATCCCAGTGTTTGTGTGAGGTGGAATTATCTCATTCTTTTAGCCTGTGAGTCTCTGTGATCCACCAGTCAAGTATGTGATTGGATTTCAGCTCAACAAAACCTTAAATTACACACCTATTGTGCCCGAGCTAAGCCTAGTTGCATAGCGGTGAAGAAGGCTTCTCCGGCTTCCTTGGCAGTGTTCGATCCGGCACCTGTTCTCATCGGCTGGTGGATGAATGAGTAATAGGATTAGGGAGTCTCATCTCAAGCCGCACCGTAATCGTCATGTTGGGTGCAGGGACAAAGGCCGGGGTGACGGACAAGGGCTGCGTAGTGGAGCTGGTTCTGTCCCCCCCCCCCCCCCCGCCCCAGGCACAGAGGGGACAGCGCCAAGGCCTGGGAAGAGGCCCGCTGGCATTTATGAGGGGCTGACCATGGCCAGTGACCGTGCCAGGCACCTACACAGGTGGCGTCTATCTCATTGAACGCTCCCTGAGGTGCAGGAGGGGACCTGCCCGGCATCTATTCCCCACTTCTGGAAACAGGATGCCCTCCCCTCATTTTTCCATGGGGAACCAACCAGTCTCCACTTTCAAGGAAGATTCTGGTGAGATTAGCTCCACCTCCAGAGAGGTCATGTGACCCAGCCAGCCCAATCAGAGCCACTTAGGTTCTCATGGTAGGACTGTCACCAGTGCCACCAGGAGACAGGTATGTTCTTTCCACCGGGCTGCTGGAAGGGCCAGACCAACCAGACCAAGGTGCAGTGAAGGAAGGAGAAAGATCAGACCCCTGGGGAGATGGCGCCAAGTTGGGCAGTGGAATTTGGAGAAGCAGGAGGATGTTTTCTCTTTCTACTGGCACCTCTGCTTCTAAGGCCGAATGAAGCCAGGTCCACCCCTTGAATTTTTCAATAAAGAAAAGCCCACAAATTCCCTTCTTGGCTCAAGATAACTTGCTATGGATTTTCTGTCCAAACACATTCTCGTACATTTTACAAATGAAGAATCAAGGTTCAAAGAGATCAGCCCACTTAGCCAAGGTCACAGGGCTAGTGAGGTCACAGGGAGAGTTGGGATTCAAGCCCTGGCCTTTTATTCCAAGCCCAGTGTGCTGTCTCATACAATGTCCCTTCCCACCAGACCACCATGAGCCTGCCGCATGGAAGGGCCCAGACACTGATTCCACAAGGGAAGAATAAAACAGCAGCCCAGGAGACCCTGAGCACATTTTGACACATTTTTCCTTTCTGTCAAAACCTCTGTCTGGCTGTAGTTCACACTCTTTCTCACTCTGCGGCCAGAGTGGGCAGAGTTTAGGCACAGTGAAAATATCAAGATCTTTGGAGACAGCAGACCTGAGTTCAAATTCTGACTCACTCAATTATTCCAGCTGTGAGATTTTGGACAAGTTCCTTATCCTCTCTGAACATCAATTCTCACATCCAATGTGGAAATAAGGATACCTCCCCCAGGGCAATAATAAGGATTAATCAGAAAGTACTTGTGTGTCAACTATGATTTTTAACTGTAAGGAACAGAGAATCCCATGTACTGCAACTTAAACAAAGAGGGATATATTTTTCTCAAATAACAAGATGCCAGGAGTAGGCAGTTCCAGAGTTGGCTCAGTGGCTCTGCCATCAACGTGGCTGTCCCTTTACTGTTGCAAGGTGACTGAAGCAGCCCTAAGCGCAGAACCCTCTGTGTAAAGGGCTTCTACTCCCACGTCCCTGTCCTTTTGTAAAAGCGCACCCAGCACACTTCCCCTACATCTCATTGGCCAGAACTGGATCACGTGACTGCTGCTAGCTGCAAGGGATGCTGGGAAGCCAAGTCAACCATGCTTTAATCTCTGGTCTTCTATTAACAGGAATGAAGAGGAGGATAATCTCCAGGGAGATAACCAGCAGCAGTTGCCAGATTATATAAAGCATTCTGGACAGAATCTGGCACAGATATCACGAAATACTCAGTACCTGGAAGTGTTATTATTATGACACTAAATGTTCTGCCATTCATACGGAGGGCGGCTTTTCCAGCACACTGCCCCTCCCTGTGCTGAGCTTCCAGGAGATGCAGAGCCCCGGGGCTTCCTGCTCCCCTCCCGCACGGCCATGCCAGGAAGAGCCAGCTAGTGCACCCCAGGAGGGTGCTGGGTAGTGGCTGACTGTTTTCTCCCTTGCTGCAGAAGCAACAGTGACAGCAGTCTGTGGAGAAAGATCTGAAGAAGACAACAGAGAAGAGATCTGAAGCCCAACGTTCCCACCGAAAGCAGATGTGGGAAGTCAAGTGCAACAGGAGAACAGCCCAGTGGTCACTAAAGCCCTGGTGGAACTGTCATCCTCACAGTCGTTTCGAGCCATGAATCACAGCCTGCTGCTTCTGCAACGCAAGCCCTGGCCCTTCCCAGCCCTCCCTTCCCACCAGCCTCTTCCCTCGTTTACAAGAGAGACGGCGGCTGCAGCTGACCCACCCACAAAAGACAGAGGGCATGACACAAAAGGCAGTGCTTCTCTCTGGAAATATAGAAGATAGTGTCCTGGCCTTGTCTCCTAGTCACTCCATGCTCACCAAGTCCCCAGCAACTGAGACTTCCATTCATTAATGCAGTCAATCATTTATTTAACATACAGTTTTGAGTGTTTGCTCCTGTCAGCTTCGTGCTAAGTGCTGGGGCTACAAAGCAGTGACCACAGGTGAGGCTTCCAAACAACTTTCCTCACCTTTGCATGAGACGTGTCCCCAAACCTCTCAGGGCTGTTACCTGGGACATTTCCAACATCCCCATTCCTCCCCCTCAATTCACACTCACGCCATCCTAATTGCGTCCATTACCTTGAGTGTATCTCCAGCGCTCCACTTCACTCCCACTAGGGTGCCTACAATCAAAGTGGAAGAATTGGAACCCTTGCATATTGCTGGTAAGAATGTAAAATGGTGCAGCTGCTTTGAAAACAGTCTAGAAGTTACTCAAAATGTTAAACATAGAGCTATCATATGATCCAGCAATTCCGCTGCTAGGCATCTACCCCAGAGAATTGAAAACATGTTCATGCAAAAACTTTCATACAGATGCTAATAGCAACATTGTTCATAGTAGCCAAAATGTGGAAACAATCTAAATGTCTATGGACTGAAGACTGGAGAATCAAAACAGGTTATATCCACCACGGACTATTACTGAGCTGCAGAAAGGAAGGAAGTACCGAGCATGCTACTATGTTGATGAACATTGAAAATGTTATGCTAAGTGGAAGAAGCCAGTCTCAAAAGACAACATTATTTTACAATTCCACTTATGCGAAATGTCCGGAATAGACACAGAAAGCAGATTCGTGGTTGCCAGAGGCTAAGGCGTGGGGGAAGAAAAGAATGACCACTAATGGATATGGGATTTCTTTCTAGGGTGATGAAAATTCTTTTTAGAGTGACAGAAATAGGCAGTGGTGATAGTTGCATAACTTTGTAAATACACTAAAAACCAAGTATACTTTAAAGAGGTAGATTTTACGACATGTGAACTATATCTCAAAAAAAGAATTAAAAAAAAAAAAAAACCTCCCCATCCCTCTGCCGTAAGAAAACAAGCACGTAGCTGGAGAAGCGGGGCTGACTAGTTTGCTTCCTGACTCCCCTGGCATCAGCCCAGACTATGAACTCCCTGGGAACTCGGGAGCTGCATGCTAACACCCTGCTGTCCCCCTGCAGGGAGACCCTGACAGCCAGGCTGGGGAGGGGCCACCTTGCCAAGGACCTGCTGCTGGCAACCATCTTCGCCTCCACTCCACTCTGCCCCGAGTTCATTGCCTGACAAGGGAGCCACGTTGGACACTGGGCATGTCCTTGGGAAGGACACTGGACTGGAGGCCTCAGCAGTGTCCTGTCACCAACTAGCTTCGCCTGACTGTGTGATCCCAGGGGGGAGGGAAGAGGAGCCCGGAGCAGTCATCGGTGCCAGCGGAGGTGAATTTTATCATGACCCTTGGCCCCATCAGAGCCATCACACCTGTGTGGACGAGTCACCAAGGGGTTTAGAATCAGTTCCTTTTCATTTTCTATTTTAAATTATTCTAGTGACTCACACTGTAGTTAAAAAAGCAACCAGGTGGAATTTTCTTTCATGCAGAAAAACTGGGTAGAAACACCAGGGAGTCCTCAGCCGGGTCACTTTTCTAGGAAGCCAGTTAACAAGACCCATCCTCCTTAGAAGTCACTAATGCTTTTAAGTGGCATCTCGTCCCTTCCCATTAGATGCATCGTCTTCATTTTTTTATTCTCCAGCTCTCGTGGGAGCTACAGAAAAAACCCGGTTCCCACATTCCCAAGGTTACGGGCTCAGTGCTCTGCGACAGCATTTCTGCTCGGTCCCTCTCAAAGACGCCACGGCCCCTCACTGCTGAGAATCTCCCTGCCCTTCCGAGGCTGGGAAAACCTGGTGTTGTGGGGAGGGTTGGGGTCGAGGGACAATTCTAGCGGCTGCCTGGTTTCCCTGAGTAGAGTCGAGTCCTGGAGTGTATCCGGGCCCAGGCTGAAGACAGGTGGGTGCTGTGGTGACAGGGGCTGTTTCTGAACCTAGGAAATGACAGTGTCAAGAAGGACCAGCAGGGATCCATGGAGACCCCCAAGCCCAAGGCTGCTGTTCCCAAGTGGAACTCGGCCAGGTCGGGGGAAAGAATGCCAGGGAAGGGCTCCAGCCCCACATAGGGAAGCGTAGCTGCCCTTGGACTCTGCCTTCCTCCCAGGCCACCACAGAGCATCCGCAGGGACACCTGACTGACACCTGCTAGCAGCTGCAGCACCCAGGGGAAAGGGCCCGGTGGGAGGATGGGGTAGCCCAGGATCCTCACTGAGCTCCTGTGAGACTCTGGTCTTGGAAATGAACTTCCCAGCATCAAGGGGCCGTGTCTATAAGAAAAGCATGTGTGTGCATTACGCACCTTGTACACCTGATTTCCTCACCTCGCAGGGCAGGTGAGAAGACCAAGCAGCATCACAAATAAGAAACACGCTAATAACCCAGAATGCCACACAAATCAAAAGGAGTAATAACAAGAGGGAAAAATGCATTCCTCAAAAAGAGTTTTTCAAAGATATAAGAAAATCCTTGGTGTGGACCCAGTCCCTTCTGAGTGTTTGTGTATCCTAGAAATTTCTCTATTTCTGGATGCTCCAGAACAAGCTTCTAGAAGACAAAGCCTACAGATACCCAGACATCCAGCTGAGTTATTACAGTTTTAAGACTCATCCTTTCCTCAAACATTTATGAAGCACCTACTGTGTGCTGGCCCTGAACCGGATCCTGGGCTATATGTATGAGTCACACGGGAGCTCCCTGTGCAGTGAGACAAATAGACATTTTTAAAAAGTACAAGCAGAGGACAGTCATGGAGGCCCTGGAAGGATGTTCAGGACTTGGGGAGGACACAACCACAGGCTGGGAGGTACAAGTGAGGAAAAGCTGCAGGGACACACACGAGCCTGTTGTTGGCAAGAGACTGAACTCTGGGGTCACACACACCTAGGGTTGAATAACCACTTGTCTGGTTTGGGTGATTTGGGGCAAATGATCCAAACTCTCCTAGCCTTGGTTTACCCATATGTAATAGAAAAATAGCATTGTCTACCTCATAGGACTGTTGGGGGAATTAAGTCAATAATGCACACAGGTGCATAAGATGGTGCCCGATACACAGTAAGTGCTCAGTAAATGAAACCTGAGAAAGAATGCTGCATTGACTATTGCAAAATGGCTTCAGCATTCCCCCTTGGGACTGGAGGAGAGAAGAAATGCTGGGTAAGGAAAAGGCATGTGGTCAGGAAATGCAGATGCCCAGTGCCCTTGGAGAATAGTGAATTGTTCAAGGAGACATCTTCCCGGACCCCACCTCGCTACCCGCCACCGGGCTTCTGTTTGTTCAGTCCTCACTCACAGAAGCCAACAGCATGGCACCTGCCACACTGACCTCTGCCCCAGGAAGGCTCCCCCAGGCCTCCGAGTTTGTCACCCACTTGAAGGCAAACTCCCCGTGGGCAGGAGCCGTCTTCTTGACTCCATTCGTCCTGCCTGCAAAGGAGACTGGGCCGTGTCTCTCACCAAACAACTAACTGGCTTCAAACCCAGGTTGGTTCTGCCTCGGCTCAGCTGGTGCGTGTGCCCGAGAAGTCCCACCGCACAGCCTCGCCCGTCGGCTCCGTGAGCAGGTGGCCTGAAAGCCACGTAATGTGGTCCAGCAGGTGCTGTCGGAGGAATGTGACCAGGTGGGCGAGGGGTGCCTGAGAGGTGGCAGGAGGCAGGGCCTCCCCACACACACACACAAAATTCTCCTTCCTTGCAATGTTCGTGGCATGAGAGACTGTTTAACCGGTGAATAACTTCCCTGAAGAAATTCTTCTGAGGTATTTCGCCATCACCAGCTAGTACTTCTTGGCAGCTGAAGCGGCACCCACGGCCTTGTAGGAACAGGGCATGACTTGTCACCTCCTCACGCCCCTGCAGCCTCCACCTTCCCTGGCCCATATTTCCCTCCCCTCCCCCGGGCACCCCTGGGACAGCTCACTCTTGGGCAGCTTCTTCAGGTTAATACCAGACAGAGGAGTGGTGGCCAGCTAGCCCCTTGTCAGATGCGAGGGCCCCGGGACAAATGGCCACCAGCTGCCCACCAGCGGCTCACCTAAATGCCACACCCCGTCTCCTCCCCCGGGAGCCCCTCCCACTCCATTGCACCGGGTGCACTTAGACACAGTTTTAAAATCTGTTGAATAAATTACCACTTCTCCATGACCTGACAGTAGCCAGAGATAATCTGGGGCTATTTAGCAGGCTTGTTTACAACTCATATAATTCTAGGTTGTGCAAACCCAACAAGTTAGGTAAGGTGTCGACCTTCCCTCTGTTAATGGCATAACTTGTATTCACAAATTATATGTCATTGATCCAAAGATGTTGCAGATATTTAAGACACAAAGAGCAGGCCTCTTCCCTCCTCCTTCTGGGAAATTAGCTCCAAGGAAATTACCGTGAACCGTGGGCAGAAAAATTAGCACAAGTCTGTTCATGGGTGTGTGTTGTTTATAATAACAAAAACTTTAGAAACAACCTACCTGCACAACAATAGAGAATTAGTTAAACAAATCTTGGAACATGTAAACATGGAGCTACCATAATATTGCAGGAGACGACATAGCAACATGGGGAAAATGTTAATCAGCTGTGGTTAGATGCGGGAGAAAAGGTAGGTTACCAAGGAAGAGCTACGGTTAATTCCATGAAAATGTTTTATATAAATATATTGACTTGAATAGTGCTTGGGAGGTAGGTGTGTGCTCTGCAGGCAGACAGACAGGTTTAGGGTTCGAATCTTCCCAGCTATGTGACCTTGACTTACATAACCTCTCTCTCTCTATGCTTCAGCATCTTGTCTATAAAATGCAGAACATACCTACTTTATAGGATTGTTGCAACAATTAAAGAAAATTACCTCTGTAAAGTGTTTAGCATTACATATGACATAAAATAAATGTTTACTAAATGGTGATTTTTTTTGTTGTTGTTATTGTTGCCATGATACAGAAGTGGTTATTCTGGGTGGTAGGATTATAGTTATTTTTCTCTTTGTTTAATATTTTGTTGCTTTTGCTTGTCCACTTCATAGAAGGTACTACTATTGCAACAACCAAAACCAAATTTTTTTTAAGCTAATAAAGTTGCTGGGGAGGGAGGGGTAGTGGTTTTAAAGAGGGAAACTGGGAAGAATCAAAGGCAAGGCATGTGCATGACCTCGGCAGGTGAGGCTGAGGTGGCAGTTTGGAAAGGTCCTGCCACTCAGAGGAGAAGCTCAAAAGAGCGCCAGGGCTCCTCGGAGCCGCGGCAGAAATAGGGAACGTGAAGACAGCAGGAGAGACATGGCTCCAAGACTAATTCAAGCTACCTGTGTAATTTGTACCTTGCTTGAAAACAAGGGGTACATGCCGGCTCCTCCCTGCTCTGCTCTCCCCGCCCGCCTCGACTCCCACAGGAATCCAGGTGTCATCCCGGGGGTGGGGGGGCAAGAATGGAGAGGGGATGGGGGAGAGTTATTAATAAAGTGAAGGCAGAGCTGGATGAGGGGAGGGGCACCCCATCATGGTCCCCCAGGCTTAGGGGGAGGGACGCTGGGCATGTCCCAAAGAAAGGGAATGACCAGAAGCTAATGTAGGTCATGGGGTTTCAGAAAACCCAGATTCAACGGCCTTTGCCTTATCCAAGGGACCCACAAGGTCAAAGACACAGCCCCGAGGCTCCGTAGGTCTGGCCCGTTTGCTAGAAGTGCGCAAAGCCTCCCCTCCTGGGCCACCATTTCCCCACCCTCGCCACCCAGACTCGGAGCAGGTGCGTGGGACACCGCCAAGACTCTTCAGTTAGGTCACACAGGGCATGGCAGCGGTGGCTGGGGTGGGGAAAGAATGGGGGGGGCCTAAACCCAAAACCAGTCTCCACCTGGAGCCGGATGGAGTCCAGCGATAGGACCGGGGGTTCCTCCTTCTCACGGACAGGGAAGCAGCCACAAGCCAAACGCTGGGGTCTGCCCCAGACCTGCATGGGTGGGGGCCGGGCTTGGCTCTTAGGCAGGAAGCCCAACGACAGGGAACACCGTGAGGAGGCTGTCCCCCTCCCTGGGCTCTGAAGGAAGGCTGAGGAGGGGGGGCTGGCCTTCCTGGGTGACCGTGGGGAGGCCCACCATCCCAACCCTGGCCTGGGCCCCTTCATTCCCCAAAGCAGGAAGTCACCAGCACCTGAGGGGAGACCCAAGAGCTTTACATTCAAACCCCTGGCAGCTCCAGCCCGGCCTTCCAGTCCCCCTACCATCTTAGGGACATAAACAGGGAAGAGGACAGCCAAGGTCAAAGGGAGACCATGCTGGCTTTCCTCAGGGAAGTGCCTTGAAAATCTGCCTTTCCCCCACTCAGGAATGAGGGGGGCAGATCCGGGACGGGGAGGGGCCCCACTGTCCTAGGAGTTCCCAGCTTTTGCGGGGAGAGGGAGGAGGGAGGCTGAGCAGAGGCACATCTGCCTTGCAGAGTCTGATCTGGGGTGGGAGGACTTGCAGGTGGCATCTTGGGACAGGCAGCCCTGGCTGCAGCCGGTCAGCAATGTAGACCACCCAGGCCTCTAAAACCATCTCCCTGCATCCCACTGCTGAAAAATGAGCACAAGACTCAACTTCATACCTACTAGCATGGCTATAATCAAAAAATGGACAATAGCAAGTGTTGGCGAGGATGTAGAGAAATTGGACCCTCACACACTTGCTGGTGGGAATGTAAAACGGTGCAGCCCCTTTGGAAAACAGTTTGGTGGTTTCTCAACATGCTAAACATAGAATTACCGTATAACCCAGAAATTCCACTCCTAGGGATAGACACAAAAGAATGGAAAACAGGCACTCAAACAAGTACCTGTAACACACACGTCCACAACAGAACTATTTACAATCACCAAAGAGTGGGAACGCCCCAGTGTCTACCAAGGCATGAATAGATTTAAAAAATGAGGTATATCCATATGACAGATGTTATTCACTGTAAAAAGGAAGGATATTCTAATGCATGATACAACAGGGCTAAGTTTTAAAAACATTATGCTAAATGAAAGAAGCCAGTCACAAAAGGTCACATAATTCCACTGACATGAAATATCCAGAATAGTTAACTCTTTGGAGACAGAAAGCAGATTAGTGTTTACCAGGGGCTGCGGTAGGGTAGGAGCTAGGGAATGACTGCTTAATGTGTATGGGGTTTTCTTTTGGGGATGATAAAAATATTTTGGAACTAGCCAGAGTTGACGGTTGTACAACATTGTGAATGTACTAAATGACACTGAATTTTAAAGTACAAAAGGTTAATTTTCTGTGAATTTCATGTCTGTAAAAAGAAATGGATCATAGCCAAGAAGCTTCTTCGTGCTGGGCCGTGTGTTTCATCCAGATGATCTCGTTGCATCCTCGGAACGGGCCTAAGAGGAAGAGCTTTATTACCCCATTTTACTGATGAGAAAACTGAGGCTCAGAGAGGTGTCATGATTTTGCCAGGGCCTCATGGCTGGTGCTCTGCTAGTGGCAGAGCAGAGAGCTCCCTCACTGCACAAAGGCTGTCTCAGAATGTCCCAGAAGATCTTGAGAATTGAGTAAGACAGCTCAGCAGGAGTCTAAGGATGAACTTGGGGCTCTCAGTGACTCCATGCCGATTTGGGCTGTGGGGTTCTGGGAATGACAGTAGGCACCCGCTCAGAGAGGGACGCCCAGTGTTGAGCGTGGCCCTCTGAGCGTTGCCAAGGGCTTAGAGGGGGCTTGGAGAGGGCTCTGCCCTCAGGGAACCCAGCATCTTGAGTGGCAAACCGTCCCTGATCCTTCTTTCTTCATAAGAAAAAATTAACGAAACAACAGACACAAAGGACCCAGTACAGAGGTGAGCGCAGAGGAAGACGTTCAATGAACACGGGACCCTGTCCTTTACACACTTCAGTTCTGACTTGGTGTCTGTTCCCAGCTGCTCAGAGTCTAGACTGTCCCCATACTCCTGCCAACTGCCTGCACACCCTGCAGTTCCTGCCATGGAAACAGCTCAGAACAGAGGCCACTCAAGGAAAAAGAGCACTGGCTTTGATGCCACACACACTGAGTTCTCTGGGTCTTTGAAAGATGGATCTTCTCCTTCCCTTTCTCCACCTCCTTCTTCTTCACGGCTAAGATTTCTTGAGTACTTACTATGTGCCATGCACTGTCCCAAGCTCCTGAACCTGGAACTCTACCACACCCTTTGGCGTAGGATGGTGGTCACAGTGGTTGACTTGACAACATTCCATGTTTAATTGAAACCAGGCTTGGCAATCCCATCGCCCTTGCTGTCTTTAGGGTCATGAATAAGCATGGGACCCAATTCCAGCCAATGAGATGTGAAGAAAGTCTACTGGGTCTTCTGAAAAAGACTCCAGTAAGAAACGGGCCCTCCTCTTCCTCTGGACATTGTTCACCTAGATATGACGCCGGAGGCTGCAGCAATTATCCCGCCTCCAGCCTGGGAATGAAACTGATGTGGAGAGGGCAGTGCAGGGAGAGGGAAGGACATCACTGAGCCACTGATGACAGTGGGCTAGAACTTTCCAGTTATGAGAGAGAACATACTTACAGCCAAAAGGACTGTAACTGACACAGATAAATAGCACAGATGAGAAATCTGAAGTGTAGAGAGAGGTCCAACAACTGGCCTAAGATCCCACAGCTGGAGGGGCTGGGATTTGAGCCCAGAGCCCCTGGCCCTAGGACTCCAGCCTTCACCATCGTGAGATGCTGCCTACCCCATTGGAGTGTCACCACTACAAATAAGGTGCCTAGCACCAGTGCGGATAAAAATACCTGCTCTTTAAGAATGAATGAATGAGACAACAAAGAACCCAGCACAGAGCCGGGCACAGAGGGGGATGCCCAGTGAACCCGAGATCCAGTCCTGCCCGTGCTTCAGTTGTGACTATTAGTGCCCATCTATTCCCAGTGGCTGAGTCTAGACTCCACACTCCTGCCAACTGCTGTCTCTTGAGAGCACAGGTTTCCAAACTCTGGCCCCAGCCTTCCTACTTCAGGCAGGCCTCCTAGATTTAGCCCCTGCATTCCCTCACCCCACCCCAGCAGCCTGCTCTCCTTCCCACCTGCACTTCAGCACTCTTGGAATAATCTCTTGCTATCACCCACACAGCAGCCAGAGGGATCTTAGAAAAGTTAGATTGCGATCACAGCACTCCCCTGCCAAAAACACTCTTGCTTCTTCCCATAGAAGTTGGAGTAAAACCCAAACGTCCAGCCATGCCCTAGCAGCCCCTGCGTGTATGGACCCTGCCTGCTGCCACCTTCACCTGGTGTCCAGCTCCTCCTTCCTCACGCCACAGCGGCCACCGGCCTGTTAGTTCCTCGAATCTGAAAAGCTCGTTCCTAGCCTAGGCCTTTGTCACTGCTGGTCCTTCAGTGAGACCAACACTCTCCCCACAAGCTCTGACCATGTCGGCTTCTTCACAGCGCTCAGGACTCCTTGGAGAGGACTTCCCCGGGGCCCGTCCTGTCTCAGTCTCTGTCACGGCATCTGTTTATTTCTCTGTAGATGTCACATGCTTCTCTGACATATTTTCTTATTTGTTTAACTATTTCTTTCGTTATTTTCTATTGTCCCCATAGAATGTGCACTCCATGAGATAGGGGACATGTCGGTTTGATTCACCACCAAATCCTCAGCACCTGGAACGGTGCCTGGCACACAACAGGTGCCTGGTAAACCTTAGCGGAAGGGATAAAACTCATGTCCAGATGAAGAGTTGCCATATTAGAAGCAGCACTCCTTGAGGAGAGGGGCGGTTACACTTGCTCTTCTCTTGACACACCAAGAACCTTGCAGTTGTTAGAATGTGCTTTTTCTCAGATTTGCCATGAAAAGTACAGACTTTGAGTTCACACATCAGGTCTTCAAAATGTGCCAGCTTCTCAAAATGTGACATTGAGCAAGTCATTTAACCTCTCTCTGTGTGCCTCAGTTGCCCTCACTGTCAAATGAGCACAGTTGCTTTCATGGTGTTAGTGTGAGGAATAAGTGAAAAAAAAATCCATTCGCACTCAGCGTAGTGTCTGCATACAGCAGGCACTAGATACAAAAGAGCCTTGTCTATTTGCTGTATCTGAATGTAAGAGAAAGCAGGGCAGGGAGGAAAGAAGGATGGAAAGAAGTAAGGGAGGGATGAAGGGAAGGAGGAAGGTAGCAAGGAAGGGAGAAAGGGAGGCAGGGAGGGAGGGAGAGAGGGAGGGCGGAAGGAAGGAAAATCCATGCATGTGCATCTTAGCTGTAGGCTCGGTGACAGCACCGTCCCTGCCTATGGGTCACTCAGAACATCATTCCAAGATGGCTCCTGCCCCAGGGAAGGAGGACGCAGGGAGGTCTGGGTAGGCATCTGCCTAAGCCCTGCCTCACTTCCAGGGGATTCCCTAATAGGCTCGGGCTGTGCTGGTGCCCGGCAAATAGCACCTCCCCCAGACTTAATCTAGGAGTGAGCTTTGAGAAGCAGAGGGGCGGGGTGGAAATCCACTCTGGGTCAGAGAACCTCCACGTCCCCAAAGCCCTCACTGCTGTGGCAGCTGCTGCCAGGGAAACGCTTCATGCCAGGATGAGTTGGGTCTTAATAGCTGCTAATTGGTCATGAGGCGAATGGGGGAAAGGTATTAACGAGCAAACCATTTGGCTCCAAGTGAATGGACCATAACCCAGAAGGATTTTATCGGTCTGTCTCTGCTTTTTAAGAGTTTTCATTAAAGGAGTGTCTTGGTACTAAAATGGTCCACTGGGATCAAGGATTTGTGATGATGGGGGGAAGATCTGAGGATTACAGGATTCAAACTCCGGCAATCCACCCCTCCCCCATCTTCCTGTCCTCCTGCGGAGCTGGGGTCACCCAAGGTCCAAGATGACCCCACCTGCCCATACTGTCTCAGGATCTTCCTACCCACCTCCCTGACCTGCCAGGTGGAATTATCCGCACTCTAACAAAGGAAGCCACCCTCGTTTCTAGGCGGGCTTCACCCCAAATGGTCAGAGAACAGGGGTGTTCTCTGTAGCTGAGAATTACCACATCTAGCATGCATGGATTAACCATTTTCTTTTTTCTCCCTTTTTAAATGTTTTTTTAGAAACATATCAACTCATTAAAATTCATACGATACAGAAATTTATAAAGTAGGAAATGAAATATACTTATTCTCCCCCATAATCTTACTCCTCAGAAATAACCACCATTAACAGTTTGACATGTAGCCTTCCTGATGGATGGATGGACAAATCTCACCTTTTATAGTAAGTATTTCAGGGGTAAGGAATATCCAAGCACATAGCACTCAGTGTAATAAATAAAACATAGTAGACAAAATTGTTCCTCCTTGGATCATTCCCTCCCCCACTCCCCAAAAGTAAACTACGTCCAGCAGTTGTCATTTCTATATCCTCTTATACTTCTGCCACATTTATTTGTATCCATAAACAATACATAATATTTTTCACATAATGTTACCCTTGACAGAAAGAAGTAGTATCATAATGAATGCAGCCTTCTGCAACTTGCTTTTCCCCATCAACATGGTTTCTAGATTTCCCCCCATATTGTTATATTGTAGCACTATTTCATTCATTTTAACACTGTATCATATTTCACTGTCATCATACCATAATTTGTTTATCCATTCTCTTATTGAGAAATATTGGGGTTGTTCTGAATTTTTCACCTTACAAAAGTGCTACAGTGAACGTTCTTGCACCAATCTCCTTGAATACACCTATACAGGAGTTTCTCTGGCACACAGAGCTACAGATGAAATGTCTGTGTCATGGTGTGAGTAGCTTCAACTTTACTAAACGTTGCCAAATTGTTCTCCAAAACGGCTGCACTCATTTGTATTCCCACCATTGAATATAAATTGGTACAAACACTTCAGAGAGCAATTTCCCAATATCCATCAGCGCATGATAGTTTCTGTTGCTGCACATCCTTACCAACACGGTATTGTTAGACATTCAAATGTTTGCCAATATATTGGGGTGAACTGATATTTCATGGTTGTTTTAATTGTATTTTCATAATTACTAATGAGATTGAGCACCTTTCATATGTTTACTAGCCTTTCCAGTTTTCTCTTCTGTGAATTGCCTATTCATACTCTTTACCCAATTTCAACACATGCGTAGGTAGATAGGTAGATGTAAATAGTTCTTAAAGCAATTTATAAAATAGTATACCAGAAAATATTTCCTGACATATAATAAACATAGGTAGTCCATATTCTACATATTCTTCAACATGCTTTTTTTACTGTTACTATAGTTTGCATATCTTACCGGACTAGTACTTTTTCATTTGTTTTGCAATTGTGTTTTATATATATATATAAACACACACTCTGATTTATTAACTATCCCTCTATTGATGGATATTTAGATTTTTCTTATTTTTTCCATTATATATAATGAATATTTTGTAGCAATATATTTTCTTATAATCACAACTGTTCCTAATTTTCAGTGAATTATAAGTAGTGATATATAACAAAGAGAAAAATAGAATGCAATTAAAAAAACAAATAAATTCAACATTCAATCTCTTCTAGACTTAATTTCTCTTCTTCTTCTTCTTTTTTTTTTTTAAACAATTCAAAAAGCACCCTGAGAATAACCAGTTTGGAAATATGTTTCGTAGATCTACTAAAGCTAAACATGTTTTAATCCAGCAATACCACTCCTGGGTATACATCCAACAAAAATAAACTTATATACCCAGGAAAAGACATGTATGAGAATGTTAACATCTTTATTCATAAGTAACTTAAAATTGTGCACCAGTAGACATGTACAATAACATGGATGGATCTGAAGACATGGTGTTGAACTAAAATGAAGATGCTGGACACAAAAGAGGACATACTGTATCTTTCCATTTGTATGAAGTTCAGGAATGGGCAAAACCAGGATAATGGTTCTACCTAGAGGGTAGAGTATTTTGGGAAAGGGGCACAATGGAGCTTTCTGGGGTGTTGGAAATGTCCTCTGTCTTGATCTGGGTTGTGTATATATTTATAAAAATTTGCTGAGTTTTACCTTTAAGAGCTGTATACCGTAAATTTGTTGTACCATGACTAAAAATTGGAGAAAGGGAGATGTTGGTCAAAGGATACAAAATTTCATTTAGACCGGAGGACTAAGTTCAGGAGAGCTATTGTACAACATGGTGACTATAATTAATAGCAATGTATTGTATATTTGAAAAGCATTAAAAATAGATTTTAAATATTCTCACCACAAAAGAAACAACAATGGTAAGTATGTGAGTAACGGATATATTAATTAGTGTGATACAGTCATTCCACAGTGTATGTGTGTGTGTGTGTGTGTGTATGTTGTACACCACAAATACATACAGTTTTTATTTGTTGATTTAAAAATAAAAATAATTTTTTTTAAAAAAGCATAAGTACAAAAAAAGGTTTTATTCTGAAAGAAACAATCTTATCATTTTAACTTTCTGCTTGTTTGAGTTCTGCTTAAGTGAAAGAAAGGAAACTGATTTTATTGAGATCCTGCTAAGTGCTAACCACTGGGATAAGCATTTAATGATTTTTATAACTACCCCAATGATGAAGGTATGATTGTTCCTTTGTTTACAAATGAGGAAACTGAAGCATGAAAAGTTTGGGTAACTAGTCGAAGCTCGTGGAACCATTCTGACTCTATTAATAACCATTTGAATTATAACTGTAATAGCTGGCATTTATCAGGCACACTATGGGCCAGGCATTATTCTAGATGATTCACCTGTGCTATATCATGCTATCTGCAAAATGATTCTATGGGACAGGCGACATTATTGTCCCTATTTTACAGGCAAGGAAAGTGCAGCACAGCAGGTCACTTCCTCCAGGTCACATAGCCAATAAATGGAGAAACCATGATTTTCCCATTTCTCTAGGACACAAGCCCCAGTTCTGACTCTTGTCCCCCAAGACAGTGTGTGGAATGGGTCTTCTGCCACATGTCACTGGGGGTGCTGCGTTTCGGTAACCTGGACAAGTGTTGGCTTTGCTTCAGTGTCTTCGGGCGGAAGCTTGTGTTTATTTGTTGACTTGTTTTTCACACTCACACATCTGCTTAGAAAGTTGGAAAACAGAGCCATGAAGCATCCAGCCCAAACATTCCAAGGTAAATTAGCAGGCGGGTCTCCCCAGGGCAGAGGGGCTCAGGCAGGGGAGAGAGAGGGGCGGCGACAGGAGGATTCCCGCACTGTCCCAGACCCCAGGGCCCCTGGCACTGGTGATAAACTAGCAGCAAAAGGCTGGTGGCTACATGTTTTTGCAGAGTTGGATATCACCTCAGGACCCATTTTAATGGGAAATACAGCTTGACAGGGATAAACTCAGGGGTTTATGAAGAAATGGTGGGCTAAGTCAACAAAAGCCCTTAGCCACTCCAGGCAAGGACGAAGGGACAAGGAGGGGGTGAGAAGGGAGGGAAGACCCTGACCCACCCCAGTGTGCTGTCCAGCATAGGTCTGGCCAGTGCCACCAGCCCTCCTCCGCATTGCTCTTCCCCAGCCCCAGGGCTCACCTCAGGACACACCCCCACCTGCTGCCAGCTAGCAAGTCATTTCCCCAGAGGGAGGCAAAACCCCTAGGGACAAACATCCGCAGCCCTCGAATCTGCCCCTCAGAGAGCAGAGTAAGCCACAAGGCACAAGCCCCTGTTCCCATCTCAGCAGGGTGAGTAGTTTCCCACAGGGGCCTAGGGGGGGAGAATTCAGGCCGGGAGGAGAAGAAAGCAGGCCACAGTGCAGCCACAGGGACCCTGGGCTCATGAACAAAGAGCAGCAATAATAAGCTCAGCCACCAAGATTTGGGAGCCTACTATGTTCCAGGCCCTTTCCAACATATCACGCCAACCCCTTTGATGAGCCTGCAAGGGATGGATGTTAGCCCCGTTTGACAGAGGGGTAAACTGAGGCTCAAAATTGGTTAAGTAGTCATTTGCCCAAAATCTTGGCCTGGCTGACTCCAAAGTCCCTCATCATCAAGCCCACAGACAGGGGAAGAAGAAAGAAATGAAAGAGGAGGTAGGAGAAGCAGGTGCGTTGATGCCATGCTTTGTATACAGTAAGCACTCACTGAGTATTGACTGTTACAACTATGAGGGTTAACATGACAATGTACACCAGTGAGAGTTCAGACTCCTGATCCTTTCCTGTGGAGAGGGGCATTCTGAGCCAAGCTCGCCTGGGGTCTCTCCTCACCTGCACCAATGACATTTCCAGGAGAAACAGTTGCACACTCACTCAGACTTCCCCGAGAGTGACACTCTTCCCGAGAGTGAAGAGTCACACTGCCCTGAGAGGCCACTGACAAAGTGGTGCAGGGGTGGGAAGCTTGGGGTTTGGATCCAGCTGTGCTGATGCCTGCGGAGGCTGAGAATCCCAAAACGTGGAAGAAATGGGTCCTGCAGGCCAGTTCGGCTTGAGAAGGGGACGTTTCCTGTGACTAGGGACGTTAATAACACTGCCCGGAAGGCTTCTGGGTGTCAGGAATGGGCCCTGGGGGTTCCAGTGCTGGTAATTTATTAATAAGAAGAGCCAGGGTCATTGAAGGCCTCCATTTGTACACACCCATTCAAGCCCCCTTTGGTGGCCAGGGGTGTCATTCAGTGGCTGTATTGGAAGAGTCAGCCACAACTTCTGCTTGTTGTCCACCCCAGGCCTGGGTGGGCCATGCATAGTGGCAGCCTGGAGTCCCTGGCAAGAAAGACTTTGCTCCAGTCAGTCCCCAGAGGCCAGGACCTGGAGAAACAATACCAGACTCTTCCCTGGAGGTGAAAACGGCTTTGCAATTCCTCCAGTGTAAAGAAGGAAGCCCTTTTGGGAACATTATTGGGAAAGAATTCTGAGAATACAAAAGAAAAGCTTCTCAGAACAGAGCTGGCAGAATTGTTAATAGTTGGCACTTCCAAGTAATTATTTACACACAGCAAGGTCATTTATAGCCACAGGATCGCACCTATCTGTCTGCGGGGTGATTTTCAGTTCAGAGCAGGTGGAGTCTGGACCCTGATTATACTAGCTCTGCAGCCTTAGGCCGGACATGTGGCCTGACTGAGCCTCAGCCTCCTCGACTGCTCCCGTAAACCGCCCTCCCTCTGTTTCGCCCTCTCAGTGACTTGCAGTATCAGCCATCGAGCTGCCCACGCAAGAACTCTGGGTTATGAAAGATTCACTCCCTGTGGGGGGATTGATGGCCAAAATGGCCCAAATTTCTCAGCTTCCCTGTACCCATTCCCTTGCCCCACCAAGAGGTGGAGTCCATTTCCCCATTCCTTGAATCTGGGCTGGCCATGGGACAGGTTTTGGTCAATAGCATGTGGCTAACTGCCACGTCCCACTCTTTTTGCATTTCGCTCACTCCCTTTCACCTCTGCATTTCCATGAGAGTGTGCCGGGCTGGCCTCCTGGAGGCTGGGACAAGTGGAGCAGTGCTGAGTCTACCTGACACCTCGGACTTGTGCACAAGCCATCCAAGATGAGCAAAGCTCCTTGCTGGCCCACGGCTGAACACAGACCAGCGAGTGAGCCCCTCCAATGAGCTCAGAGCAGCAGACCCACCCACCTGGCCAACCCATAGACTCATGATCACAGATAAATGCTTGTTACATGCCACTGAGGGCAGAATCACTGTGGCCATAGACAACTGATACATCCCTCCATACTCGATCAATCACCAAATTGACCCACGGTTATTGAAAGGCCAATGTTGGAGCCAGACCTCCTGGTTTCAAATCCATCTCCACCCCTACCCAGCTGTGTGACCTGGGATGAGTTATTTAATCTCTGGTGCCTCAGTTTCCTCATCTAAGAATGGGGATTGATGGTAGAAGAACTTACAAGAAGAGTTGTTGTGATGATTAAA
>CM052442.1:93335706-93412117 GCA_028533085.1 Varecia variegata | reverse complement strand
CTTCAGGCTGGGCAAGAAAGGAGCTTACCCAGCCGTCTCGTCAGCCATGACTAAGGCTTCCTGGCTGGGGCAATGGCCAGTGAACACAGCCCCAGGCAAAGAAGTGGGGCTGGGGGTAGCAGGAGAGGATGCAGAGGAGTCCCTGAGGTGCCCAGGGCCCAGGCCAGCGCTGGCCTTCTGGGGTTCAGCCGCCCCACCTGAAAATTAGGTGCAGACACCAATTCCCCAACTTCAGATATTCAAGTTCCAGCTTCATGATTTTGTCCTATCCATGCAGTATTCTCCCCTTACTATTTCTCCTTGCTTAATTAAATGTATTGCAAAGGGAAACTTTGTAGCAAGTGGATATTTGGAAATGGAAAACCACTATCCTTTGTCCTAAATAGAAGGCATCTATAGAGTAAATTTAATTTTTTAAAATAATGTTATTAAAGTCTGGTTAGATGCCACTGCGTACTAAAGCCTCTGGGCCTGAAGCCTGTTCTTTGTTTTTGTTTTTATTGTGGCAAAATAAATAACATAAAATTTACCATTTTAACCATTTTTAAGTGTGCAGTTCGGGCACACTAAGGCCATTGACACTGTTGCAGCATCGCGTCACCACCGTCCATCTCTAGAGCTTTTTCATTTTCCCAGACTGGAACTCCACACCCATCAAATACCAGCTCCCCACTCCCCTACCCTGACAGTGACCGCCACCCCTGGAAACCACCGTGCCAGTTTCTGTCCTTACGATCTCTATCTTTTAAAGAGAGATTAAGAAGAGTAGGAGAGCTGTTAAAGTCATATTAGCACCAAACCGAGACTCTCATTTTGACTTAGTTCTTACTGAAAGAGGGTAGAAAAATTCGCTGTATGGAACTCAACGACGTCACAATGTTACCCAGTGCCTCTCTGTACGTGGCCTAAACCCTTGGTGTTCACCCTGCAAGGTGCAAACACTCACAAGTGATTCCTACATTTCTCTGCTGAATCTGTGGTCTTGCAGCAAACACGTGATAAAATCTGAATCTAATGGGTGAGACCTCACTATGGCCGTGATTTCATTTAATCCCCCCAACAGTGCTGGGAGATAGGAATCTTTCCCATTTGAATGAAGAGGAAACTAAATAGCTCAGCAAGACAACAATTTAGCCCAAATGACACGGTTAGCCTGAACCAGGGCTTATGGACCCACCAGCATCCTCTACTCTTTCCATCCACCACACTGATCTCCACAGGCAAGACCCAGGAGAAGCAAAGCCAGAGAACGTGGGGAATGACAGGGACCCTTAACAAAGAGGCTGTTCTGTGGCTCTGTAAACACAGCTCACACTTCTAACAAGTCAATCAAAATAAATCAGAACAGTGCATGCCTGGGGAACACTGTTCCTGGTGCATAAATGGCACTGTCACTGTCTAGCCATGGAGCCACCAAGCTGGCCCTTTAACGAATGCACACATGAGATGCTGGCCACCCGAGGATGTGCCCCTCCGTACATCCCTGGGGACCCACCCAGCTCCGTTCCAGCCTTCACAAACGGCTGTGCATACTCACTCCACATTTGGGCACTTCTGCCCCCGTAGGATTCTGAAGCAAATGGGTTTGACACGTGCACAGAGCATCTCCCTCCCAGCTGAGCTCCCCTGTTTGCTGGTGGGTTTGAAGCATCCTCCCTGGACTGCTCACCTTCATATCATGTGTTTGTTTAAATAACAGTCAGGTAGAGACCTTAGTTAAATATCTTCTGAGATGCCAAGATTGGAAGCATTTCCCTCCACTGCACCCCACCCCTGGCAGCCGACGCTGTGTTTGCAGTAGCTTCCAGATCAGCTCTTTGGCTGGTCTCCATTTATTTGTGAGGCTAGGATGGATCCATATGAATACAGCTCGCACATTAGTAGGAGTCTCATGCATTTCCAGGCTGAGGGATGCAGCCAAGTACCTGGCCTGACCCCTCAGCTGCCGCGTTTGCTTTTTACCAATGCCCCCGTCCCCCAGCGAGAGGCAGATTGTATGCACTGTCCTCAGAGGCATCACGCTCACAGACACCTCCCAAAAGAGTTTTACATTTTCTTATTTTAAAAAATTGATCACTGCCTTTTATCTTCTTTTTAGGGAGAGCTTTCCTTGCTCTAATGAAACTGACTTTTTAAAAATGAGTCGAAGATCTAGGATTTGCTCAAAATGAGCTCACCGCCAGATGTTCAGAGAAGAAGTACTCACTGTCAACCTGTCAGGAGATCACAGGTGGATGGACGTGGCCCTCGGGAGAGAGAACCAGGAATCAGGCCCTAGTGTGAAGGCTCAGGGTGCCTGGCATGAAGCAATCTCCCTGCAGGTGTCTGGGGACTGGGGGAAGCCCCCTTCACATACACCTCCAGGGGCTGCGAGCTGGGATCCTGGGCTTGGACAGACCTGAGTCCAGGCCAGAGACCCCCTCTTGGGCCTCTCCAAGCCACAGTTTCCTCAGCTAGGTGTGAGGATTAAAAGAGAATCCACACAAAATGCAAACGGAAACCACAATAAGATATCACTTAATTCCAGTGAGAATGGCCTTTATCAAAAAGTCCCAAAACAATAAATGTTGGCATGGATGCGGAGAGATAGGAACACTCATACACTGCTGGTGGGACTGAAAACTAGTACGGCCTCCATGCAAAGCAACATGGAGATACCTTAAACACATACAAGTAAACCTACCATTTGATCCAGCAATCCCATTATTGGGCATCTACCCAAAGGAAAAAAAGACATTCTATAAAAAAGACATCTGCACTAGAATGTTTATAGCAGCTGAATTCACAATTGCAAAGATGTGGAAACAACCCAAGTGCCCATCCATACATGAGTGGATTAATAAAATGTGGTATGTGTATACCATGGAGTTCTACTCAGCCACAAAAAACAATGGTGATCTAGCACCTCTTGTATTATTATCCTGGATAGAGCTGGAGCCCATTCTACTAATTGAAGTATCGCCAAGAATGGAAAAACAAGCACCACATGTACTCACCATCAAATTGGTTTAACTGACCAACACCTAAGTGCACATATAGTAGTAACATTCATTGGGTATCGGACAGGTGGGAGGGGGAGGATGGGATGGGTATATTCACACCCAATGGGTGTGGTGCGCACTGTCTGGGGGATGGGCATGCTTGAAGCTCTGACTAGGGGGGGCGGGGGGGGGGAGACAATATATGTAACCTAAACATTTGTACCTCTGTAATATGCTGAAATAAAAAAAAAAAAAGAGAGAGAATCCATGCAAAGTTCCTGACACACAGTAATTGCTGGGTACTATGGCAGCCACTGTTGGATGCCTTCCCCTGTGCCTCCTGCCTTTTCTTGCTTGCTACGAGTTTTCTGATTTTGCTCGAGTGGCTGTGTGCCCAGTGCTCAGCCCACCAGGCAGGCTGGCTGCTGGAAACTTACTTCCCAGCCTGCCCTGCAGCTAGAGATGGCCATGGGACTTGGGGTTGACCCATGACACCTTGGAGAAAGTGTGCTGGCTGCTTGCAGAAAAACTCTTCCTGCCTGTAATCTGGAAGCCATTTTGTGACCATTCTGCAACAGTCTGAGAATGAAAGGCCAACACGCTGAGGAGAGCAGAGGAGAATCAGAAAGCCCGGGTCCTCGATGATGCACTTGAACTCTTCCCCAGAGCCGGAACTGCTCTTCTCCTGACCTCTCGCCATGGAGTGTGATTAAATGGCTGCATTGGTTCAGCCTGGCAGTTGGGTCTTATATTTTATTCTGTTATTTGCAGCTAAAAGCATCCCTAGCCATTGTTCCCAGACCTACGCACACCTACCTCCCTGTCTGGGACTCTGGGAAGAACCACACCAAAATGGACTTCCAAAGGAAGACCACCCATGTTTTCAAGATAATTATTTTCATGACTCAGTAGTTCCAGTGGCTCCGAGATACCAGGTCCAAAGCCCAGAGTAATCCTCAGCCTGGGCTGTGGTAGGAGCCGCAGGGGGTACCTGAGCAGGTGGGCAGGCTCTGGACCTCTGTGTGGGAAGCTGACCCCTTGCTCACCACCATCTGCCCCAGATGCCTTGATCCAGTGCCCTCCACAAGCCATTTACCCCCCACCACCGTGTGCCTCTGTTTCCTTGGCTGTAAAAATGGGAATCGTGATACCTACTACACAAAGTTGTTGAGGAGAACCTTCTCCAGATAGAGCCCCTTCTAAAGTACACAGAAGGGCCCCCCTGGGCTCAGAAGGCCTCCACCATTTAGCACCTGTTGACTCCTCTTGTCACTGACACGTGCCGCTGTGGCCTGCTGAGGTTTCCTGGGCTGCTGAGACACACCATGCTCTCCCTCCTCCATGCCTTTGCAAAGGCTGTTCTCTGCCTGGAACACCCATTCCCCTGGCCAGTCCCTCCTCTGTTTCAGCCTCAGCTGAAAAGTCACTTTCTCCTGGAAGCCCTTCTGGACTCCACTCACTCACACAAGTGTGTGCACACGCGCACACACACACACACCCTTTCTAAGGTGCTCTGCTCTGAGGTCCCGCTACCTGAGCAACAGCTGCCTTGCCCACGGGCCATGAGCTGTGGAAGGAGAGACCAGATCCCTCAGGCCCACCCTTGCACCTCCAGCCTCCAGCACAGCCCTGACACAGAGCAGGCAGTGGATAAGTACGTATTTGTTAAAGGAATGAACATTTCCACGAAGAGTTTAGCACAACTCCAGGCCTGTGACAGGCACATGAGATGTTCACAGCCACCAAGGTACAGCATAGTGCAACGGTTACGTGCCCCTCCCACAGAGCCATCCTGCCTGGGTCTGAGCTCCAGCTGAGCCACTATTAACTGTGTGACCCTTGGCAGGTCACTTTAACCTCTCTGGGCCTCTGTTTCCTCATCTATAAATGAGGATCTTCATAATAATCTGATATAATTGTTGTGAGAATTAAGTGAGTTGGTTAAAATATTTGTTTGTTTTTGAGACAGGGTCTTGCTCTGTCACCCAGGCTGGAGTGCAGCAGCCCTATCATAGCTCACTGCAACCTTGAACTCCTGGGCTCAAGAGGTCCTCCTGCCTCAGCCTCATGAGTAGCTGGGACTACAGGCATGCGCCACCACACCCAGCTAATGTTTTAGTTTTTTGTAGAGGTGGGGTCTCACCACGTTGCCCAGGCTGGTCTGAAACTCTTGGGCTCAAGAAATCTTCCTGCCTTGGCTTCCCAAAGTGCTGGGATTACAGGTATGAGCCCCTGTGCCCTGCTGAGTTGGTTAAAATAAAGAAACTGATATGTGGAAAGGGCTAGCTATTATTATTATTATCAAAATTATTATTAAGCCAGAGGTGTCCAAAATGAGGTCTGGAGCAGGTCCGCCCACTGGGAACTCCGTCCTCCAGGTTTCCTCCCTCACCCCCTGTCTGCCACCTCCCCTGATGCCCACTCCAGCCCCCTCCCCACCCAGCAGCTACCTGTGCGAGGCTTGCCCTCCAACTGCTCCTCAGCCTTCCTCCCCGTCCACAGTGGTCACAGACGCACTCGGCTGATTGATAAAGTCCCTATCTGGTCATTTACGATCTGGCTGCTGAAGAGGCAGCTCCTGCCAGCTCAAAAAGCAATTAATCTGCAAACAAGCTGGGCAACAGCAGGCCTGGGCATTGCAGTCTCGGGCTGAGGCCGCTCCAGAGCGCAGATAAGGCTGTAGTCGGCTATTTATTGTACATTTTAATTAAGTGCTTGTTAACGACAGTTATTTTAACAGTCATAAAATTACTGTTGTAATGCATTTTGTTGGAGGGAGAATGGAGGGGCCGCAGGACTTTATGAAAGCAACCACAGATTGCCTTCACTTTAAATCAAAGAATAAATTCTGAAGAGGAGGGACCGTGCTGAGGTCCGGGCCCAGACGCTAATGGTTATTTAATGCGCTCATCAGTGTTTGTAAGTCCCGAGCATACGGCGCGGACACCACAGCCTCCAAACCCTCTTTAACACTTATTTGAGATGACAGGAAAAATGAAACCGTTTGTGCTTTCAATGGAAAAGCAATCATTGGTACATTATATTCGCCTTGCCCTATCATGCTAATGCATGGTAAAAATGTCACCAAATGTATTTAAGGGCCTGATGGACTGTTAACGTTGGATTCCTGGTACTGGACTGATTAATAAAAATCTTCAATTTGTATGTAAATGCAGCGAGGCCTCATATCATCCGCATACCTGCACCCAGAGAAAATAATAAACTGAAGTTTAATGCCCCAATTATCAGCATTTATGGAACTCTTAAAGCAGCGGCGGCCGTTGAAGCAGGCGTGGAGGGAGACGATGCGGATGGTGACGATGCGCCTTGTGGGATGTGTGGGCTTCTCTCCGGGACCAGCATTGGTTCAGCTGGTCACGTCACAGTGTGGCACCTGCTGTCATCCGAGGAGCGAGCCAGGTGGTGTCTCTGGATGGTGAGTTGGAGCTGCCGGCGGTGGAGAGATGTTCCCTGCGGCGGCTCCTCTCTGGCTAACACCCCCTCCTTGCAACGCTGGGACACATGCCTGTAACTCTCCCCACTCTGATCTGGAGGAAGCACATTGAGGAGTCAGCCCACCTGCCACACAGGAGACTCATGCATGCTTGCAGGGACTCACATCTTGGTACAAACAGCAATGGCAACAAGCCACTTATTAGGTAGCTGTCTGTGTGTCTGGCCCAGGGCTGAGTACCTTACATATCCTCTTGATCCTCGTAATTGCCAGTGCCAGACACTGGCTCACTGTTCACCAAATCCACTTCCTTTTCCTCGTGGACGTGGAGCTAAACTACATTTCCCAGACTCCCTTGCAGTTAGGTGGAATGTTGCTTTAGCTCAGGCTGCTGAGAAGTGGATGCCATGATGGGACTGGACATGCCAGTGTTTTCTAAGGAAAGGGAGCAGGAGAAAGCATGGAGCACCTTCAGGCCACACGAGGTCCGACTCCTGTGGGAGCAAAGCAGGGAGAAGAGAGGATTGAGTGGGAAAAGTCTCAGACTGCCTCACACTTCCAAGAAAGTTTCTGCCAGGCCAACAGGAAGTCTTTGGGCCAGAGTTGCCCATTGGAGGTGTCCCCGTTCTGGCCGGAATGGGCCTGGCTCAGCACCAGGTTCAGTCATTGGCTGGGAGCCGCCCAGGAGAAGCAGGGCCTCCCTCCATGTGAAAGGGATGGTAAACCCAGGGGACAGCCACTGGCACTGCCATTCAGTTATGATTCCCACAGCAGGAGACCCGCCATGCCCTGTGGCTGAGGTCTGGCCAGTGGAATGGACAGAGGACCGCTGTGCGCCTCTCCTAGGCCTGGCCACACAGCCTCCCGCTGTGATCCCCAAGCTCCGCCTCTGCCATCAGCTGGATGCAGACAAGGCAGGAACCTTGAACCTCTGCTGAAGAAGCAGAGATGGAAGAAGTTCCACCCAGCACTTGAAGAAGAGCTACCCACCCGTCAGAAACACCCCTTTAGGACACCACTGAAGTAAGAAATAAGCTCTTATTGTGTTAAGCCATTGAGACTCAGGACCTTTCTATTATAGCAGCTGAACATTAACCCAACATCCACATAAAGCAAGTATTCTGGGCTCTGTTTTTCAGGCGAGAAAAGCGAATCCAGACAGATAAGTGACTTATCCAAAGTCATACACTGCAGATGTTGCATAGCTGGGATTTGGATGCAGGGCTATCTGACTCCACACAGCCAAAAACACAGGAACCAACCCAAAAATGTTTCTACCGCCCCTGTACTTCCCAGACATCGCAATGCTCCATTCCCCTGTCCAGGAAAGACACTGAGCTTCTCTTAGGGCTTCAGGAGGGCAGGAGTTTGTGATCTCCGGAGTGAAGAAAGGGTGGAAGGTCCATATTTGGGGTGGCAGAGCCTGTCCCCACTTGCTCCTCTCTCGGGTTCAGGACAGCCCTACAATCACACCAACCTCCTAGGCCACAGCCAGTGACTAAAAACTTCATGAGTATAAATAGGAACAATTATTATTTTGGAACAGAATTGGACAATATCAATTAACATTTTAAATGTAGGTTCTCTTTGATCCAGCAATTTTATTTCTTAAAACCTATCCCATAGGAATGCCAGCCCCAGGATGCAAAGAATGTTTGGAAACAGACTGCCTGCCCATTGTTTATGTAGCAAAATACTAGATGTAACCCAAGAGTCATCACTAGGGCCCAAGTTATATATAAAATATTATATATTCTCTTACTGATACATAGGGCATCTACTAAAAAGAATGGGATGGAGCTGTAGGTCTGTTTGGGGAAAATATATATTAAATGGGAAAAAGTTATAGAATATTATTATAACATGATTCCATTTTTATAATAAAAGCTGTTACCTTTGCTAAAACATGGAGAAATGCTCACCAAACTGTGAAGATTGGTTATAGCTGAGGGGCAGGGGTCTGATATCTAAAAGAATTATCATTTCCCATGCTATATATTTTTATGATGTCAGCATTGTTTCCAATAATCAAGAATTATTTCTATAATCAGAACAAAACTTAAAAATTCTTTCTTAATTCTCCTGGACTCCATGACCACAGGAAGCACAGTGAAGGAGTTGGATAGTGAGAGAGAGAGAGAGAGAAGAGGGAAGAAAAGCCTAGAAAAGGTGAATAACAGGCTCCATCTCTCCAGGGTCCCTCCAAGAGAGTGTGTGGAACACATCCCAAGTGGCCGCACTGGGGAGGGAGGAAGCTGGGGTGCTCCTGCTCCACCTCCCGGCTCTCCGCGGTTGAGGGCTGTTCCTGGAGGTGCCAGCAGCTCACCAGCCTGTCCCGCCTGGAGATTCAGCGTGCTCCTCCAGCCAGAAAGAGCCCTCAGGCCTGAGACGTGGGTGCCCCACGGAAGCTGGAGGTGGCCTCTAGTGTAGACAGTGGGGACGTGTGTGGGACACCCACAGCCTTTGCCGCAGCTTGCTTCTCATGCATTCTACTGCCTTCCACACAGTGCTGAGTCCCTGCTAGGGACACGGAAAACGATAAATAGATATCAAATATGTATTATGTATAGACACTTCAACTAGGCCAGGAACTCCCCTCCTCCCCCTCAAATAGGGGTGGGCTTTTAAAAAATCCTTTCTCTCAACTGTCAATAATATGCAGGACTCTAAAACAAAGACAACAGTAATATAGTTTGAAAAGGCCAATGACCACATCTGGGCAGCTGTTATGCGCCAGATACTCTACATACATGATCGGGTCTGTCCCTTACAGCCTGTGAGGTGCGTGCCATCAATAGCTGTGGTCTTGGTTGTGGTCTTGCCCATGGGTCTTGGCCGCCAGGCAGCCCGAGCATGTGTGTAGGGTGCGAGCAGGGCAGGATCCAGGATCAGCCAACATTAAAACATTTGATAGATGCTATTTCAAAAGTCACTGAAGTCAGCACTCGGGGAAATCTCAGGCCATTGTCGAATTCTCTTATACTTTACGTACCAGTTGTATGCTGAATTACTGTGTTCTGAGGCAACATTGGGCCTCTAAATACCTATAGGAGGCACGTGTAGGCCCCTGTACTCCATGGTCATTTCCACGTGGGCTCAGATCAGCTTCTTGCAGTCCCCAGTGGGCACCGCCTTGCCTGGACTCGGCCGTGCTCTTCTTGCTTCCTGTCCTGGGGCTTCCCTGACGCCGTGGGGTTTTCAGACCTGCACAAACCCACCCAGCACTCACCAGGAATGTGGACCCCAGGAATACAAGGGGGTAATGCCTGTGGGACCGCCCTGACCAACAGAGGAGGACACTGATGGGAAAACTCTCCCCCTTTCATCTCCCGGATGGGCAGTACTGAGACACGTTTGTGTCGCACCTCCTCCGTCACCCCCGGGCACCCCATGCCATCCTGCACATCGGCCGTGCCTTAGCATCTGCTTTAGGGGAGTCCGGGCTCAGACAAGGTTTTAATCAGAAAACATCAGAGTTCCTGAAGGGCTAGAGGTTTGAACTGGGTTTCTAAGTAAGAAAGAGAAATAGCTTGGCAGAGAGAAATGGGCCGGGGAACCCTGGAAAGACAGGGAGAAAAATTAAGCTGAAAGGGGACGGGGAAAGAAAGGAATAAAAACTCAATTTTCCGGGGAGCTCACTGGTTACCTCTTTCTAAGTTCCAAATTGCCTTCGCTTCCTCAGGATTCCAATCAAGGCTTCTCCAGAGGAAGCAATTTCCGCCAGGGCACAGTCTCCCACCCGCTGACCCGGGAGATGATCTCAAAACTTTCGCTAAAAGAACCCCAGCAGATGTTAGCAAATCAGCTAGAAAAAGAAAAAGAAAATCGTACCCACAAGTCCTTGTGCAGCCTTCTCCACCTGACCCTAATGAGAATGTGGCTGGGAGCCTTGGGACGGAGGAGGAGAGGGTCACGTCTCCACAGCAACACATGTGCACAAGCCAACGGAGCAACGACAAAAACACACGCAACTCCCCCTTTGCCCCAGCAGCTCACAGACAATAATAAAAGTTTCCCCAAGTTTTTCAACATGAATCATTTTAAGGAACCCCCCCCCCCAGCTGTCTGAGCCACCAGCTCTGCTCACCTGCTTCTCAAGGAGGGAGTGAGGACAGGTGTTGCCCACACACCACCACTCCCAGAAGGAGCCCGTGGCTCACTGCTAGCCATCACTGGCATGGTCGGGCGTGGTCACCGCAGCATGAGGTCAGGGCATAAGCAAGAGACGGAGCTGCTGACTGAGGCAACGACAGCCCCCAGAATGACAGGAAACTGAGTCCAGCCGCCTCTGTTTCCTGGGGTAGAAGGCGGGGGGGGGGGGGACCATTTGTTTCAATATTTTTATTGAAACATATATATATGCACAGAATAAATATAACATTTACCATTTTGATCATTTTTAAGTATACAGTTGGATGATATTAAGTACATTCACACTGTGCGGCCGACACTACCACTCATCTCCGGAATGTTTTCATTTTCCCAAACTGGATTTCTGTGCGATCAAACACTAACCCCCCACTCCCTGCGCTGAGCCCTTGGTAACCACAGGTCTACTTACTGTCTGTCTCTGTGGGTCTGACTACTCTAAGTACCTCATGTTAGTGGAATCATACAGTGTGTGCTCTTTTGTGTCTGACTTATTCTATTCAGTATTTCTCCATGTTGTGGCAAGTGTCAGAATTTCCTTCCTTTTATAAGGCTGAGTAATATTCCATCGCACAGATAGATCACACTGTGCTCAGCCATTCATCTGCTGATGAACACCTGGGCTGCTTCCACCTGTGGTTACCATGAATAATGCTGCTACGAACATGGGTGTGCAAATACCTCTTTGAGATCCTGCTTTCAATTCCTTCGCTTACACAGGGAGGGGACATCTCTGTAACTTCAAGTGGCCCCACAGCAAGCCTGGGGGAAGGAGGCAGGATGGTAGTGATGGACGTGGATTTTGTAGTTGGACACGACTGGTTTCAGATCCTGATTCTACCTCTTCCTCTACGTGGAACAAAATAATTGACACTTTTTGGGCACTTATCATATGCCAAATGTACTTCTAAGTTCGTCTACCTATTTTATTAGCTTATTTAATCTTCACAAGAATTCTGTAAAGCGAGTACTATTATTAACCCTATTTTACAGAGGAAGAAGGTGACACGTTAAACAGTCACCTGGATTTGAGTGAGTGGTAGAGCCAAGGGTTGAATCCAGTTCCAATGCCCATATAATGTTAATGATAATGACAATGATAATGACAACAACAATAAATAGGGGGAGGAGGAGGAAGAGAAGGAGGAAGCAAACACTCCTTGGCACTTAATCCAAGTCAGGCACCGTCATAGGATCCAAGTGAATTAACCCATTTAAACCTAACTACTCCCGGAGATAGGTTTACTATTTTCCCTATTTTACTCTCCGGGAAACTGAATTTCCAAGTGGCTCCATAACAGGTGCAAAGTCACATGGTGACCAAGAAGATGACCCAGGATCTAAGCCCAGATCCCTCTGCCAGCCAAGTCCATCTCTGTCTGTTCATTTGAGCATCAGTCTCTGTGCAAATCCCTCTGTCAATGACAAAGACAGTCTTGGCAGCAAGGAGCTTTCATGTTCTCCAGCCCTCCTGGCGTGTTCTCTGGCCAGAGCAGACATTCCAGGGACATCTGACAGGGAGGCAATAAGCTACGACATGTGGAAAGGAGGACGAGGACTCCTCACCCAGGCTGGAGATGAGGAACAGATCTGGGGTGGGGGAGTGAGGGCCCCTACCTCAGCTGCAGGGGAAGGGTCTCTCTGGGTCAGGAATTGGATCCACACCAAAGTGTTTTGAGAGTCACAAGTATAGATTAGAATCCTTTTAAAATTATACATATTTTTTGTATTTTTTGGACTCTATTTCTCTAAATGCAACACTGAGCTAAGACTGGGCCACATAGGACCCCAACTTATATTTGGGTTAAGCCAGTTGAATAATAAGATTTTCTGCACAGTCTCTGTGTGCCAAGTACTAGGTCAAGAAGCTCATGAGAGGGGCTGGCTTAAATCAGGAAATGGGGCTGGCTAGGGACACTTGGGGTTCTGGGAGTATTATGGTTTCTTTCTATTTCTCTTTTCACAAACCATGTAAAGGAATGCCAAGCCCTCCTTTGGTGGGGGTATCTGTCCTCCAAGCCTCTCCTCTGCCCACTCAGTTCCATGTGGCTCGGTCCTCCCCCACTCCTTGTCATCCCTCCTCACCCCCCGGGATCCTGATGGAAACTGCAGCCTCAGCCCCTTGTCCCTCATTCAGGGTGCCAAGAAGGAGTCTCCCACCGCAGCCCAGGCTTCCATAGCCCACTAGAGACCTCTGGGCTCCCAAGTTGTCCCTGGAGAAGGTTGATGTTTCTAACCAGTCCTTGGTTGCAGTGCAACAACATGCCTGCTTGTTGCCTCCAAATGCCACCCTCTCCATCCTCCTCTTTCCTCTTACCCAGTGCTATCCAGTCTTCCAGAAAATGTCTTTTAATTTTCTAATAGCACATATTATTTTTCTCCAAATTAAAATGATTTACATACCCATTAGACAAAAATTGGAAAGTACAGAAAAGGATAATGTAAATTAGCATCACTCAAAGCCCTCTGCCCAGGATCGTCATGGTTAGCTACCATCCTGGCAGTATAACCCTGCAAGAGTGCCCCATTTTACAGATGCAGAAACTGAGACCCATTCCCAAAGGTCACCCAAGTAGTAAGGGGCAGAGCCAGGATCCAGGGATGTCTGAATCCAGAGCCCTCGCTCTGCACATCTCCACTCCCATATCCTCTTCCTGACCCTCCAGAGCTCTAAACACTGGGGCCAGGTTTCTTGCGTGTCACAGGTGGAGCAGGTGCAGGGAGTTGGGCTGGAGCCTCCATCAGGACAGCAGCTGGGCGTGTGTACTCTGCTCCTGGGAACACACCCATCCCCACTCTGAGTGACCATTCACCAAAGAGATAGGAGATACTCTCTCCTTCTCACCCCACAGAGCACCTCCTCCCCCAGGCCTCATGTCAACATGAGGAAATGCCTGGTGCTACTACATGTTTGTCTTCTACTAGCCTTGGAGGCAGAGAGCAAAGCAAGTCTAGGGGAAAGGCACTGGAAACCTTCAGAGACAACTTGCTCTGAGGCTCTGCCTTCTCCCTTTGCAAGAATTCAGACAACGGCCTGAGCAACACACTGCTGCAGTGGCATCCTGGCTGTTTCAGGTCATAACCAATGACTCTGAAGGCCCCAGGAAGCATTCTGATGGCCAGGGTGTCCTGTCCAGGCTGCTCTGAATACTGCCAGATGCCCAGCATGCTCTCCTATTTCTCTTGGGGACAAATACTCCCTGGGGTACTCAGAGTGACCCCTTCCCTCCTACAACAATTTTACATCAAGGAACTCATTTATTGATGAGAACCTTAGGGAGGCATGTGCATGAGTGTATTGTACATGTATGTTATAGTGAGAGACAGAGAAAGAATATATATACACACATGCACACTCACATACATGCATAAATGACCCATATCTATGTCTATAATACGCTATTACTGTGCCTTAGCCCCTAGCACAGAGACCTCAGAAAGTAACATGGAATGAGCGAGTGATCAATCTGCCGTGTCTCCATGTGCTCTCCCTGCCTCCCCCAAACCCCACTGCTTTTGTCCTGCCCCACTATAGTCAGCATTCGGCTCAGTCACCAGTCCACATATACCACAAAACCTCCTGAATGCAGCCCATATGGCCTGATTCCTGCCTTTGGGGAATGTACAGTCTAGCTGGAAATATTTAATCGAATATAAACCATCTAACATTTTAGTAGATATATTTGTTGGGCCTCTTGGCTACAAGAAACAGAATCCCAGCTCAAAATGACCTAAGCAAATAAGGAAACTGTACAGATTTAATTGTATGGATTTCAGGCATGGCTGGATCCAGCACCTCTAGCACTGTATAATAATGCCCTCAGGCTCGTTCTCTCTCTCCCTCCCAACCCCTCCTGCATGTCTCAGTTCTGCCTTTCTCCGTGTTTCCTTCATTATCTAACTGAATCTTCCCCTTGTGGTGGCAAGACAGCCACCCTCAGCTCCAGGCCCATATCCCGCCAGTTCAGCTACCCCTAGCAATAAGGGAGTCTCTTTTTCTCAGTAGTTTCAGAGCACAAAACACAACAGCAACAGAACTGAGTATGATGGGACTAATTTGAGTCTTGTGCTCAATCTTGAGCCCGTCGCTGTGTCTTGTGGCAATAAAAATGCTCGTTAGCAAGGTCTGGGCCACACCCTCACCCCTGGAGCCAGGCAGGATCTGCATCCCCGCAAAACAAGACCTGAGGCTGAGAAAGATGAAAGTCCTCAAGAAGAAGGGGGTGCTGCTACCAGAAGCGGGAAGGGTCTTGGGCAGCACAAACAGCAGATTCCACTAGAGCAGGGACCAGCCACCCTCTAGTCAAACACTTCACTCACCTTTACTCTTTCCCCAGGTATCACAGCATTTGACATTCACAACCACATTGAAAAAGTGGAAACATGGGTGTTATTGGCCCCAATTTATGGGTGGAAAATCTGGGGCCTTGTTTGCAGATGCCCGGGGTCCCAGGGGTGTGCCTGGGACATTGGGTTCCCTGGGACACTGGGAACAGCCTCCTGGGCAAGTCCAGAATTTGGATTTTGCAGGAGTCTCAAATCCTCAGCAGCAGCTCTCTGGGCCTCAGCTGGACTCGATGCAGTGGCTGATCATCAAACCACAACGGAGATGACCTGAGGTCATAGACCAATGACCTGACCCAGGTCATCAGGCCCATCCGGTTCCCCAAAGCTACCCCGGCCAGGCCCTGTGCTGAAGGGTTAAACTTCCCCCTCTGGGGGCCTTGAATTACAAGGGCCCAGCACTTGGACACCTCTTCCTTTCAAGTGCTCTTCCTTCCTTCCTCCTGGTTAGCACAATGGAGAAAGTCCCCTATTATTAATGACCCAGGGGCCTCCAGGGATGGGAACCGCAGGATTGCTAAGCCATGAAGAGCCCACGTGCAAAGCAACTGCTCCCTTTGGATTCTGATCTGTTCTCACCGAAGCTCCAGAGCCAGGCTGAGAACTTGAAAGATGCAAAGAAATGCAGGTGAAGGGGCAGGGCCAGGGGTGGGGAGAAACTGAGGCCATTCTCATTAGTTAGCCTTGGGGCGGGGGCGGTTGCAATGCTGTTGCTCTGTTCCCCACCCCAGAAGAGATACTGGATATTTCATCTTCTCTAGGAACCTCAACAACCTGAGAGGACCAACTACACGACTGGCAGGGCCCAGTGTAAAATGAAAACTTGAGGCCCCTTGTTGGAAAATCATTAAGACCTTTAAGACCGCAACAGCAGAGCCTTAGCAAGCGCACAGGTGTGCACACTCAGGGGCTGGCCTGCTCAGCAGATACTTCCGAGCTTATGCATGACGTCCCCTCGCAGGCTTTGCCTGGGCTGGCTCCAGGACTCCCCAGCACTCGTTTTCCCATCTTCCTGTTTTATTCCTTTCATTTCCTTATAGTGTTCTGAACATAATTCTTTTTTAATTTGCTCATGTCCATGTTTGTATCTGTGTTCCCCAGGAGAATGTAAGCTCAGAGAGGGCAGGGACCTGGCCAGCCTCGTATGGCACTGTGTCCCTAGCACTCAGCATGTGGCTGGCCACACCCAGAGTGCTTGGCAAAGAAATGAGTGAATGAGCCCCTTGATCTTGCAGGATGGATTCCAAGGCTGTTGAGAGGGGCTAGTGCCATGCTGGGTCATGGTTTCCGCATCAGCCTCACTGTTTTTAGCTGACTCCTTTGCCTTATAGCTCTAACACAGTGACACCATGAACCCCTCACGGTTTGCCCTTTCAGCTCACTTTACAGGAAGAGGATATCCTGCAGAAATTAAAGAAAGGTGGGATGTTGAACAAAACCCCATAAATAAGCCTCTGGCAAGCCTTGATGACTCTGCCTTCTACCAGGTCCAAATGTCATGTTTTATCTCCGGTCAGTGGCCAGAAAGAGAAATCGTCTACAAAACCCCCAATTTCATTCCCCACCACCACTGCTCGATGTCCTGAAAACACTGCAGCAAGCTGAGTGGCAGCATCTCCTGAGGCTGAAAACATGCCTCCCCTCTGATCCAGCAGTTCCAATCCTAGGGACACGCGCAACAGAAACGTGCGTGTGTCTCCTGAAAGGCACACGCCGAAATGCTCCTAGCATTACTGTTCATGAAAACTACCCAAATGCCCATCAGCAGGGGAACAGACAGATAAATTGTAAGTGGGACACTATGTCATAGTGAGAACAAATAATCTCCAACCACATGCAACAATACGGATAAATCTCCCACACATAATGTTGAGAGGAAGGTGCCAGAAAGAAAAGAATACCTACTGAACGGTTCCATTTTCATAAAGTACAAAAATAGGCCACACTAATCTCCGCTGCTGGATGTGGCAGCCATTGGGGGTGAGGGGGTGGCTGGGAGGGGGCTGCCACGAGGCCACCATCGTCTGTCTCTGGGTCTGTGTGATGGCCACGTGGGCGTTCTCACTTTGTGAAAATGAATGTGTCCTATAGATACATTTGATAGATGCATTTCATGTACGGATAGTATCCTTCAATAAGAAGTTAAAAGTTTTATTGAAAAAGGAAAACCCCTAAATGTCCGGCAAGGCATGAGTGGTCAAGACCCGGGTGACCCCAGGGCTGGATTCCTGAATGTGAATCTTGGTCTTGCCAATTACCAGCTGTGACTTCAGACAAGTTATTTAACCTCTGTGGGCCTCGATTTTCTTCACCTATAAAATAGGGGAAACCAAAGTCCCTCCCTCGTAAGGTTTTTTGAAGCTTAAGTGAGAAAATATTTAGAAAGGGCTTAAAATCGCACATGGCACACAGTGGGTGTTATATATATGCATTAGCTTTTGCAAGGCTAATAGGATGAATAGCACAGTGGAGGTGGTGCTACGTCCATGCATAAGTGGGAAAGAGGCCTTTAAAAATATGTTAAATGTATAATTACGTGCCTAAGCACTTTACATGTATTAAGTCATCTAATTCTTCTGTTAGCATTTTATAGTTGGGGAAACTGGAGCCCAGAGAAGCCAAGTAACTTCCCCAAATCCCCCCCGGAGACTAAGAAGCAAAGCTGGGGCTTGAGCACATCTTAACCGACGGGCTACTCACGCGGGAACCTGGATCATGACCCACACTCGTGTCTTGATCGCACGTCGAATCCAAGGTGGAGGGAAACAAAGGATTCCCACTGGCACCATATGAGCCAATAAAACAATCCTCCCAACCAAGGGGTAGATTCGAGGACAGACGGACACAAAAGCTACTGCAGTGGTTCACTGGCGAGAAGGAGGTGAGTCCACACTCTGGGAAGAGAAAGGAAAAAGTTACTCAATTAAGATTTCACTTTCAGGAGAAAATCCCCAAATGCAGATGGCACAGGCTGGCATGAACACTGCAAGAGCCTAGGTTTGGTTTGGGTTTTTTTTTTTTTTTTTTTTTCCTTTCTGTTCCTTTTTCCTCAAAGCCACAAGGAGCCGGGGAAAGGGAAGGAGGTTAGAACCCACACACATCCCAGCAGGCCAGCCTGTGCCCTGCCGAGCAACGTGACTTGTCTACTGCTTCTAAACAGCTGGAAAAATGTCAAACTGTCATCAGTGATTAAAGTGGGATTTTCCAAAGGTTTCAAAAATATTTCAGAATTCAAGACCTCACTCCTCTTGCAGAAAATAAATCCAAGCACATCCCCTTCACCGGACGCATCGTGGGACCTAGTTTCCCTCCTGGCTTTCCTCTCCAGGTTTCGATGGTGGTACGAGGCAGCCTGGGCCCTTGCTGTGGTTTCCTTTGCAGCCTCAAGGAGGTCTTCTTGGTTGCTTCCACCCCTCCGAGAAGCACAGGAGCCATGCTTAGGCCCGACGTTCCGGAGTGTACGTTGCTCTGGGACGTAAGCACGGTGGGCCCGTCGGCTCCCCCAGCAAACCTGCAAGGCCGCTGAACGTCAGGACTTCGCTGTATCCACCTCTATGTGCAGGACCAGTTACGTAAGCCGTGGGGCCCAGTGCAAAACAAAAATGTGGGACCCTTGCTTGTTCAAACATTATTTAAGAATTTCAAGATGGTGAGAGCAAGACATTAAAGCAAGTGCAGGGCCCTGTGCACAAGACACACCCATGAAGCCAGCCCTGCCTGCCTGCCCAGGGCCTAGACGGGAGCCTGGAACCTAGCATGTCTTCAACCAGCACTTCCAGAATGTACATCCTGCCATGATCATGACCCCTCAGAGCATATTCCTCCAACCTCCGACCTCTGGACTGCGACCTTCTTTTTAAACATTTCCTGAGTGCTCACTAGGTATGAGGCATTATCCTTAGCACTTTACATGTGTGAGTTCATCCTCACTAAAATGCCATAGGTAGGAACTATTACTGTCACAGAGGAAGAAACTAAGGCACAGAGAACTGAGTCACCTGCTCCAGGTCACACAGCTGGTGAGAAATATTACAGGACCAGATTTAAGCCCTGAGGCTCTGGCTCCAGACTCACTCGCTGAGCTCGGATCTGACACACTGAGACATCAGATTGCCCCACTCCTTGAGGCCGGGACCCACCCACTTGCTCCTATTTGCATCCTTTTCCCTGGTCCAGCCTAAGAATGGGCATTTAATAGACACCTCTGAATTCCACCACGCAGATGACATTACTGAGCCCCTCTGCTGGACCAGGCTAGAAGCCCATCCTGGAAAGCACTCATTTGCCTTCTTCACCTGTGTCCCAGAACTAAGATAGAAGGGTGGGTGGTAGTAATAGGTGGTGAGGGGTTTGTCCTCCAGTAACATGCAAATATTTAATTGCTGGCATGGCATGGGAACTGGCCAGAGTGGACCCTAGAAGTTCAGGTGCTCCCTGCTGTGCCACACTTAATCCCTTGGTTGCTGGGTCACTGGGCCAGGGAGGGAGGTGGGAGAGGCTCTGGGACAGGAAGCTGGGACAGGTGGGCCCTGGGAGGCTCAGGGTAAGGTGGGATGGGACTGTTTCCATATTTTAACAGCCCCAGGACTGCACATGAACATACCGGGTAAATTTCCTCCTGCTCCCTGCTCACCTCCCCATGATTAAAGTTCTCTGGTGCATTCCAAATTCTGGTGCATTCTCTTGCTAATTCCACTCTCTAAAAGCCAATCTAAATCCACAAATATTTGGCACACGTACAGTGTGTCATAGACCAAGACAATGCTGGAGGGGACAGTGGATAAAGTAATGCATGCAGCATTCTGAAATACGATTGAGACCATGTGTGGCACACAGTAGGTGCTAAATTAATACCTATTAAATTGAGCTAAACTGAAATTAGAAGCCCTACCCCAAGACATGAAAGCCCAGTTGGACCCACTATTCTAGATCTGAAAGTCATTGCTTTAGTTATCTATTGCTGGGCAACAATTATTCCAGAACTTAACAGCTTAAAACAGGGATAGGCAAAGTTTTCCTTAAAGGGCCAGGTAGTGAATATTTCAGGCCTGTGGGCCATACAGTCTTCTGTTGCAACTACTCAACAACTACTGCCATTGGAGTATGAAAGCAGCCACAAACCACATGTACACAGCATTACTGTGTTCTAATAAAACTTTATTTACAAAAATAGGTGGACCGAAGTTTGCCAATCCCAGGCTTTGAACAATAAACGTTTGTTATTTCACAGTTTCCATAGGTCAGGAATCCAGGTGCACTTAGCTGTGTGCCTCTCAAGTTGCAACCAGCCAGCCAGGGCTATAGCCACGTGGAGACTCAGGACTGGAAAATCCACTGCCACGCTAATCCGCATGGTTGCTGGCAGACCTCTCCCTATGCTGTCTGGGTATCCCCATGGTATGGTAGCTGTGGATGTGAGAAAGAGAGAACCAGAGATTGCCAAGACAGAAGCCGCAGTCTTTTTACAACCTAATCTCAGATTTGCAACCTTCCACTGCTTCATTAGAGGCAAACAATACGTTTAGCCCATATTCCAAGGGAAGAAATTCATAAGGACGTGGATACCAGGATCCAGGGATCGCTGGGAGCCACCTTGGAGGCTGGCAACCACAGTCACTCATCTTGTCATCCATTCAGCCAACATGCTTCACGCACCTACTATGCGCCACTGAGAATACAGCAGTGACAAGACACAGTGACCCTGCCCTCCTGGTACTGCTAGTCTGGTTTTTTTTTTTTTTTTAATTGACCCTTTCATTACAAAACAAAGGGAAACAAAATAAATAAACAACCCCTCCCCGCTAAAAGTAAGAAATATTCTTGTATAATAAAAGAGATTTCCAAGATCCATAGATGTCTAGCTCAACCAACAGTCCCTATGAAAGAGATTTAAAAAATAAATAAGTTCAAATGCCCACTGGAGCCAGGCAGGCAGCATGAGAAAGTGAAGACTCTCCCTCCCAGATAGCAAGTGTTGTCAACAGAGACCTCAGGTCGCATCTTAAGGGAGCTACTGCCACTATTCAAGTCCAACTACTTGTGGACTTGCCAGAATTTTGGTTAAGTGCTGTCAGATCTGATTTTTCAAGAAAAGCTTAAAATTGGGATTTTATATTAAACTTTGAAATGTGGGCGATGGTGACAGATTGTGTTACTGTCTACCACTTCCCTGTGTGTCTCAGTTTAGTTTCCCCCTAATAGCAGGTCCTGAGGTGAAGGTTTACGTGCAGGTGGGTCACTGGGGAACTGGTCCCAGGGAGTGAGACAGGGACAGGAGGGAAGCCACACAAGGACGTGCTGTCGGGTTGACCACTGCCACAGGTGCTAGGCCCTGGCAGGACCCTCTGAGGAACTTACGGCATGCATCTCAGAACGGCCTGCGCTGAGGATGGAGGGGGAACGCTTACCCATCCACTCACTCTCCTTTGGCCAAGGGTGGCCCCACAGGTGTTAATTCCCCTGCACTTGCAGGTGACACGTGTGTGACTGCTGACAGGTTCTGCTGGTGCCCAGGCCGATGCATCAGAGAAGCAAGAGGCATGTAGTGGGTGTTGTCAGGCTGGACCTGCTCAAAGCTTGCTGAATAGTGGCTGGAGTACAGCTAAAGGGAGGTACAGCTAAAAGGAGGTACAGCTAAAAGGAGGTACAACACGTGCAGTGGGCAATAATCAGCCATGAAAATTTGAGGGTCATTTGTTACTGCAGCAAAGCCCAGCCTAACCTGACTGATACAACAACCAACCCTAAAAAAGAAATTTGAAACCACGCAAGATGATCAAAACATGTGGGAGTTAGCTCCAAGATGCCATTTTGTAACCTCTGTCTTAGAATAACAAAGTTCTAGCTTAATATTAATGAACTAATATCGTCCTTGAAGTTCATTTTGCAAGCTGTGAGTTTAGGGGGTCTCTGTGCTATACCATATACCTCGGCCATGGTGCCAGCCATCAATAGACAAGGAGGCTTACAGAAGTAGGCTCAACTCCAAGTCCTTCACACTAAAGAGGTTAGGTAGAGGGTGAAGTGGACACACCAGGAGGTTTGTGCCTGCCTTCTTTCTCCATCTGAGGTCGAAGGGAGTGCATGAGTTGGAAAGTAGGCATCAGGCTAAAGGGCTAAATTTCATGACCTCCCTCTTTCCTTGAGAAGAGGGGACAAAGACTCACATACTCACCCCTTGTACGTTCAACAGGGCTTCCCATATCAGCTCTCCAGGTTTAGCAACATCACCAAGTATACATCAACAAGTAGAATAAGTACAGAACTACCAAACCCATGAAGCTGGGTCCCTACCACAGGGCCTTAGCACTTGCTGCTTCTGTTTAGAACAATCCTATGCAATAGAAATATAATGTGAACCACAAATGTAATTTAAAATTTTCTAGTACCCACATTTAGAAAAGTAAAACAACAAAAGGTAAAATTAATTTTAATAACATATTCATTTAGCCCAGTATATCCAGATTGCTCCTGTCCTTGAGTCTGGGACCCATGTCTCATTCCTCTTTGCATCCTCTTCCCTTGTCCACCCCCCAAAAAGGCAAACATTCAAGAGATGACTCACACCATCATCTCAACATGCAATCAACATGTTTAAATTAATGGGATATTTTACATTCTTTTTTTTCATACTAAGCCTTTGAAATCTGGTGTGTATTCTATACCCTCAGCACATCTCAATTTAGACCAGCCACGTTTCAGGTGCTCCATAGCCAAGTGTGGACAGAGCACCCCACATTGGACAGAGCAGCTCCACAATACACTTCCCCTAGATCTTTCATGACTGGGTCCATCTCAGCTAAGACATCGCCCCTCACAAATACCTCCCGGGATTGCACCATCTATCTAAAGGAGCAGCCCTCCTACTCCTACCACTTCAGCTTGTATGTTAGTTTCCTAGGGCTGCCGTGACAAGTTGCTACAAACTGGGTGGCTTCAAACAACAGAAATGGATTCCGTCATGGTTCTAGAGGAGAGAACGTGAAATCAGGCATTGCAGGGCCGTGCTGTCTCTGGAAGCTCTGAAGGAGAGCCCTCTCGTGCCTCTTCCTACCGTCCAGTGACTGCCGGCATCTTTGGCAATCCTTGGCTCGGAGCTGCACCGCTCCAATCTCTGCCTCTGTCTTCACAAGGCTGCCTTCTCCCTCTGGACCTCAGGGTTTGTTTAAAAAACTAGAAGGCTAAGAAATGCAAGACTCGTCTATGAGAACAATCACCTGGAGCTCAAGGCTGCCGCTCATTTACCTGCCTTGTTGCCCTGTGCTCCAGCCCCCTGGAGCTCCTGTGCTCTGGCCTGTGCTCTGCTCCTGTGCTCCCCTGTGCTCTGGCCCCCTTCTCTCAGTGACCCCCAGGCAGCTGTTAGTTAATCCTGCTTTTCACCCTCAGTGGGGAGAATGAGACACCCTTGCCGGTAGACACTGCTCCTCCCATGTGAAGAAAATGGCGCAAGGCGTGACCTAGGTAAAAACTGCAAGTGGCTCTTCTTTCCTCTCTGCCATGCTCCTAGGTCACTGCCTCTGTCTCTTTTCTCTTCTTATAAGGACACTAGTCATATTAGATTAAGAGTCCACCCAAGAATGAGATGAAACTTCAGCGTAAGTTTTATCTTAACTAACTACTTCCGCAACGGCCCTATTTCCAAATAAGATTCCATTCTGAGGTTCTGGAAAGGACCTGAAGTTGGTGAGGACACTCTCCAAGCCAGTGCACTCTGTTCTATTGTGTTTCTTTTTGTACAACTTAACGCTGTCTTCAAGGGCCCCACCTGTGTTCCTGTTTAGCACCTGCCTGCCCCACGCACATGGAAGCCCCAGGCAACAGGGCACTCCCTCACTGCTCCGTCCCAGCGCTTAGCACAGTTGCTGGCATACGTAAGGCACTCCACTCGATAAATACTTGCTGCAAAGAGAAAGGGAGTGAGGAAGAAAGGAAGATGCGGACTTTCTGGTGTGCCAGGTTTAAGATGGCACCTGGGAGTGAAGAACGGGCTGGGGCTTCCTACTGATTCCGCTGTGGGACTGCTCTTCCCATTCTTTCCAGAACTCGAGAGTAGGCCCAGAGGCAGCACCTGGACAGTCTCTCAGAGGGGACAGAACGATTCAGTCCCGTGAGTCCTAAACCACTGCCCTCACCCTTACCCCACCAAGGAAAAGCAGCTACCTGGGAGCAAGGAAAGAAGAGCCACTTGCAGTTTTTACCTAGGTCACGCCTTGCGCCATTTTCTTCACATGGGAGGAGCAGTGTCTACCAGCAAGGGTGTCCTGTTCTCCCCACTGAGGGTGAAGAGCAGGATTAACTAACAGCTGCCAGGGGGTCACTTAGAGAAGGGGGCCAGGTGGGGGCTGGAGCACACGGGAGCAAGGCAGGTAAATGAGCGGCAGCCTTGAGCTCCAGGTGATTGTTCTCATAGACGAGTCTTGCATTTCTTAGCCTTCCAGTTTTTTAAACAAACCCTGAGATCTAGATTTAAATCACCTAATTAACAAGTGTTGCCAAGCAATTCAATCAGAAGGGGGAAAAAAGCCATTAGGGAGTCCAGCCAGCCCCAACACCCCCCCCAAAACCCTGTGATCAGAGGTAACCCCTGATTCTCATTCACAACCTCTGGGGCAATGCAGTTCCTTAGTTTGTCTTTAAGAATCTGAAATTTCCAAACAAGTGTGGATGGGAACAAGGCAGAACTCTGTTCCATAAACTCACCCAGGTAGATTGAATCAAAAAAAGGCAAAAGAACAGGTCCAAGCAGCCATAGTTAGGTCTAAGCAAACCTCCCCCCTCCCCCAGCCCAGCCCCTAACAGGATAATAGACCCTTGACCTCAGATGTATTTTTGCCAGGTCCTCTCCAAATATCTGAGTGAAGTGTGAAGATTTAGGGGAAGAGAGATCTGGCAGCCTGGTTGCCCTTTTCCTTCAGTCAAACCAGGGACTAGTTTTCCAACATCTGCCCCCACCCCAGCACCACCTCTCTGAACCCCAAAGACCTGATCTTCCACTCGGAGGAACATAGTAAAGAATATCAGACAGGATTCCAGTCTGGGGATTGCCAAGCTCTCTAAGGCTCAGTTTCCCCATCTCTGAGACAAGGGCTAGGTCATACCCCACCTTTGTGCAAATTTTGTGCAACATCTGTGCAAATTATAGTAAGGTACTTTTTCACCAATGCAGCCGTAGGCCAAGACACAGAATTTGCTGAACACAGGGTGGGCCCTTATTCAGTGAACATCCTGCACAACCATACATGGCCACCCTGGATACTCTCCCTTGTACGCTTCTGGTGAGAATTAAGTGTGATAGTGCTTTAAAATGCTTAACACAATTATTTGGTAAATAATAATAAATCAACACAGTATGTTTTATCTTAAATTTTTTTTTTTTACATACTCTTCAACAATCCTAAACCAATGCAGCTCTTGGGGTCCTCAACATGATTTTAGGTACTGTGTAGAGTGGAGACAGAGAATTACATTGACATAGGACTAAATTACCATTGAATAGCACAAAATACTCTCTTTTCAATTTTCTCATTTCCTCTGAGGAAGATTCAGTATTTAACACTTTGAACCCTTGCTGATCTCACACACACACACACACACACACACACACACCCCTGAACCTCTAGAAGTCTTTCCCAAGCAAGCAATACGGCTAAAGTGTATTAACATTGCTTGGTTTTAGCTATGTTTATCTTTTACAATTTCCTTTTCTGGTGAGTAACAGCTACTTTTCAATTTAGAATAGTAGTATCAAGTTTTTCTCCCCCAAAACACATATTTGAGTGTTAAAAATAAGTCAATTTAAAGGAAAATGTTAAGTAAATAATAGAGGTGGCAGCAGAAAGCTTGAAGTTTGGGAAACTTGACACTAGACAATTCCAGACAAGGCCAGAATCTGACGTTCTGACTTCCCAGCAAGGTTCACGTGGATTCCTCCACGCTCAGCTCAGGTCTGTGCCCTCGAAGTTCCCAGCTTTCAGAAACCTTCAACTCGATCCAGAAGCCCGCCTGAGTCATGTCTCCTGAGCTCTGCAGACCTCTTCAGGGAGGGACCTCCCCTCTTGAATGACTCAAGTCGGCTCTGTGCTGGCTCAGTGCGGGCAGCAGTGGGCTCCCGACAGCCCGAGGGCCTGGGCGCCACCCTCCCCGGTCAAGCGATGCCAACGCGCCCTCCAGGATTAACGAGGAGCGAGCAGAGCAGGGTCCACAATGCGGCTGTTTGATCCCGCGACGTGTTGCTCAGAATCGCAAACAATTTATTGCCATTAGACGCCGCTGTCAGGCACTAATTTTCTGGTGGCGCTCCATCACAGGCCTCTAAACACCAGGGGAGGGGCTCCAAGGCCGGTGGGCAGGGGGCTCGGAGGCACCGTCGCAGCCAGGCGGGGGATCCCATAACGAGGCTTTAATGAGAGGAGCGCGGCCGGCCTTTGTGGAGCCGCGGGAGGAGGCGGCGGCCGGGCCCGGCGCTCAGCGAAGTCACTTCCTCCCCGAGCCCCGAGGGCCGGCGATTCCGCGGAGGGTCAGCTGTGGCCGCCAGGCCCGGGTGCCCACCGCGGGGCTCTCCTGGGTCCGCTCCATCCTCGCGCACTCGGAACTGCTAGCTGCAGGAAACGCGGCATTTCCAAGCAACAATGCAAACGCGCTCATTACCATCTCCTCAATATGCATGGCGAAGTCGCGACGCTGGCGGAGCCCCATCACCCGGCTCTGGCCTCCGTAACCAACACGGCGACATATTCATCTCCCAGGACGGACGAGGAGGGGGCGCCGGGGAGCCAGGTCCACGGGGGAGGTGACAGACCCTGGAGAGGGAGAGAGGAGAGAATACACAGGAAGAGATAGAGGCAGAATGAGAAATGGAAGAAGGAAACAGGGAAGGGTTAGGATGAAAGAGAGAGAAGGAAAAAGGGGAAAAAAAAAAAAAACGAGAAATGCAGGTGGGGGAGAGGGATGCAGTCCCAGACTCGGGGAGAGGAAAAAGGAGACATAAAAAGGGGAGAGAGGGAGGAGAAGGGAGAAAAGTGAACTGAAAAATGGTTCAGAGCAAACGTGTGAAAAGAACAAATGAGGGAGCGGAGGGAAGGAGGCAAACGAATAGCCTAGAAATCGGATATACAGGAAGGATAGAACGACGCATAGAGAAAAACAAAGAAAGTGAGCAGGAGGAGGGAGGAACTGCTCAGGTCAGGTGAAAAAAGATGATCTCCCGGAGAGGTCAAGAAAAATAAAATCATTCGCGCTGAGGGCCAGGTTTTTCCATCCAGGCCATCCTGGGCGCTGCGCGTCGCAGGCTGCCCCGAGACCCAGGGGATGGGCTGGCCCGGGAGGCGCAAGGTCGGAACGGGCAGCAAAGGGCCCTCCGGCCGGCCTCACGTCCCACCGGGTGGCCCGGTCCGCTCCCGGTGCCGAGACCTGGCCGGGGGCCCGCCCTGCGCGCCGCTGCTGCGGCCACTCTGGCGGCGGCCTCTCCCGCGCCGACAGCGAAGTTGGCAAAGTTTCCCCCAAAGTTTCCCCATCGCTTTTCCGGACCCACGGAGGGCCTGCGAGGCCCTGGCGGCTGGCGGGGAGCGGCCGCGCGTTCCGGAGCGGCTCTGGAGGCCGGGGCCCGCGCCTCCTGGGATGCTCGGGACTCCGGATTCCTGGCCAAACGCGAATCCCTCCCGGCGCGGACGCCAGGCCACGCACTCGGGAGTCCGTGCGGCTGCTAATAGCGGCGAGAGAGACCGCGAAAGAGAGAGAGGGAGAGAGAGAGAGAAGGAAAAAAAATATTCTCAGCTCAATTTAAGTCTCATGGAAAGGGCTTACAACTGTAATTAAATCATTAAATTCTTGTCTACGCTTCACAGAGCGGAGAGAAATTAACTTCCCACCAACCTCATTTTCTATTTGAACATGAAATAATGATTTTCTGCCCGTCTAATTACAAAGCCAACATCTGATCAAGCCAGCATCCAGAGGGGATTATCGCATGCACGAGTATTAGACCTCATTACCAGCTTGAGTGCAAAATTATTACATCTTGTAATTGGATGGTGAGATTTATATACAGATCGGCCCGGTTTCTGTAAGATTGTAATTACAAGCTTCGTTGGTTAGCTACTTATCAGAACTTTGCAGGAAAACAAAACAAATGACTGAGGAAAACGAGCATTTCATTAACCTGTAACCCGAGCGCGGGGGGAGGGAACGGTGGGAGCGCGCGCCGCGGCGTCTGCAGGAAGCGCAGGGATCGCCTGCCCGCACCGCCGCCCGGGGACTACAGGCCTGGGAGGGAAGGACAGAAGGGCCTGCGCTTCGAGACGCAGGGCTGTGGCGGCTCCCCCTCCCGTGGGGGCGCGCGCGCACCCTGGGGCTGGCCGAGGAGGGAGCAGGAAGGGGGCCTGGTGGCTCTGGACTCGTGCGCAGTGCGCCGCACAATCCCCGAGCCTGGCGGGCCGCAGGCCCTGGGCACACGTCGGGCAGCGGTTTCCGCGGCGTGTCCGGCGCATGCACGCGAAGTGTGTGCGACAGACACCTTCTCCGAACCCTCCTAGCGCCCGGGGCCGCGTTGAAAGAGCGCCTGCAGCTAGTCTCCAAAAGGCATTGTGCGCTGGGGACGTTGGAAGAAGGAAGCTTCTGCGTGCGGCCGGCGCAGTTGTGCGCGCACGTCTTTCCCAAATCAACTTTAATGCACCTGCTTTTCTTCCCTGTGCAAGTGTGTCACTCTGACCTAATCTCTTGGTTTCAAAATCCCTGGAAAATGCTCAGCTGCCTGTGGATCCTCGAGTTCAGTCTGGAGTGGGACTCCACTGGCCCTGTTGAGCTGGGGGACCAGCGCCACGTCGGGGTTCAGGTGCTTGGGACCCTAAGTCCCGACGTGGGGTGCAGATCGCCCTGCCAGGCCAGGGCTGTTCCCTACTAGGGTAGCCGCCTGGAGACCGCTTCTGCTCGGGGCCTGGGGTGCCTGGAGGGATCTAATTATTCGAGATTTTCGGGTCCGCATCTGGATCTGGAGTTTCACCGTTTGGGCTGTGGGCGCCCCTGGCCGGCTTGACGGGTTCCCTGAGAACAGCCTTGCCCTTCCCCGGCCTCCTTCCCTCCGCCCGCAGTCCGACGCAGCCAGGTCGATAGCCGGTTAATGCGGAAGGAGCATCTCTGAGGCTCATTATTGGTTTTTTTCCCTTCTGAAAGAGCTGAATTAAATACCGGGCGTTTCATCCGAGCACGTACAGTGGAGCCCCAGTTCCCCGCCTCGGAATCTCCCCCTGGTCTCCCTACTAGTCTGTTGCCATCACTTTGAGCAAACACTAGGACTTAAGGGCCGTCGGGGCTCGAGGTCTGACACCTAGATAACATCCCTGGAAATGGTGTTACTCTCAATTTTGTAACCCCAAGATGTTTCTCGTGAAGGTGAGCCCAAGATTCCCTAAGATACTCTCAGAGAAGTTTAACTGGAAACGAAATCAGGCGACTGGGAGACATTTCAAGGCCAGGGCGGCCCCTGATGTCTCCTCCTCTGGCCAGCCTCCTGAGAAGGCTCCAAGTGACCTGACACCAGGCAAAGGGAGCCGGGGAGGGGATAGGGAAGCAGCTCAGACGCAATTTGGAAATACCCCACTTTCCCTCATTGCTCCCCAAACCCTGTCATCCCCAAATTTTCCCTTGTCTTTCCCCACCAAGTTTTTCGGCATCTACACCTACTAGAGCTGCGGACCTGTGCCAAGACCCGTATCATAGACAGAGGTGGGGGGTGAGGGGTGGGGTCAAAGCTGGGTGTCCAGGAGGTAGAAACATTTTTCATTCTGGAACTGGGTTCCCCAGAGCTGCTGTGATCAAACAGCCGGGATCAAGACCCTCTGATCCCTCCACTGGTGGAATTCGGATTCGATTCCTCGATCAGTCAGTGCCAGGCGACCGGTTTCTGCCTCCGAACTGGGGCTGGTCACTCCACGGCATAGTCGCCGCCCCCGTTTTGTCCCCGGGGCGCGCCCGCCGCAGGCCTGGCCTACACGTGGGTCGCTGCCTCGGCCTGGCCGCTAAGCCCCCCAGCGCAGCCCTCTGCTGCACGCCCTAATCCGTGAAGGTGGGCGCCCGATCCTGGGATTTCAAGTTCGATTTAGGAAACATCCCACCATAAAGTCTTGCCTCCCGACCCCAGGCGATGGGAGGATCCCTGCAGGAAGAAGTGGGGTTGGCTCGGGGACCGGGAGCAGGACAAGGGGTCGTGAAAGGAAGAATCTCTACAGACCGAAAACGCCAGTATGGAAACTTCTCGAACTCCAAAAGTTCCTGGGGCCTCCGCGGTCTGGTTCCCTGCTCCTCCCCCATTGCACGCCCGCTCGGGGCGCCCGCGGACTGCGCATACTCAAAGCGGCTCCCCAGGACCCCCGAGGTGTCCACCCTTCAGCCCCCGGGCCGAGGCGCCATTTTTACTGAGGGATTCGCACGTGGACACTGGGGCGGCGTTAATGTGGCCAATTTCAGGGTTCGGTCCTCCTGGGTAGGGAGCTGCCTCGCCCCCCGGGGCAGTGAGGTAGCCTTTGAAGACGCGATGAGGACGCATTCTCCCACCACCCACTCCGCCTCCGCGCATTCTTCTAGCTCCTTCCCTACGCAGCGGAAAGGGCCGGGAGTCGAGAGGTGCGAGCTGGCGAAGGGGCCCGGGCAGAGGACAACCCCAGAGCCTGCCTAGGCCCAGGGTCCGGTCCCGACCCAGGTCCTGAGCTGCGGCGCGGGGACAGGCACCGAGGGGCGGGAGGGGGAGGGGCCAGCTGACCCTGCACTAACCCGCGTCCCCGCGCCTCTCGCCCCCCCCTCCCGGCGCAGGCAGGAGGGGCGGGAAGAGACTCGCAGAGCCCGGCTCCCGCCCCTGCCCCGCCCCGCCCTGCGCGCGGTATCCGCGGGGGTGGGCGGCCTCGCCCGTAAGGCGCCCCAGCGATTGGCGACTCGGGGAGGAGACTCGAGGAAAAGTCGAATAAGAGGGCGCGACGTCAGACCCGAGATTTGGGGAAGGGCGAGGGAAGGGGTGGAAGGGCGGGGACACACACACCCCCGCACGGTACCCTAAGTGTCCACAAGTTTAGGCTGCCTTAGCCTAGGGCGCAGAGGCTGGAAAGCTTGGTGGGGGGTGGGGAGAGCATTGTGTGAGTAAAGACAGAGAGTTTTAAAGAATGGAAGTAGCGAGAGCAGAAAAGTGAAGGGAACTGACAGGGGAGGAGAAGCAATAGTGAGAAAGGGAAAGAGGACAGAGGAAAAAGCGAGAGAGTTTCCTAGCGTCCAGGAGAGTTCAAGAGCCCGAAGGAGCGGAAGCGATCCTGGGGGGAAGAGGAGCGCAGGGAGGGGAGGGGAGGAGAGAGGAAGGGCGAGGAGGGGGAGTGAAAACTAGAGGAGGGCGAAGGAAGCGAGGCGCGACACTGCTCCGGGAGAGGAGGGCAGTGAGGAGCCAGGCGCGGGCAGAGGCAGCTTGGGCTGGCGAGAGGAGGGAGCGCGGTGCAGAGAGGAGGGGCTTGCGGCCCCGTAGAAATGTCAATCAGAGCCCGGAGCCCCGGGAATCTCCGCCAATCTGTTCGGACCTGACCTGGCTACTCGCCGCCGCCGCTGCCGCCGCCGCCGCCGCGGAACAGATCAATAGGCGAACCCGGAGCGCAGCGCAGCGCGGGAGGCAGCGCGGCCCCAGCCCGGCCCAGCCCCCGATGCGCGCCGGAGCTCGCGGGCGGCGCTGACCTGGGCGGCCCCGGGGGCCGGGCCCCCTCTCTGTCCGTGCCCCACGGGCCACCATGTCCTTCCCCCAGCTTGGATACCAGTACATCCGCCCGCTCTACCCGCCCGAGCGCCCGGGGGTTGCCAGCGGCGGCGGCAGCGCGGGATCCCGGGGCGGCCCGGGCGCCGGAGCTTCGGAGCTGGCTGCCTCGGGGTCCCTGTCCAACGTGCTCTCGTCCGTGTACGGGGCGCCCTATGCTGCGGCCGCAGCGGCGGCCGCCGCCGCCCAAGGTTACGGCGCCTTCCTGCCCTACGCCGCGGAGCTGCCCATCTTCCCTCAGCTGGTAAGCACCCGAGGAGCCGGGAAAGGTGGGGGTGGTGGAGCTAGAGCGCCGGGCGAGGTGAGCGCGGGAGTAGACTATCCGAGTACAGGCCAGGAGGGTGGAGGGAGCGATGGCTGGGGCTCACCCGCGCTCCCTCTGCGTGTGTGCCTTCCTTCCCCATGTGAGTACAGGGCGCGCAGTATGAGCTGAAGGACAGCCCCGGGGTGCAGCATCCGGCCGCAGCCGCCGCGTTTCCGCACCCGCACCCCGCCTTCTACCCGTATGGCCAGTACCAGTTCGGGGACCCGTCCCGTCCCAAGAACGCCACTCGGGAAAGCACCAGCACGCTCAAGGCCTGGCTCAACGAGCACCGCAAGAACCCCTACCCCACCAAGGGCGAGAAGATCATGCTGGCCATCATCACCAAGATGACCCTCACCCAGGTCTCCACCTGGTTCGCCAACGCGCGCCGACGCCTCAAGAAGGAGAACAAGATGACTTGGGCGCCTCGCAGCCGAACTGATGAGGAGGGCAACGCTTACGGGAGCGAGCGCGAGGAGGAAGACGAAGAGGAGGACGAGGAGGACGGCAAACGCGAGCTGGAGCTGGAGGAGGAGGAGCTCGTGGGGGAGGAGGAGGAGGACACGGGGGGCGAGGGCCTGGCGGACGACGACGAGGACGAGGAGATCGATTTGGAGAACTTAGACGGCGCGGCCGCCGGGCCTGAGCTGTCCCTGGCTGGGACGGTGCGTAGGGATGGCGACCTCGGCCTGGGACCGATTTCGGACTCCAAAAATAGCGATTCGGAAGACAGCTCTGAGGGCTTGGAGGACCGGCCACTGCCGGTCTTGAGTCTGGCCCCAGCGCCACCACCGGTGGCCGCGGCTCTGCCATCTCCGCCCTCGCCCCCCGCAGGCCTGGACCCTTGCGCTCCCGCACCAGCGCCCGCCTCCGCCCTGCAAAAGCCCAAGATTTGGTCCCTGGCCGAGACAGCCACAAGCCCGGACAACCCGCGCCGCTCACCTCCCGGCGCGGGGGGTTCTCCCCAAGGGGCAGCCGTAGCGCCCCCGGCCCTGCAGCTCTCTCCGGCCGCCGCCGCGGCTCACAGACTGGTCTCGGCGCCGCTGAGCAAGTTCCCCGCTTGGACCAACCGGCCGTTCCCAGGCCCGCCGCCCGGCCCACGCCCGCACCCGCTTTCTCTGCTGGGTTCTGCCCCTCCGCACCTGCTGGGACTTCCCGGAGCCGCAGGCCACCCGGCTGCTGCCGCCGCCGCCGCCGCCGCCGCCGCCTTTGCTCGGCCCGCGGAGCCCGAGGGCGGAACAGGTGACTGCTGAGCGCGGGGCGTGGAGGGAGGGGGCGGGCGCCGGGGGTCGCGCGGAGGCTGGCGAGCATGGGTAGGGCCTGGGGGCACAAGGCGCGAACCTTTCCGCTCCGGCCCCCCGCGGCCCTGGGCGCCTGAACGGAGCGCTCTAAAGGCCCTCCTCTTTCCTCCCCCGCTTCCTTTAGATCGCTGTAGTGCCTTGGAAGTGGAGAAAAAGTTACTCAAGACAGCTTTCCAGCCCGTGCCCAGGCGGTAAGAAACCCCGAGGTTAGAGGGGGATGGGGGGCTGGCAGGCGGGGGAGAGAAAGGAAGCCGAGCGGAACTCACAGCCTCTTGCCCAAGGGGAGCGCAGCTGCGACGCGTATTTTAAAAAATGGAACGAAGCTCTTTCCTCCGTTGCCCCAGTGGGCCTAGAGACAGCTCGCCAGTCCCAGCACGGCCACCCCTGGCGCGGCCCGCGGGTGCAGCGCTGGGGGTAAGCGAGCCTGGCCCAGCCCACAGGCCCCAGGAGCAGGCCGCAGCTCTGTGACACCCACCTCCTTCCAGCCAGGGACTCGGGTCCTGACGCCTCCTGCCCACCTTACAGTTAAATCTTAACCCCGAACCTACATCTCTAGCTGGACATAATGTATTACGACACCTCCCCACCCCCTAGCCCAGCCCCAGGTAGGGTCTCCCCGCCCTAGGCAGCCTCTGCGCCCCCAAATCTCACCCCTAGATCTCACCTGCTTTGCTACCACTGTGTCTCTTCCAGGCCCCAGAACCACCTGGACGCCGCTCTGGTCCTATCGGCTCTCTCCTCATCCTAGTTCTTAAAAAAAATTTTTTTAATCGTTGTAATAATTGTAAAGAAAATCGCTCTGTATAGTTACGACTTTTAAGCATGTCCATGTATAAATACCTAAAGACAAAACTAAACAAAAGAGAAAAAAAGAAATAAAACCAGTCCTCCTCAGCCCTCCCCAAGTCGCTTCTGTGCCACCCGCATTAGCTGCGTTTGTGAGGTTTGTTCGGTTGGCTCGTTTGATTTTGGGGGGTGGAGTTTCAGTGAGAATAAGCGTGTCTGACTTTTTTGTATATACAGAAGAATGTACATATGTGTGAACCAAATTGTACAAGAAAGTGTCTATTTTTGGCTAAATAAATGAGCTGTTGCCACTTTGACTATAACCTGGCTGTCTGCCCCTAGACGGCTCTGTTCGGTGGTTTTTTTGTTTTTTGTCTCTCCCCCTCCCCCACCACGCCACCTCGGTCGTTGGAAGAATCTTCCGAATCAGCGGGAAAGGACGAGAGAGGGGACCGCGCAGTGAGAGCACAGCAGCAGCGGAGGCGGCGCGGCCGTGGCGGGGCCGGGGCGCCGTGGGGTTGAGGCGGCCGGAGAAGTACCTGGGGCGCCCGGGAGGAAGGGCAGAGGAGACACAGGTGGGAGAAGGGACGAGATTCCTCACTAGAAGCTGGGAAACTGGGCCCAAACCGCCGGTCTAGGGAGAAACCTCGGAGTCTTGACAGAGCAAAAAGACTTAAAGGTCTGGCTGCACAGGGGTTAGGTTGGGAGGTTCTCATCACTCCCCTCGTCCCCATTCTTTGACAGGCACAACTGAGGTTTTCTCAGTCTTACATACGAGGGGCTGTGCACGCCCAGCTTTAGTCCTGTGGTTAACATTGCACCCCCTTCCTTCTTTCAGACGCCAACGTGGGGGTTGATGGTGGGGGTATATGGACAAGAGGGAGGCCTAGGGGTGCACATTCTTCCCTGTAAGTGGACTGTCACTGCCCAGCTGGAATGAGAGTTGGGGATCCCGGGTCCTGGCGGCATCTATGCGTCTTGGCACCCTAGTGGGTTTTCCCACGTGCCCTCGAAGAGGCATGTGTGAGATCAGGCGCGGGGCTTGGGCGGAGGGCGGGGGCGCGCCGCACCTTTCTAGCAGCGGGTTCCAGCGCCGAGCGGGCCTGGGGCGGGCAGGCCGGGGGAGGGAGCCGGGAAATTTGGGGCTGGAGCTCCCTCTACAGGACAAAAGGGACGCTCGGCGCCTCGCCCGGTGGCCTCTGCAGCTAGGCCCGGCGGCGCGCCTCCTTTTCGCCCTTTTTCATTTCTCAGTCCGCCCGCCCATGTTGCCCAACTGTGACTTGAAGAAGTTGTAGGGAAATGCTTAGGAGAGTGACACCTCCTCGGTACGAAGTGGAGGGAGCACCTTTCACCCGCTCCCCGCCTCCGTCCTCCCCCGTTAGTACACGTACAGGGTGGCCAGATGTTGGGTGTCTGACCCGCAGCGTGCGGCGCGTGACAATCTCGCGAGTTCCAGGAGCGGTTTGCGAAGAGCTCGCACACCCAAAGCCAAGGAACAAGACACAGCACAGTACACCTTCGAGGCTCCGTGGGAGCAGGGTGCGGCAGTGACTGGTCCCTGCGGGCACTGCTGCCAGCGCCGCGCCCTGGGGATCGCTCCGAGGCCGGGGGATCAGGGTGCGGCCGCGCCCCAGGGGCGAGTGCGGGCGGAGGAGGGTATCGGCCTATGTGGCAGTCTGGGGGCGCACAGAGGGCTAAGGAAAGGACACCGGGCAAAGGCGCTTCCCAGCTGGGGCTGCTCCTGCAGCCTCCTCCCCGGAGGCTGGAGAGGCGTCTCCGCTCCCTCCCCTTCCCGCTGTTTTTTGACTGTTTCTGGGGTTCGGGCTCTTTCCCAGGTAACAAGCACAGAGCGAGGTTTCGCTGTGGCCCTGCTCCCCGGGACGTGGAGCCGGCTCAGCCCCTCGGTGGGAGAACTTCAGCTCCCTGGCCAGGCCAGGGCCTTACACCTGAGCCCAGAGCGGAGGATGAGTAGCACAATTTACAAGGACAACACCCCGACACCCCCTGCTCCTGCCTCACAGGCTTAACTGTGGCGGTATTTACCGCCTGTGAAACCCTGAGCGGACAATTAACTTCTGTGTGCCCTTATTATCTCATCTGCAAAATGGGGATAACGGGGTAGACCCCGCGGGTGGTTGTGAGGATGATACAAAGCGTGTCCAGTGCTGCTCAGCAGCGGGTGGGCAGAAACAACCCTGCTCCTGACTTCATATTCCGGAATCTCAGCCCCCACCCCTCAAACTCCCAGCAACGTGCCCCACCCCTTCCATCAGCCACGAAAGAAAGCGAGTTGTCCGGGTTCAGGCCCTCAGGATCCTCCGCCACCCCAGTTCCACCCAGGGACAAAGGAAACTTGCCAGGCGGGGCACAGCAGGGAGAAGGGGTTGTGATCATGGACATGAGGGCAGAAGCGAGGCAGCCTCTCCAAACTGACGCCCACCCAGGGAGCAGGCAGCGGATCTGGAGCACCCTGAGCATGGGGAAGCCAGGCGAGGCTTGGAGAAGCCTGAGAGTGGGTCCCTGAGTCTTTGTCCAGTAAAGACCCTGGCATTGGGTCAGCTTTTCAGCCAGTCACGTTTTGGAGATAATGATACTTGGATGAGACCCATTCTGCCCCCGCTGTAGGTACTAGAGGACAGATGGCATAAACCTGGGAGCCACTCTCATATGTGACTTCTCTTATCCCATAGAGTACATGGGCCCTTCATCTGGCCCCAGGTTGACCCCAATAAGATAACCAAACAGAACAAAAAGAATCACACAGCTTTTCAGCTAACAAACAGGAGAGCAGACAGCCCCTCTTTGCAGTTCTTTCATTTCGCCAGGGAGCAAGTTCTCATTTCCTTGCCTCCTCCCAAGACCTTCTCCTCTCAGGGCCCCCAGGAACTGCCTCCCTCCCTTATTGTTGGTCCCTAAAATCTAAAAGGAAAACTAGGAGGGAGAGAGGGAGAGAGAGAATATGGGAATCTCATCCCTGGTCCTGATTAAGCTTCAATTAGAAATAAAATATGTCAATCACTCCACCTGGAAGGGGTTCCTGCTGTCGGGGCTGGTTATGCAAAGCACTCCAAGGTGTGTAGGGTAATCAGTTAGGTCAGAGGAAGGGAAGTGTGGCACAGCTTCCCTCATTATCTGCATGGAGCTGGAAGGAGGAGGGTGCATCCTGGGGCCAGGGAACCAGAGGAGAATAAAATTATCTCCCTAAGTGACTGTCCACCTCTGGGACTGGCACATTAATGGTTTCCAATTGAATTTCTCTGCAGGGGAATACAGGGAGAAGGAGGTGGGCTCCAGCCAGAAGGCAACATGGAAGAGCCAGAGGGTTAGTGCAGTAGGAACCACTCACCTGTGACAGGTGAGGAGTGAGGAGAGGACAGGGCCCCACCTACTGGGCTGGTGTCTGCTGGGCACCTGGTGGGCAGCCAGCACCAAAGGTTCCACTGTCTTAGACCTGCCTGAGTTTTGGAGGGGGAGCCGGGGGGGGGTGGGGGGGCGGGGGATGATGCTTGGGTAAGAATTGGCTATCAGACGTTTTCTGTTTTTCTGTTATTGGGAGTTTCTGCCAGGGACTTGCTTTGGGACTAATTATCTGCATCCTAAAATTTCTGGTTGCCTGTCCCCTCCACCCCCAGCAAGTGAAAATGGGCAATTGCAGGGTGTAAAAATTGTGATTGTGGTTAGCTAATACCAACTGGAGTGGGGGCGAGTCTCGGACACTCCCTAGGCCCATTTTTGACATCTGAAAAATGGAGAGGGTTGGGTTAGATGAACTTATCCAAGAATTCTTACAAATCCAGTGTTGTCTAGGATTAGGCATAAAGGAAAGAAAGAACTATGAGTCCAAATATAATAATTATGGGGGTAAAGGAGTCCCTAACCTCTCTGGATACTGCCTCCTGATCCTAATTGGCCGCAGTCACCATTAGCCAACGTGACTGCTTTAAAAATGTCTATTGTATGACCAGCCCAGCTTTAATGTGGCCACAGCTCCCCTCTGAAGAGGCTTCAACCCCACCAAAGGCCATCCCAATTGTCTGGATGGAAAACCACCACACAAGCACCTCTTCCTGAGCTAGCAGCATGGGAGGGGGGGCCATAAGAGTAGAGCCATGGTCCCCAACCAGGCAATTTTGTCTTCCCTCCAACCCCTACCTCAGAGACATTTGACAATGTCTGGAGGCCTTTCTGATTGTCACCGCCAGGGCGGGGTGCTCCTGGCATCTCATGGGTAGAGGCCAGGGATGCTGCCGAAGGCCCTACAAGGCACAGAACAATCCCCCACCACAAAGAATTATCTGGTCCAAAATGTCATTGGCGCTGAGGTTGAGAAACCATGGTGTTAAGATGGGAGAGGTGTCTGAGGCAGCCACAGCAAGAATTTTCTCCCAGAAACCACAGCTTTGTTGACAGAAACATTAAAACAGGGTGCTAAGTGGAGCATTTTTGTTCTTTAAAAACTTTTGGCCCTGGAAGGGGGAAGTCGGGGTAAGGGAGAGCAAACAGGAAACTATCCAAGCCTGGGAAAAAGAAAGACAGAGCTTCAACTCAGCCTGGTGCCCAGGGCAGGAGCTCCTGGAGGTTGAACCTTCTGGGGTAAAAGGGAGGGAGGCAACCCAAAAGAGCATGTGTGTCTGGAGAGTTGGGGCCTTTCTCCCTTGGATCTTTGTGTCAGCAGCAGGTGACACGAAGCTTCTCACAGATGAGAGCCTACCTTGCAATGACAGGCAGCCCTCAGCTGCTGCCACCCCTCGTGTGCACAAATGCAGCTATTTATTTTCTTGCTTATTTTGCCCGTGTGTGTGTGTGTGTGTGTGTGTGTGTCCTGTGTCAGGGAGCAGGAGGGACACAAAGGCGGATAAGTTCTTACTCTGGGGCCCGGCGGCCAGGACAGGAAGGCTGTGATTTCATGGCTTTTGTGCCGGGTGCCGAGCCCTGCATTCTCTCACTGCACCAGGCCGCGGCCAAGCGGGCCTGCAGCACTCCGGGGCCTTTTGGAGTGCACTCATCTGAGAGATTGTGCTTTTCTCAGCCGCTCAGATTTATTTTGCCAAAGTTACAGGGCAATTATGGAAATGCGCCCTTTGAAGCTGGGCTGATTTCTCTTTATTTTCTTCTCCCTGACAAAGCAGAGCTTCCCTGCCTCTGGTGGGCCTCTCTCCCTCCCTCTCTCTCCCTCTCTCTCTCCTTTTCCCTTGCCTCTCTCTCTCTTGTTCCTGATAATTATTAGCTAGCAGGACTTTCCAGGGGTAATGTGAAAAAAAAAATCGTTTAAATGGTGATTTAAAAAAATGCATGCAGATTAAAATAATGTTTCTATTATTTTAATGTTATGTTTTTAAAAATAAGACTTTGATGGCCAGGAAAGGAGAAATGGGTTGGTGATAGCCAGAGACAGGCACCTCCTGCATGGACTGGGGGCTCATGCCGTCGGTGCCAGCCCCAGCCCGGCCACCTGAGGCTCCGCGGGAATCTGCAGCTCCCCAGCTGGAGTAGAAGTGCTTCCACAGGGCCGTGTTCTCTGGGCTCCGACAGCATTCGTCGCTGTAGCGTGGAATCTGGAGGCCCCATGTGAACCGGCCCCATGCATGTCTCTCTGTCCACCTTGCTTTGCTTGACTCCGGGGTGTGGAGGGAAAGTGTCTGCAGCCAGCCGGTGTCGACCTGGGCGCCGCTGAGGCCTGTGGACCGACAGAGTCGGCATGGATTGCTGGGCATCCAGAGGCCCGAGTTTCTAGTTTTTAGAAGGGCTTTGAAGTTTTCTCTGTCCATATTTTTGTTTGCTCCTTCCTCCCTCCCTTCCTGTCTTTGGGGTGGATGGCTCGTTATCTGTGGACAAACATCAACAGGAAGCCTGTCGCCTCCAGGAGCTGGTGTTGGCACCCGTGGCCTGTGCAGAGGGGAGGCCATTTTAGCTCTCCTTTCTCTGCCCTGTTTTTAAAAAATTAAATAGCCTTAAAGTACATGCTTATGCTGTGCTAGGCCTCAGGCCGAGCACTTTCCATGCACTTTGTTTAATGCTCATAGTCCCTCAGGGACGGCACCGTTATCACCTCCCTGTCACAGAGGAGGAAACTAAGGCTGAGGGACTGGCAGGAGAGAGAGGCGGAGAATGTTAAGAAACTTCTAGGCCAGGCACAGTGGCTCATGCCTGTCATCCTAGCACCCTGGGAGGCCGAGGCGGGCGGATGGCTTGAGCTCAGGAGTTCAAGATCAGCCTGAGCAAGAGCGAGACCCCGTCTCTACTAAAAATAGAAAGAAATTATATGGACAACTAAAAATATATAGAAAAAATTAGCCAGGCATGGTGGTGCATGCATGCCTGTAGTCCCAGCTACTTGGGAGGCTGAGGCAGGAGGATCAGTTGAGCCCAGGAGTTTGAGGCTGCAGTGAGCTATGATGATGCCACTGTGCTCTAGCACTCTAGCCAGGGAACAGAGCAAGACCCTGTCTCAAAAAAAAAAAAAGAAAGAAAGAAAAAAAAAACTTCTGGAAACATGGAATAAAAAATTCAAGGCAGAACATTGCATATGGTATGCTATCATTTGAATTAAAAGGGGGAATATATGTTTATATTAATACAAGAATCTGACAAGAGTAGTCACCTGAGGGAAGCACCTGGAGGGATATTTTTCAGCGTGTGTCCCTCTGCTCCTTTTGAACCACGTGAATGTTAGCTTTTCAAAGCATTTTTATTTATTTTTAAATAACTAAAATGCATGTGGGAGAGGAGAGGATAGACAGACAGATACCAACTTCTCTGGATCTCACAGTGAAGTTGAAAATGATTTATTCATCAGTCACCTGCAGGTATTCATGAAGCACCTGTATGTGCCGGGCCCTGCAACACAGGGACCATGGTTCAGGGAACGGGCCCTGGACCCAGACTGCCTTAGTTCACATCCCAGCTCCATTGCTCCCTGGCAGTGTGGCCTTGGGGTACTAACTGCGCCTCTTCCAGAGCTGTGTTCCTTCCTTCAACAAAAAGAGTAATTATAATATTACTTCCCTCACTGGCTGCTGAGAGAATTGAGTGAGTTAATTCACTCTACGAAGAATGTGTCATGCATAATGATTTCCTGGTGCATAATGATTACTTAATAAATTGCAAATATTATTTTTATTAATTATAACAGGCACCCTAGGCCATAGGCATAATTGTCCCAATTTTATAGATAGGTGAATTCAAGGTCAGCTGCTTGTTAAACAGGCCAAAAAAGGGTAGCATAGGGGAGCCGCCATTCTGACCCAGGCCTTTCTGACTCCAGAACGCACAGGGCTGCGTTCATCTGTGCTGGAAGCTGCCACTAGGTTCATACATCTGGATTTGGAGCTCTGCAGCTGCGACTCCACTTGGTTCCCATGACACCCTCTACCTGACCTACCAAATGTCCATGGGCCTGACACAGTCCTGGATGGGCCAAGATCAAGTGCAGCCCCAGCACACCACATCCACCTGCTTCCACTGCAGAAGGCAGAATGCAGTGAGGGCCTGTGTCGGAGGGATGACCTTGAATCTGTTGTCATCTCATTTAAGTATTAATAAGTACAAGATGAGGATCTCTGTCCACTCCTTTCATTCCTTCTCATCTTCAGTCCTGGCAGAAGGGACCTTTCGTGTATTGACACATCAGTGTTGCTGTGAGAGCCTGTCCTACTTCCAGATCTTTGCTACTCCAGGTGTGGTTCCTGCACCAGGAGCGTCAGCATCGACCTGGGAGCCGGTGAGAAATGCAGACTCTCAGGCCCCTCCCAGATCCCCTGCATCAGAATCTGCATTTTCCCACGAGTGTCTGGGTGATGCGTGTGCACATTAAAAGGTGAGACTGGTCTAGGTACTACTCAGTAAAACAGGGGACCCCACCGGGATGGAGCCAGAACAGTTTCTGAGACTGGGGCCACCACGGGTAGTGCAGAATGGAGCTGGGATGCTGCTGGGGAGACAAGCAGGGAGGAAAGGAAGGAAGGAGGGACATCAAGGGGTAAGGCGCTTGGCACCAACCCAAGGCTGATGATGCCAAGACTGAAGACGTACTTTGCCTCTTTCTCCACCTTTAAACATATTCATGGTTGGTCGTGAACAACACTGGGTTCCTCATAGCCACAGCCTCCACCCACATGCTGTTCCGGATATTTCACAGCATAGTGACAGGGAGATATGTAATTAGACATATTTAGGACTTTATTAATAGCAACCGATTTCTTACCGCATCAAGGATCACAGCTGATCCCCACTAAACTTGGGTGTATCTCATGAAGAGAGAGGAAAAGAGGGAATGGAAAAGAAAGGAAGGAAGGAAGGCCATTCTTGATGGGCACAAAACAGGTAAGAGGCCTTGAGGACAAGGACCATTTCATTCACTTCCTTTTATTCATTAATTAATTCATTAAAAAATAATTTATCACTCAGGGAGATATAAGGTGAACAAAGTCCCTGCTTTCCTAGAGCTTTCAGCCTACTGGAAACAAAGAATTTAATAATAACAAAAATAATGAGTTGCATTTGGCGGAACATGAAGGATAAGAACAAGCTGCTAAGCGCATGCGTCATGAAGAGGGTGGGGTGGGGAAGGAGACGGGTACAGACACAGTCATGCGTTCATGCGCCTGGAGAGACAAAGGAGGCCCACAGCACAGCGGGAAAGAAGTAGGCGCTAGACCCGTGGCATCCAATACAGTAGCCACTAACCACATGTGGCTGTGGAGCACTTGAAATGTGGCTGGTCCTAACTGCAACATGCCATTGAAATATACCCTGGAATTCAAAGGCTCTGTATATTAAAAGAAAAAAGAATGTAAAGTATCATCATAATTTCATGTTTTCCCATATTGGAATGATAATATTTTGAACATATTGGGCTAAATAAGTTATACAGATGCTCCTCAACTTACGGGGTTACATCCCAATAAACCCATCATAAGTTCAAAATATCATAAGTCAAAAATGCATTTAATATACCTAAGGTATCAAACATCATAGCTTAGCCTGGCCTTCCGTAAACATGCTCAGAACACTTACATTAGCCTACAGTTGGGCAAGATCATCTAACACAAATCCTATTTTATAAAAAAGTGTTGAATGTCTCATGGACCGCATATTGCTATCCTGGGAAAAGACAGTTTCGTGCCATTGTAAAACTGAAAAGTCATAAGTCAAACCATTGTAAGTGGGTGACCATCTATATTATTAAAATTAATTGCACTTGTTTCTTTATACTTTTTAATGCAGTTATTAGACATTTTTAATGACATCTATGACTTCAGTTGTATTCCTAGTGGACAACACAGCCCCCAGGAGACTGAGGTATGAGAAGTCCATATTCCAGTGCCACTGCTTACCAACTAAGGCACCTTGAGCAAATTAGCTTAGCTGCTCTAAGCCTGAGTGTTTTCCTCTGTGAATAATAATATCTAGCATTAATTGAGCAGATTGTATATGCTAAGCACATGTATCCATTCATTCAATCTTCACAAGGTCCTATGAGGTAGGTACTCCTATTCTCTCCGTTTTGCAGCAGGGGAAACTGAGGCTCAGAGAGATATAACTCACCCAAAGCCACACCCCCAGGAAGAGGGGGGCACAGCATTTAACCCAGACAGTCTGGTTCCAGAGCCTCGATTACAAAATTACTACACTGCCATAAATGTAGCAGTGGTACCTGCTCCATGGGATTGCTATGGAGAATATTCACTGAGGAAATAATGTATGCATAGCCCTTAGTCTAGCACCCAAAACCATGTAAGTGTTCACTATGTGATAGTTGATATTATTTAACAAAAAACTTTTTACCAAAAAAATAATAATAATCAGATGATGCTACACAAAACACTGACTTGCTTTGGAAGGAGTCAGTCACAAATTAAGGCATCATATTAGTTATCTATTGCTGCTTAACAAACTATCCCAAAACCTGGTGACATAAAACAACAAACAGCCATTATCTCACAGTTTCTGTGCATCAGAAATGCAAGAGCATCTTAGCTGGGGTGTTTTTGGCCTGGGGTTTCTCATGAGGTGGCAGTCATGATGTCAGATGGGGTTGCAGTCACCTGGAGGCTTGGCTGGGACTGGGACATCTACTTCCAAGGAGGCTCATTCACACGGTTGTGGGCAGGAGGCCTCAGTTTCTCACCATGTGGGCCTCTCTGTAGAGCTGCTTGAGTACCCTTACAACATGGCAGCTTCCCCCAGAGCAAGGGATCCAAGAGAGAGCAAGATAGAAGCCACAGAGTCTTTTATGACCTCACTTTGGAAGTCACACTCTACCATTTCTGCAGTATCCTCTTGTGGTTACACAAGTCAGCCCATTCAGTACGGAGGGGAGTAGGCAAGGGCACTAATGCCAAGTGGCAGGGATCATTGGCGCCACCTTGGAGGCTGGCTACTATAGTCTCTGGTACATCTGTTTGGCTTAATTTAGCTTTTGTACTTCCCTCTCTAGGAAAATACACTCCTGGCATCCCGAGAGTCTGGATGCCTGGATACAAAGGACAGAAACTCAGTTCAAACTGTCTTTTTTAACAAGGAGGGTTTACTGGTTCTCGTAGCTGAGGAAGATGAGGGTGGAATAAATAATATTATCTAACACTTACTGAGCACACATTAGGTGCTAAGCACGTGTTTCAACTCACTTAATTCTCACAGAGACCTTACAGGGCAGGTACGGAATGTGAAGCAGAAATCAATCTGGTATCCTAAAGCATCAGTACTTTCCCGTTGCATTTCAGCTTCTGCATCAATGCTGATCATCTTCTCTCAGACTCCTCCGGGTGGCAGGTACACAGTCGTCATGAACGCTGTGGCCACGGCCTTGGAGCTAGTGATCCACCAGAAAAGAAATGGTTTCTCTTGCCTAGTTTCCAGTTGTAAAAATCCAAGGAAGACCTCGGATTGGCTCAGCTTGGATCATGTGTTCATTGCTGGGCCAATCAAAATGGCCAGAGGGAGTGGCAGGAAGAGGAGTTACTTGGAGAAAGTAAGGTGCTACTGTCATAAAAAGGGGTGGGGGAGATTAGATCAGGCAGGCACAATCACTAGGTGTCTAATACACTGGGGGTCGAGGAGGAAGAGGAGGAAGGTCAGGAGAGGTAAGGGAAGATGATCTGCAGAGAGGTAGGTGTGGGAGGCAGTTTAGAAGGGAGAGCTGTCAGTCATGTCCCCAAAAGCCAGTCTTGCAGGGCTGGCCACTGGGCACAGGCAGACCACCTCTCAGCCCTTCCCAAGCCTGCTGGGCCCAGCAGTGTCCATCTGATCACATATTGGCGTGGGCATGAAACATGCCACCACCCCTCAAGCTTCCCCACCTGAGTATCCCCAGGAAAAGAAGCGAGTTCACTTAAATGGCCTGAAGAATCTGAGGTCAGACCCAAAGTGGCCCTTAATAGGAGTCCTTTTTTTTTTATCTTAAATATATAGGAGTCTGCCTCTTACTCCATGATGTTTTCCTGTGTTTCTTGTTATAAAAATAATTTTTCCTGGATAGAGCTGCAAATAAAATGGATAATTCAGGACCCATATTTATCCTGTGGACTTGATACCTCCTGAGATGCAGCTGGGTACTGTGGAGCTCATGGTATACTGGCTCAAGAAGCACCCGCAGTGGGGCTGGCAAAGCTGGACCCCAGTGGCATGGAGGGTGGCAAAGGCAGAAGGATGACATTGGCCTGGGCAACTTCTGGGGGAGCCGTGCTTTGCTCAAAGCCAGTAGAACTTCAGAGCTTGACATTTCCGCTTCTCTTCATGGCCCCTCCCTTTCTCTCCCCTATTCACACTTGAACCTGGACTGGAGAATGCATCTTGGGGCTAAGGGACTCTCTTGGGACTGGGTGCATCTCAGGGCCTAGCATTAATAAACAATAAATATTCACTGAAAGCATTGCCGCTTTGGAATTCAGCAATATACTTAGACATTTCCTACAAATGTCTTTTAGGTCTTTAGGAAAATCACTTGCAAATATTTCATAAAAATAAGAACCATTAACTATTATTAGTATTATAAATATAATTTTGTAAAAATATTTTAATAATGATCAAATATCATAACTGCTTAAGTACAAGTATAAAATGTAGCAATTATGAAAGATAGTAAGAGTTGCCCTTTGTTCAGTTTTGCCACATGGCAGGGAGTTTTCATTGTGTGTTCATATATGAGCCCCGTGGGAGAGTATGGTTTGAAGGCAGCCGACACTCTATTTTTAGTTGTCCTGTATCCTCTCCCCGCCACACCTGAGCACCCTAAATATATACTCAGCCCCTCCTGACTCCCACCCAAACATTAAGGCACAGGTGGGACCATTTATGAGGTCAGCCAGGAAGGCTGGGGCTGGGCTGCCCTGTCATATACTCTCTGATTTTCCTAAGACGCTCCTCTGTGGTCCCCATAACAGTCGTGCCAGGAGGTCTGCACACCAGGGTCTGTCCTTCTGGCAGGGCCCCTGACCTTTTGTGTGCTGGAATACGGCAGAGGAACAGGATGGCTCAGCCCAGCTGGAAATAGTACTTGGGAAAAGGCCACAGACTCGACTGCTTGTTCCACAGCACGCAGAAGGGCCCCTGCCAAAAATATAATTATCCAGCAATGTGGAGCTGAGACGCCACAGCAGAGGGAGGCTGAGTGGACAAGGTGGGGGAGGGAGGGAGCAGAAGGGCTGGCAGAGCCAGAGCCGGTTCTGATGGATGGGCAAAGTCCTTCTCAGTGGCCCCGTGAGCTGGAGAATAGGAGGCACCAGGCACCAGGGCAGAATGATCTGCAGACCACAGGCTTCCAGGCCAGTTGTCTTGATGATTCACCCTTTCCAGAAAAAGAGAGATCCCTTCCACCCTGCAAAGTTGTGACTGGTCACTTTGCAAAGGGAGAATCAGGCCATCTTCCCCAGAGGGAAGATGGAGGGAATCCACCCAGGGTTCCTCTGTTCACTCTACATTAACCAAACCTAATCTCCCTGGTCCTCAGAGAGGACAGTTATGATGGGAGCGAAAGATGGGCCACAAGTCTGCCTGTGGAGAAACCACAGTGGAAGATTCTCTTCTTGCAGCCTCTAAGATCTTCAGCTTAGAGGCTTTTGTGCGACTGCTAAGCTCATTCTGGGTCACAGGTCACTCTTGCTTCAGTCCTTACTGGCATGGTAGTTACAGAAAAGCTGGCATTCCTCTTTGCTCTAGCAATGCCCCCTCAAGGTACAATACAGGATTATTAATGACAAGTTCTGGGCCATCTCTGAATTGGTATTAGTGTCTCCAACCCTGAGAATGTATTGTAACATGCACCAATGCAGAGGTGTGACATTTGAAATATTTAACAACAGGGAACTCACCTGCATCAGAGCTGGCAGGGTCCTGCTGTGCCAGGCATGGACAGGTCAGTTTATGAGTCATGGGAGTATCCAGGAGGTCCCAGGGAAGGGCAAGAGAAGAAGGGGGGACACTTGGGACTCTCAGGGCAGCACTATTCACCAGCTGGCATGGAGCTATTTTTATATTTTACAAACAGAGACAACTGGATATCCACATACAAAAGACTGAAGTTGCAAATCCTTCCTCACACCACACACACAAATTAACTCAAAATGTATCATAGACATAACTATAAGAGCTAAAACTATAAAATTCTTAGAAGAAAATATATTTGTAAGTCTTTGCAACCTTGGATCAAATAAAGCCTTCATAGACACCAAAAACACAAGGAACAAAAGAAGAAATAGATCAAAATGTAAAATTTGTATGGTGCACAGGATACCATCAAGAAAGGAGAAAAATAACCAACAGAATAGAGGAAAATATTGGCAAATTACATATCTGATAAGGGAACTGTTCCCAGAATACAAAAGAACTATTACAACTCAATAATAAAAGACAAATAACTCAATTTTAAAATGGGCAAAAGATCTAAATAGACATTTCTCTAAAGATGATATACAAATGGCCAATAAGCACATGAAAAGATGTTCAGCATCATGAGCCATCAGAGAAATGCAGATCAAAAGCACAATGAGATACCACCCACTACTAGCACAGCTATAATCAAAAGGATGGAAAATGCTAAGTGTTGGTGAGGATATGAAGAAATGGTAACCCTCATACAAGGTTGGTGGGAATGTAAAATGGTGCAACCCATTTGAAAACCAGTTTGACAGTTATTCAACAAATTAGTTGAATAGTTTCCATATGACTGAGAAATTCCACTCCTAGTATGAAATGATATGAAAACATACATCCATGTAAAAACTTGTACATGAATATGTATAGCAGCATTGTTCATAATAGCCAAGGAGAGTAAATAACTCTTCCAATGGTGAATGGATAAAAATATGTGGTATAGCCATACAATGGAACACTACTCAGCCATAGAAAGGAATGAAGTACTGACACACACTACAGCATGAATGAACCTTGAAAACATGGTAAGTGAAAGAAGCCAGTCCCGAAAGATAACATATTGCATGATCCCATTTATGTGAAATGTCCAGAAGGCAGATCCATAGAGACAGAAAGTAGATTAGTGGTTGACGAGGGTCATGAGGTCTGGGAGAAAATGGGCAGTGACTGCTAATGGGTACATGGTTTCTACTTGGAGTGATGAAAATGTTCTAGAACTGATTGTGCTGATGGTTGCACAATTCTAAATGCCACTGAATTGTACACTTTACATTGGCAGATTATATGATATCTCAAGAAAGCTGCTGAATGTGCCACACTGGCCAACACACAAACACACTGAAGTCTCACACGCACACCAGACACAGACACAAGAAGAAGAAATTGAAAGAAATAGATCAACACAAATATTTCTCTCCCAGTGCAGTAATGGAGTGTGAATTCTTATTGCACAGTTTTATGCAATATTGTGTAGTCATAGGAGGTCCTGCTGAAAATACTTATCTGTGATTTTATCCCCCCAAAAGAATAAGAAGCTTGTATGCCCTTAAATAACTATTTTCTGGAACTTGGGGCAGCTGCCAGGAGTTGCACCCACATCCTTATTATTACAGGAATCGGACTCCCAATCGCAGTGTTTGAGGGAGACCTGCATGGAGTTTGTCAAAGCTGAGTAATGTCACAGGGGCCAGAAAAGGCCGAGTGTTTGTGTGTGAGTTTGGGGGCAGAGGCTGCCGAGGGTAGAGCCCCGGCTGGGTAGGAGCAGTTGAGCCTGAGCTGCAGGATCCGTGCTCCAGAGCAAGGAAAGGGACCCCGTGGTGGCCGAGCAAAGAGAACTGAGGTTCTGGAGTCCAGCGGAGCCGAGTTCCTGCCCCAGCTTGATGTGTGACAACCATAAAGTCACTTGGCCCTAATGGGGCCTCAGTTTTCTCATCCACAAATTGCTTTCTAGCATGGAAGTGTGGAGAGCATTTAATGATGGATTAAAGACCCAGGAAAGTGGTCAGTGTCATGAATAATGACTATCTTATCACATAGTGTGAAGGTTCTCCATCAGTCGCTCCCCCCACCCCCGAGTGTTAATGTCGGGTGACCAGACCCTCTCTCACTCGATGGGAGTTAGAGAAGGGGGGAGGCCAAGCACCTTCCCGGGGGTAGAAACCGAAGTTAAGGGATTTTCCAGTCTTTGAATGGAGGCTCATGACCCCGAATTGAGTAGTGACAGATACCACGACAGCCTCGGGGCCAATAGAAGCCATTTCACACCATGGCGTGGGAAGTTTCCCTTTCTCATACCTGCATATGCTGGGTCTAAAGGAGTTCTGTCCCCAAGGGACTGCTCATTAAGGAATCACTTTCCTTATACTCAGGACTCCAGGGATGTCAGCCTATAATTTAGTATTGTCCCAGAGCCCGCTGGATGTGCAGGCCTGGACAGGGCCCGGCCTCTGGAAACTGTCCCCTCTCCCCTCAGGGCATTTTGAGAAGCCCATAAAAGCTATGCCCTGAATGGTTAAAGTATTCAAAAATGTTCACATTGAAAAAAACAAACAAACGTGTCTGAGTAAGCACATTAGTTCTTACTCATTAGACTCTTGGATAAACCCCCCCCCCAAAAAAAAAACCAAACAAACCAAAACCCTGCCATTTATTGAACACCTACTATGTTCCTACACTCCTGTACTTTGTATGCATCCTGTCCTCTCAGCCTTACAACCATCCTCTGGGAGTGGGAAGCAGCTATGATCACCCACATTTTACTGAAGACAAAACCGAGATTCACAGAGGTTAAGAGGCTTGTCCAAGGTCACAGTGCCAGTAAATAGCATAGCTGAGATCCAAGCCTAGTCCTACATGACCCCAAATCTGCAGTCTTAAAAAGTTAGGCCCTTTGCCAGAGGGCCTTTCGAGAGCTCAAAAGCAGGGCTTGGATGGAAGGGAGTGGGGCAGGTGTCCTCCAGTGTGGGTGTCCCACACGGCCCAGGAACCTTCATTCCACAGACCTGTTCACGTCCAGTGACAGCTGCCAGCGAGAGGTATCTGCAGCATGAGATCCAGGTTTCCCCCTTTGCTTCTGAGCCACAGTGAAATCAAAATTTATTTTCATTCCCCTTTCCCCATGTTAAAGGGAAGCAGAGCCTGGGCCTCACATTCTATTCTAAACAAGGTATAGGAGGCTGTTACATCTAATTAATGATTTTTGCAGTTTGAAAGAAGTATTGCACACACAGACCTCCCCCTAGGCAGACCCATGGCACTGTGTCCAGCCTTGAGCTCTGCTGCCACCCTGGTGCCACACCAGCATCCGCCCACTCCCGCGGCTCCGCCTGCAGGGCATGTGGACAGTCGGTGCACCGTTGTAGGGGCTGTGCTGTCAGATCGGGTTTACTAGTTGCCCAGGCCCTTCTTGTCCCTCCTGCTGGGAACCCGTGTGGGTAGTTCTACTGCTCCCTGGCTCCTTCTGCACTCCATAAAGGCAGGCGGTTGCAACCTGTGAGCGACGATGATTCAGGCCTTGGGGAAGGAAGAAGAGGGCTGGGCGTCCATCAACAGCGGGCTATAAGTGCCCACTCCAGCCTGAATCCTCGCAGCAGCCCCCAAGGCAAGTGGCCAGCTGAGGAAGACGATCTTCTAAAACTGCCCTTCTCAACGTGTGATCTGTGCACGAGCAGCATTAGCGTCACCCGGAAATGTGTTAGAAATGCGGTATCTTGGGCTCCACATTAACACCTGTACATTAAAGTCTGTGAAACTCTGCTCCAAGATCCCGAAGACCTGGAGACCTCCCCTGACCCCCACTCCAGGTCCCGATAGCTTAGCTTTCAGGGCTGAGCACCTATAAAAATGAATAAATAAATAGTTCTGTGGGAAGGTAAATTTGAGAAGTATTACATGCCATGTCTCTCCCCAGAGTGCACAAACCATATCAGGACATTAAAGGCCCTGCATTAAAGCAATATATTTATTTCTGTTTAACTGAATGCCTCCCAAACTTATTTGACTACAAAACATTCTTGTCCTAGAATATCCAATTGTAGAATATAAATTGGGAAACACGCCCTTACTTGTAAGCAAGGGAACCACAATCCCTTGTATTATCTTTAGGAAAAGGCAGCCGTGGTACCCATGTGACATTACATTTTAATAACTGGTGCCAAGACCTCAGGATGTATAAGTCAGAAACCTATTTTAAAGGTGACAGGCAAGCCTACATCAATTACCTTGAACTAGAGCCACACCCTCACATTTCCAGGATTTCAACCTCTATTCCCACGGTCCTTCAAACTCAATGTGCCCAACCCAATTTCACTGCAGAACACTGCTCTCTTATAACGCCACTATTCTCCCAGGCTCGGGGACATTTTCTTGACTCCTCCACTTATTAATGCCCTTCTCCCTCCCCTCCACACCACCTTGGCCCCTCCAGCTAATCAGTTGCCAAGTTCATCAGATTTTATCTCTGTTCTGTCTTTCAACTCTGTCCCCCCTGCTCCTTCCCACTGTGACTAACCTCACCTCCCACCCTCTAGGCACCCCCTACCTTGATTTCTCCATAATTTATCCTGCTCCCTGCAACCAGAGCAGTTTCTCAAGGCACAGATGTGCTTGTGTCATTGGCCAGTGCAAACCCAGCCACTTGCTTTGCTCTAATTCTACTAATATTATTCCCATTTGAAGATAAAGCAACTGAGGCACAGAGAGGCTAAGTGACTTGCCCAAGGTCACATATTTAGTAAGCGGCGGCAGGAGGACTCAGGCAATATGGCACTGGAAGCTGAGTGTTCTGCCCCTGCGTAAGTAAATCCTGCACGTGGCCTTCTAGCAGCCCTGCTTACACCTGTGCCTCGGCCGTGCCAGGCCACCGCTGCAGTGGAGCACAGCACCGTTCCCCATCCCCACCTGTCAACGTCATCGTGAAATCTCTGCTCACATGCATCAGGTGAGGCACCTAAGGTGCACAGGCTCAGAAGGCGCTCTGCACCTGCACGTCCCCGTGAGCCTCCTCACACTCTGCACCGTGGGCACCTCACTAGCCCACCGAGTCTCGGCCCTGCTCTGCACACACCACTGTCTTATTCAATCCTCAGAGGAAGCCTGTGTGGTAGGTAAGCACTATTATTAATATCGTCTCTGCTTTACAGATGAGAAAACTGCGGGGCAGAGAGGTAAATCGATCCGCCCAAGTCAAAGCCTGAACGTAAACCCCAGGCTAACTCCAAAGCCGTGCTCCAAACCACAGGGCCCTGCTGGATTCGTCTGTGGCCCGGGAATAGTGCAAACGAAGCCTGCACTTGGCCCAGGGTGCAGGGAGAGGAGCGCTGGGCAGTGCTCGGGGCAGGAACGCACTAGCAGGGAGGAGGTGGCATTTGAGATGAGATGCAAAGGACGGCTAGGATTTCAACAGGTGGCGCTTTGGGGGAGGCGTGCCAGGAGGAGAGAACAGGAAGTCCAAGGGCCTGGAGGGAGGAAAGGGCAGGGGCTGTTCCAGGACAGGCAGGGCTGGGTCGGGCGAGGGCGTGCAGAGAGGCGCCGGCCGGGGGTGGACCAACACCAGGAGCCCTGAGTGGGGTGGGGGGCTTCACCCAGCCATGTCCATGGGCAACAAGACTTCTCTCAGGGCCAGAGTGGACACCAAGCCCCCGCGTGCCCGGCAGCTGCCCACATCTGTGGGCCCCTGTGGATCATCTGTGGGAAATCATTAATCCCCTAAGGGGCCCCAGCACCACCCAGCGCATTTCACGCACTTGGCGTGGCCTCCCACAGCGTCTGCCTGGCCTCTCTTCTGAGAGCTGTGTCCTCAGCCTGGAGGAGCACGTCAGGGCCAGGATAGACGCTGCCGAGCCCACGGCTCAGCCCCACTCGGTCAGCTTTGCCCCCACTCCTCACTTCTGCCCCGGCAACCCCCCACCGACACCCCAGCAGGGCCGGCCTGTGGGTGCTCCTGCTGTAGCCTCCTTGCCTCTGTCCAGGAGGCGCTTGGTAAGTGCTGGTTCCATGGAGTGATGAGTCTCTCTAACGGGGCCTCCGCCCAGCCTCCCTGCACCTCACAGCTTGGTCACCTGGGAAAGACCTCGCAGGCAGCCCTCCTCGGGCGTGCACGGCCACCAAGTTTTCCCAGCAACTCCTCCAACTACTGCTTCCCTATTATAGTAAAACACACAGAACATGAAATTTACCGTCGTAACCATTCTAAAGTGTGTCATTCAGTGACACCGAGTATATTCACAGTATTGTACAACCATCCCCGCTCCCTGGGTTCCAGAATATTTCTATCACCCCAAAAGGAAACCCCATAGCAATTAAGCAGACATTTCCCTTATCCCTCTCCCCCCACCACAGGCCTATGCAACTGCTGATCTACTTCCTGTCTCTAGAGATTTGCCTATTTTGGACGTTTCATGTAAATGGAATCATCCAATATGCAATTTTTTGTAACTAGCTTCTTTCTTTTAGCATGTTTCAAGGTTCATCCATGTTGCAGCATGTATATAAACGCATTTCTTTTTATGGCAGAATAATATTCCATTGTATGAATATACCATGTCATTTGTTCCGTCAGTCATTCATTGATGGACATTTGGATGGCTCCTATCTTTTGGCTCTTGTGACTACAACTGCTGTAACCATTTGTGTACAAGTTTTTGTTTGTACACGTATTTGCATTTCTTTTGGGTTCATATCCAGGAGTGGAATTGCTGGATTATGTGGTAATTCTATGTTTAATTGATCGAGGAACCACCAAATCCAATTACCACTTTTTCCTGAAATGCATACACCTTTATCATAAGACATTTAGGAAATGCATGCACAAAAAAAGAAAAAGTTAAAATCACCCGTAGTCCTGGCACTCAACGCTTCCCACCAGGCTGATTATTTAGAATGCCCAAATGTATACATATTAGGACACTTTTCACTTAAAAGTTTATACAAAACTGGAATTGTGGAAAAGCTATTTAATGCCACCTTCTCAAAGACAAGCCTATTTCAAATTGAACCTCTGCACTCCCTCCCTGTGTTATTTTACCCCTGGCATTTATCACCATCCGTCTCGTCTCTATTGCACTTAGAATAAACTCCGTGAATGCTGGGATTGCTGACTGTTTTGTGTGCTGCTCGGCACAGAGTAGGGCTGCAATAAGTATTTGTGAATGAATGAAAATGCAGCCAACGTGAAATTTAAACCGGATTTTAAATGCATTGGCTGGCACGCAGCGGAGGTGCTTGTGCATCAGTCCTGGCTGGTGATGGTCCACACTGGAATCTCTGCAGCCCTTCTCCCTCACAGCGCCTTATCCCAGGCATGACTGTGGTCCCCGGGAATCCCATTGCCTGGGACCAGCTCCCTGCCCACCCTTGAGCTTTCTGAGTTTTATGTTGCAAGGAGGCCCCCTCATTTTTTCCATCCTGGGCTCCTGGAACAAGGCTGGGAAAGATTGTCCTGAAAATCTCCAACAGCCAGAGCCCATTTGGTCCTAATTTCAGAGCGGGTTTCTTCCAAACTCCAACCAAAGCCAAGATCCCCGAAGAGAGACCATGTCTCTGCCTCCATCTTCCTGTCCATGTCAGAGCAATTCTTCCAGCCACCTTGTCACAAGCCCGCTGTGCTGCTGATATTAGTTACAGATGATGGCAATTAGAGGCCGAATCTCCCTGGCTCCTGGTAGAATATTGAGACAGAGCTACAGCTATTTTAAGATTTTAAGCAGATTTATACTTAGTGCTTCAAAGAAGACCAGGCAGCAAGGAAAATATGGTAACTGTTGCTTTAAATTATAGCTATCATTACTTCAAAAGGATATTCAATCAGAAACCACTGAAGACTAAAACTATTTACATCTCCTGACACTTAAAAGCAAGCGAGCAGTTTTAGCCCGTCAGCCTTGGACATGTTGGCTACAAAGAGAGAAGTACCTCACTGGCCTGCAAAGAAAAATATTTTCAAGGCAGCAGGAACTGAGAAGGTACCTTGGGAGTCCTCCTGCTCAGAGCTTGCCGCCCATCTCTGTCCCACAACCGAGGAAGGATTCAGGTCTGGAGTGTGTGGCTCTCCCCAGGTCTGCAGACAGCAGTCTCCAAACCCCTGGAAAAGCGGGTCCCCTTCCCAAGGCAGGAAGACTGCCCTTTTCTGCCTGGCCTCTGGCCTCCGGGTCCCTGCCCTGGGGAAATCCTGTCTCATTCCATTAATATAAGTCCCAGGACAGGTCTGCCTCCTCCTTCTTCCTGGGCTCTGCTTCATGGATGGGATAGGAAGGCTGGGTGATGTATCGATAATAATCAGAGCCAATGGAATCCTGAGTTAACAGAGAGAATAGTCCAAAACGTGGGCTTTGGGGATAGACTTCTCTGGGTTTATTTTGCAAGGAAGTCCCCTCATTTTTTCCACACCAAGCTCCTGGAACAGGGCTGGGAAAGATTGTCCTGAAAATCTCCAACAGCCAGAGCCCATTTGGTCCTAATTTCAGAACGAATTTCTTCCGAACTCCAACCAAAGCCAAGATCCCTAAAGAGAGACCATGTTCAGGCTATTGAATTTATTAGCTGTGTGATCTTGGACAAGTCACTTAACCTCTCTGAGTTTCAGCAACCTCATTAGTAAAATTGAGGTGATTCCAATCCCTATTTCATAGGATTTTTGAGAAACTTAAATGAGAAGGTTTGCATAACGCACTTTATTAGGGCAACACTATATCCCGTAACAAATGCTTCCTATGTTTTCAACAAACCTTTCTTCCTCACCTACTGATTCCAAGTGGGTCTTCCTAGCCAGTGGGCAGCTTTTGTCCCTGTGATGATTTGGGGGCTCGGGATCCCTCCATCCTGTGACTATGTCACGCCCTAGGTTTTCGGAGTCTTCTGCTTCTAGCCTCAGGAAGGAGAAAGAGCCGACATGCCAGGTGCTCAGGACGCAGAGATGAGTAAGAGTTCACAGTTTACCCCATCTTGGAAGACCAGTTAAGGTACCAGTCCCGCTTGCTCCATAGGTATCAGCCCCCGACAAGGCTTCCTTCACCTTGTAGTCTGGGTTAGATGCCCTTCCTGCCTGCTGCTGTGACATTCACACTTACCTGTCTCAGTCACGTCCACCGGAATGTAAGTTTTGTGGGCACAGCCGAGCCCTCTGTTGTTCACCGCCACATTCCAGAAGAATTTAGCACCTGGCACATAAGAAGGGTACAATAAATATTGGCTGAAAGAATTTAACAGTAAAATCCAGGACCCTGCCACATTCCTGCACTTGGCAGGGGCAGGTTAGTGAATGTGACTGAACAAGTGATTAGGAAATGTTACTGCTTGGCAAATCTGGAAAGAGAATATACAGGCATTCCTCTATAACAAAGACTATCTGTGGCCCATGGGCCAAACTCTGCCCACCATCTGTTTTTGCAAATAAAGTTTTATTGGAACACAGACCTACCTGTACAAAAGGGGACTGGGAAATGTAGTCCCTGGCTGGGTTACTCTCTCCCAGGGAGAACTCCACACTATAGCAGAAAGAGCTCACATTTTTGGTGGACGGGTAGCTGGCATCTGCCTCAAGCATTTATTATAATACAGTGTTATTCTTTAATATTAATATTATTTTAACTGTTACTGTTTTCTTTTTTAAATTTTTAATTTTTTGTAGGAATGGGGTCTCACTATGTTGCTCAGGCTGGTCTCAAACTCCTGGGCGCAAGCAATCCTCCCACCTTGGCCCTCCTCAAAATGCTGGGATTACAGGCATGAGCCACTGTGCCTGATCTATATCATTTTCTAATCCAACCTTCCAGTTGCACAAATGAGATCCAGGAAGATGAGTATATGCTTACAGCTAGTAAGTGGCAAAACTAGACTTGGAACAAAACTCTCTTGGCCTCTGACCCACCCTGGGAGCTAGGAGAAAGAATAAGAAGTTCCTACTTGGGGCTATTTGCTCTAAATGGACAGGGACTCTGGAAGTTTTGTTCACCAGGTTTTAGGAAGCCAACATTTCAGGGCTGCTGACGGTTTTGCAGGACATGGGAAGCTCAGCTTTGCTCTTCTCCTAGGTTCTAGAACCAGACATTCCCATTCTGCACTGCTCACCTGAAGCCCCCCCAGCCCACTGTCACCCCTGCCTCCATGTTCCAGACTCTTCCTCCAGCAAGCAAGAATCACAGTGGGCACCACGGCTGGGCTGAGGCCCATGATCTCCAGGTGGGTGTTGGTGTCTGCCCGTCCCTGCCAGGAAACTATTAAAGAAAAGGCATTTTATCCCCGCCCTGACCCATGGCCCACTCTGCCTCCAGCCTAGGGCAGGTAAGGCATGTCCCTGGTTGTCTTGGGCTCACCCCAGCCCCTCCCTTGCCAGGCAGGCCTTGCATGGCCTGAGCAGGCACACACAGGCTGTGGGGCCTGAAGGATGGCAAGGGCAGGGCAGGTGGTGGCATGGGAGTAAATTAGATGCTCTGTGTTACCTGGGCAAGTCACTTCCCTCTCTAGGGTTCCACTCCCCCTCCTCTGCTGTGAGGATGATGCTGCCTGTTCTACCTACCTTGTGGGGGTGTAGAGGGTGGGCTGAAAATCTGGAAACAGCATAATGTCTTGCATAGTGGATGCTTGTTGATTTTTCAACCTCCCCTAATAAATTCTATCTTCTTTTAATAACAGCAACTGGATTTCCTTTGGGAGAATCACCTCTCCTTTCCTGTGTGTAGTCTTGGTGGAACTGTCACTCAAGTTGCCACACCTCCTTCCCTGCCCAATGAGTGTGTACATGACCCTAGATCAACCAATCAGACTCTTCCCTGGGACTTTGAATCTTGAGTGGAGTCACAGAGGATTAGAGAAACAGAGAGAAGAGCTGGAGCGTTTCTTCCCAGTGGGTCAGCCTGCTATCATTCCCTCCCTCTCTCTCTCTCTCATACACACACACACACACACACACACACTTACACACACACACACACACACACACAATGGCATCTGAATCCTACAGCACCCACAACTCCTCCCTAAGGGTTTGCTTTGTTTCCTCAATTAAGCTCTTAGCTCCTTGAGAGCAGGGATAACATCTCATAATTCTTCTGGGTTTTTCTTTCCCCTAGCAGGGCCTGCAAGGCATGGATGTTGGGGAAGGAGCACCAACTTCAGTATCAAGAAGAGCTGGCTTGCACTCCAAGCTCTGGCAATGCCAAGCTATGCTGCCTTGGGCAAGGGCCTCAAGCTCTCAGGGCTTGTTGACTCACCTCTAACTACTTCATGTAGTTGTTCTGAGGATCAAAATGGGAAAACATAAATAAATTACCTAATGCATTTAAAGGAGATATTGCTATTATCACAATTATTATTGACACGCAAGCCTGAAGGCAAATAAATGACTTTTAAGTGCAAAATGGATTCTGTTCTTTTCCAAGAGATGTTTGATATCAAGGAAGGTTTTAAAAACAACCCCAAACTCAGGTAACCATGTTTGAAGCCCTGCAACTCAAATTTCCCCTGACAACTTCTCAGCACCTACTATGTGCCAGGCATCACCCTGGGTGATTTCAAATAAAGTTTCTGGAAGCCAGAAGATCCAGGCTATAATAAAACCCCTTTTTCCCCCCAAGAAATTAGGAGTGACAGAGAGATCTCATTTCTTAAATGGGTGTGGATTTCACCTATTTTTCTGATGGAACTCATTCATTTTCATGGAGATATACCCTTAACCTCAGGCTGTTATGGTAAGCCCTAAAGTCAAGGAAGCCTCAAATGCTGGCTGCTTTCTGGGCAGGGGAGCTCCAGTAAGTTGCCATCAGATGCCCCTGACAGGCAGCCCCATGCATCCCTAGAGAGAGCCAAAGCCAACGGTAAAAGCACAGAGCCAAGGCCCATGGGCCTCAAGTCAGTGAGCTGCTGGCCTTGCTGGGTGCCAGAGGCTGGTCCTCACCCACCCAGAGGAGAGTGGCAGCTCAGAGACCTAGGGGACAAATGAGGATGCATAGCTGTGGTAGGCAGGGAAGGTGGTTTCCCAAACAGAAGGACTCCAGGCAGAACCTGACTGTGGGCACATCTGCGTGCCCCCTGCCCAGACCTGCCGTCCACTCTCCTCCCCCTGCCCTGTGGCCAGGGGCTGATCTGAATGGTCAGAATCAAACCGTCCCCGTGCAGAGAACAGAGGGAGGCAGGGAGGGAAGGAGGAGGGTGTGTCAGGTATTTATTCTCAGGTGCCGCCTCTCTGTGGGCCTCACCAGATGGCTGAAGGTGGCCCTCTCTCTGTATGCCTCTGTCTTCTGGATTCTGATAACCGCTCCCTCTCCTTGTCCCTTTGCACCCAGAGTGGGGGCAACAGCTCCCCTGTCATCCCCTTCCAATCTCATCACGGAGGTGGCTGTAAAATATGCTCCACTCAGAGAGGACTTGGAGGAAGACAAGGAACCTCCCCCTGCCGCATGGTCAGGGACCCCAGGCATTCACAGAAAGCCCACTCCATGAGTAGCTGATAAACATAGATCTTTCTAGTCAAGATTCTGGAAGAGTTCTGGCCACAGTGAGTCCTGGGGGAGGGGAGGAGTGGCAGAGGTGGGACAGGGCAGGAAAAGGGCTGATGGCTGCAGCCAACCCTTACCTAATCATCCTACTACCCTGGGGAATCCTCTCCATTTCCAAGCGATCATAAAATACTCACCTAATTTAGGAGGAAATGGTGACACAAGATGCTGCTCTGTGAGCACTTTGCACAAGACAGTCCTCATAATAAGTCGTGGAGGATTTAAAAGGTTGCTGACATTTTCCGTTATGTATCTTTTCATTAGAGGTAACTATCACTTTAAGCAAATTGTTTCAGGGCCTGGAATGTAGCAATAAGTGATCTAATTATTGTAGGTTGTAATTTAGGAAGGTTCATTATGTCACAGACATTATGACTCCTGGGTATTACTAAAGGACTCATTTGTAGCCCTTGAAATGATTTTCTCATGAACACATATAATGTCACCCGTAGAACTAGTGTGGAGCCTTAAGATGATTTGACATATATAAAACTCCAGTTTTCTTGGGGACTAGATTTCAAGATAGTCATAAATAAATGAACAGTTAGAATACTAAATTTATGCTCAGTTAAAGGAAAACCTAGTTCTGACTAGAGCAACACTAGACCCTTCAACTCTGTTATTTAATGTCAAATAAATCACTTAAGACAAAGGTGACATTAAATGAAAACCAAGAAGCCTGTGATGTCTAAATATTTTCAATTCTGTGGAGCTAGAATGCCTGAGAAATGGCTGGCTTTGAGTTCTTGTTATTTTCTTTTGTATCCTCAGTCCCCAAAAGAAAGTACATCTGTAATATTCATATTCACAAAAATAAAGCATGCTTTCAACTTAACCACCAAGTTGTGATTGTGTTACTGCAGTGTGGCAGAGGCTAGTTGGTTGCTACCCACCTACATTTTCCCCTTTTCCTTCTGGGCACCCAGCTGGACTACATTTCCCAGCTTCCTTTGCAGTTAGGAGGCCATGTGACTGAGTTCTGACCAATGGCATGTGGGCAGAAAGGACGCAGCACCGCTGCTGGCCTCCCATCAAACCTCAGCACAATACTCCATGCTTTCTTTTCCTGCCGTCTGCTGTCAGAATGCAAAGATCCAGTGGGAGCTCAGCAGGTACAGGGATGGTAGAACCACCAGGTAGAAAGATCCTAGATATTGAATTTCTGGGGAGAGAAGACTCCCCCTTACCCACCGTCAGCAGGACAGTGACATGAATGAAAACCAAACTTTGTGTGTGGGTGTGAAGCCAGTAAGCATTGGATTTTACAGCAGTAGTTATACCCTTGGCTAATACTTATCCAAGGAATTTTCCATTAAATTGGTGTTTCATAGCCGCACCAGCCAAGCACTTGCAGGGCCTCACCTTCTGTAGTTTAAGTTAAAAAAGCAATGGATTTCTTTTTCAGTCTTCCAAATATTTTTAAAAGAATTACAGAAACGTATGGACTTCCAAACTTCCAATTTATAAACATTCACAGACACAAACAAAGCTGAGCGCCAGAGGAAAAACATGTCAGATCTGCTCCCTCCAAACAATGGTTGTTTATATGGTGCCAGGAAATTGAGTTTCTTTGCTTCTCATTAGATCTGAACCAATGGCTGGGACTAGAAAGATGCAATGTTCTGATTGGCCAGGTCTGGGCCACATGTCTGTCCCTCCCTAGAGCTAAGAGTAGAGCCAGTTCCCCCAAAGCAAATGGGCTGAGAGTGGAGAAAAGATGGTTTCTCAAAGGAAACCAAGATACTGTTATATAAAGAAAGAGGGAATGGATGCTGGGCACGTAAAAACTAGAAATATCAATTACATGTACATTCAGATGAGGAAAATAAGAAATAAAAGTGTAGGGACTGTCCCAAGGTCAAACAGCTAAGAAGAGCAATAGAATGAACCAAACTTTGGCTAAGCGTGATGGTTCACTTCTGTAATCCCAGCACTTTGGGAAGCCGAGGAGGGACGATTGGTTTGAGCCTAGGAGTTCGAGACCAGCCTGAGCAAGAGTGAGATCTCATCTCTACAAAAAATAGAAAAATTAGCCGGGTGTGGTGGTGCATGCCTATAGTCCCAGCTACTTGGGAAGCTGAGGCGAGAGGATTGCTTGGGCCCAGGAGTTTGAGGTTGCAATGAGCAATGATCATGCCACTGCATTCTAGCCTGGATGACAGAGTGAGACCCTGTCTCAAAAAAAAAAAAGAAGAATGAACCAAACTCTGCTATTTCAGCTTTCTCCCCATCACCTGTGTGGTAGCACTGGACAGCATGTTCACAGAGCACCTGTTTTTGGTATGACAACCCCCAAATCGCCAGCAACTGTAGATAATTATAAGCACAGAGGAACTATGTTCCCTAATGCACGGACCATAAACCCATCAGTTGTCCTGCGGCTGCAGAGGGATTTATAAAAGGCCATCCATCTAATTAATAATTGGTCTGCTGCCAACTTAAGTGGTTTGGTGCTGTTAACTGTAAGTATGTTTTTAATGTAAGGAACTTACCCCCATTAGCTGTCTTCTCTTTTGAAAATATGGCCAAGTAAAAGGCTGAGATTTCACAAGCTAAGAGAATCACCTGGCATTAGCCAGCCTCTTAGGAGTTTACCTGTGCAGCCAAGTTCATTTCCAGAGGACAAAGCCCACCTTTCATGGAATAAACGTCGAGGAAGAATCCCACAGGCGATGCTGGGCCTTTGGCATTTTCTTTTATTCCAGGCCTGCCTACGCACACGCTATCTGGCTGTCAGCATCAGGTGTGGAGTAAGGCCTCCTGAGTGGCAATTTCTGGGTGATGGCATTGCCTATGTCAATGAACAGAACACTTATCTCCTTTGTGCTTCTTCTTAATGCAGAAATGTTTCTTGCAGTCATAATTTTTGGGAGGCATTTGCGTCTTGGTTTATGAAATGTCTTGATGGTCCCAAGAGGTAACTTGGTTAGCTTCCCTTCCATTTGCCAGTTAACCGGCCGAATACCTTGCAGCGAGGAATTGGATGAATGCTTCTTTCCTTAGGGAACAATGGCAGGCATTCGCGTCACCACTCTTGCTCTTGGTCATATTTTCAAAAGATCCTCAAAAATATTCTCCTGGGCCAGACACAAATCAGAATTCCTCCAGCTGATTGGGATTTAAAAATTTGCATTATTGAAATGTTTCATTTGGTCCAAGGTTTGCATCGGTTGCTTGATCCGATAGATCGAAACAAAAGGGAAACAAAATTTAAAATCCTCCTAGGAATTTTCCAGACTTTCTCTGCTTTCGCCAGGCTGTGATCTAATCCTAGAAACCTCTTCAGGACTGTTTGGGCCTAGTTAGAGTTATTTAAGGCAGGCTGGCTGCGTACTTCGCAAGTGGCACTCAACACCCATCAGCAATCAGATGCCTGGGCCCTAGATGCTTATATTTAAATAGCAGCTGCACTTTATGACCTCAAGGTTGTTTAATTCACCCTATAAACATTTGGAAGTTTCAGGAAAGCCCTTTGCACAGGGAGAGTAGAGCTGGTTCGGGGAGAATCAATTCTGATAAATCATTTCTCTAAATGTGAACCGGCTTTATAAAGATGTTAAGCACATTAGACATCTTCCCTCAAACATCCAGCTGTTTCTTCTAACTGCTTCCAGAGAACCTAGACAGAACCAGACATGCTCCAAGGGAAAAGGTTCCAGCATCACTGAAAAACAAAAACCCCTTTCCCCAGTCCCAACGGAGGGGCCTGACATCCTCCACGACTCCTTGCGCAGTGATACGTGGGTCCACCTGCACACGTGTGCTGTCAGCAGAGGGACACGCACCTCCTCCCGCAGCTGGCTTGCCCGCCACTCCATTCTGCCCACTCCTGCTTGTCTGCAGTTAGACCCAGATGTAAAATGGATTACAGTTTCTGTATTTTTTAAGAGAGAAAACAAAAACGCTTGTGTCTGTTCAGCATTCTCCTGTAGGGAAACCAAGGGGGTTAGAGAGAACCCATGGGAGATTGTAACCCCAAGAGTTGGTGCCCAACAGCCCCCTTTAGAGGATGACGGGTCTGCAGGGCTGGGAACATCTGGACTGTGGAGATGAGGCTTGTCTCTCCTGGAGCTGGAAAAACATGCATAGCTGAGCAGGCTGCCAGAGGCTGAGGGGAGGGCCCCAAACTTCCCAGCTCACCCTAGCCTCCCAAGGTTAATATTCCAAAGGCAAAGACTTCATTTGAACACTGTGTTCTGTCATAAGCTCTTTGCTGAATAACTCACTTAATGCTTTTTAGCAATTTTGAGGCCAAGGAACTGAAAAAGGCCTGCAGACAAATGATAGTACAACCCAAACAATGATTCTGCACATATGTGACTTCTCTACTTAGACAAATGCTTTTGAGCCCATTCTCTTGTGTGATCCCTTCACTAAAGCTGCCCAAAGAGGCTGGGCAGTAACTGGCATCCCCATTTTATGGATGAGAAAACTGACATGCAGAGTTTAAGTGGCCATGAAAAAGACCCTAAGGAAAATCTCCTGCACTGGTCCTGAGGCCCCCATGACACCATGATGCTATTGGGCTCAAACAAGGTCGCCAAGATTATTCTTGCTTGTTCTACCACTTAGTAGCTACATGACCTTGGCACATAGTAAGTACTCAATGAATGTTAGCAATGATGGTGATGATGATGATGATGACAATGGTGGTAGTGATGATGATGATTTTGAAAGATATACTTATTTTTTATTATTTTTTTCTTTGACAATCCTAAACTGGAGGCAGATACTTATATATATTTCTAGAAAAGACTAGGTATAAGCTTGTCTGTCAGAATTCCACGTAAGATGAAAGATTATGATTAGATGATACTATGGGCCTTTAATTTCTTCCCGATGTCAAATATTTAAAGAAGTCATAGGGCCAGGCGCGGTGGCTCACGCCTGTAATCCTAGCACTTGGGAGGCCGAGGCGGGCGGATTGTTTGAGCTCAGGAGTTCAAGACCAGCCTGAGCAAGAGCGAGACCCCGTCTCTACTAAAAAATAGAAAGAAATTATATGGACAGCTAAAAATATATAGAGAAAAAATTAGCTGGGCATGGTGGCGCATGCCTGTAGTCCCAGCTACTCGGGAGGCTGAGGCAGTAGGATCGCTTAAGCCCAGGAGTTTGAGGTTGCTGTGAGCTAGGCTGACGCCACGGCACTCACTCTAGCCCGGGCAATAAAGCGAGACTCTGTCTCAAAAAAAAAAATAAATAAATAAATAAATAAAATAAAGAAGTCAGAACTTGACCTTCCCATCTCCATTCTGGAACAGTTTTCTAGTCATACTTGAAAGATTCTGGGTTCAGGTGTCAGAAAAACTCCTTTGCTGTCTGCTCCTAACGATGCCAGCCCTGATGCCCAAGCTTTCTGGACATTGCAGAATCTCCCCCTTTTGGCAGCAGTCAGAGGTAAGGTATATAACACTGAGCTTTCTGCTTAGGGAGCAAAGGGTATCTGAAAGCCTTTGACCTACCTCTTTCTCTTGGTAGCTAACATTTTACTGTTTCTTTGTGATCAAAAACCATCTGGAAGCCAAGTGGCAGAAACTGCTGGCACTCACCAGTGTCCGCGCTCTCCTCCCTTTCCTGAGCAGACAGCCACCCTTACTGTTATCTGTGGCCACATGACTGAGTTCTGGCCAATGGAAGGTGAGCAGAAGTGATGTGCACCAGCTCCAGGCCTCCCAGAGCTAAGCCGCATTTCTCTCTTGCTCATGTACCAGCAGGATGCAAAGCACTCCTGGAACTAGAGAAGGGCTGAGCTTCGAGATGGAAGAAACCTGGGTCCCTCAGTCACTCCATGGAGGAGAGATGTCCATCAATCAAGATCTCTGATTTTAGATCCTGAATAAGAAATAAATGTATATTATGTAAAGTCACTGAAATTGGGAGCTGTGGTTTAAAAAGTTAGCCTTCCCCGGACAAATTCAGACCCCACTTGTGGCAAACTCTAAAGCAGAGACTTAGCCAAGATCACACAGCTAGTTAGGAATTCAGGCTTCTACTTCTTGTCCACAGTTTTCACCATTACAAGCACATTAAAGATGCTGTCCCCTAGTATCTGAAGCAGAATAGGCTCTCCAAAGTGAGATGGTGGATGGATGGATGGATGGATGGATGAATAGATTGGTGAATGGATGGGAAAGTAGATAATTGGATAGTTGGATGGATGGATGGATGGATGAATAGATCGATGAATGGATAAGAAAATAGATAATTGGATAGTTGGATGGATGGATGGATGGTTGGACGGTTGGATGGATGGATAGGCAATGACCTTGTGGTCATTTATCTGCTAAATTGTCATCAGTTTATAGAGGAAGGACCAGCAAGGGTGTGCCTCTCTTGAAAGGTAGGAAGAAGCAATGTGATCAGCCCGGAGCTCTCAGAGAGGGGGGCAGTCCTGTTTAGGGCACCAAGAACACCTTAGAATCACTGGAGAAATTAACCCCACAGACTCACAGGGACCCTGCCTAACTGGGTTTTCCAGTGGTCTCATGGCTCCTCAAGACAAGACTGAAGATAAACAAGTCCAGACAACTGAGGCTGGAGCTTTGCTCTTACGCAGCTTGCTAGCTGGGGGCCAGCCAACTAGGGATACAGTGTGTTTATCAAGAACCAGAGGGCACGTCAGTCTCTAGGGCTAACGCTACCGCCCACTTGCCACCTGCTAATCTCCCCCAGGAGTGCCAGTTCACCGTGCTGCAATGCAGAATGCTCCTGGCATCCATCCGCCCGGGGCCCTCTTTCTGCAGGGCTGCCGGGCCCCAGTCCCCGTACTCAGCGCTCCGCAGGGGTGGCAGGCATGGTTGGGCTTCCCTCCTCCCAGGGCCCTGTGCGCCTCTCCGCCTCTGGCACGCAGGCCCTGTAAGCCTGTCTTTATGTCCTTATCAGTGCTCCCCGGCAGGCCCAGGTGCCAGGCCTCATTCACTCAATTACCGTCTTCACGGGACACAATGCTCTCTTCTGTGCTCAGATAGAGACACTTTCATGGCAAGGGTTCAGAGCTAAATCCTCTTTTGATACTGTCAGAAACTCCCTGCCAAGCTGACACTGTATGTTAGAGGGAAAAGAGCTCACCGGCGCAGAAAGCCGAAATTAAATTAAACAGGATATTAATACCTAGTAGTTAAGGAAATGATATTTCCTTTTTTTGATTCCTCTCTCTCTCAGTACCGAAGCCAAAAATGCATCCCCCTTTGGCTGAACCAGTTGGGCCCCAGGTTTTTCAAAGCAAAACATCAACATGATTCTTCTCCAAAGAGAAGCTTCCACACTGTTCCTTCGCCACCCCCAGCCAGCTCCCAAACCCCAGGTCCTTCCAGTTTCCCTCTGTTCTACTGAAATGTGGTCTCTTTAATCCCCCTGAAGTAGGAGGAAATTGAAACCCAGTCAAAGTGGCCGGAGTATGGGTGGCATTTTTTTCTTCTCTATTTTCTAAATTTTAAAAGTGAGGGTCACATTGCTATTTACATTAAAATAGAAAACTCCCTCCCTTTGCCCTCTCTTTGCGCTTGCAGTCCTGTGAAAGTTCTCTAGCAAATGCTTGGCCACAGAGCACCCTGAAAAATAATGGCTCTGCTGTTATTGTATCATTGTTGAATGGTGTGTGTGCAGCATTTTCCATGCGCCAGCACCTGTGCTAGGCACTTCCTGCGAATCATTTTATCTAATCCTCACGACAGTTTGAATCAGGTAAGTAGCTGTTTTTGTCCCCACTCTATAATGCGTGTACACCCATGTTGCAACATCGTTCACGGTAGTCGAAAGGTGGAAACAACCCAACAGTCCATCAACATTTGGGATAAGCAAATATAGAACATCTATACAATGGAATAAACAAAATGTGGTATATCTGAATGATGGAATATTATTCAGCCTTGAAAAGGAAAGACATTCTGACACATGCACAACATGGATAAACCTTAAAGATTTATGCTAAGTCAAATAAGCCAGACCCAAAAAGACAGATACTGCATGAGTCCACTTACATGAGGTCCCTAAAACAGTCAAATTCATAGGGACAGGAAGTAGAATGGTGGCTGTTAGGGGCTGGGAGAAGAGGGGAATGGGAAGTTATTGTTTAACGGGGACAGTTTCAGTTTGGGATGATGAACAAGTTCTGGAAATGGATAGTGGTGATGGTTGTACCACATTGTGAATGTACTTAATACCATTGAACTGTACATCTAACTGTACTGTAACTGTACTGTTAAAACAATAAATTTTGTGTTATGTATATTTTTACTACAATAAGAAATAAGCAATAAAAAAGAAAAGAAATGAAAAAAACTAAGGCTGAGAAATATCAGATGACTCACCCAAGGGCCACAGCCCGTAAGTGGCAAAACCGGACCCCTTGCGTGCCAGAGCCCCGGGCTCACCCTGCCAGGAAATGGGCTTCCGTGTGACAAAGCGCAGGTGCTGTCGAGATAAGCCTCTCCCATGCTCCAAGCCCTCCACTGGGTTCCTGTCACTGCTTAAAATGCAATCCAAGTCAGAACACCATTTTGCAATAAAAAGGAATGAACTGCAGACACGTGCTACGACATGGATGAACCTCAAAAACATGCTCGGTGAAGGCAGCTAGACAAAAGAGACCACGTATTGTCTGATCCCACTTATACGGAATATGCAGAAAAGGTGAAGCTGTAAAGACAGCAGAAAGTGGATTAGTGGTTGGTTGCCTGGGGTGGGGGCGGAGGAAAGGGGATTAATGGTAAATGTTCATGAAGGATCATATTGGGGTGATGAAAAATGCTCTAAAATGGATTTAGGGTGATGGATGTACAACTGGGTAAATTTGCTAAAAAAAAAAAAAAAAGCATTGAATTGTACCCTTGAAGAGGGCAAATTCTATGACATGCACAACATGACTCAATAAAGTTATTTTAAAAAAATACAATCCAAGCAGGCACAGTGGCTCACGCCTATAATCCTAGCACTTTGGGAGGCCAAAGTGGGAGGATCACTTGAGGCCAGGAGTTCAAGACTAGCCTGGGCAATACAGCAAGACCTTGTCTCTCTAAAAAAAAAAATATATATATATATACATATATATATATATTTTTTTAAAGCTAGGCACACACCTGTAGTCTTAGTTACTCAGGAGGCTAAGGCAGGAGGATTGCTTGAGCCCAGGAGTTTGAGGTTGCAGTGAGCTATGATGATGCCACTGCAGTTTAGCCTGGGCAACAAAGTGAGACCCTGTCCCAGAAAAAAAAATACAATCCAAGTTCTCACACAGTCTACAAGGGCCTACGTGCTGTCCTACAGATGCTTCTCTGATTTCATTCTCCTACCTCTCTCTCCCTTGCTCACTCCATACTATCACTATGGCTTCCCTACCCCACAATCCTGTCCTTGAACATAGCAAGTGCACTCGAGCCTCAGGGCCTTTGCACTTGCTGTTCCCTGTCTCTAATTCGATTTCATCCAATATCCACATAGCTCCCTCATCCATCCAGATCTCGTCATCTGTACTGAGAAAACAAAACTCCTCTTTCCACTTCCCTCCCTCCCTAGTCAGCCAGCCCCTGCAGTGCTCTTGCCAATCCCTTGTTATTAGAGTCTCAGGGAAATCATGGACATTAGCCTCCCAGAGAGGGTTCTCATCTAGGCTAGTGGGAGGCCTGCCTTTCTGCTGAGGCTGACACATTCCTTGGCATAACTTTCTGGGCAAGCAAAGTCACTCTTGCTACCCTCAAGACAGACCCCGGTGCTCAGACCTTGATCTGAGGGGTTAAAGATTTTTCCAAGTCCGTCTCTATCCTGGAGGAGATTGCAAAGACCTCCATCCTGCCACAGGAAAGGAAGCCATTGTTTTCCACTGGGGGGTCTCCCAGTCGTGGAGAACTCCCAGCTGTTCCCTGACTTCCCTGCCTCTCGGGAAACTGAGCAATGAGCCCAACACAGCAGAGTTAGCTGTTCCTGCGTCTTCATAAATCACATCCAGATGTAGAAAGACCTTGCAGAAGATCTAATTGAGTCCAGCACTTCCCAGAGTGGGATCCATGAGATGCTTTGCCAAAGATGGGCCCAGAAATGCTGAATATATAAGGGCTCTGAGAAGTCCTGCAAAGGAACTGCAGGACTATTTACCCCAAATGTTCCTAAATGTATTTGACTACAGAACCCTTCTTTCCTCTTCATTGGCCCTGAAATATAAAATATAAAACATGATGGCATTCCCAGAGTCCCAGGGCAAACTTTGAGAAATGCTGGTGCAGGCCAAGGCTTCATTTCACAGGAGAGAAACCTGAGTCCCAGAGAGGAGAAGGGACTTGCCTAAGCTCACAGTGCTGAGACTAGATGCCAAACTCCCCAGCTTCCAAACCCAACTTTTTCATTCTTAACCTTGTTTTTTGATGCCCAACAGATTCAAGACATTGTGCTAGATGCACAAGAGAATAAATGTGCCCGTTTCCTAGAGTTCGCCCTGGAGAATGGTAGAAAGGGAGAAGGGGAAACATGCACTTCTTCCTGCAGCGCTGTGACCTCTCTATATCAGCCAGCATTTATTAGGCACTTACTGTATGTGAGGCACTGTGCCTACTGCTTCACACACAGCGATTCTTCTCACCAAACACTAGCTCAGTGAGGAAGTCTCATTTTACAGATGAGAAAACTGAGGCTTGGCCAGGTTAACTATTCCAGAGCCACATGGCTAGGAAGTCTTGGGGCCTGGATTCCCACTGAAGCTACCTGACTACGGAGCCCACGTTCTGTCTTCAAGTTGCCGGGCCTCCTTGGGACCAGCAGTCTCTCACCAGTCCCTACAGGGGTCTTCCTGCCCCCACCCCTAAAATTAAGAGCTTTGCAATCTCCCCAGGGTTTGCAAATGAACAGCCAGGGAAGCTGGAGCTTTCTTTACTTAGCATCTTTTTCCGTGTTCCACAGGGAAGGAAGATGACCTGGGAAAGAGTCTGGGTGTGTTTGGAAGATCACCTCCCTGTTGTTTGTGGCTGTGTGGCTTTTAAACAATTAAAGGTATAGAAGGTGTGGGAAGAAAACTCTTCTTCGGCCTCCACGTCTGTGAGTGGGCTTCCCTGTTTGTTTTCCCTATTCTAGTAAAATGACCTTCTTTGACAAGCTCCTGGCATGCCACCCTGTGGAACACAGACCAGCAGGAAGATTGATCCCCATAAATCAGTGCGGTTCAGTCTAACAAGTAATTATGTGCCTGCAACAAGCACCGTCAGAGGGACGGACCGCGGCCTGCGGTCTCTCCGTTCGCCCAGCCCATCGGAGGGTTTATATTTGCTGTTGTTGTTTTTCAAACAAACATAAATTATCAAAATTCACGAAAAATAAAATAACATAAAGCTCCAACTGGAAGTAACAGACGGAAAAGAAGGAGGAGCAATAATGATTGTCTCAAGAGGAAACGGGGTGGGGGGGAAGGTGTCCTCCCCCCAGCAGCTTCCCCTCCCCCTCGTGGCACCTGCAGTGCCCCACCCTGCACTTGCCTGAGTCACCTCCTCGCCAGTACCCACCCCGCTGGGTGCTGTCTTTCTAAAATGTTGATATTTGGTTCATCACGGAGTTTTGGCATTGACTTTGATTTTTTAAAAGCTTGCATTAAAATGTTATTTAGCCTTATGACTGGGCTTTTTGGTCCCCCCTTAAATTTGGCTTCACTTGTCTCACCCTGATCTTGGCCCTGGCTGAATGAATGAATGACTGAATGCATTTGTCACAAGACAAACAAAGCTTGGACACGCACAGAGTGCTGTCGTGTTAGGTGCAGGCAAGGAGAATGGCCAGGGAGGTAGGTGGGTCAGCTGTATCCTCTCCCCTCCCTAAATCCCATGAGCCCAGACAACCCTCAGGAAAACTGGCCCCTTGAGGGATTAATTCCCCAGTGGGCAAGAGAGTGACAGGTAAGAATACCCACCAGACAGCTAACACGTCCTGAGCTCGTCCAAGTGCTTTGCACTATTCTAAGTGCTTTACACGTTTTTACACATTGACGTCCCGTGACTGCATGAGTATCAACCACATAAAATTGCAATGAATTGGCTGTGTCTGACCTACGCCGATGGCGATTTCATGCGGTCTAGCCATTATCCCCATTGCATTGATGAGCAAATTGAGGCACAGAGGAGTGAGGTTACTTGCCCAAAGTCCCAAGGTGATGGAGCCAGGATTCCAACCTGCGTAGTTTGTAGTACAAGGCCCTGCTGGAATCACTTTTCCTACCCCCTTGGTGGGCTTTGTTTTATAAGGGGGATGGATGGTCTGATGGATCAAATAAGAGCTGTCCAGGAGCCTGGCCCAACTTAGGGCCAGCAGCCCTGGAAACGGGATCCCTTTTGCCTCCGTCCCCAAGCAGCCCGAGAGATTTGTGGCCTCAGCTGGCTTGTTGGTTGAAGGGATGTATACAGTGGAATTATAGGCCCCTACAGTTGGGAGGTGATGGTGGAAGTGGATACACCCGCAATCCATTATTCGTGATTGCTCACTCAGAACAGGGGGTGCCGGAAGGAACATGGACCACATACACTTCCGGAGAATAGCCGGGCTCTGCAGTCCCCTGGCTGTCCCAGCATTTCTGGGTAAAGGACACCAAACAATGTTCCTAACTTAAAACTTTCACCACTGTCTGAATTTGCCAGATCCTCTCCTAACATTCCAGAAATTACTACACAGTGGGTAACTCCAGGCTGAACCAAGGCCAAGCCACCAAACCACAGCCATAGAGTCCTCGCACACCCCCTGGGCACAGAACCAATGAGGTGCTGAGATGACACACTCATCACGTGCAAAGGTGCCAACTCAGAGTGACGAACCCAGGCATAGGACCAGGGCTCTAGGCACAGGTGCAGAAGGTTGACGTCTGGATGCTCTTTTTATTATTATGATTATTACTTTGGACTCTACCAGCTGAGCAGTGGCAATCAGTAATCAATCCCCAAGAAGCCCTGTACTCAGACCCTGAGGTGCACAAGCCATCTGTGATGGTTCATTTCATGTGTCAACTTGACTGGGCTACCGGGTGCCCAATTACTGGTTAAACAGTATTTCTGGGTATGTCTGTGAGGGTATTTCTAGGAGAGACTAGCATTTGAATCAGTGGATTGAGTAAAGCAGATTGCTCTGTCTAGTGTGGGTAGGCACCATTCAATCCATTGAGAACCCAAATCAAACAAAAAGGCTGGGGCAGTTGAATTTACTCTCCACTTGGCTGCTTGAGCTGAGACATCCATCTTCTCCTCCCAGCACTTCCGGTTCTCAGGCCTTCAGATCCCAACTGGCGTCTGTGTCATCAGTTAGCCTGATTCTCAAGCCTTTGAACTATACCCCCGGCTTTCCTGGGTCTCCAGCTCACACTGGCAAACTGTGGGACTTCTCAGCCTCCATAATTGCATAAGCCAACACCTTACAATAAAGAGATTATGAAGAGTATATATCTCTCTGTGAGCGTGTGTGTGTGTGTGTGTGCGCGCGTGCGTGTACACACAATCTTGGTTCTGTTTCTCTGAAGATCCCTGACTAATACGAGATCTTAGCTGTGACATATTCATACCAATCCAAGTGCAAGCTGGTGAGCACAAGATTGTTCAAACATTCTTCCCCTGGCCCCCAAGGGACATCTGGACCCAAGAACTCTTATCTGATGCATTGCAGCCTCCCACTAACGCTCCCCACTATTACCATTTCAGATTTAATAGTTAACACAAGGCCTTCGCATGCAGCCCCAGCGAGCAGAGTCAGAATGAAGCAAAACTGCAAATATGCAATCACCCTTCTTTCTCCATCCCCCGCCCCGGCCATTTTGGCAAGCAGATGACACAAGCAGGACTTAAGGAGTTAATATTTGAAGGCCTGTCCCTGATAGCACCTGCTCCCTGCGTCTCTGTCTTTTGTGCAAGGTTAATAAAATAAATTTTGAATATCAATAAAGTACGTTCTATTTTTCTTGGCATGTCCCAGCCCTGCTCTGTCCTTCTATTGCAGAAGTCATGCTCCAGACAGATCACTTTTCCACAGATCATTGATGTGGTGCCACGAGGGCTGCAGATGATTTGCTAGAATGCTCCAAAGGTATTCAAATTTCTTTAAAGAAGAAATTCAATTTATGTGCATTTATATTACAATGTCTGTCAGGAAGAAAGGTTATAATCACCAGCATATTTTAGATTTACATTTTCTTCTGTACATGAGGTAATGGTATTAGAGGGAAACGATGAAGCTTAGAGTTGAATTGGACTCATGGTCCTATCTTCATTGCTGCTAAAAGCATGTTTTTGAAGTTCTCGAGGAAAGCATATGTTAGCATATGTTAGGGAAATATCAAGAACAGCAGGCTTGGTGGCTGAGAAGGAAACATTTGTCTTTCCTCCTGACCTCTCCATGTGGGGCACAGATAGGCTTTTCTGCAGCGCCCTGACCCCTTGGGAAGCCATTTGAGGTTTCAGCACCTGACACAGATGCGGGAACGGAGTCCAGGCTAGATGGGCATGTTCCAAGGGCACCGCCCTTCCCCACCCTGGGAATGTCCAGACAGCCAACTGAAGTTGGCTCCCATAAGGGTGGAAAGTGGGAAGGAGTGAACCACTAACTTATCCAGAAAGCCATCCTTCATCCTGGATATTTTAAAATTACTTCCAGTGCTTTCTCCTGGAAAAATTCATCACTCGTAGGTGCCCAGGAAGCTTTGGCCAACTGGTGGACCAGGACAAGCAGAATGCCTGATCCTGGCTTCCTGTAAACAAAAGACCGGGCGCCTCCTGTCTTGTCCAGGGTCCAAAGCTGGTAACAGGCAAAACCGGGGCTGCGATCCAGCAGGTCTGCTTCCGTGGGCCCTGTGAAATCCAGTTGCTTTGGGCCATCCAGATGGAGGCCACGTGGAGATTTCTTGAGCTGTCCTCCCTAAACAAGGATCTGCAAGAATCTGGGTGACCCTGACCAGGTTCTGGCATTTATTCCTGTGCCCACAGAAGACACTCGGGTGCCTGCCCTCACTGCTTCCAAATTAAACATTCAGAGGTTCAGGCAAAGAAAGGGGACAACATCTCCCCAACTCCTCTCCCATGATTAAACAAAATGTTTTCTGGGTGGGTATTTTTAACTGAATGTGTCACCACCTCTTATATTGTGTTTTCCCCCTGGTACAAAAGTAATAACCAGTGGGTGTAGAATATTTGGGAACTATAGACAAACTGAAAAAGAGAGAGAGAAAATTAAAATCAATCTTAATTCCAATCCACAGAGGCAACCATTCTCAACATTTTGGTATGAAACCTTTGTATATGTACATATGTACTTTATTTTTTTTTTTTGCTCCATCGCCCAGGCTGGAGTGCAGTGATGCAATCATGGCTCACTGCAGCCTTGAACTCCTGGGCTCACACGATCCTCCCGCCTCAGCCTCCCAAAGCACTGGGATTACAGGTGTGGGCTCTCTCACTTAGCTGCCTTTCTGTATATTTTATACATATATCTATCATATATATGACACATATTTTATATAAATTTTTTATAAAAGTGAAATCATACTAAATAGTTTTGTTGATACATTGTTTCACAACAGATTATTAGCAATCTTTATGTCCTTAAATAGTCTTCTACAACACAATTTTAACAGCTGCATAGCATTCCTCTTTATGGCTGTACCTTAAAGTAGTTAGCCAATCCCCTCTTGTTGGACATTTAGGGTATTCTAAAATTTTCACCAATATAATTAATGCTACAATGTACATCTGTGTAGCTGCTCACGCCCATAATTATTTATTTGGGGCAAATCCATAAAAGTGAAATGTGGAGGGCATGGCGTATGGATAATTTCAACACTTTTGGTGAAGATGGCCATATTGTCTCCAGAATGGTTGTACGACTGCTCACTCTCCCCATCGGTAGTGGGGTGATTCCATGCTTCATGGACCTGAACCCTCATTTATTTGGTTAGGAAAGCATCTGAGAAGTTACTGCTCAGCCCGGGAGAAGCACAGAGGATGGATTTACTGCAAGGTTGGCCCTTCTGGAGCGATAGAAAACAAGTCACCTTTAGTTAATAGAGGAGATGAGGAGGATGAATGAGGAAGTCCAAGGCTTGTGCTCACGTGACATCTGTGAGCTTTTGGGTGACATTAGGCCTAGGCTAGAATGTCTGGGTTTTACTTCCTGATGCTCCAGGAGTCACTAAAACCTGGTAGGATGGAAACTCCTGGCTGTGATGTGACAATGAAAGGGAAGATATTATTTTATATTTAAAAGAAAGAAATCATATCGAACGAAGGAGCTGGGTGGAATAATCTGATATATGTCGTCTCAAAATCTTGTACCACAACAGCAGAGACATGGAGAAGAGCGTTTGGATCACTAGAAGGAAAGACACACCGACCGGCTTAAAACAACACATCATCGTTTCCTGGTGCTGCGGGTTGGCCAGGCAGCTCCTCCGTGGGTTCTGCCCGGACTCAGTCCTCCCACTGATGCAGCTGGAGGGTCCCTCGGGCCTTGCTCA
>CM052442.1:93260965-93335206 GCA_028533085.1 Varecia variegata | reverse complement strand
ATTCAGAAAAAATCTGGCACCGTGTGGCACTCTCTGCAGGTAACGAGCTAAGGTTTGGGCTTGAGGCCTGTACCAGAGAAAATCATCACCCTGCATACCATCATGCTAAGATCCTCTGATACATTCCTAGGGTTTGCCTCTATTTTTACATTCCAAAGAATCCCTGGTTATTTCCAGGCTGACTTACCGAAGCACCACTCATGTCGAGCCTCTGAGTAGCATTGACATCACTATCAAGAAGCTACAACCCATTTTCAGAGGTTTTCTTTTACCCCTGTCCTTACTCATGAATAAAGATGTTTCGTAATTATCACACTGTTTGGTTTCATATTTAGCCAGAGTCTTGGTCAGGGGACCACTCATTTGTCATTGACTTTTATAATGGTTCTCCACAATCTAGCACAATGATGACATGCCTTTTTCCAGCTCTCCAAATCCCACTGGATATGTGCTTTGCAGAGTCCACTCATTGTAACCCAAAGCAACGAGCTGAGCAAAACTGGGAAACACCCAAGACAAGAGATGGGCGTTGGTGACAGAGGACACCTAGTGTCTGGGAGGCTCCCAGAGGAGAGCCCTGTGGTGGGGGAGCAGGAGGAGAAGTCACAGGGAGGACAAAGTCACGAGAAGGCCAACAGCACAGGCAAAGCAGTGGCAAGTGGGTAGGCTGCATCCTGGGCCAATTTAGGGCAAAGTGACACATGTTTCTGCTTTAAGTGATCCGTTTTTACTTTTAACATTGAAGATGAAAATTAAGTGCATTACCATAGATCAGTTTACAGGGATTTGGTCCATCTGTTTTGGAAATGTAAAACAAACCTGAATAACATCATTATATGTATTACCAGAATTGGAGCAAAGTATCAGTGTCAGCCCGGGGGCGCCTCTGCGCTACCTCCGCATTTCGGCATTCCTCGCGCTCGGTGGGGAAGGCGTTTGAGAGAGCTGCCCTCCAAACATGCAAGGAGGTGCCCAGACACAGTCCAGATTCCCAGGAGGCCAGGTACCAAATACCAGCAACCTCTTCAACCACGCTGGGGGCGCTGGGGAGGGGCAGGGATGGACAATTAGGTGAACGGTGGTCGCTGGAACTCCTCGGAGGCCCCAGCCATTGGCGCCTGTGCCTGGCTTGACACCCCACGGCGTCCTGCTTGCCAAGAGTGTCACACTGACCTCCGAGTTCCAGCCATAGGGGAACAGACTGGCAAGTTAGATTACTGCTTCAATAATGAGCGAATGGTTTCTGGTTTGCTATTTACACTCCTCTCTGGGAGAGAAAACAAGTCTTCCAACTGAAGTACTCCAATTTCTACTATTTATCCAAGATTACACATATAATCCCATAATAAAACACCGTTCCTGCCCAGAACGCAGAGTGATTGCCTGCAGATGTGCCCAAACCCAAACAGCCGCACATCCAAAATGGCCGCCGCCGTGGGCTTTTTGTCCACTCGGGGTCGATAACCGAAACGGCTAATTAATTTCTGAAACTTTTAGGGCGGAAATCCCATCTAGGGAATGAAAAGGCACGCTGGTGGCAGAGTCGTGGCACCTTGGACGTGCTGCCCCAGATAGGAGGCCACACCGTGCCTGACTTCCAGCAACACCTTGCGGACTGATGAAGTTTGGCCCCGGCGGCGTGCCGTCACTGACACATGAAAATAAAATGCTTTCCTAATGGTTCCTGGCACAGCGTCAGGAAAATACCTCATCTGAATTATTATTCAGCTGACAAATGATGTGCATCCCTGCCTTTATCCGGCTGCTTATATTAAATATCTGAGTGCAGCAAAGATTTCTTAATTTGCTCGTTTCTCTTGGTACCACGCAGCATGAGAGCTGAGAATGAAAACATTATCAAGAGGCAGGAGAGATGTCTACCTGCTCACAGCAAACCCCTGGAAATTGCTGGGCCCCAGTGGATCGTATCGTATAATCATCTCAGCTCTACTTTGATTTGTCTCTCAATATACTGTTTAAAAATGTAACCCAATCACCAAACCCAACAAGCAGTCTGTTTATTATTACTTTTGATAGAAAGGTTCATAACATCCTGTAATGTGTGTGCATTTTTTATTCCATTTGGCTACTAGACACTGAAACCATTTGGGACATTTATTAAAATGCATTCAGCCGCTCTTTAGGATGAGGTTAATGTGGGATTTATGCCTCTGTGGTCCACTGTGCACAAAGCGGTAATAATGCTTGTTTAGTACTTAGTTCACGTACAAAATGGTCGGCTATAAAAATTGAAGAAATACAAAGATTGGCTAAAAAAAAAAAAAAGCACAGAGTAGAGAGTGATTTTTTCAAGTTGGGGGCTTAGATAGGAGACCAGATGAGGAGGAGAAATTTGTTTTAATGGAAGCTCTAATTCTCTGGTTACATGAGACAGGCTGGGGAGCGGGGTCTCCCAGAAGCCTAGTTTGAGAAACCGAGGCCTGAAAACCCACCAAGGGAATCTGGTGCCACCTGGCTTGGACAAGAGAATCTTTGTGTGTGGCCACACTTCCTCCTCATGTGTCCCTAAATCCCTTCCACCCCAAAGGTCCAAGGTCTTCAAGTAGACATGAACCTACAGAGGGCCAGAGAGCTGGGGACAGAGCTGGTCAGACGCTGGGGCTTGGGCTCCTCTGGTATCCAAAGCAGATGGAAGCAGCGAGATGAGGATAAAAATTTCAAGCAATTTCCTAATGGCTGGCCCGGCGTCTGGGCATCAGGCAGAGCGCGCATGTTTCCTACACATGTTGGCGACGCGCTTGCTTCCAAGAGCAGAAGTGGTCCAGAAAAAGCCCTGGAAACCACCCAGCACTGGCCCCAGGAAAACCTGCCCACTTGGGGAGCTGCTTCCTAGTCTGGGCAGCTGGAGGCCAGTGTGCTTTGGAGACCTGCGAACAGGAGGGGTCTTCCCTCTAGCTGCGTCTCAGCTTGCTTCGCTGAGGCACTAGGACGCATGGTGGGGAGAACCCCAAACCCATTCTCCAGCTGCCGCCCCCAGGGACAAGGGGGTTGGACGGGATGCTTTGCCTTCCACTTGTGGTGGGCTGGAAGGAGAAGTCAGCAGAGGCTGCCCAAGCCGCTAGCATGTCCTGCCTGCTGAAGACAGCAGGATCCTGCTCCCTGGTGTCCCTGTTCCACTCTCGCCCCTGCAATCCATTGTCCCACCACAGCCTTGGGATCATCTTAAAATAGAAATCAAACCAAGTTGTTCTCTCCCCTGTTCAAACTCTCCCATGGCTTCCACTGCACTCAGAAGAACATCCAAGCTCCTTCCCAGAGTCCACAGGTCCCTGCGCCATCTGGCTCCTGCCTCTTCCCACCATCCCACATCCTCCACCCTCCCCTGGCTCTGTCACCCAGGCCTCCCTCTGTCCCTCCACTCCCACACTGCAGACTCCGGGCCTTTGCACATCCTGGTCCCCCTGCCTGCAGTGCTCTTGCTCCACATATTTGCACGGCTGTCCCTTCCATACACAGAGCTCAGCTTACATGCCCCCACTCCCCTAGAGACCTCATCTGGCCACCCAGTGGAAAGTGGGCCCATGGTTCCCCTTTCACAGCACCCTGTTTTGATGATCAGCATAGCATTTAGGGCTACCTTTTCCCCTTGTTTATTTATGTTGTTGTTTATTCAGCTTTCCCGTACTAGGATATGAGGTTTTTGAGGGCAGGGGCCTTGCCCGCCTTGTTTGCCCCAGTGTGCCCAATGCCTAGAGTAGGGACAGGCACAAAGCAGCTCTCAGCAAATAAATGGTTGTTGAATGGATGAAGTGTGGCAGTTACCATGCACCAGGCGGTGTATTAAGTACTTTACAAACATGATCTCGTTGAATCCTTCCGGCAGCCCTGTCCTCTGGCTGTGCTATTTTTACGGTATTCCCATTTTACAGATAAGGAAACACACTCAACGAGGTGAAGCCCTTACCCAGGGGCACACGACCTAGTGACAGGGGGCAGTGAGGACTCAAGCCCGGAGCTGGTTTTGATCCCAGAGCTGGCATTCCCGCCCACTAGGCTGAACAACCTCAGTTGGCAGATGACTCACAAAGGGGGTGTCCTGTATCCCAGATAACAGGAGTCAACAGCAAGTCAATCTGTTTTATAAGAGCTTCTGGGCAACAGGTCCTTGTAACCACTTCCCTGCCTTCCCCACCCTGAGACTCTTCTGGACTCCTGGTCCAGGTGCTTGCCATGTATAAATTTAGCTTATGTGCTGTCCAACGAGGCTAATTCAGGAAAGCACATTCTCTTCCCTGCCCCTCCCTCTGTGAACCCTGAACTTGCCCCTCACCACCTTCCTAGACCAGCCCAGGGTCTTCCTGCCTTGCCTTTCGTACCACCCTCACCCATGAACCCACAGTCTCCTTCCACGATTCCTGTGGGTCCCGTCAGCCCCGACCCCACTCGAAAGTGAATGGCTTTTTAAAAACTCACAAAACGGCACATGAGAAAGCTGTGGAAAGAGGAGTCAACTTGACTGCCAATCACATTTTTGAAAATGGGTCCTCTGGCTTCCAGTGGCTTCCACTACGTGCCTGTGGCTCATTTGAGGAATTATTCTCGGGTACCATTTGCACGCCTGGCACCACACCACCAGTGTGTGTATCAGACAGTCCCAGGGAGGGGTGTTTTGCTTAGTTACACTGCATGACGAATGTTTCCACAGCTGCAAACAAGGCACTTTTGCTAAGAAGTCGGGGCTGTTGGAGAAGGCTGACGACCTTATTATTGGTGTTTGAATAAAGAAAGAGAAGGAAGGCGGCAGAGATTCCTCCAGGCGGCATCAGGGCAAATGGCAGGTCTAAGAAAGACAAATAGAGTAAACCTCTGCTGGTATCTTAACAGGCAAGGAATTTAGCTGGAAATATACCAAGCAATTAAATCAAAATTGGCAAATCCCTGCTGCACATACCACTCTGAAAACAATACTAAAAGCTAGCATGTGCTGAGGGCCTGCTGCATGCCAGGCATATGTATTACCTCACCCAATCCGCACGCCAGCTCTCCGAGTTAGATATTCTTATCGTTATACGTGAGGACACGGAGGTGCGGGAAGATGAACGAAATTGCCAGTGCTAGGAGTGGAACTGGAGTGCCGAATGACAGCCGCCACTCTTAGCTCCGATGCTCAGTGCTTCCGTCCTCCAGTCTGCATCTTTACACTAAGTGTTTTTGAGCCCAGCTGCCCAGTAGAAGCACCGGGGGTGCTCTTTTGAAACACACACACACACACACACACACACACACACACACACACACACACACGCTGCCCAGACCCCAGCTCAGACCAATTAAATGCCTTCCAGGCATTGGTATTTTTCAAAAGTTTCCCAAAGGCGATTCTAACGTGCAACCAGACTTGAGAGCCGCTGCTCTCACCTAGCTCAAGAGTTCTCAAAGAGGGGTTCCCTGGGCTGGCAGCACCTGCAGCACCCGGGGACTTGTTAGAAATGCAAACTCTTGAGTCCTACCCTAGACCCATTGAATCAGAAACTCAGGGTGGGAGGGTGAAAGGGATTAAGCCCAGAAACTAGTGTTTTAACAAGCCCCCCAGGTAATTCTGAAATATGCTAAAGCTTGAAAACCACTGCTCTCCCTGGAGTATAGATCCATGAAGGCAGGGACCTTGCATGTCCTGTTCACCCCTAGACTCCCAGTAACTAGCACCAAAGTACTTACAAGAAATGAACGGATGGTGCTTACAACAGGATGTTGATGCCGTTTCCATTGTCGTAAGAAAACTTGAACTGGTAGGGATTAAAATCCTACTTTGCAAAGTCAGTTACGGATTCCATTAGCTACCTATATTGACAAGATTATAATCTTTGCAGTCCAAAAGTATTGCATTAATCTACTTTTTCCCCCAATAAATTAACACCAAGCACAGTGGTAATTGCTGGCACGGCCCCTGCTCTTACTAGTTCTGGTCAAGGAGGCAGGTAGCTAATCTGCAGGACTGTGCTATTTTCTGCTATCCCAGCCCCAGTGGGCAGAAAGTGGCTGGTTTGGACACAGACAGGAGAATTCTCCGAGCAATTGAAAGAGTCAATCCTGCTTTCTTCTCCCCAGCCCAACACCCAGACATGGCTGCAGCTTAATCAGGGAGAATTAACTAGCCTTTCAACGCTACTCATTAAAGGATGGAAATTTGTTGTGTCTTTCTGCAGTTAATACGCTTCTCTCACAATTCTCTTTCTACCTCCTGACCACAAGTTTACTGTGTGTGAAAAATGGCTTGGAATGGCAACAGGACTGCAAGTGAGCAATGATTAAATTTGTCCCCACAATTAATGTGTCTGTGACTGGCAGAGGGGAGGGGGTGTTACAGAGCAATCAACAATCAATGGTGGGAAGGTGACCTGACACCACAATCTTCTGCAATTGTAATCAATATCACTCCGGCTTCAGCAGAGCTCTCCTCAATCCACACTGCTTCATCTCGATAGAGTTTATTCTTGTATAAATGCCTTAAATAAATAGCGCAAGGAGAACACCCAGGGATACTTTAAATTACATCCATATCACGCAAAGGCAAAAGCGAGTTCCACTGGGGAGAATCTGTCTCTCAAAACCAAACAAGCTTCTCCCTTAAAAACCTCATAATTGGTTATTTACACACTCCACAACTTTGCATTTATGCCACATCCGGATTATCATAAGCATTGCCAATTTGACAGAGCCCGACTACAGTGCATATGCAAGCTCTTCTAATTTCCGATGTGACTAACTGGAGACGGCGAGGAGCGACGATTTATTTGTTTGTGATTTGAATAGGACAATGCCTGTGCCGTCTCGAAGCCAGGGCTATGTTCTGGGAACATGTGTTGTCTCCAAGCCCTAGCTGGCACCCTTTCGGCATCATAAAAATGACAGGGGCCGAGATTTTTGTTATTGTTACTGGGTGTCGTTTTTCTGTTTGTTTGCTTTTCCTCTCTCGGTCTGGGAGGAGGAAGGAAGGATTTTCTTGAGCAGCTGTGCTGTGGGAAAAGCGCAGCCCCAGTGACATGGGTCTGGCTTGCAGGCTGACGAGACACAGCGTTACTTACCAGCAGATCAGCTGAATCACAAATACCAGAGCAGACACAAGACACAGGCAGGGCCCTACCTCGGGGTGCTGCCCGGGCCTGCAGGATGTTAGCGAGGCAGGGGAGGCGGTCACCTTAAGCAGCCCTCCCAGAGGCGCTCCTGTTGATAGGAGCCTCCGTAGCAGGGAGGGATCCCAGAACTGGTGGCAGCTCTACCGCCAACGTGCATCCTGAATTTGCTCACTTCTCCCCACGCCACCGCTACCACCAAGCCTGTGTCACCTCCACCTGGACACCAGGGAGATCCTCCCGAGGGCCTCCCGATCAGTCTCCCTGATAAATGATAAATCGGGTCTCCTTATGCCTGTGCTTAAAACCCTCCCTTGAATCCTTGAAGCAAAGGCTCAGCAGGAAGCGGCCTGCTCGGCTGTTCGCCCACCTAATCAGCTGCGCTCAGAACAGTCTCTGTTCCTCCAGCACACCAAGTGTATTCCAACCCCAGGGCCTTTGCCAAGGCTGTTCCCTCTGCCTGGACTGCTCTGTGCTTTTCCTGTATAGCCACATTGCTGACTCTAATATAACATAATACAATATAAGTATATCTCTATGTATCTCTATGGTTATATCTATATCTAAACACTCTTATACCTGCCTTAGCTCAAATGTCACCACTTCCGAGAAGCCCTCCCTGATGTCCCAGCTAATGTTACTTTCCAGTCTTTCTCTCCCTCTCTCCCTGCCCCTCCCCTATCACATCATCATGACTTATTTTCTTCATAGCATAACCTCATTTGTATACACGCTGCTGTCCCCTTCACCAGAACATTGGCTCCACGAAGCAGGGACTCACCTCCCTGCTCACTGCTCTGTTCTCACCATCAAGAGCACTGCCTGGCACACAGTTGGTGCTCAGGAAAAATGTGGTGAGTGAACAAATGAATGTGCTCCAAGAAGGGATGCTCAGTGGCTAGGCACCCGTCCGCTCTAAGTCCTGCTTCCACCCACTTGACTATCAACCCTACCATGAAACCTCAAGCAGAGAGATTTGAACACCCCACTTCCACGTCTTTGCTTCTGCTGTGTGTAAAACCCCTGCCTCCTTGTATCTCTGTTTTGCTGGCTCCAATCCCACGCTCTTTGGAGGCCCAAATAAAGACCCACAAGACTTCTTATATTGCTTGTGCCACCAAGGTGTCCGGTCCATTTAAGAAGGCCCAGACCCGTAGCTCCTGGAGCCCTACATAGAATAATCCACGGTCCCTTCCATGTCCATCTGTCCCCTCCCATCCGTTGCCCCAGCATGTGCTTGGGAGCTTCCCTGGCACCCTTCAGGATCTCTCAGGAGGGACTGTCTTACCCATGCAGCATCTCTGGTCCCCACTCCTGATAACAAAACAATCCAAAATGGCCCCAAGGGACGAGAGCCACTTCTCAAGCATCAGTTATTCAGGGTTTTGATTTCTAGATTATGTTATAGTTAAGAGAATGGACCCCAGAGTCAGAGGACAAGCAGAATTCAAATCACAGCCATTCCACTTACTAGCTGTGTGACCTGAGTCAAGTTGCTTCAAAGCCTCAATTTCCCCATCTCTAAAATGGGGATGATTATTACTTAAATGAAGTTAATTTTGATGATGTTTGTAAAATAATGACTTAATATATGGCTCTGTGAAAAGGAAGACACACACACACACACACACACGCACACATGCACTCATGCACATAACAGATTTCTGTTATTTCTCTTGTGAGCATTAGTTTGTTGTATCTGGTGCCCCTACATAAATGGAACCCTTCTTCTGTTTCCTTAAAGCTATAAATTCTCAATTTTTCAGCGTATAATCTGCATTTTTATCTATGATTTTTTTCTTCAGTAGTTTTGGCTACTCATCCATTTATGCGACAATTATCTCCTATGTGGCCCCTGCACTAGATGCAAGAAACACAAATGAGCATGGAACACGTTTGGTTTCTGCCCTGTGGAGCATCAGACATGAGAGAAGGAAACGAACAAGTAAATATATCTTTACAAATGGGATGCGTGTCGTGAAGGAAACATGCAGGGGACAGAGACAAAGGAAAGTACCCGGGGTCAGGATAGGGACATACCTAGCTAGAGCCGTCAGGGTGGGTCCCCATGGGGAGGTGACATTGAAGTTAAGCCAAGAAGGGACAGAAAGAAGGAATTCTGCCAAGAGAAGGGCACAGGGCAAAGTGTTCCAGTAGAGGGAATCGCTGTGACAATGCCCCCAGGGTACAAGAGCTTGGGGCGCCTGAGGAACTGAGAAGAGCCCCCAAAGGGAGCGGAACTGGACTACAGGGTCCTAAGAGTGGGGACCACATTGTCTTGTTGCCAGATACTCTCTAGCTGCCAGCCTACCAAAGGGACAAAGAGGCAAGTGTGTCCTCTACAGCCCCACCTGCCCAGGCACTGTCCCCTGAAATCCAGTCACGCCCAGTCTCTAAAGCTCACTGCTGACACTTTGCAGCCCCCAGGACAGAGAGACAGAGGCTCAAAATGTGACCAGAGACCTCTTCTCAGCCTCTATTGGGAAGAAGGCAAAGCAGGAGGAGCACTCCATCTCAGGCCCACTGGGGTCTCCTAAGTCCTCTGAGCACCTGGCTTTTCCAGAATTGGAATGTAGCCCCCTGATACCACCCCTCACAGACCCACCCACCACCTCCTTCTCCCATGCCGACCCCCCAACTCTGGCTGAGGATACTATTTTTCTCAGGGCAACTGGGCTTTCCCCACCTTTCCCAGGAGGCTACTCGCACTGAATCCAAGGAGATCCTCTGGCCCTGTACCTGGGAACTCCTCCCAGTGAAGAAAAGGAAAAAACACAAGTTTAATCTCTTTCAGGGCACCCCTGTAAAGACAGGCAGTGACGCAGATTACGGCAATGGGGCTTGCCTGGTGGGTTGCAGGGGAACCAGATAAGAACGTCATCACCACTCTGTGCAAAATACCTCTTCCGCTTTCCCTATATTTCACCATTAGGGATTCATTCCTTTGTGTTGTTCAGGTGTAGTATAAAAAACAGCTTACTTGGGGAAAGTTGACAAATCATGCATTCACTTGCTTGAAGAAGAACCCACAGACCAATACTTCTTAACCATGGCTGCGTATTAGAATCACCTGAGACATTTTAAAATACCCACTACCTGGACCACATTCTAATAATAATGGAAACTAAGTATCTGGAGACTGGATTCGGGCATCTGCAGTTAGTAAAAGTTCTCCAGGTGGTTCTGATGCAATGTGAGTGCTGAGAACTATGTCCATGGACACACCTTCACCTGCTGAAATGCTATTCCAGGGGACAACCTGTTGCTCACTTAGCAAATTGCCCAAAGGAGAAGCCAGACTGAAGCCAGACTGGGGGCTGCGATGGTTGCTTTCCTGGCTGAGCTCTCTCTGCCAGGTTTGAGACAGGTCCTCACACCTACCTGTGGTTTCTCAATGCCCCTGGCAGAGGGGCTGGAGCTAAGGACTCTGGGTTAAATGGGGACAAGAGGAAAATTGGCTGGTGATAAGTGAGGGTGGATGTGTGGTCAGAACATAGAGCAAAGACATTGCTGGCCAAGGGGTAAGATGTTCTAACTTTGACAGCAGAAGCAAGTCATCAGTGTGACATGCACACTCCAGTCCCCACTGCCTCAGCCCGCAGCCTGCCTTGAAAGATTCAGGGAAAATGAAAATTAATGGGGTAGGGAAGGTAATCAGCAGTGAGTCCCACTTTAGTTAATAACCACCTTCCATCACGGGTAGAAGGAGACAGAGCATCCATTCAAGGCCAGGGTCACCTTGGGAAAGGAAGGTGGGAGACTTTGGAGGGTCTCACTCCAGCCCAGAGCTCCCCAGGTCATGGAGGATGGTCTCAGAAACAGGACTTTGAGCTTTCAGGATCAGAGTGTGCTTAAGAGACTGGCTTCATGGAACGAACTAGAATTGTCCATCAGGACCTTGTGGGCTGCCTCCCACCTCCACCTGCATTGAGCGCTCAGCTCTTCCCTCTCCCGCTTTGATTTGGTTCCCAGTGGCCTGCAGCTCTCACACCGTTAACCTCACCACTTCCACCTCCTGCTTCCTTGTCATCCTCGTCACCGCTGATGATGCTGCCATAAAATGGGGACACTTTGGGGTTGAAGCAAGCCAGTGGGGCAGGCATCAGTTTCTGACCCCTGAAACCACCTCCTAGGGCTCCGTATCCACCTGGAGATAACGCTCCACTGCAGCTGGGAGAGCCCCCCACTCCCACCCTGGCGGGGACCTGAAAATCACCAGGGCCTATGGATAAACACCTTCCCCAAGTTGCCTCTTTGTTTCCAAAGCCATTTTCATTTTCCACGTGCTCACTCAGCCTCACCGCAGCACCCTCGTTGCTTGGTGATGGGTGAGATGGGCAAACAGGAGCCTCCAATGGCGGGTCTCTGATGTGTGCTGCTGGGAGCTGGGGGCTGCGGGGCAGCGCACGTCCGCTCGGCACAGCCTGCCATGGAAACCCTACGATGCAGTTAGTCCAGCTCACGTGGGCTTGCGAGTGATGGCCAGCCCTGCTGTGAGGTCAGAGGTCAGCAGGGAGAGGGAGGGATTTCAGTCATTTCCTGAGCACTGTCCATATGCCAGGCACCCTGAGAAGCCGTTTTCATACAGCATCTCATTTATTCTACACACTAGGCCAGTCAAGTGGGGATAGCTTAACGGTTAAAGCTTGCAGTCTAGAGCCAGGCTGCCTGGTTTCCACTCTCAGCTCTGCCACTCTCTAGCTGTGTGACCTTGGGCAAGTGACTTAACCTCTCTGGGCCTCAAATGCCTGTAACTTATGTGTGAAAACAAATAATAGCAAATAATGGCACCTTAATCATAGGGTTATTGTGAAGTTTCAATAAGGTCTTTCTCTCTCACACACACATACATAAAGAGTATTTAAAACAAAGCAAAGCACAACAGCATGTTCTATAAATGTTACCCAACATTATTATTATCATCATTACTCCACTGCACATGAGAATGCCAACATGCAGAGAGGCTACAACACCTGCCCTTGGTAGATGGAGATCTGAACTCATAGCTAGTCTCACTTCAAAGCCTTTGGCTGGACCTTCACGCTAAATGCTTGACTTTTCCCATCAGATCTAAGGCGCTCTCCATCCCCTGCCAGGTACCCCCTGAGTGCTCTCTGACCAGTGGCCACACCTGCATGGGCACTAGAGAGACTATCACACCTCTTGGCCAGGGAGCCGAGATCGTCAGGTCACAGGCAGGGCTGAGGCCTGTGCAGGGGAGTCCTGGCATCAGGGCGCTGGAGAAGGTCTTCCTTGTCTTTGCCTCTCCCCAGAACCTCACCTCTCCAACCGGACCCCTTTCCAACCCTTGTATTAGCTGCTTGCAAGGAGAGGCAGGACTTGGTCAAGCAGGGAACAGGGAAGGAACACAGCCAGGCCTGACTGTGATACAGCCACTGCTGTGCCTTGTCAGCAAGGCTCCAGCTGTCCCCTCAAGAACTGAGTGAGATTCTTCATGTCCTAACAGCATCAGAACGAGCCAGGAACCTGCTCTGCCCCACAGCTAGGCTTTGGTGGGAAAGCGAGCTGCAGACACCTGCCTGCCCTGCACCACCCTGTTCTGGAAACAGCACCTGATATTGCTTTAGGTAACCACTCCTCACGCACTCTGTCCTCAGGGCGGCCGTGGGGCTAACCCTCAGCAGCCATGTGAGCTTGGTCTGACCAAGCTGAGCATCACAACGTTCTAGATATTATAGTTGATTCAAGGATGGATACATGTCCAAATCTGGGCAGATCACAGCAAAAAAGAGTGAATTGCAGGATTCTCATTACCACGGTCAGGGAAGAGGCATCTCCTCACTGAACTTAAGCCTGAGGGCACCAAAGATCAGCCGGGAGCAGCTGGCTACCATCTTTCTGTGAGAATGGAGCCAAGCAAAGGAGAACAGAGCTGAGAGGGGCTGAGGCAGAGTCCCAATGACATTGTTTTAGCTCCTGGATAGAACTGCACCTGAAGCCAGAATTCCAAGACAGTATAGTTACCTAAGCCAAAATATTTCCTTCCTTGACAGTTTGATTTGGGTTTGGTGACTTGCAAAAGGTATTTAAAACAGAGGGGAGGAGAAAAAATTAGCAACTCTGAAATAGGGTTGGGGGGGTTTAAGAGCCCAGCCTGTCCCATGTGCCGGGGACAAGAGAGAGTCACGGCCTTCTCCTTCGCACTCTCCCTCATGGGGAGCCCAGGCGCTCACCAGAGCTGCATTCTAGAAACAGAGCACTCTGGCCCTCCAGCAGGGCCTGAGGAGACACTTGGTTCTTTATGGCCCAGAAATCAATGCATCGTCCCAGAGAGTCTGCATCTGAGAGGAACATGGCATTGATTGTGAGTGAGCTGGGCCACAGATATATCAGGCAGGCCTGACTGATCTCATGGCTGTGTGCCCGCCAGAGCTGGCCGGGCAGGAACATTTGATTCCAGGCAGCTAATGAATCAGAGGTCAATAGGCAATCAGAGTGGAACCCAGCCCCCTCCCACCCCCAGTCCTCAAAGGGAGCCAGGGTTGGGACAAGAGCAGCTGCCCCAGGGCAGGCCTAGGGCCATGAGGCTCTGGAAGCCTTCACAGAGCAAAGGGGAAAGGAGTTTGAGGCTAAAGGGCTGAGTCCCCTGTGGAGGCTGGGAGGGAGGGGCTGCCCCCTGACACACAGACACACACATGCCACTCGCCCCTGAGGGTTTGGGGGAACTTGGGAGAAAGGGGCATCAGAGCAAGTCTCCTTGGCCATGGTAGCTCCCCTCCCCCACCGCCACCAGCAATCAGGGCAGCCTCTGGAAGGAGGGCCCCAGCGTATACATTCAGTGCGTCTTGGGAAATAGAATAGCTGCGGGGAGAAAAGACAGAGCACACAACCGCCCCAAATGCAAGATGAATTCCAGCACCAGAGTACGAGGGAGGGATTGGGCCTCCGAGGGCGTGAGGGTTCACTCAGAGGGCGAAGCTAAGGACCCCGTTGGAAGCGCTTTCCTGTGGCCAGGGACGCAGGCTCTTGTGGCTCACACCCCTTCTCATGATGACTTTGTGGGGACCGGGCTGTCACTGCAGGATGAGGGAGAAGATGGTGGCTGAGGGGAGGGGGATGAAGGCAGAGGGTTGTTATCCTGGATAACCAAGATGATGGCTCTTAGTTCCGCTCCCTCCTTTAACACCTGAGGGAGACGGGCTGGGTCTGCCAGGGTTCTTTGGAGGCAAGGAACGCAAGTCAACCCCAGCTGGCGTCGGCACAGCGGGGAACTGTCTGCAAAGCTCTAGAGTAGCTCTCAGAGTCAAAGGAAAAGCCAAAGTACTAGGCTCAAAAGGGGCAGGGGTGAGGGACCTGGGGAACAACAGAATGTATAAAGTCTCCTTAGATTGAAACCAAGCTCCAGCCATTTTTCAACTGGAGAGAGTGAGTTCCAGTAACATGTCCACCCATTGGTCAGGAGGGAGAGTGTTCAAACAATCGGAGAATCTCATTGGCTAAACTTGATTCGATGCCCCACCCACTGGCAGAGCGCGTGACGGACAGTCCCACCAAGGGGAGGGGCGGCGGTGGGGTTGGAAAGTGGTTCTTCGGTCTCACCAGAGATGGAGGGGGAGGCGGGAGGGGCGGATGTTAGACAGATGACAAACAGTAACTAACTGGCCACCGCAAGGGTCTTCAACGCTCCGGCTCAGGACTTCCCTGAGAATCCCAATTTACTCCATATCTCCTTATGCCCAGTCAAGGGGATGAGAAAGTATCTCTCCGAGTCCTAACGAGGGGAGAAGAGTCAGTAGGAACGGCTGCTGCTGGAGGGGCATGCATGGAGCTCTCGCCTTGTGCTGCGTGGTAAGCTAAGCATTTTGCACCCATGATCTCATGTCCACCACCTAAGGGCCACACGAGGCCATGGCTTTGTAGATGAAGCCACCGAGTTGGCCAGCGAGGCTCAGCAAAGGGACTCACCCCGAGCGCGTGGCTCCCAGAGCCAGGATTTGAACCGAGAGCAGTCAGACTCCGAAGCCTGGGCAGTAAAACACCGCACAGCGCGGCCCCTCAGGAGGCAGGGTGGGAGCTCAGTAGGGAGAAATTCAGGAAAGACCAAGAGGAGGAGGAAGAATGGGAGAAGGAAGAAAAGCAAGAGAGAGAAGGAGAGAGCTCGGGGGGAAACTCAACATGCCAGCATGGTGGAGTGGGAAGCCAAAGCCTGGAATCGTGGCGCCTGAACAACAGACTTGTCCCTTTTGCTGCCGGCACCCTCCTCACCACTGGGCTCCCTCCAGCCCGTATTTCCTTTCTCCATAAGGTGGCAGGCACATGTACCGTATAGTGATAGAAGCCCAACGTCATTGGGGGCCATGGCATCACAGGTGGACATCCCTAATGTGTTTGGGGAAGGCAGGGGTGGCAAACTTACAGCCATGTGTGTCCCAGATAATGTCCTGGAACTTTCTGGCTGCCTTTTACTCTCCCCCCACCCTCCACCAGGTATAAAACACAAGGGTGAAAATCAGAGAAGACACAGTGGACTTCCCACTGGCTGAGCACCTGCTAAAGGCCAGGTGTTTTTCCTGTGTAATCTCTACCCCTCAGGATAACGGCCTTGCTGGTCTCCATGTTACACACAAAGACACTGAGGCTCAGAAAGATGAGCTGGGATTGCATGTGTGTGTGTGTGTGTGTGTGTGTGCGCACGCGTGCGTGTGTCTGCCAGGGAGAGGACACACACTTCAGAGCCCACCTCTCCCTCCTGCACTGGCCCAGCCCCTCCATCTGCTGGGCACAGGGTCCCCGACACCTGGAAACCTGCTCTCGCTAAGTTACGGCCTCGCTTAACCAAAGTTTGTAAAGGGCACCCTGGGAGAAGAAATGGTCTTATCTAGCCAGAGCCCTGCTAAAATCCCAATAAGCCTGTTGCGAGCTAGAGATTGAAGTGCGATGTTGGCATCTCTCCTCTGGTGTGGAAAGAGATTACACTGAGTCATATTTCAAAAAGGCAGGACTGACACAGTATAATCTCTGGTCTTAACTCCCCCTGACCTTGAGAGAGCGGCAATGAAGAGAAGCGGCGGCAGCAGCTGGGAACGCAGGTTTAGACGATCACGGAGAAGCCCCACTGCCAGGAGACTCTTGTTGGGGGCCCCCTGTCTGGGGCAGCTCCTGAGGCCACGCAGAAGTGGGGCTCTAGGCTTTTCCCTCACACCCACCCCCCACCCAGTCAGGGGCCGGGGCCGAGCCTCGATTTCCTAGGACCCCAAGCCTGCCAGCCCCAGGCCTGCTGCCCTGCCCGGTGCTGTCCCCTCCCAGCCCTTCCTGCCCCCAGGCCCTGGAGGACCACCAGAACCTCCTAGTATCTTCCCTCCACCCCCATCTCTTTTCCAGGGACAATAATGAAGCTGAAAATGTCGCCAGAAAAGGCATTGATCTGTTTATCTATCACACGCTAATCAAAAGTTTCCTGCCTCCTGTTAAAATAGCAATGATTTCCTTTGCGGAATCAAACAGGTCTGTTCACAGAGACTGAGCGTGTCAGCAGAGACAGTTTAATTACCGTCTTTGACGCTCCTTCCCTGCATACCAATCTTTCCTGAGTTACATGATGAACACACATTAGGGGAAGAATTAAATCAAAAGGCAGGAACTGACTAATTGCAGGCCGTCTCGCATGCCACCGGGTTTCCCTGGCACGCACTCCGTCCTTCCCAGGTCCCAGGCATTCCGGGGCAGCCGGTCCCTGAATTCCAGCGCGGTTGGAGGGGCACCCAGCATTTATACTCTGAGGCCCTCTGATATTTCAGAAGCACAATGGTTAGACTTAGGTTGAAAGTCTGGTCCTACACTCCAGTCTCAGCTCTGGCCACTTAATTTCTAGGAGCCTCAGTTTTCCTACCTGTAAAATGGGAATATTAAATATCCACACAGAAGGCTGCTGTGGGGATTAAATTGAATGACCTAGGCATAGCCTTGACTATAGTGTTATCACCTCTGTTCATTAATGAAAGCTGTTATTATTATTACCATTAAATATAACAAGAAGCAGATGTATGTTTATGATCGATATCACCTTTTACTTTAAAATATACTACTTGATATATAAATGTTTATAATTTTAGAATATTATTATAAAATATAATAAGCAGACTTTGTCTCTTTATACACCATTGTATTCCCAGTGCTAGAACTATGCTGCCCATAGAAGGTGTTCCACAAACACAGAGAATGATTGTGACACGCACAGTGAGTGGCACATAGTAACGTGCTGAATGCTGTTCGTCCCCGCCTGACTCTGCAATGAAAAGGTGAAATAAACACGATCACTTACATAGAGGTTCAAATCCCCCTTACCTTCCTCTCTGCTGCCTCGAGGTGCCTGCCAAGCCCCTGACTCCCAAGCTGTCCTGCGGAGGACGGCCAAGCGCCTCTGCCTCCAAAGGGCCCACGTAAGGGGTATAACGGGGTGTGGCGATTTCCCCCTCACCCACTGCCACGTTCATTTTGGCAGGAATGAATGACTTTCATATGATACCATTTACAGTAAAGAATGCACACAAATAATTTTTAGATTACATATTTTCAAAGAAAATTGATAAAATCATTTATAAAAATAAACAAAAATAATTCTCCTCTTCTATCTGAAGAACAATAAAGTCCAGGACCCCCAATATTCCTCCACCACCATCCCCAGCTCTTCATTTTTCACATATATACACACTTACACACACACACATATACACACACTCATACACATACATGCATACACATGCACACTCACATCCACACATATACACATGCATACATGCATGCATATACACACAGGACATGCATACACACATACACACATGTACACATGTATGCATGCATATACACACACTCATATACACACAGACATGCATACACACATACACACTCATACTCACATACATACATGCAAACTTAAACATTCATATACACATGCACACACACAGACTCATACATACACATACATGCACACTGCTCTCTTCCTACTTTGATAATTTCCTACCTCCCACGTGGATGGCAACTGGGTTTCTCCTGTTCTTCATCTGTCCCCTCTCCACTGATGCCACTCCAGGCTCCCCAGTCAGGGGACCAGCTAGAAGCAATGGCCCCAAATTTCTGACTCTCACCTTTGGTTATCAGTATCATCAAGAAGCATCCAACTGTTTGATGTTAAACATGCCAGGCCCAGGAGAGGGGTGTGTCTGGTCGGCCTCGGGGCTGGAGACCTTGTGAGGGTCCCAACGACAGGCTCGTCCCTATGTGCAGCTTCCTGACCCTCCACCCCGCCGCTGTCAGGAGAGATGTCAGCGGGAGAACAGAGGGCAGCTCTTCGATTCTCCCACTGCTGCCTCGCCCTGGGGCCCAGGGAGGCTCTCCTGTGGATACTCTACACTTTTCCATCCAAAAATGCAGCCCAAGGGAAACTGAGGCTCAGCTGGCTTATCCCCTTCCCCCATGGAATCTCCAACAGAAACTAGATGCGCCATTCCGTAAGGTCTTCTCCCAAAAAATAAGAGAAAGGATGAGGACCCTTTTGCGGGAACTCTAACAGGGCAGATTAAAACGGCTCCACATAATTCAACGGATATGTCCTGAGTGCCAGTCTCAGATGCATACGAAGGTGAGTATGTGCATGCAGTGGGGGCTAAGCTGGGTCCCCACCCTCAGCACAGTGTCCCCTGGGGGAGACAGACAACTCCACAGGCAATAGCTGTCAGGACAACCAGGGCTGTCACAACAGAGAAGTTTTCAGCACCTGGTAAGGCTTTTCGGAGGATGCGGAGCTCAGTCAGGGAGATGCAGGGCGTGCCAGGGCCGCAGGTAGGCAGGGGTGGCACCACCCAGGGAACCATGTTGTTGGACTCCTGAGGTCCACGGGGAGCCACCAAACAGCTTTGAAGGAGAGAGTGGCGTGATCCTGTTTGCACTTCACTTTGTCCACACGTGGGTATTTGAGAAATGCCCCCCAAAGGATGAAGCTTGGGTTCCTGCTATGGGAATGGCCCACCTCCCTCGCGATGACCCGATGACTGACACTTCAGCCCGCAGAATCCAGCCACTGTGCCTGCTGCTCCCCACTTCTCCCAGTCTCTCCATGCCCTCGTCTCACCTCCATCCTCCTCCCCTCTGTGGGCCTGCCTTTCCGCCCTCCTGCCCTCCGTTCTTACTTTCTCCTCTCTCTGCCTCTTGCTCCCCACCCACCCTGTCTCTCCTTCATCTCTCACTTCTCAGCCCCCTGCCCGGATCTATCACCTTCTCTGCACCTCCTGCAGATGCAGACACAGACAGTTGATGGCCTTTATTTTTGTGATATTTTTTCCCACCCTTTGCACACAATTCCCATCCAGCTCATAATGTAAATATGACCTTTCTGATACCATTATCAATTAAGGGAACAAATCCCCTTCTCGGAGCATGCTCCAAGCAGCACGCGGCACCTTTCCAGCGGAAGAAGGACAGTACACTCGGCTGCCATATAGTCCGGCTCTCAGCGGGCTGCGCGGGTGGGTGCGGCAGCTGGCGTGGGTGGGGCCCACAAATGCAGGGCAGGAGCCTCTCGGAAGTCACTTTGCACGTGGATTGCACCGTGCTGCAGATGTCTAGGCCCTCACCTCACCCACGGAGAGTCTTTTCTTCCTCCGTAGTGGGCCACGTGGGTGCCCTGCAGACACGGGGTCCCCAGGCAGAGCTTCTCCCGCAGGCGTCCCGGTCGCATGTCCCACGCTGGCTCCTTCCCTCCCACAGCACTGGGCTGTGGAGCCACGTGCAGCCACAGACACGCAGGTCTGCAGCCCGTGGAAGGAGCGGCTTCTGGGGCCCACACTCTGGTACCTCACAGAGTTTTTAAATTTTATGCTATTTTTTTACAGAAGGCCATCCCCACCGAGCTGCACTTTCTCTGACTGCGCCCACAGGGCCCAAGCTGCCCATTCCTCCTTTCTGTTTTCCATCCGTCCTCTCCTCACTCCCCCTAATCCCCTTCCTCCTCCTCCTCCTTGTCAGCGGGTCTGAAAACACTCACAGCTCCCCCGGGACACCGTCTCCCACGGGAGCCAAGCGGGAGGTTCAGGGAGGCGGGCGACCGTGCAGAGGCGCCTGGCTGGGGCCCTGCCTGGTTTCAGCTCCTCGGGGCCCAGGAAGGCCTTTCTCTGCAGCGCCGTGACCGTGGCCGTGGCCGTGGGCCGGGCTCACCTCCGGGAGTGCTGGAGACAGTGGGTCCCGCAGGCGGCAGAGACGGAGCAGGGAGAAGCAGGCGTCCTGCCTAGGATCAGACACAGGCTTTAAAGAACATGGTCTCGGGGAAACCGCCCAGACTGCGAGCCTCGGCCCTTTCCCATGGCAGCCTCCCCAGCCTGACCCCAGAGTCCCCAGAGCCCCGGGCACGCAAGTGGCCCAGGAAGAAACCCCCCCCCCCCACAGCCAGCGCGCGCCCATCCCACCGGGCGGTCACAGCCAGGGCTTAATTGCCGGGTAGGGAGAGGCAGCAATTCCCGGCTGGCAGGCCGGCCGGCCACACCCGTCTGGGCGCGTCTGGGGGACATGCTGTGTGCATTAGACTCCCACACTGGCGCAGACTGCACGGGCACGGCGCTTGTCAAGTCTGTTTCCTATTCCTGAGGCAGCGCCCAAAATAAGACGGGTGGGGGGTCAAAGGCACATTCTGAAAGGGGCAGCGAAGGCAGACGATGGGGCTGGGGGGAAGCGGAGGGGGACAGAGTACACTCAATATCCCCAGATGGTTAGACGGTTTGGCCTCTGAGTCTGAAAGGTTGCATTTGTGGCTCCTGTTACTCTTGCCTGACAACAAACAGCTTCTCAGAACTCAACCCAACAGAGAGAAGGTGGTGCCTCATGACCCGGATCCGGAATGTCTTCCTTTCTGGGGCTCAGAACACCCTGCCCGTGTCTGTGCCTCCCATCCTCTCCCAGGTGATGGGGAGCTCAGCCCACCGCCCACCAAGGCTTCCTCAAGCTCTGCTTCTCTAGAAAGACCCTCGGTTCCTTCCCAAGCCCAGGCCTCCTCCAGGAAGAGGGGCGCTCTGGTGACACCCTAAGGCAGCTCCGAAGCACTGCAGAGGGAGAGGCTGGAACCAGACTGAGAGGGGAGCTCAAAAGTGGCACACACCGCCTGAGGGGCACGCGCGCACACACACACACACACACACACACACACACGCACACACACCACCAATGGCGTGTGGCTGACAACCTTGCATGGGCCTCTCCATCTGGCTATACCTCCCTCCCAATAGCTTTTGTTTGCTTAACATGCGACCCAGAGCTTGGGCCCAGCAATAAAGAAGGGACCCTGGGGGGGGGCCTCTCCTCCACTCCCCTGCCTCGGGGTGTCTATCTACCTGCTCACCCTACTTGTGCAGCTCCTGGGTCTCCCGCCATAAGGGGTGTCTCCCCAACGTCAGAGGGTTAAGAACTGGAGTATCCCATGTAGGTGCCCATTGCCAGGAATTTATCCCATGGATATGCCAGACAAAATTTTTCAGTATACATTCATGGCAGCATTATTTGTAACAGCAAAATAACTGGAAACTGCCACATTGTCACCAGCAGGGTCTGGTTGGGTCCATGGTCACGTATCCAAGATGCACCCAACACAGCAAGGGCCGGGACAATAGGGGCAGTGAGGCTAAGCCCCTACCCGACAGGGCTCACAGGCCAGTGAGAGGTGGCCAGGCAGGTGGGCTCAGGGAGCCTGGGAGGAATGTACCTGCAGCTCTGGAAGGAAAAGAGATTTCTTTGCTGCCACATCTCTGTGCAGCTTCGTGTGGTATCCTCTCTCTGTGGACGTCTCCTTTGGCCCCTGAAGGTTCCCCTCATCCAGAGAGCACAGCCACATCCATGCAAGGCAGCTGGTGGCCCAGGGTGAGAAACCGTGGTAAGGTTTCTAGGTACAGAAGAGTACAGTATCCCCATGTAAGAATCATTCTGGGAGCTTCCTGTATGCCTTGCTGAAGTGAAATATTCCTTAAGCTCAAAGTTCAGCTACCAACGACCCATGCATTTTTTCATTCTGAAAGAAACATTATTGTCTAGACAGAGGCCAGAGAATGTGTCATTTTGGTTATTGCATTAGCTATTTATTGCATATGCATATATACAAAATTGCCTTGGGTAATTTCTAAGCCCAAAATGTAGTGGCGTAAATGAACAGTCAATAATTCTTATCTCACACAATTTCTCTAGGTCAGGAATTTGAGAGCAGGAATTTGGAGTGGTATTGGTCCAGGAGATTCTCATGAGGTGGCAGTCATGTCATCAGCTGGGGTTGCAGCCATCTGAAGGTTTGACTGGGGTTGGAGAATCCATTCCCAAGGTGGCTCACTTACATGGCTGGGGCAGGAGGCCTCGAATCCTCACCATGTGGAATTCTCCACGGGGCTGCTTGAGTGTCCTCACAGCATGGCAGCCGACTGCCCCCAGAGCAAGGGATCCAAGTGGAAGTAAGATGGAAGCCACCAGGCCTTGTATACCCTGGCCTTGGAAGTTGCACACCATGATGTGCCCATTGTCCTCTTGGTTATACTCATCATCTCTATTCAGTATGAGAGGGGACTCCTCAAGGGCATGAATACCAGGAGGTGGGGGCACTGGGAGCCACCTTGAGGGCTGGCTAGCACAGTAATTAGCATTCATAATGAGCAACACTGAACACCATGGCCATCCCTGACTCTACCCCACCCCACCTCTGGCTTCCCGTCCCCTCACCTGCTCCACAAAGATTCCCACTTGCTACTGCTTCTCAAATTCCATTTGAAACAGAAGAGGGTATAAATTGGTTTGTTCAATTATCAAAACAGTGCCCACCTTATTATCCTGTAGTGACGGTCCAAGAAGATCTGGCCCCAATATCCCCGTCTTATTTCTACGACTTCTCTTCTACCATCCTATGTGCCTGCTAAACTCCATGACCTAAAGATCCCTAAACATGGAAGGCCCCCCACCAGCTGCATGTCTGTTAAAACTAGCTGTGTGACCTTTGACATGTTTGTTAACCTCTCTGGGCTTCTGTTTTCTCATCTGTAAAATGGAGATAATAAAAGTACCTGCCTCTCTGAGGTGTTAGGAGAATAAAATGAGACAATACGACTCAAGCACACCACGTGGCATGGAGTAAGCACTGTTAATATTCTCATTCTTGTTACCATGTTAACATCGTACCCTCCTCCTGGAATCCTCTCTCTCCTACTCCACTTAAAAATCCTACCACCCTTTCTGTAAAGCCTTCCTGGATCTCCTTCCTCCCCACCTGGAAGCCATTCTCCATTCCCCTGTCTCTTTCCACCTTCCCTGATGACATTCTGCCTTGTGATGTACTTGTTGTACCCACATGTCCCTTCTCCACTCTCCCTCACTCCCCACCCCACCCCTGCTGAATGTGAGTCCTTGAGACTTTCCCAAGCCCCCAGCACATGGTGGGGGTGCGTGTGTTTTACATCCATTAGATCAATGGTCCTCAACCTATTTGGCACCAGGGACTGGTTTCATGAAAGACAGTTTTTCCATGGTGGGGGGGCAGTCAGGGACGGCGCAGGGGGCTTGGCAGTGGCATGGAGTTTAGGTGGTGATGTGTGGCCTGGTTCCTAACAGGCCATGGATCAGTACCGGGCCCCAGCCTGGGGGTTGGGGACCGCAGCACTAGATGATTGGTAAAAGCTTGTTGAAGACGTTCTTGGAGAAGTGAATAAGCAAATAGACAAGTCAGACACACCAGAATCTCCACAAGGTTAAACTTCTATGCTGTTTCCTTTTTCTAAAGCCTGTCTCCTCAATTATAAACAGGGCAAACAACTCTTTTTTTAATTGTGGTTAAAATACATATAAAATGTATCATTTTCTCCCTTTTTGAGTGTGAAATTCAGCAGCATTAAGTACATTGTTGTGCAACCATCACCGAGATCCATCCCTGGAACTGTATTTTCCCATCCTAAAAATGTGTGCTCATCGAACAATAACCACCGTTCTTCTTTCTGTGTGAATTTGACTATTCTATGGAGCTCATGCAAGTGGGGTCATTCAACATTTGTCCTTCTGTGTCTGGCTGATTTCACTTAGCATGATGTCATGAAGGTTCATCCATGTTGCAGCATGTATCAGAATGTCATTCCTTTTTAAAACTGAATAATATTTCATTGTATGTATATGTCCCATGTTGTTTATTCATCCATCAGTAGACATTTGGGTCACCTTACCTATTGGCTGTTGTGAATAATGCTGCTATAAATATTGCTGTACTAATATCTGAGTTCCGGCTTTCATTTCTTTGGGGTATATACGCAGAAGTGGTATTGCTGGATCCTATGGTGATTCCATGTTTAATTTTTTGAGGACCTGCCATACTGTTTTCCCCAGTAGCTGTGCCATTTTGCATTCCCACCAGCAATGGGAAGGGGTTCCAGTTTCTCCACATCCTCACCAACAGTTGTTACTTTCTGTCGTATTTTGTTTTGTTTGGATAATAACTATCTCCATGGGTGTGAGGTGGATAATTCTTATCCTCTTATGCCTCATCATTACTGGCCACAGAAATACACACTGGCACGCCCATTCTGGCGTCTGGAACACAGTAGCCATTCCATTTATGTTGGGGATTTTCATTACTTAAAGCTCCAGCTCAAAGGACAATGTCACTGAGGGGAAAGGACGCTGAAGGCCAGTCACAGGCTCCAGAGGCAAAGGCTCTTCCTCTGTACCCAAAGGCGGATTCCAATGTGTCAACCAGCACCAGCTCAGCCACCTGCCCCTTTGCCACCTTGCCAGGTGACTCACACATGACACACCCACCGCTGTCTATGCCCTTGGTCTCTTTTCTCTCCTGAGAACGCCCTGAGAAGCAGTGAGTGACCACACCAAATAGAGAGACGTGAGTGATCTAAGGATCAAGGATTCCCAGGCTAGAGGTATCTGAGATGGGGATGAGGGTTGCCGAATAGAGTTTGGAGCTTAAACTCCACAGGGAGCAAAGAGTCTCCCTTAAGACCAGTTTATAAAGCACAGGTCAGAGTCACTCCTCTTTGCTCGATGCCCAGAAGTGTGTCAGAGAGCTCTGGAAGTTCTCTCCTTTCCTGTTCCTCACTCCAGTTGTGCTGAGCCTCCCCGCAAGGCATGCTCACTGCCTCCTGGAAGCCCCCCAAAAGAGGCCACGTGGCACAGTGGTTAGACAGCGTGGGTTCCCATCTCAGCCCTGTCCCTGGCCAGCCATGCAAACTGGGAGAATTACTTCACTTCCCCAAGTCTATATGAAGGTGAGGGGTGAGGAAGTTCCCCTGTCCGAGTGTAGGGTGTCACAGCGCCCCCCCACCCACGGCCATGATGACAGTAAAGGGCTGTCACATCGGCCACTGTGAAATACTGCAACAGCTGTGGCTTCAGTTAGAAGGAAAATTCCTAGTGATGGGTTGAGGTGGCTTTTCTTTTCCCATAAAATCTTTCTCCCCAAAGACCCCAAGACCTGTGAACAGAGGCGGCTACACGGGGCAGAGCCCTCCTTTCTAAGAACAGCACGGAGCCACTTTCTTCATCTGGCTCAAGTGAAGTGGTTGCCTTCCAGTCCAACTCAGCTCCAGCCGAAAGCTTCATTGCTTTAACCCCATGAAAGCACCTTCAAATATATCCGTGTGATTGGGACTCAGATATTTTTAATTATTTGTCAACAGTAGGATCAACATTTTTAGCTGAGGAGGAACCTGCCTTCTGGGATAAAAATCAGGCAAAAAATGAACCTGCTCCAGTTGAAATGGGCGGGCAGGAGGGTGTCATGCAAAGGTAGGGGACGGGATTGGGTGAGAGCAACAGTATTCAGCTAGAAATTACAGCATGGTTTGGTTTGGTTTGGTTTTCATTTTTTTAAAAAACAGATAACTTTTATCTACTACAAACAATACTGCTTTTTCATTTGTGGAATTGATATAAAGTATCCATAATTTTAAACAAAAGAGTGATGATTTAGATGGAAAGTATTAAATAAATAATAGCATAGTACTCAGTATGTCTTCAGTCAGGGTGTTAGTCAAGGCTGATGTTTGGAGATAGTGATCTACCTGGCCAACTACACCTGCGATGATTTGACTTCCACCCATTCATTTCCAGCAGGTAATGAGTGCTAATGACTGTGCAGAGCGGTTTCCACTGTGCTATTGCTGTCTGTTGTAAACTCAGCATCACAACAGTCTACTTTCAAAAATTTCTCTGCAGCACAGTGAAGCTAGGAGCTACATTTCTGAGAAACCTCTTACACACATGGTTGCAGATTAGAATTTGCCTGTGAGAGGCACGGGTGTGGAATTGGAAGAGGAAAATGCCATTTTTCTCTGCAGACAGTTATAGCTAAGTGCATAAGATGTGAAGTTTATAGCAGCTTTCTGGAGAGCGTTGGTGCTGGAGATGGAAGGAGTTGGTAGGCACTTCCCAGATTTTCTTGAGAATCACAGGGCCTTTTCGGCAAGCTCTTGGGTAACCACTCACTTAAGTGCTTCGGGCTGAGACTTCCGTGCACTGCCCGCACCTTCAGTCTCCCAGTTCTTCCAATGGTTGTGCAAACCTCTAATCCCAGTGCTAAGCCCTCCATACCTTGAGTATCTACAGTGACTTCCGCTTTCCTGGCTAAGTAATCTGTCTTTGAGAATTCTTGTCCCTTAGTTGTAGAGACAAGATATAGATATATCAAAAAAATTAGAGAAAATATCATTGACTCTCAACAAAGTTCAGAAAGTGAAATTCACACAATATGCTCATGACACTCCACAGCAGAAAAGACCAACAGACCTTGGTAACAGATGTTGGAGAAGGAGAGTCTGTCCAGAGGACTATAACTGACCCATGCAATCAGATTTGTGCAGACCATGAAGCAAGCCAGTGCTTAACACAAACACACACACACACACACACACACACAAGCAATTCTGCAATAATCCTTTTTCTAGTGTCAAAACAAAAAAGTCAACGAGAAAATAGTACAATGTCTTCTAATAAGACCAAGAACACAAATGTTATCTTTGAGACAGTCTCTTTCAATATTCCAGAAGAGGTCATGGGAATAAGATGGTCTTATCTCACCCTGCCTGATCCGAAACATCTTCCTCTCCTGGAGACTTGGACTTGGGGGTTCCTGGAAGCAGGTGAAATGAATGACTCGGGGCTGCAACCTGCACTCAGTGGATTTTAGACCTGGTTTTCACTGTGGCTTTGCCATGGCCCCTTGGATATTTGAAAAAACATCACCAAACTTTTTGTTTCAATTTGGCTACGTGTCAATCAGGAGCTCTCATTAGCCCTCAGAAAGCCTAAAGCATCATTTCCCACACTTTGTTCGGGAATGGGAGTTCTGGAGAAGATTGATCCTTTGGAGAAAATAAGCTTTTATGATCAATCAAGTCTGGGGAATACTGGCTTTTATAGAATTGAATGAGTTTCTTTATTGTAGGACTTTCCAGACCTTTCAGTATGACTCTGCCCACAGGTAATACCACAGCAGGAAACATAGTCTTTTGTTAATCCCAAATTTGTGTGACCATGAAACCCTCTCCCTCCTCTCCTCTTTTCCAGAACATCTTGAGAAATTAGTGTCTCAAACTTTGGTAAATGCTGGTTCAAAGGACAAAGGATTCTTTTTTTTAATTTATTTTTTTACATTATTATGAGTATATAATAGTTGTATATATTAATATTTATAGGGTACATGTAATGTTTTAATACATGCATACAATGTGAATTAATCAACTCAGAGTAATTAGGGTATCCCTCACCTCAAGTATTTATCATTTCTTTGTGTTAAGGACATCCCAAGTCTACTCTTTTAGTTATTTTAAAATACACCCTAACTTATTGTTTCTTATAGTCACTCTGTTGTGCTATCAAATATTGTTCATTCTATCTAAATGTATTTGTGCACCCACTAACCATCCCCACTTTATCCCCCCTCCCCACTACTCTTCCCAGTCTCTGGCAACCACCATTCTACTCTCTGTCTCCATGAGATCAATTGTTTTTAATATTTAGCTCCCACATATGAGTGAGAACATGTGAGATTTGTCTTTCTGTGCTTGGCTCATTTCACCTAACATAATATTCTCCAGTTCCATCCATGTTGTTGCAAATGGCAGGATTTCATTCTTTTTGTGGCTATATAATATTCCATTGTGTATATGTCCCACAATTTCTTCATCCATTCACCCACTGATGGACACTTAGGCTGATTCCATATCTTGGCTATTGTGAATAGTGCTGCAGTAAACATGAGAGTACATATATCTTTATGATATATTTATTGGTTTTGGATATATCCCTAGCAGTGGGATTGGTGGGTCATATGGTAGTTCTATTTTTAATTTTTTGAGGAACCTCCGTACTGTTCTCCTTAGTGGTTACACTAATTCACATTCCCAAAAACAGTGTACCAGGGTTCCCCTTTCTTCACATCCTCACCAGCATTCAATATTGCCTGTCTTTCTGATAAAAGCCATTTTAGCTGTGGGGAGATGATATGATATCTCGTAGTTCTGATTTGCATTTCTCTGTTGACTAATGATGTTGAGAATTTTTTATATACTTGTTGGCCATTTGTATGTCTTCTTTTGAGAAATGTATATCCAGATCCTTTGTCCATTTTTCATCAGGTTATTTGATTTTTTTTTCCTATTGAGTTGTTGAAGCTCCTTATATTAATATATTCTAGTTATTAACCTTTTGTCAGATGGGTAGTTTGCAAATATTTTCTCCCATTCTGTGGTTGTCTCTTCACTTTGTTGATTGTTTACTTTGCTGTGCAGAAGGTTTTTAGCTTGATGTGATCCCATTTGTCCAATTTTGCTTTGGTTGCCTGTATTTGGGGAACATCAAGAAGTCCTTGATCAAACCAATGTCCTGAAGCATTTCTACAATGTTTTCTTTTAGTAGTTTCATAGTTTCAAGACTTACATTTAAGTCTTTAATCATTTTGATTTGATTTTTGTATATGGCAAGAGATAAGGGTCTAGTTGCATTATTCTGCAATACGGACATCCAATTTTCCCAACACCATTTATTGACAAGACCATCAAAGGACAAAGGATTTTCAAAGCCCTCAAAACATCTCATTTCATCAAGAGCCTTAAAAATACACATGTTCAAGACTGACATCAGCAAGATGGCTGACTAGGGAGCTCCAGGCATTTATTCCCCCTACAGAAACATTAAATAAACAATTAGAGACTGCCCAAAATAACGTTATAGGAGCTCTGGAAATCAATCAAGAAGTCTACAGCAACCAACCAAATCCCCAATCAAGAAAAATCCACATGCAAATAGAAAAACATGGTATTTTTTACTCATCCTTACCTTACCCCCTCCATAGTGTGGCATGGTGTGGAAGAAACAAGGGTGAGAATCTTATGAAAATTAAGACATTTAAAAACAGCCATGTGTATGGGGGAACTGGGAAAAAAATTACACATAAAGGCCCAGGTAAGACATGTGTTCAGAAAAGGCCTGAGAAGAAAGACTTTAAGCCTTTATGCCAGGCTGATACCAAGGTTCAGAACATGTCCTGCTAATTCGTAAAGGTCTTATCCACCACTCTGCAAAGACTGGCAGAAGTGGCTGATTTTTCAAATGCCCAATTTTCACCAAAATATCATAAAGCATACAAAGAAATAGAAAAATGTGGCTCATCCAAAGAATGAAATAAATCTTCAGAAATTATATCCCTGAAGAAACACAGACATAAGACTTACTGGACAAAGACTTTAAAACAATTATCTTAAATATGCTCAAAAAGCTAAAAGAAAACGTGGGCAAAGAACTAAAGGAAATCAGGAAAACAATATATGAAAAAAATTAGAATATCAACAAAGAGATATAAATTATATATTTTTTAAAAACCAAACAAATTCTGGAGTTGAAAAACACAATAATGGAATTGAAAAATTCACTAGAGAGGTTCAAAGGCAGACTCAAACAGGGAGAAAAAAGAATCAGCAAACTTGAAGAGAGGTCATTTGAAATTATAAAGTCTGAGGAAAAAAAGAATGAATAAAAGTAGACACGCTTGAAGCTCTGACTCGGGTGGGGCAAAGGCAATATATGTAACCTAAACATTTGTACCCCCAAAATATGCTGAAATTAAAAAAAATAGTGAACAGAGCCCAAGGGACTTTTGGAACACCATCAGGCAGATTGATGTGTGCATTAGGGAAGTCCAAGAGAAGAGAAAGAAAAGGGCAGAGAGATTATTTGAAGAAATAATGACCAAAAACATCCCCAATTTGAGGAAAAATATGGATTTACACATCCAAAAATCTCAACAAACTCCAAGTAGGAAATCTCAACAAACTCCATGTCCATTTATCAAAAAAAAAAAAAAAAATGACTTCTGAGAAATTTTTCCTTCAGAAAATACTGTAATCTTGAATTTGGATGAACAATTAACTGCAAGTATTTATCACAGCCATTTTGTAATTGTAAATGGTTGGAATAACCTATATGTCCAACAATAGAGAATTTGATGAAGTATATCTGTAAGATGGGACATTGTGCAGCTATTGAAAATTATGTCAACAGTGTTCAGAATATATGAGATAGAAGAGGGGGTTACAAGATGCAACGTGCAATCTTATTTTTGTAGCATGGGTAGGTATGCACGTCTGTACATGAAAGAGGATTTAGAAAGACACCCATGGAAGAATTAAGAGTAAATTTTTTTTCTGAATAAGTGAGATTGAGGGTGTTTTCCCCTTCCTTTTGCTTCTGTAAAAACTATAACTTTTGTGATAAGAGATAAAACAATCTATTTTCAAATCAGTCACATACCTGATAAATGTTAGAGATGAGATTGGAACTCACAGTGCTTTCCATTAAGCCATGCTGTCTCCTGTCTCAGCATCAAATGTCTGCTGTTGAGTCTCTCTTCTTTTAGAATGGGCTCTTTCCCCAGGGACAGCCCCCACACCTCCAACAAAGCCTCACTGAGTGCCCCAGCCCATAATTTCAGGTACTTTAACACAGATCTAGGGAGGATTTTTAGATTGAGTTGAAGTTTCATCATTCAGTTGGCTTCTTATGCTAAAGTATCTTTAGATGCTTTGCGTTAGCTAAAGACTCCTTTTCTGCTTACGGACACTAAACCTTAACTGGGATTTCACTTGCAAATAAAAAAAGCCACTGACTACGAGCAACACACTTGCCCCACGCTCCACGCCTCCTTCACTAATTACGAGTGCAAGAGCCAAGATTCAGGATGGCCAAACAGTTGAGACTCAATATTCTCACTTCGGAGTTTGTCAAGGTGTCTTAGCAAATTTCCTCTTTAATTTACATGACTTCAGCTAGCATCATTTTCCCCTAAGGGGCTTTTGGATATCAAGTATAAACAGGAAATACAAGTCAGTTCCTCCACCTTTACCAAAGCCAAAATGGAATCACATTTGAAAAGTAATACAATAACATGAATGATGGTGATTACCCTGCCACAGCTATGTCACAACAGCAAGGTCTCACACATACTCGTTCTCAGTGCAGCCACATACATTCCCAGACTCTAGGAAGCTATGCTCACTTCTCAGGACTGTGGGCTAAGACATTTCCATCCCAAAGAATCTTCCGAATTCAAGTCTATGAACTTTGAACCATTTGGTGTCTGGAAGCATGAAATTCCACCAGGGAAGCGATTACAGGTAGAAGTCAGCTGATGTATGGTTCTACTTGGCATTTGCTACTTTAAAAATAGAACATATCTTTAATCAGAATTCCAGGAACACTTTTCCACCAACAGTAGAAAAACAGAACCATTGGAAAGTCATGCAGTCACAAAAGATGCCACTAAAATCATTAACTTGGGCAATGACAAAGGATTTCATTTTATGTTTGAGGAGCAAGCTCTTTTCTGGTACAGACTTTTTCGAGTTTCAAGAGGGCTCCAAAATCTAGAGTGGTGACACCCTCAGTCAGAAAACCCAATGTGAATCCAGCGGAGCAAGGAGTGCGATTTGCACTGGACCCTGGGACTTCCTGGGAAAGAGTTAATCCTTCAGGAAGTGGCAGCTAAGCTGCAGACCTGGGGTGCTAGGACAACAGGTCAGTGTGAGAGAGAAAATTTGTCCATCGCTCAGATTGCCAGGCAGCCCAGCCCAGGAAATGATGCTTGAATTCTAGGAAGAAGAAGCCAAAAGAAAAAGTGGTTAAAATGAGCAGAGCTGGCTCACTAGTAGCTCTGTAAAATATTGAGAGCATAGAAGTCAGAGCTTCTCTGTAATGGATGCATAGAACGTAGGAGCTAATACTAGAGCAAAGAACGGACTCAGCAGACAGAACAGCCTACTTATGAGGCAGAGAAACAGGGGGGAACATCACATGGTGGCTTCAGCAGAAGCAATGGCAGCAAAACAATTGAGAATAGGAGACCAGGAAAATGGTGGGCTCCTGATGGTAGCTGAGAAGACCGGAGCACGAGCACAGGTGAGACACCTTCCAGCTGCTCCCAGAATTAGCTGGAATGAGCCTAAGAGGCTGGAGGGTCCACAGAACCAGCAGAAGCAGACTTAGAGCAAAGGAGTTGTTATGCTTATTGTGACTCTCTTTTTTGTATCTGCCCCATTTGTGTGGCCTGGGAAAAGGGCAAGGTGTTGCACATACACCTGCCCTCACTAAAAGACCAAAGACTTGGTCAGGTTCTGTTGGGAGTTTGGCAAGAGAGGAACCCAGGAGCCAAGTCGATCTGTTTCAGTAAAGTACCTCCTGAGATAGGCTTTGAGATTCTTTTGCTTTGATGACGTGTGGGAGCCGGCAGAAGCACAGGTGGGAGGACGGGGATGGGAGAGAAGGGTGTGCAGACGAAAGAGACTTTACTCACTCTGAGATACGAAATTGGCAAATAACCCACTTATTCCAGACCCTTGCCTCTTCTTCATCACACATAGGCCTGTTTTCCTTTTACAGGCCCAAATCTTGAAATAATTGTGACCTAGGCAAGTTTGTCTTTCTCTGATACCTATTTCCATTCCCTCTCCTCACCAAACTCCTCTTGAATACACATTCCAAACAGTCTGATTACCTAAATATTAATTGGAATTTGCATTTTAGCAAGAGATTCTAAATACCATACTGTAACATTTTTCAGAACGCAAAGGAATGGGGTTTTTAAGGGTTGGAACTTTGTACAGGTTGCAGAGACAACAAAGTGGGATAGTAAATAAAATGGGATACAAAAGCTCTGTGGCACATCTAATGCAAGACCACAGGAATCAACATTAGACCTAAGGAACAGGACATGAGCTCCAAACTTTCGTTCTAGGTGTTAGTCAGCTCCACTTTAGAATGAGATAAATCTGAAACCAATTAGGTTGTGTTCTTATTAGCTCAGTAACTTTGAACCTCAGTTTCCCATCTGTAAAATGAGGATAATAAACCTCCGTGAGTTGTTGGGAAACACGAACACAGTGCCTGGTGTGTGGGACGCTCTCCCTGACATTGTTATAATTATTGTTAACATTGTTCTCCTTCCCATCTCTCCTATACCCCCCAGTCCCACGTTCTAATTCAAACTGTTCTCTAACAGAGTAGATGAAATGAAATCTCTCTCGTAGGACTTGCCCATTAGTGATACCAGAGTATGTATTTGTCAGGATTCTTTGGGTTGCAAGTGACAGCAACCCCAGTCAAACTGGCTTAAATAGGAATTTACCAGTTCATATAACAATATTTTGGAGGTGGAAGCCATATGGCTTTATGGCTTCAGGCATGGCTGGATCTAGGGGCTCTCATGATATTAATAAGACTTAGCTTCTCTCCTTCAACCTCTTAACTATGTTTCTCTCTACATTAACTTTATGGTCAGGCAGGATCTTTCTACATGGTGGTTCTCCTGGAAGCACTTTAAGCTAGTAATCTCTGCATAAAAAGAGGGCTCCTTTTCCCAAACAGTTATAGAAGTCTTTGAACCAATAACCATGGCCAGGGCAATGGGATGCTCCAACTAGCCAGGCCTGAGTCATGTGCCCATTCCTGGAGACAAATGGACTAAATCAGTGAGAAGGGATTGTTCTCCCAGGAGAAATCTGAATTCTATTCACAGAAGAAGGGGAGGAGATGCTAATGAGGCATAAACAACAGAAGCCCAATAAAGTCAACCTCTTTACAAGAAGGAAAATTAAGAAATAAAGGAAGTGCCAGATTTCCAGGCAGAGGTTGAGGAATATGACCCACTCTCTCTAGTACTAGTCATGAGATATGAAATTGAAGGACCCAGAACTAAAGCTCTGAAAGAGTTGAATGTTCACCAGTAAGAACTACTTTTTTATTCCTAGGAAACTAAGACCTTAAACTAATACTTACAGAAGGGAAAATGTATGAGTCAAATTCATACCAAAAAAAGCCAAGGAAAAGAAGTTACCATTGGCACCTGAGGTATCAGATACCGGGCTTTAGGCTTCTCCTTTTCAGGGACCTGTTAAAAATGTTTGAACCTAAAAATAGATATATTTTTGGCTCCAAACTATGAAAAGAAAACCATAATCTTGGGATTACTAGGTGTTTAATTAAATGTCTAACTGTCTGCAAAACTTACTATTATATCAGCCTCATTAATGGCTACATTTCATATTCATAAAAATCCCATTATATTGAAAAACAATTTGAAAGGTAGGTATTGGCTCACATGGCAGGAATTCCTAAGTTCACACAATGATTGCCAAGAAAACTCAGCCATCGCCAATGAAATGAGGTACTCATAGCCCAGTCCCTTTAAAAGCAAAAGGATTTTTAAAAATCTTTTCATCAGTGCTAGTGAAAGCGAGGGCTGGGTGGGGTCTCTGAGAGTAAGGGTGCCTGGGTCTCTAAACAGCCCTGCCTGTGGGACACCGTGGAGCCGGGGAGCCAGCAGCCCCCTCCCTGGCCGAGCCCCTACCTCTCTTTTAAGCCTCTATCATAGCAACAGCCCCAGGGCCAGACCCCTAATTGCCAGCTTCTTCTAAGTGCCAGGGAAAAAAAAAAAGCCCTCCGCAGTCCTCCACCCCCTCCCCGACACAAGCCCAGGGGGTCAGGCAGGTTCAAAAGGTGAAATAAATGAATCTTTACACATTATAAGGGCCCGAGCAACATTCTCTGTGGCATTAGTGCCTGAAACGGCAGCAAGTAAAAGCAGGTGTGCTGGGCGCCCTGTCAGCTAACGACACTGATAAGCCTGCCGTGCCTGGTTCTGCTTCATTTCAAACAGACTGCTGGAAAAAAGGGAGGGGAGAGCCAGGCAGAAATAATTGCTGGAGCTTCCAGTGAGCTGAGAGCGCCCGCAGGCAGAGATCGGCGGGCCTGATTTCATCCTCTTCCTTTTATTTCTATAACCTTAAACGTTCTGCTATTATAAAAGTCATCATGTCAGCTTTCTCCCCAGCCTCTCCAGCTGCCCATTTTCAAATTGTATCAAGTGGTAAGGCTTTTGGGCCAAAGGATTTTCATCTTGATATATGGCTTCTGTGCTTCAAAGATGAAGCCAACGCCACCGACCTGATTCAAGCGTGCAGGCACGCTGTCCCGGGCATGTGTTTATAATCAGAGCCTCCCAAAACCACCGAGAAACTGGGAAGGGCTTGGTGTGTGTCTCTTTTTTCTCTTAAAAAAAAAAAAATAGGTATTAAGGCAAATTGCAAGTGAATAGCATTTGTCGTGAATCTCCCGGCTAAGGTGGGTGAGGGGGAGTCTTTGATTCTTAGCAGTCACTGGGGCTGGCGGCAGCAGGCCTCAAGTTCTTGAGGATATTGATGACTGTTGGCTTCCAAACTGGGGACTACGAAATGAGGGGTGGGCGGGCAGAGCAGGGACCTCACCTGGGCCCTTCTAAACCACTGCTTTCTATGCATGGAATGGAAAGGGCTGGGCAACAAGGGCTGTGTGGGCCTTTTTTCACTGGAGGACTGCAGAAACAGTAAGAAATAAGCACACAAAAAAATACAAGCATAAACTGCCGATTTCAGCAAGCACAGGCTCACAGGGAGAGCTCAGGCGCGGTGTGGCGGATGCCGCAGAGAGTGCGTTATTAAAATGTTCAGGCGGATCGTGGGAAGGCGACAGAACAAACACCAACTTCCACAGTCCTCTTCACGCATGGTCCACTGGGAACTCCGGAATAAATGACCCACGGACTTTTGTCACACGAAAAGACGGGCTCCCATCCCAGCGTCACCCACCACCTTCATTGGGCAGCAGACGGTAACCAGGAAGGGAGACGGGGAGCGGGAGGAGAGAGAAAATCCGGCACGGGGTGGAGATGGGGTCCCCACCAGGCTCCCAGGCCAGCCTCCTCGGAGCAGCTTGGAGCTGTGGGGCGAGCTCCGTGCGTCTTGGCGGACACCTGAGGAAGACCACTGCGGGGAAATCGCGGGTCAGAGACAGGGGCTGTGTGGCCCAGATGCAGCCAAGGACACAGAGGAATTAATAACACCTGCACCACGAATTTAGCAACAGACTCTTAGGGTGAAGGTGGCAGAGACGTACGAGGCCCCATCTACAAATTTCCCCGGAACAGTGACGGAGCTTCCCCACCGTCCCTCTCCCAATTCTTCCCAGTTGTGCAGATCACAGGCCTATTGAGTTACAGGATCACTTTTCAGGGCCTCAAAAATCACACTTTCCTGAGACATAAGCCTCTGTCAAATGCTACAAACAGGAGAGGTGGCTCTGCACCGCACAGGTAAAGCCGGGCTGAGAAATAAACCTCCTTGAGAGGGAGAGAGAGAAAGCGAGAGAGAAGAGAAAGAAAGAGAAGGAGCATGCTAATTGTGCCAGGGACGCCCAGACTCGGCAGAAAGTGTCTTCATTGAGAAATTGCCATCTGAAGTCCCCCCCTTGTTCCCGCAGAAGCAGGGAGGGGGGTGTGAGGGAGACTGACAGGAAGTGAGGATTCGAGACTTCAAATACAAACATTATGAAAAACAAGCAACATCTGCAAACAGTAAGTACTTATTTATATTTTATGGAGTGTGTGCTTGGGATCCTGACAGGTTTTTAAACAGAGACCATATTAGGCCCATTCCAAGGCGAGAATGTCCCTTTTAAAAATGCATTACCCCGCCGCCCGGGCAGGCCGGCCTGGCCCCGCCGGCCTCAGGTGAGCCCCGACCCGGCCGCCCCGGCCTAACCAAACACACGTGCGGCTTTGCGGGGACCGTTTACCGCTGGCGCTCAAGGTCAGCGCAGGCGGGCGCTGGAGGCTTGGTATTCAGCAGGCTTTTTCCCTCCGCTGACAGAGCCGCTTTGAACTTTTCCCTTCTGAACAAATAGGAAGGGAAACGGCACGGAAACAAGTGCTGGGAATCATAGCAAAGAATGCACGGCAAATAAATAAATAAGCCGCGAATAAAAAAATGGCCAGGCTGGTCCTCGGCAAATAAAAGGCACCCCTCCTCGGTTGCCAGCGTCTCTGTGCATTTGGTGCATACGAGAAACTTTAAAATAAAAACAATAGAATGAACCTGCTATCTTTTTCTTCCCCCTCCCCCCCTCTGAAGGATGAGCCCTTTATTTTTGACAACAAATAAGAGGCAGTTGGCAGGTATGGTGTGCTGTGCACCATGAAATATTTAGTAAGGCAATAACGACTCCCCGGACAGCTTAAGAAAACCACGATTATATTCAGAGAGAAAGCCATGAGCAAACAGAGAGGAGGAAATACAAAGAAAGATAAAGGAAGGCCTTTCATCAGGACTTCCTGTCCAATAATGCAGCCAGGCTTGATCCATATGTTTTGAGAAAAATCAAAGTGTCACAACTATCCAAAATGTCAATAGCTCCGCTAAGGAATATTGTCTAACATTTTCTATTACACCGTTCAAGAATTTGCCTCCCAGCGCAATTTGGAAGAAAAAACTCTTTCATTTCGAGAACACTCCAAGAAAAGAAAGGAGACGGGGGCGGGAGGCAGCCGAACAAGGCGCATTTCAGTGCGATGTGTAATACAATAACGCTCTGGGCTCCCCGGCCGTCCCGAAAGCCGATCCTCTGATGAAAGTGAGTCCCCTCCACACCTCTCCTGTGTTCTGTCCTTTCTTTCCAGACACTCGTGCTAAGGCACTTCCTGGACAGTTGGATGTAACTGAGCAATCTCCGTGCAGCGGGAAACCGGAGAAGCCGAACTTTCAGCAGCCTTAATATTCGGATAATCCTGCATAATGATTCCAGGGTTGAGTCACCCAGATCTCCACCGGCCCCTCTGTACACTAGGCACCTGGATTGCTGGGTGACCCACTTTGCGGGAGAAAAAAAAGAAAAAAAAAAAGACCCCCGTATGTAAACTATTTATTGCTGCCTTGGCAAAATGTAAACAAAAGCCACGCACCTTGCCCTGGGGACAAGCCCGGCAATATCTAGTTTGACAGAACTTGCTGGAAATTCTAGAGGGAAAAATCACGCACGAGTTGCTGCTGTCTGTGCCTTGTGGAATCTTAAATAGAATGAAACAGGCCCCTGACAATCAATATTACTGACAAATTAATCTCTGTAAATAAACTGTTGGTAGCTTCAAGGCTGTCCCAGTCCCCAGAATAATTGTTTAAAGGAAGTTGAGGCCTTTTCGTCAGTTTGTGGGTGTTTTTCCTGGTCTCCTACCTCTGGGTAGCAGTCAAATACGGAGGGATTTGGTTGCATAAAGTCAAAATCGTACAATGGCCCTGATCTTTCTCCATTAACTGTCCTGCTGCTAGGGCTCTGTCCCCCGCTTCAGAACAAACACTCTTGCCAAATGCTGAGAACATGCTCTTATCCCATCTTGAGGAAGGTGGGAGGCAAGGGAGAGTGGGCAGCGGTTGTCCACATTTCTCCCCAGACTTGGAGTTTATCAGAACTAGTTTGGAAGCTTGGGGTAAGCAAGACACTCAGAGTCAAGATTTCAAAATTCTAGTTTATTTTTTCTTAAGGAATAGATTGGAAGGGCACATGATACTTCTGTGACTCCCCTCCCCCACCCCAAGATTCCTGAATTTATGTGGCATGGGTGATGCAGTAATGCTCTGGGCTCCCTGAGCATCCTCCCCTTCCCTTGATTCAGCACCGAAAGGGTTAACATCTTATGAAGCAGAGGGACCTCCAGGACACCCCGCTACCCAGGTGCTGATTGGTGAGGGCCATTGCACACCATTGTTAAATATTTTGACAACACCCTGGCTCACATCCTCATGGGTGTCCCAGCCCGAGGTCACTCGACCTGTCCTGGTTGAGTTCTTAGGCTGTGTCCCCTGCAGACCCTCTTCCTGGGAGTGAGGAAGACAGCGAACACCCAAGGCTTTTCTGAGCCCACCCCTCCTTGGGACTGGGGTTCCAACTGACCAAGGATCTGAGAGGCTCAGGAACATCAGACTGAGCAGGCGACACTTTTCCCAAGTCACAAACAGTACACAGCAGCAGAAATCAACAATCACAAGGGTATAATTCTCATTAGTATGTAAATTTTAAAAGCTCGGTCAAAAATATCAATACCTCCCACTTAATTTATTACTATATAAAGACGGATGGTAGTGAAGCATAGCATTGATTTTCAGAGCCCTTTAAAAAAACAGTGAGGAAGAAAATAGTAAAAGACAACACAAAGTGCTGTGTCTCAAAATTAATCATTGTACTTTTTAAAACACACACACGCTTACAAAAACACTGTACCCACAGCCTGTGTGGTTCAATCTTATTTGATTGCCTTTTCTGAAAATGAAAAAATGGAATAGGCCATTTATGTAAAGAGCCTTCTCAGAATGGATTAGATGTAAAGACAGGTTAGCATTTTTACTGTATCGACAGCAAACCATTAGGCAGCCGCACTCCAGCCCAGCCACTGAGAGGAAATCGAAGAGAGCAGTTCCCCGGACGGGCTAGGCAGGACAACCTATCAGCTCCCGGTCGCTGCCACCGATCATTCCAGCCCAGGCCCCAGCCGCTCTCCTGCGTGGTATGATTACGCTGTTGCCCTCGTATTTACTAAAATGTTAGTAGGAATAGTCATGAGCACTAACCAAATACTTAAATTCATCATTAGATTTAAAACTGTTCTGGAGAGCCTGCAACCTGGGAACTGCGTCTGTGTCTGAAATGACACAGAGATCGGAGCATAATCGTCCCCGGTGCCGTTAAAAGATGGGTCACTCCTCTGCATTTGACATTTTGAGATGTTTGCATTTATACGGAGGGAGAAAGAGGGCTGGAGAGAAAAGATTTCTAGGCAGCAAAAAGGAAAAGAAAACAATAAAGATGTGGTGATGTATTCATTTTGGAAGTATATACAGTTATGTCCCTCGTTTTATTTTGTTTTTGCTTTTCAAGCATTTTGACTCTACATCTTTTGAACAGTCTCCAGATTAAAGCAGATGAACCCTTTTTGTAGCCTAGGTAGGAGTGTATCTCTCTACATCTCCTGAAGAGCCAAGATTTCCAAAATAGGAATGCCCATCTTTTAAGGCAATAAAATAAGGACATTATTTGTCTCCAAATTCCATAATTCCAGGGCTCCACCCATGCCGCAACCTCCACACACAACAAACCCTGTGAACTAAGGAAGATTGTCCTGGGTTTTAATACAGCATCTAGGGAAACTTAATTGTTATAGAGCTGTTCCACCAATAATCAGGCTACAAGCCAAGAGCAGTACTTCACATTCATCAGACGAGAAATATGCAGTTTTTATGGAAGCATTTTGTCAAAAGAACCCCAGTCTTCAATAAGGGCTCTTCATCAGGGTTCCTGCTATCAGACTGATGTTTCTAATTTATCAGGATGCTCCCGCTGTCGTAAGCAGCACCATCGTTCTCCTCCGCACTTTGCTTCTGAAGTGGAGCTGCGGTTCAAAATAAACATCAAGTTCCTAGATGTCTGCCTGCTATAATTGGTTTTAATTCATTATCTTCCATTTCAGTAAAATCACAGGAAAACACAGGGATGTAAATGTGTAGGCTAATTGCTTATGGAAATTCAGGTGCCGCACTTGGTATAAATTTCCCCTTTGCAAGAGGAAGACACAGTTGTGTCATTATCATAGAATTTTACAACAATACGTAATTATAGAGAGAAGCAGGTGTAATTAGCAAGTCTTTCCACAAAGCAGGTAGCATTCTTGGTTAAATATTTACAGCTGCACAAACAGCCGGTAATAATGAGCGTTTTCTCAGTCACACGTTACAGAGCATGGAACAAATATTATGAAAAGTGGTCATTATCAGCCCAGCAAGCGCTGGGTTTGCCTTCTTGCTTGCGAGGAATGCTTCTGCATGGATTGCAAGACAGGAATCCAGGCTGCATCAGCAGTGCACTTCCACCGGTGATGAAAACAAGTAACTAAGATCTCTTCTTCCCTTGTTGCTGCACAGAGGAGCAATTAAAGCTGCATATTTAGACATGACATCAGCTAGGAGTCCTGCACAGACAGAAAAATCCTTTGCGTTTTTCCCCCCCTTCTTTCTTTTCTCATTCCCTTTTCTGTCCAAAGCAAACCCACGGCAAACTGCAAAGATGCCGAAAGCTGCTGGCAACACAAGCAAACTCCAAACCGCCCACCAAGGGTCAGCTTGACCTGCAGCTGTTTTGCAAAATAAAATCAACGCAGCCCACCCTGGGCAAACACCCTCTGTGGCTCTTTATTACCAAATGATATGAACTTTGACCCAACCTGAACAAAATTTAATATTTTCTCCCAAATATTTAAAAAATTCATTCTGGTGCTCGAGAGGAGTCAGAGAGTCTGTGAGCCGTAATTTGACATCTGAATTATTCCAAGGCTAATACGGAAAGCTATTCAGAAGCTTATTTGGAGATGTGTCAATCAAGATATCACTTGTGCAGAGAAGATGGACTCGGGCTTAGGACTGCTGATAGCTTTCAGGAAACCACAAAATAAAAGGCAGGCAAGCTCTGATGAATATGTTATGTCTTCATTCTCGACAATGACATTTTTTTTTTCCTTGATAGAGAATACAGACCTAAGAGAGCAGCATCCCAGAGATGTGCCTCTTTCCACACCTGTAAAGAACATTTTAACGTTTATTAAAAATGATAACCATAAACAACAAACATGGTGTTGAAACTCGCCTTTATTAATTTCAACGCACTGATTAAGATTTTAAGCAACGCTTCTAAATTAGACTGTCAGGCCGCCGTCCTCAAGGCTGGGTTGAGGTTCTGATCTCAGGCAGGCTTGTTTGAGCGAGCCGGCTTTCTGGGCTGACTGTGAGCTGGGCAAGCGATGTTCGATGTTCTTTCATTCATTTTCCATGAGATGGGGGTGATTCAATTAGCCCTGATTGTGCACGAGATGTGACCCAAAATAAAACGGCTGGGCTCTGATCGCCTCCTCTCGAGGTATTTCCCAGCTGACAAGTAACAATGTTAATTACCCATTGTTATGATCTGAAAAGGCACCAGAATTTTAATTATGTAAATTCGGAGCCATTTTGTTCATAAGAGCAAAAAATCAGCAGACAGTGTTTTTCTTCGAGGAAACATAAATCCCCACTTGGAATCTCTGCAAACTTGACTGCAATGTGTGTGATGTGTCAGAGAAGAGTCAACTACATCCATCCTTGAGCACCTTGGGGATGATTTTCTTTCTCAAGAGGCAAAGAATAGGACATTGTGTTTGACATTCTGTTTCTCTCTGACAGCCAGTCTGCTTGACCATGTCTGCTAACGTAGAGGGTGTCTATAAGGGATGTCTTTGCAGTAAGCAAACAAACACCTCCAACTGCAAGACCTGTGAGGGCCAAACCATTGCCACACATAAATAACATCAAGCACCTTCCATAGGTCCCCCAAGTTAGTTGGAAACATATTTTGCTGACCATCAAAACTCTGTTTAGAAAAATCCGGTAAACTGGAACAATAAAGTCAGATTCTCTTTGAGGCTATGGAGAATTCAGGAATCTTCCCATTCCCGGAGAGGACTGTTTATTCTAGAATTACGTTCTACATGGTCGCTTGCCTTCATCTGCTCATCATGCCCTGAGTCATTAGGAATTTGTTGAATGTCCAAGGGGTACATGGTAGCCAAGAAGAGCCTTTGGGTGTTTATGGAGGTCAGGTTGGATTTCATCTCAAGCTGAGACACGCCTGTCTTCCGGAGTTATGCAGTGGTGCGACCCAGAGCCTTGGAAAACTAATGGGGGATGGATGGATCATACAATTCGGCTAGAAGAGATTAAAATTTTATTATTATATGAAAACGAAAAGTGATGTATTATGGACCACAACTTAAATGTATTTATTACATTTTTAAAGACTCAAAGAAAATATATCCTTGAAGTACATTGCCAAACCCTTATCCCCAGCACACCCTAAACCCTGGGAGGCTGGGGGAAGGGTGGTTCAAATTTACTCTCCTTTGCTGAGTAATATCAGAGAGAAAGTTTGCACAGGTCTGGAATCCCATGGCCATCAGAGTTTCCAGTCTGGTGCCTCTTTTCCTGCCTCCTAGACTGACCAGTAATGAGCCAAACCACGTGCAGAGGACCTGGCCCTGCCAACCAGGTAACCTTTAATGCAAAAGACCTTAATGGGGTGGGGTGGGGGAGAAAAGGCGGATCAGGGGACTAGGGAGGGCAAAGGGTGGAAGGAGAAGGTGTCTCCACCAACGGTCCACACAGCAGCCTGGGGAACAGCAGCCAAACTTTATCTGTAAGGTCAGAGCAGCCAGAGACTTCATCCGAAAGCCAGCCCTGTCTTCAGCAGGATTTGGGTGGAGTTGAGAGTAGAATACAAATCTAAAACTATGCTGCAGGCAAACCTTGCCAGAAGCTGATCAATGAAAGGAAGAACAGTAAGAACCACTAATTGAACACTTACTACGTGCCAAATTTATTATCTTCTCACTCAATCACCCATCACAAACCCATTTTTCAGATGAAGAAACTGAGGCTCCAAAGGGCGATGGGATTGAGCCACTTGCCCAAGCAAACAGCCCGCGCTCTTCCCACTCTGACACCTGCGTGTTCATGGCAATTCTGTACTCCACATGCTTGAAATCTGGGGTCTCCACGGGTCTCACTTGGAGAGCAAAAATGAAAATGGACAAAATCTCAACTGAAAAGATAAAATGATGTGATCATTCCCGAACGCTGAATTCATAGCCTCCTAATGGGGCCGCCGTCCTCTGTGGGTTCCCATCTTCTCTTTCCTCGTCTGCATTTCTGCTATTGCACCGATCACTCCTTCCACAGCCACTTGCCCCACCTTAAATGGCAGAGCTTCCCAGGGCCCCAGCCCAGACCCTCTTCTCTTCTTTCTCTAGGTCGTTGTCTGTAGATCTGGGTTTCTCGACCTCGGCACTGCTGATATTCTGGGCTGGATAAGTCCTTGTGGTTGGGTTGTCTTGTGCCTTGCAGGATGTTGAACAGCATCCCTGGCCCCTGCCACTTGATCCTTGTAGCATCCCCCACAAAGTGTGACAACCAAAAATATCTCCAGACATTGCCAAATGTCATGGGAGAGGGGACAGAATTGCCCCCAGTTGAGGACCACTGCTCTAGATGATCTTATTCATTTCCACATACTTAATTACCAACCACACATGGATACTGACCATCTCCCTCATCTGCTCGTCCAGCCCAGGCCTCTCTCCCAAGCTTGGATTTACTTATTGTCATTTAAAATCAGACCTTGGAGATCTCACAAGCGCTTCAACACATTCAAAGCTGAAACCTTCATCTCCCCCCAAACCTCAAAGCTATTACCCCTCTTTCAGGTTCTCCATTCCAGAAACAGCACCAGAAACCGGGGAGCCATCCGTCATTGCTCCCTTTCTTTCAAACTGCACCCCACCCCTGTACACTCACCTGCCGATCCACACCCCTCAATGCATGATGAAGGCGGATTGGTTCTGACTTCCAACTTTCGCTTGCATCCAGCCACTTCTTCCCGTCCTACTATCACCACCCACGTCCAAGTCACCGGCATCTTGTGCTGGGACAACTGCACCAGACAATTGGGCATTCTGCTCAGTCCCGCCCGTCCCACCCATCTGTGCAAACCCCTCCACACAGTGATAGATTCACAATGATCTGGCCATGGTCACTTCCTTATTTGTGACTTTCTGGTGGTCCCCATCGCTCTTGGAATAAAGCCCAAATGTCTGCCGTGGTCACTGCATGGGCTCATCTCAGGCCGACTCTCCCTGGGCTCGGGGCAGTTCAAGTGCAGTCGTCGCCCTTTATGCATCAGCTCTGCTGCCAGGAACAGCTGCCCCTCACTGCACTGACCCCCACTCATCCTTAAGGACTCAAATTTACCCTCAATTAGGTCCCTCTGCCATGTTCCCTGAGTGTCATGATCTTTTCTTCCATCCCTCATTGCCACTGTCACTTTCATTATGCTATTTTGTTTGCTTGCCTAGTTGTGGGTCTTTTCTGCTAAGCTCTGTGGGACAAAGGTCCCGGTCACCTCTTGCACTGTCACCTAGACCCGCACACCCCGTTCAGTACAGCAGTGGCCAGCCACGCACGGCTACTGAGCACTTGAAATGAGGCAAGTGCCAGTTGAGAAGTCCTGTAGGAGTCAAACACACACTGGATTTCGAAGCCTTCAAATGGAAAAAAAGAATGTAACGTGTATCATGATATCTCAGATATAGTGGATTAAATAAAATATATTCAAGTATATCTCCTGTGCCTTTTTACTTTTTTCGATGTGGCTACTAGAAATGTAAAAGTACACATGTGCCCGCATTATGTTTCTATGGGACAGTGCCAGCACCCTACTGGTATCTAGCGGGAGTTTGTTTGCGAGATGCATTAATAGATAGAATGAACAAAGTCATCCTCCACGTAGATCTAAAATGCGCATCAGAGCTTGTTGCTTTGCTACTTAAAATGCTTTGGGAGCTTCAGAGAGGAAGATAAGCTCCTTGCCACAGCCTGCCAGGTTCTTCCAGGCTCGGCTCCTGCCTGTGGCTCCAGCCTCGGGTCTTGCACCCAAAGGGCCCTACACGCCAGACACGTGGAAGCTTCGGAAGCTCTTCCATGACCCCCTTAACCTTCATGTCTTTGCACATGCTGTTCCCCCTGCCTGGGTCTACCCTTCCCTTGCTTCTCTGCCCAGCTCTCTGATGTCCCTTTACGTCCATCTCCAGGGAGCCTTCCTTGAGTCTCATGGGATGGGGTGAAGGGCTCCACTGTATTATAAGCCATTCATTCATTCATTTATTCACTATGTTAACTGCAGGGGATCTAATAGTGAGCAAAATCAGAGATACTCAGAGAGCATAGAGACGGGCTCCCCGATGGGATACCGGGCTCCTGGCAGGGACCAGGTCTCTCATCTCTGAAGCCCAGCCTCTCATGCAGAGCCTGGCACACAGTACATGCTCCGTAAATGTTTTATAGACAACAAAATATTGTACACCTCGATGCAACAGGTCTTGCACGGAAGCCTTCACTAGCAGGTGTGCTCTTTCTTGGAGCTGAGGCCTCCTCCACCCGCAGTGAAGCCTCAGCCTGGGTGCTGGGTCCACCTTCTCCCTCCCCGACTCTGTCCCGGGGGGCTGGGCTAGCTCAGACACAGAGTTACCAGTAAGGCTGGGCATTTGCTCAGGGATTACTGGGCCCCTTCCAGGAGAGGATTACCTTGTGTCCAAACCCACTGGGCGTGGGAACAGCCTTCCAAATATTTGCTGAGAGTTCCTGACCTTTACCTTCTGTCCCTCAGCCTCCCGGGGGCCGGCAGATGAGCTGGGCCTGTGCAACTGAGTGTCAGCCCAGGGCGCCTTCCCTCCTCCTTTCTCCCAGGCCAGCTCTTTGGTATTCAGACCAGGCCTGGCTGGAGGGGCAGTGCCTCTGCTTAGTCATTCTTAATATTACACAGGGAATGCACAATGTTGACTCTACTAAGACCATTAATGCCCTTGGTGGCATCACTTTAATTTGTGCTCTTGAAGCAAACTGCTGTCCTAGGAGCCCTGGCCAGGAGGAGGTTGCTTATATTAAGGATCAGGATGGAGGGAGAAAGCAGCTCTGACCTGCAGCAGTGCAGCCAGAGACGACTGCCTGGAGTGGAGAATGCAGGAAAAGAGGAGCCCACTATCGAACATCTGGAAGGAGACACAGGATGTGGAGGGAAAGGCTGTGGTTTCTTGAAGTTCAAAATGTCCCCCAACCCTTTGCATCAATATAAACCACTTAACTAACCCAAAAGACATTGCATGAGGTTCTCAGCGATGTTGGGGGTCTCCCTGCAGGCCAGGCCCAGGGGGCTGGGCAACAAGGACACTGTGTACCGAGGGGCAGACACAGAGGAGGAAGAGCTGGGCAGAGTCTCAGGCAGCCACCCTTGCGCCATCCAGGCTGCAGGCAACGGGAGGGGTGAAGCAGATGGAGGAGGGAGCCCGCCCTGGGGGCACCTGCAGGACACAGGGAGCCCACCCAGATGGCCCTGCCAAAAGATATCAGAGCTCCTGCAAACAGCCCTGGGAGCCATGGTGCGCTGGGAACAGGGTTGCCTGATAAAAGACTGGATGCCTCAAGTTAAATTTGCATGTCAGAGAAACAGCATCATTTTTTTATTGTAAAATACACATAACATATAATTTACCATTTTTACCAGTTTAAGGTGGACGCTTAGTTCAGTGGCATTAAGTACCTTCGCAAGGTTGTACAAACGTCACCACCATCTAGTTTTAGAACGTTTTTATCGTCTGAAACTGTATCCACTTAGACAGTCACCTTCTGCTGCCCCTCCCCTCGGCCCCTGGCAGCCACTGATCTACTTCCTGTCCCTGTGGACTTGCCTGTTCTGGACATTTCACACAAATGGAGTCATGCAGTGTGTGGCCTTTGGTGTCTGGCATCTTTTGTTTAGCACAGTGTTTCCAAGGTCTGCCCAGGCCATGGCATCATCAGTATGTTCTCTGGCGTGGCAGAAGAACGTTCCATTGCATGCATGCGCCATATTTTGCTTATCGACTCATCCATTGATGGACATTTGAGATGTTCTGACCTTTTGGCTATTGTGACTAGAGCTGCTATGCTACAAGTTTTCATGTGAATACCTGGTTCGATCCTTTTGATTAGATACCTAGGAGTAGAATTGCTGGGTCTTACGGTGACCCTAAAGACATTTAACTTGTTGAGGAACTGCCACACTGTTCTCACAGGGGCTGCCCCATTGTGCTTGGCACCAGCAATGTATGAGGTTCCAGTAACCCTGCAGGGGCAGCAGGGTAGGCGAGGGCTAAGGAGACGACTGTAAAACATACACAGTAGACAGTGGTGTCAATGTGACTTGCCAACGCATTGACTCCAGGGAGTGAGGGACAAAGGGGTACCAGGGAGGACGCCTGGCCTGCTGGGTGGGGAGTGGTGTCATTCACTGAGGGGACACTCTGAAGAGGACCGTGCTTGTGGGCTGAGCACCACGTGGGTTTGGGCATGCTATGCAGTGCTCACCCTGTTCCAAGCACCGTCCTCCAGAGTCTACCTCGCCCTTCCACCTAGTCCTCACCAAACCACCCACGTGTTGCTCAGGGAGGAGCCACAACTTGACCGAGGTCACACAGCTAGAGAAGTAGAGCAGTCAGGATTTGAATGCATACCTCTGGGACACAGGAGCTGTGATGCTGACCCCTGTACCCTCTCGTTAACCAGGCCTTGTAGGAAATCCTCATTTGTCTCTGCCCTGGATAGACACTGTATGCAATTCTTACTATCTACCCCAAGAGAGACACCGGTTTTCATTTTTGGTGCTTATACAATCCTAAATTATTTAAAGATTTACCAAAACAGAGAAGAAGCTTTTTATTTTTATAATTAGAAAAAAGGATAGATATTTTTTAAAATTAAAAAAAAAAAAACAAAAAAACAGTCAAACAGGAGAAGATGCAGGGAAGGCCCAGGAGTCAAGGGGCTTCTGTTGGAGGAAAGACCCAAAAGCTGGTGTGATCGGTTAGGACAGGAGGCTGGCAGCAGACAGGGTCAAAGCATGCAGCATCCAAAAATGCGTGGCAGTGTGGACCCTAAGTAGCTCAGCTCACTAGGGCCATAGGAAGGGCTTCCCCTGAAGCTTGAAAGAGGTTGTTTGGGGCCAAATAAAAGCGAGCATTACTGACCTAGGATAGGGCTGGAGAGTTCCGCCACATCCTCCCCGAATAAAGGCATTGTTCTGTGTCTCTGCTACACTGAACAGGGGCAGATCGAAAACAGAGCCTTGGTTATGAGAACTCCAAAGAGGTTCCCCAGGAGTAAAAGGGCGCTGTCCCAGACTCTGGTGGTGGCCACGGATCAGTGTCAGGAACGCTCTGGTGGCCCCCACCCCAGCAGCACGTCCCAACACCCAGAGCCTCCTGAAGGGAAGGCAACAGGTGTCACATAGAAGGAAAGCAACTAAGCTCCCGGTCCTCTGAGGAGGGCCTTGGCAAAGGAGGAAAGATCTGCCTTAATCGGAAATAAACTCTCCTTTGCAAGGTAGCGAATACAGTTCCAGTGCTCCCAAGTCCAGAGTGGTGTTGGCAGAAAAAACTAAACAGGGACCAGGAGGACATGGTCATGATTCCAAATGACAGAACCACACAGAGCACTGCACGGAGCTGGGCTCTGTCCAGCCTGTGAAGTTAGGCACAGAGGAGCCTGGTGTCCTCCCATGCGAGGGTGCTCAGGGGTCACTGGAGGTCACATGGCATTAGTGGGATGGAGCCTGAGCAAGAAATGCAAGGGACAAGGATGTAGCCGTTATCTAATGCTGTGTAACAAACTACCCCACGGCCTAGCGACTTAAAACAACAAACACGTGTTATCCCAGCTTCTGCAGGACAGGAATCTCAGCAGGGCTGAGCTGGGTCCCTGGCATCGCTCACCAGGGCACTCAGGTGTCAGCAGGGCTGTGATCCCACCTGGAGGCTCAACTGGGGAGGACCCACTTCCGGTTTCCCTCAGAGCGGGTCAGGGAGGGAGGCAAGAGAGCCAGCAAGGTGGCAGTCACAGCGTCTTATGACCCAGTGTCAGAAGTGACGTCACACCACTCATAGCAATTCTATTCATCAGAAGTGAGTCTACCTAGAATGAGAAAATGCATAGAGACAAGCAATAGAATAGAGGTTACCAAGGGCCGGGGAGGAGGGAAGTTAGTGTTTAATGGGTGCAGAGTTTCTGTTTCAGCTGATGAAAATGTTCTGGAAATACACAATGGCGATCACACAACATTGTGAATGTATTGGAATGCTACTGAACTGTATACTTAAAAATGGTAAAAAAGGTCAATCTCATGTTTTGCATCTTTTACCACAGTGTAAAACAGTGATTCACGAGGTGCAGCACGTGTTCTAGAGGAGCGGATTGCGCCAGGGTGAGGATCCCTGCTGCAGGCCCACTGGGGGCTTTGTTGAAGGTGCCTACTGCAAAGGGAGGTAGATCAGAAACAGTTCCGGCTGGTTTTCAGCATCCTTTCATTCGGCAAATATTGATTATGCACCTACTGCATGCCAGGTGGTGTTCTAGGCACTTGGATACACCAGTGCATGAAGATCTCTGCCCCCACCAGCCTAACTGCTAGTGGGGTACTGACAGAAAACAGCAAATACGAACACAGTAAATCATGTCAGAAAAGTGGTAAGTGCTGTGAAAAGGGACAAGTGAATAGAGCCGCAGGGACAAGAAGTACCGGGGAGGGGCAGGTTGTAGTGCTAAGCGTGGGGGTCAGGACAAGCCTCACAGGGAAGAGAGATGGGAAGAAAGTCTTGAAGGCGGCAGGAGCACCATCCAAGATGCCATGTCAGGGGAGAAAGCACCAGGCACAGTGGATGGAGGTGCAAAGGCCCTGGGGCAGGAGTGAACCTGGCTGTTTGGAGGAACAGTGCAAAGGCCACGTGTGGTGGAAGCAGAATGAGTGATGACAATAGGAGAAGAGCTCAGAGAGGAAATGGGGCAGGCCACGCGGGGCCTCACAGGCCACTGTATGAGTTCAGCTGCTACGCTGGGTGAAAGCGGAGTAGCTGGGAACCATGACCAGGCCAATGTGCTAACAACAGACCCTTTTGTGGGGAAGGGGCAAAGGGAGAAGCAGGGAGACCCATTAGAAGGTGACTGCAGCTACGGAGCTGTCAAAGAGAGAGATGGCCAAGGTTCAGATGAGGATGGTCACAGGGGAGGTTGGTGAAGATGTTTGGAGTTGAGAGCCAACAGGATTTGCTGATGAATTGGAAGTTGGAAATGAGAGAAAGAAAGAAATCAAAAATTCCTCTAGGGTTTACAGACTTAGACACTGGAAGGAGGGAGCTGCCACCAACTGAGACGGGGGAGGCTGAGGGTAGAGCAGGTCTGGCAGAGCAGGGAGATCAGGAGTCCAGCTGGGGACACGGGAAGTTTGTTAGACACCTGAGTGGTGGCCCTGAGTAGGCTACAGGATAGGTGGGTGTGGGGTCTGGGAGAGGCTTGGGCAGAAGATACAAATTGGTGAGTCATCGGCAAATCGATGGAATTTAAAGCTCCAGGAAGGGATTCAGTGGCCCAGGGAAAGAATGAAGACAGAGAGCAGGGCCCCATGGACTGAACCTGGGGTCCTCCTCCATGGACAGCTTGGGAGGAGAAGGAGGCAGTGATGGATGCTGAGAAAGAGCAGCTCCCGAGGTGGCAAGAGAACCCAGAGTGTGCTGCGGAGGAGGAAGTGGTCCGTGTGTCCAGTGCCACGTGGTGGGGCCAGGACGTTGAGGGCTGAGGATTGGGTTTAGCAACATGCAGGTCGCTGGGTCTTTGGTGAGAGCAGCTTCTGTGGATTGGCCCAACTGGAATGGACTGAAGAGGAATGGGAGGGGAGGAGAGGGAGTGTAGACATTGAGTACAGACAATTTGCCCAATTCTGAATGCTCCGTTACACACTGTCTTCTGTATGCCTGTGTGTGTGTGTGTGTGTGTGTGTGTGAGAGAGAGTGAGAGAGAGAGAGAGAGAGAGGTCTCGTCTCTCCCGTAGGAGTGCAAGCTGCTGGAGGGCTGGGATCTTTCTCTCACTTTTTTCCCTAACCTTCTGCAGAAGCAGCCCAGTGAGAACCCGGCAGAGGTGTGGGCTACACGATGGTCACACTGTGGGAGCCTCCAGTCCTCTGAGGGTGACATCCCGGTGGGACCTCCGGGCTCCTCCCATTCTCTGCCCCGGTGGCCTCCCTCCAGTTTCTGGAAAGCCCTATGCTCCTCCTGCCCGAAGACCATTGCACACATAGTGGATGCTGGGATGTGTCTCCCCAATCTGGTGGCCGACGGCCCCCCATGGCCAACCCCCTTCAAGAACCGCCTTGGCTGAGAGCCACCTTGCCCAAGGCCGCACACACTGCCCAGAGCAGCCTGCATTTGGGGACCAGTCGCTGTGGGTATCAAGGCCCAGCACCCTCGCTCCAACTCAGGACCAGGCTGAGGGGTCGCCCCAGCCTCACAGCTCCCTCTGCCCGTTCCCACCCAGTCGTCGCACGTTCCCCCCTTCCCACTCAGCCAGGGGCCGGCCACGAGTCTCTCCCACTGGACTCCGTTGTCCTCTCCCTAGGACGCAGCCCGGTGTGTGCTTACACGTGATTACGGTGTTCGTCCAGCTGGTGTCTCAATCCTGCATCAGCCCACGGGCCCCTCAGGGACAGCAACAGCGTCCGGGTTTCTTTGCCCCCTGGGCTCAGAGCCCTCACGTGCCCGGCACGCAGTCGGCGATCGGGAGACATCTGCCTAATGGACCAGGTCCCTGGGAGGGACAAGGTGGAAGCTCTGACCCAGGTGGCATTTCCTGCCTAAGGAAGGTCCAACCTAGACAACTCCATGGCAGCTGATTTCCCGTTGGCTGGGAAGACCCTTCTTCAAAGGTGGGGTTTTTCTGCTCAGTAGAAAGCAACAGGCCATTTCACCCAGCCCCTCCTGGCGCCCCTCAGGCCAGGAAGCTTGTGTCTCTACCCAGGCGCACCTGGACCCCCTCGTCCGGCCACCACGTCCCCACCACACCCTGCCCTGGGCTTGGCCTGGACGCGAGTGCCTTGTTTTTGTTCCTTTGTACACAGGTTCCGGGGAGGGCTGGGAAGCAGGAGGCCCCACCAGGGCGGAGGGCTCAGCGCCCCTCATAATGGGAGGTCAAACGAAATGAAAACCCACCTCCCCGGCCCCATCATCTGAATTCCTACATTGGCTATGACATGGCTAAGGGGGAAATATTGGATTTATTTTTATGAGTTAGTCATAACCCTAAGGCCCTTAAGAGGAACCGTGGGAAGGGAATCCATTCAGAAGGTTGAGGAGGTCACAGCTAACTTGTAAAAATAAATCCAATATTTTTCTCTCTGTCTTATTAGATTTATATGATGCAGACATCCGAGAGAGGTTTGTTGTTTGTTTTTTTTTTTTTTTAAATGGTCATTTTCCAGTGCTATTTTGAGTATTTCTTCCAACACCCATTCCATTGCTGATCATCTGGTTGCATAGCAGTTTCTTGATTTTTTTTTTTTCCTTTTAATTTTTGGAAACAAGTACCTGGAGGTCTTCACACCTCCTGTCCATCGTTCCATCTCTACAGGAGCCCACACCAGCGTTTCGGGGCTAGAGTAGCCAAACAGGCAGGTTGGAAATAACCAAAAGCATGTGATGTGTGGTGCAACTGGCAAGTTCAAAAATTCCCTTTTAACCGGAAAAAAACAAACCAAACTCGGCAGTGCAGGATCATTGGCATCGCTCAAGAAGCACCGTGCTGCCCACGCCCTGGGTCTCGTTCTCCAGGTGGGTTCTCTCTTGAGGTGTCTCTCAACGAGGACGAGGAGCATCGGTCACACAAGGCTTTGCAGAGGGCAGATTGCAGGGAGGTCGGCGAAAGTCCAAACCCACTTCCTCTCCTCTCCCCTCCTGTTGTTCACACACTCACCTTCTCTCGCAACAGTTTGATGCTGAATCATAATGATTCTCTGCACCTGAATCCAGTCTTCTGTCTGTGTTAGTCAGCTCAGACTGCCACGGCCAAGTGCCACAGCCTGGTGGCTTAAACAACAGAAATCTACTTTCTCACGGTCCTGGAGGCCACAAGTCCCCGACCAAGGTATCAGCAGGGCTGGTTTCTTCCAAGGCCCCTCCCCCCACTTGCAGGTGGCCGCTTCTCCGTGTGTCTTCACGTGGTCTTTTCACTGTGCACACACATGTCTGGCGTGTCAGTGTTCTCCGCTTATAAAGACATCAGTGTGATTGATTAGGGCCCGCCCTAAAAACCCCTCATTTTGACTTAATCACCTCTTTAAAGACCTTATCTCTGAATACAGGTACATTTTGAATTACCGGGGACTTAGGGCCTCAACATATGAATTTGGGGCGGGGGACGTAATTCAGCCTGGAACACCCTTCCAGGCTAGACACTAAGCTTTCCACGAACAAGGAGGGTCTGTCTTCAAATGGCTTTTATGCCCCTCAGAGTGCTGTGAGTATGGCCAAGTGCAGAAAGGGATCGGCAAAGACTTGCGTCGTTAAACTCCTACAAGCAGCCGGGCAAGGCTGCGTGAATCACCTTTTAGGGCCGCGATGGTCACGTAACCACCCATCCTTCTTGCTATTCCATGGCTGCATTTCATGTTTTATTTGTGCACATGCCCACGTGCATTTCCTTCTCTCGGATCCCTTTTCTCTAACTGCAAAGCCACTCTGGACAGAAAAAGAAGTAACAGGACTGACCGTGATTTTAATCTTCCAATTATGAGCGGTGGAAACACTGATAGTCCCACGGTTTGCAGTGTTTTGACCTCTTCCTAAAATTTCAAATTGTTGCATGTTCTCAGGAGCAAAGCCATTTGTCTCTGCTCTGAATTTCCAAGGCCACTTTCCAGCCAGTGATAAATATCCGGAGCCAGCCGGACGGATCCTGCCGGGCTGCACGTGTCTCCACTCACCTGGAGAGGACGTGGGCAATAACGTCAGCGCAGAGCTGTCGTCCTGCCTTCCAGTCCCAGCTCCAGTCCCCATCCCTTCCGAAGGATCCAGGGAAGAGGCTGGAGCACACAGGTCGGGACAGGTGGCTTGGAGGAAAGTGGGTTTAGGTGGTCCTATGATATATGTCACCCAGTATTTTAAATTCTTACCATTGTAAGCTTTTTTTCTCTCAGGGCGAGGTCTTTTTGTAAACCAACAAAGGTGCTCTCAGACTGGTGTGATTTTAAGGGCACCATTGAAGCCACTCCTTGGACTTAAGGAAACATTTCCCAAAGTGTGCTCCGAGGAACACTAGGCTCATATAAATCAGTATGTTGGGGGGAGTGAGGACGAGTTCTTAAGAGAAGGGCTGCATCTTTCTTTTACACGTTGTTTTTCCAGATCCTAGCATGAGGCCCGCTACATAGTACAGTCAATAAATCTAGGCAGAATAATTGTTTGCATAGCCAGATACGTTTGGGAACATGAGACAAAAGGCAAAATTAAGTGGGTTTTCTTCCTTGGGGGCTTCTCAGAGCTTTGGTGAACAAGTGTGCTTTAGGAAAGAGAGGATTGCTTTGCAACTATATTTATTTGGATCGAAAATTCCAAAATGCAGTGATAACGACCAGGTTGAGGTTGTCTTGTTCTATGGCAGTTTACAGATTTCAGAGTTTCATATGCTGTGCAGAAAGACACTAATGGGGAAGTGAAGGAGGATAAACCCAATATGAATGACTTTTGGGGTGACTTGAGAAGTAGTTGCAAGAAACCTGGAGGTTTTGGAAACCTAGATGTCCCTGAAACCCATTTGAGGGAAGGGCTGACTGAAGGCCCTATTTCTAGAAGGTTCCTGATTCAATGTATTTCAGTTACATCCAGGGTGAAAAAGGCAAAGGTGTGAAAAGACAGAGAAGGTACTTCACGGATTTGTCACCAGGTCCCAGCAGAGCAGCAGATGTGGGGACAGGGGACAGGCAAAGATGGCAAGGGACCAGGGAGGAGAGGGCGTGGCAGAGGTGAGCCCTGGGACCCGGCAGGGCCACAGAAGTGGGTAGGGAGTGAGGAGTTGGTGCCCCAAAGAAGTCTGAAGACAGTGTCACCTATTCACAGTCATGCCCGAACTTGACCCTGCTCCCCAACGCCACCAACTAAACACCACCTCATTATTAAGTACCTCAGTCCATTCTTCTCATTCTGGAAAAAAAAGAGAGACAGAGAGAGAGAGATGGAAACAGAAGAGCCCCCATTTCTCAGAGCTTCAATTTAGCCTTGCCTTTGATGAGCGCTGCCATGATGCGCACAGAACGAGTGCAATTTAAAACCCAGGAAACTCGGCTCTCAATAATTCCCTGCTAGGTCTCCGTCCACGGAAGAGTAAATAACACAACTGCTACAAACGCTGGGAGCAAAATCTCCAATAACAGCTCCATGCTTATGATAACTTTCCCAATTTTCTGCAATCTCCACCGCTTCTCTCTTGACTTGGGCCTGTATCAGATTTTTATTTTTTTCCTTTATTGAACATCTGCCTTGGGAGCCACTGTCACAAAAAGTAATAAACACATCAATCCAAAAGAAAAAGAGAGGATTGAGCAGTCCAAACTACTTAACCAATCAAATCGGCAGCTGGCGGAGTGAAAGAGAGGGTGAGAAGTAAGGGACCCACTTGCGGGAGAACATTTCTAGCGATGCCGCCCACCCGTGGGGGGAGATGCACCCCAACTGCACGGAGCTTCCAAATAAGTTAATTACAGTTTCTAATGCTAATTATAGATTTCCACCTTTGTTGAGATTTCAAGCCCTGGGATTAATTTGTAAGTCTTTCCTTCAGCCAAAACTTGACAGCCTCTCGCTTTGGCTTTGCTTCCTCCAAAATATAAGGAAACAAGGGAAAGATCTGTCATGGAATAAAGAATTCCTTCCCTTAGAACATAAACCCGAACAATCACAATGGCTCCTCCACTTGCTACCCGTGGACTCTGCAAACGCGTTCGGGAGACAGCAATTATTACGTTCCCTGTCCCTCAACGTCCCCCTCCTCCCCACCTAAAGAACAACAACAAAAAATGATGCCTGAAAGGGAAACAAAGCAATTTATGTTTTCTAGTTATCATCCCAGAAACAGCCAAAGATTACTTGCATACCGAACAGACGATATCAAATCTTTCACTACTGCTTAAAAAAAAAAAGAAAATCCTATTACAAATTACATTTAACTCAGGTGTGTATAGTTTGCCAGTTCTTATCCAATTGTAAATTAGACCAGGGTTGCCTGTTGGGAGGGAAAAGTGGCTTTTGAAACGTGTCTTATTGACTGGGTATAAATTACCTGCAGCAGATTTGTGAAGCAAATTTGAAGCAAGAGATGCCTCCAGGCAACATTGTATTGATTGTAGATTGATATTTGGCTGATATTAAGGTGAAAAATAAATATTGTTTTAGTAGGAATTTAATTAACAAATCATTGCACAAATGGTAAGAATATTGTGTTGTCTAATACAGGGATTTAAGCTTTTCTTAAAAAAAAACAATTATCTGAGAACTGCTTAGTTTCACATGTAGATTAATTGTCTTCACTTATCACTCTAAGTCTCTCTGTGAATTCACATAAAGCAAAATAATGGTTATGGGCACCCTGCTCATAGAAACACACTTCTCTTTAGCACTGGTAAAAATTGAGTTGTGCTGTTTTTAGCAGAACCCTAGTGAGACAGTTGGAAGCTGGAGTGACGGAGGAGGCCTGTCAAGCCAGCTCTAGCTTCAAGCTGTCCTGTAACCTTGGGCAGCTCACATCACTTTTCCTAGCCCCCGTTTCTTCATGGTTTAGACCACTCCTAAAGCAATGATTTGCTGCTAAATGTTTAGCAACTAGCTCCAGAGAGGGGAGTCCTGATTTGTAGCCTTTGCCCATTGCTGTGGTGTAAATACTCTCACCATTGCTAACTTCAAGCTACCAGTTTGGCATTGCTGGATGCATAGTTGGGAAGAGATGTCTCCAGCCCACCTCGAACTAGTTCCAACTGACCACTGCCCCTCAGATCCCTTGCAGATCGAGAATTCTATGAATTTATAAATGTAACATATATAAATGGCTCCCCAGCTTTCAGAGCATTAAAATGAACAAAATTTAAATGCACGTACACAGGAAGAGAATTAGATCTCTTTTTTCTGGATAATTCAGGAGTTATAATATTTCAGAATCTTCCAGTGTAACGGGATTACAATGGCAAATATCAATATGATTTCTCATTAACACCATTCCCAGAATATCCAGCTTTTCTGATTTTGTTCTCTTGGAGGAAAATAAGCAAGACAATAGCAAAATCATCTAATATGGAGATATTACCTATAAGGCTTTCCAGATGAACTGATTTTTTTAAAAAATACCTTTTTTCTCTTACTATTAATATTAATACAAAAGCATTACATGTGCATTGAAGAGAATATAGGCAAATTCAGAGGAGTAAAATGAATAAAAATGTTTAAATCTCAGAATTACCCCATCTAGAGATTAACATATTAGCATATTATTATTCAGTTATTTCTCTCTCTCTCTCTCATACACACACTTACAATATTATTTTTACAAAAATGGGATCAAATAAGGTTTTGTGACTCTTTACTTGCTAAACAATGAAAATATTACCATGTCATTAACTATTCCTGCATTATTGTTTAAGGGCTGCCTAGCCAAGCCTTAATGGATCAATTGATCAGTCAATCAATCCTTTATTTTGGGACCTCTAGGCTCTTTCCTGTTTTATGTTAATGTAAGACAACTGTGTATTCAGCATCATGGACTAACTCTTTGTCCACGGCCATACTTATTACTGATAAATCGATAGCAAGAACAGGAGTTGCTGCATCTATTACTGTATTTTTTTAAAAAGATCAAACTTTTCACTGAAAGAAACTGGTTGTTAATATCTGTGTATGAGATCAGAGAATACCCATGGTCTAGGGACAGACCCCACATTGATTGAGTGACATTATATGGTTTTATTTTGAGTCTCCCACGAGGCAATGAAAACTCAGTAAAGGGTCTGTTGTCATCCTATCAGTCAAATATCACTGCTATTCATAAGGGTGACCCTTATGAGGTCATCCCCATAGAGGTGCATAGGAGACGCGTTCATGACTCCTCTTCCAATTTCAGAGCAGACTGCCCAGGAAGGAAGTGGAGAAGGCCTTGGCAAAAGCCCACAGAGCCACCCTTGCTTGGAGAGAGACAGCAGGAAGAGCGAGTCTCCTGCTACGTGGGCAGAGGGCTCGTCGGTACAGGTTAGGAGCTCTGCAGGTCTGCTCAGAGAGGCCACCTGAAGGGCAATAGGAAACACTCTCTTGCCATACAGACTTCCTGCAACAACAAATAGGCAGCCTTAGGAAATTTTTCATGTGCCTTTTCAACAATATTCAAGAGGACATTGAATCCAGAAACTAGAGCAAGCAGGGTAAGAAAGAAGCCATCTGAGATAAGCAGAGAGTGAATGGAGAGAAAATACAATTGATTAATTAAAAACTCTCATATGAACAGCAGGTTGGAGACTGCGGAAAATCAATTTAATGAGGTAAAAGACAAATTCAAGACATTTTCCATTATACACATGGGAAACTTTGATAGATACTGATTTATAGCGATAGAGAAAATGATCAGACACATGTGAAAACTTAAAGGCTGTCACGAATAGAACAAAAATGGGTATGTTTTTCTAAATTAGTTTTTAATAAAAGGAAGAAAGTAAATATAATTCATATTTTTCAAAAAGGAATGGGGGGAATCAAATAAGCTTAAAAACCAAAACAAAATAATAAAAAAACCCAAAAATTACTGTCATAATATACAAATAGATTAACCATTAAATATAAACCCATAGTAATGAGTTAATCCTATTAAATTCAGAAATTCTCAGACAGAGTAAAAGAAAATTCCTATTTAGCTAGACAACCTTAAAACAAAATGATTCAGGAGTATTATAAATATAGAATATTTGAATAATATAATCAGATTATATGTTAATATATAATATATGCTATTATAAGATGTTATTACATAATAATAATACAATAAGGTAATAATATGAATACATATTAAACTGTATCCCCTACAAAGGAAGACTATATTCTTTTAAATTTTCGGTAGACTACTTACAAAAAATATTATCTCTTAGGTTCCAGGGATGACCTTAACAAATTGAAAAATAATTATATAGTTCCAGAAAGGTGGGTTTAAAATTGAGAATTGAGCCCAATAATTATCTCCCCTAATTTTCAAAGTTCCATAGAAATTTTTAAAGCAATCTAAGAATAAGAAACAATCTATAACTATTCTATAAAACTGAGAAGACGGTAGCTAATAGGCCCCAAATTTTATACTTCTGGGAGCTGAAGAAATAGAGTGGAAAATAATGCAAGGAGTGACAAAGAGCCCATGTTCAGTGCCAGACACGGAGGAACCCTGAGAAGAATCTGGAAACTCAAGGAGCCCAGGAGAATCTCCAACATCAGAGGGGCAGGGCTTCGTGTGCAGATGGACCGAGGGCAGCCAACAGGGTTTGATCTTGGCTTTCCTGACGAGAAGCCAGCCACTGCCAACGGATGGGAAGGGTCACTCGGGTGAAAGCAATGTGCCCTTCCTGCTCTTCTGTGCTTTCTCGGGCTGCTGGGCACTGGCCCCTTGCCTGGAAGGTGGCACATTACTCAGTAGCAGGAAGCACTGACCTAGTCTCAGCACAATATTATACAGATTAAATCACATGAAATATTATCTAGAAAGAATATTTTTTCAAAGAAAGAATTTGCCACAATCTCCAAATACAACATATGTTCTGTCTTAGTCCAGAAATACCGCAAACTGGGTGGCTTCTAAACAACCAACGTTTGTTGCTCACAGTTCTGGAGGCTGGGAAGTCCAAGAGGAAGGCAGGTTCCATGTCTGGCGAGGGCCCTGTTTCCTCACAGACAGTGCCTCTGTCTGTCTGGCAGGGCAGCTCCCTGGGGCCTCTTTTATAAGGACACATGTCATTTAGGAGGGCAGGGCCCTCATGATTGAACCACCTCCTAAAGCTCACCTTGGCGAGTAGGTTTTGAACATATGGATTGTGGGGTAGGGAGAGACATAAACGTTCAGACCATAGCATTCTCAGATTCCAAAATGCTGAGTTTTAGAGATTAAAGGAAAAATTCAGAGGTAGAGGGTGGGAATGGGAAGCCAACTCTCATTTCCATTTTGAAAGAGAGGCCAACCCAGTTTTCTCATTTTCTTTTTGTTTTTTCCATTTTGCTGTCACAATTTGTTTGTTTATTTTTCCGAGGGGGAGGGTAGGGAGGATGCTATCTGGGGATTTTTTTGAGTTGTTTCCCAAATTCAAGTTGAACAAAAATAATATATTCTAATGTTTTGTAAAGTGCTTTGAGACACACGCCATATCATGCTCCTTGCATCAGCCCTTTTAATTAGGCAGTCTGGTATTACTACACCCATTTAACAGATGGGAAATGAGAAAACTGAGGCCCAGAGAAGTGAAGTGGCTTTCCCAACGTCACAGAGTGGTAGAGTTGACTTTTGAGTCCAGAACCTCTGACTCCAAGTCCTGTGTTCTTGTTCCTCACCAACAGCTATAAGACCTTGACCTGATGAAATCAACAAACTTTATGAAGAGCCTTGGCCATGTTCATGGGAGCTGAGATGATTCTAAAAGAGTGAACATAGCTAATAGGAGCAGCCATTACACATGAACTTTTCTGTTGAGAGCGTGCCCTGATCTTTGACTCATTCTTCTCTTTAATTAAATGGGAGAGGAGTCGGTGCATCCGCAGCTCTGTCTGGTCCCTTCCCCAGAGAGCCTGCCTTGCTGTCCACTCATGGGGGCCGACAGGGGGTGTGACAGGGCAGCCCCTCGCTCAAGCAGGGGCAGCCACAGTGACTTCACTGGTGGAGGAGCCAGGAACTGGGTGGGCCATGGGGAAGGAGGGTGTCCGCCCCGCTCATGCAGATGAGGTCCCCAAACCTTTCCCACGTGACTCGCCCATGGCTGAGGACAGCCTCTCTGAACTATGGAGTTAGTTGGCTTTTTAGTCCCAGGCTTGGCACCAAGATTTATGTTCCTAGTGTGACCACACTCACCATCCATCACGATTAGTTACAATAAAATCTCTCTTCGTGTTTTTAAAAGCCCTTCGAGTTACGTTCCATTATGCGGTTAACATCTCGCAGATGGTCGGGCCATTGTTCAACCCGGGAACCATTTTTTGATCTCTGAAAAGGAAGGCAGGGAACTAGAGCTTGACCTTCCCAGAGGCCCTCGAGACCCTGAGCCCGGAGCAGAGAAGACAGAACAAAGGAGAGGGGGGCCCCGTTCACCCCCAAGAACCCGGTGGCTGGACGGAAATGAGGGGATGAACAAAGCAGGAGGGCTTGGGTTACCGGCCTTTCTCTTGAGGGAAGTTAACCTGCATGCCCTCCGGTCTCCAGAATACCGGGTCTGTCCTCGCTGAAACAGTTTAGCCGCACAGGAACGCCCCGGCAGGCTGGCCCACGTCCCACTCGTTCAATTAACATTTGATCCAAGCCCTTGCTGGGAACTCAGATGACAAAAGGTGAAGGGACAACTATCGATGTCACCCGCTCCAAACTTGCCGAACCCACCTCCTCCCTCCTCCCTCCCCTGCGGTCCTCACCAGCTCAATGCATGGCACTGCTGTTCCCCTGGGAGCCCAGGCCCTCCGTAAACTCTGTCACCGCTCCCAAATATCACTGCCCCTGCTTGTGGGGGACCCTCCATCCCCGCTCACTGCGCTGTAACTTGCAGTGCTCCCTGCGGGAAGAGAATGCAGCACCCGCCCCCCACTGCCCTTGACTTTGGGCTTGGCTATGTGACCTGTTTAGTCAACGACAGGTGAGTGGACGTGGTGTGGGCAGCTGCTTCCAGAGCCCTTGCGTGTTTCTGCCCGTTTTCTTCCTGTTTTCGGTCTATCCACGGCAGAGCCTGCTCCTTCAGGCGCCATCCTAGAACGCGGAGCCAATTCCACAGGCAGCCCGCAGTGACCGACAGCTGGCCTGTGATCTAAGTGACAAATAAAACTGTGCCTTGTAAGCTACTGAGATTCTGGGGGGCTTTGTTACTGCACCATAATCTAATCAAATCTGAAGAATTCAGGCCCCAAACTGGGGGGTTGTCCTTCCACTTTCCTTCCCCCAACCTCCCCGTCCACCTGCACCACGTCCTGCCATCTCTACCGTCAAACTACGTCTCAATCCATCCACTTTTCTCAGTCCCTGCTGCCGCCACCGCAACCCCCGGGCTCCTGGACCCCTCTGGTCCTCAGCTTCCAGTCTGTTTTCTTGCTGCTCTCCAATCCTGTCTCTGCCAGCAGCTGGGCTCTGTTTTCTTTTAGAGACAGGGTCTCACTCTGTTGCCCCGGCTAGAGTGCAGCGGTGTTGTCATAGCTCACTGTAGCCTTGAACTCCTGGGCTCACAGGATCCTCCTAGCTCTGCCTCCGAAGTAGCTGGAATTACAGGCACATGCAACCATGCCCCGCTAATTAAAAAAAATTATTATTATTATTATTTTTTTGTAGAGATGAGGTCTCACTATGGTGCCCAAGCTGGTCTTGAACTCCTGGGCTCAAGTGATGCTCCCGCCTCAGCCTCCCAAAACACTGGGATTATAGGCGTGAGCCACCGCACCTGGTCTGGACTCTTTTTTAAACAGTGAAAATCCGATGATGCTACTCCCAAGCTTAAACCTGCTTCTAAGACTCCCCACAGTGGTTACAATAAAATCCCAACCCCTTGCCCTGCACACAGGCTCCGTGTCCCCGAGCTCTTCTTGCCTGGTCTCTGCAGCTCACAGTTCTCCCTGCCACGCTCACTTGCATCACCTCCGCAGGCCTCCTTCCTCTTCCTCTATCATGCCAATTTTTCTGCCATCCACAGATCTCTGCCTGGAATGTTCTTCCTTGATCTGACTTTTCCAGGATCGGAACAAAGGTCACCTCCTCCGGGAGGCCTTCCCTGCCTCCCTGCCTCCCCCAACTCTCTATTTCAGCATGGTGGCTCTTATCACCATTTATAATTATCTTGTTTGTTGGTCTATTTGCTTTGTGTCTGCCCCCCTCAATCCAGACTAGGAGGTAAACCCCATGAGAGAAGGGTCAATTTCTTTTCTAATGTGTTCCTAGAGCCTGGCACATGGGGATTGATAAATATTTGTTGAATAAATGTCTAAATAAATGAATGCACTTTACTTAACCTTCCCATTTATGGATGAAGAAACGAATTCCCAAGGAGTTTGTGCCCAGCCAGGATTCGCCCAGTTAGCTGGTGGCAGAGCATAGAGGGGAGCCCAGGTCTTCTGACCCCAGTCCATGCCTCCCCCACTACACCCCTCCTCTCCCTCTCCTAAAGCTCTTCAGTGTCTTTTCCTTACTTACCCCTGTGTTTAACATCCAGCGATACCAGAAACTTCTTTCCGATGTCTCATATATGGCCCCCAAGCAGCAGCTTATACCCTCATGAACTCAACCATTGACCTACTGAGAATCTGGCAAACAAATGGCTGTGATTCCATTCCCTGCTTGTAAAAGGATGGTGATAACACAGCCAACTTGCATCGAGTGCTTGCGTGTGCTAATTCATTTAATCTTTTCCACAACCTATGAGCTAGGTGCTATTACAGAGGAACAATCAGAAGGCTGGGCGCCATGGCTCATGTCTATAACCCTGGTGCTTTGGGAAGCTAAGCAGGGAGGATCGCTTGAGGCCAAGAGTTCAAGACAAGCCTGGGCAACATAGTGAGACCCTATCCCTACAAAAAATGGAAAACTTAGCTGGGCATGGTGGCACATGCCTGCAGTCCCAGCTACTTGGGAGGCTGAAGTGAGAAGATCACTTGAGCCTAGGAATTCGAGGCTGCAGTGAGCTGTGATCGTGCCACTGCACTCCAATCTGGATGATAGAGTGAGATCCTGTCTCTTAAAAAAAAAAAAAAATCAGAGGCACAGAGTGGTTAACTACTGTGTTATGCCAGCTGGGACAATGGCTTAGTGGGTCTCTTTTCCAAGTCGCAGTCAACCAGAAATAGCACCACCAGTCAGTGCACCTTTCCAGGAAATATACGCATTTGCAAAATCCAACCACACGTCTTCCTTTCTGTCTCAAGTTTCCTACACTATTATAAAAAGAACGCACAGACTCTGGGGCCAGATGGGCTTAGAAGTGCACCTCAGCTGTCCGGCCCAGGACTGAGCATGTTTTATCTCACTTAACTAACTGATAAGGCAATGGAGGCTTAGGAAGGTTGAGTACAGTGCATAAGCTCACAAGCAGAGGGAATACTCCAGCTTGGGCAGTTTGATTACACGAGTATGGTCAAGATACTTTCTCCTTCTGCATTTCAGTTGACTCATCTACAAAATGATCCAAACTAATGATACAAATTCACAAAACTCATCTAGTGCAGTGTCTGGCACATAGTAGGCCGTCAGATGGCAGCTACAAACAGCAAGGTGGCTTCCCCAACATTGGGTACAGTTGCTAGAAATAACTGGCTAGGTTCAACTACTAAGCAGTCAGGGATTTCAGGAACTCCTGAGAAAAGTATTGATCCACTAACGACCTGCCTAAATCACTAGAAAGCCGTCTGCAAACAAAACGCCCTTGAGAAATCATCGGTTGTCACCAGCTCCTTAACCTTCGTGGCCGGTGGGGTCGAATAGCAAACTTCATTCCCTAATGTCTGGGGCCCGCCTTCCCCCCCAACCCCCCAGCTTCCTAAGCCTCCGAGCTTGCTGGCTAACAGCTTTGGGGACAGGACGCTAACCTTTCCAGACCGCCCACCTCCCAGCTAAAACGGAATCGCACCTAATACCAACCCGGGAGAGCTCCAAATCGGATTCATTTTATCCAAGTCCTAATAAATGAGAAGGAAGCTGGGCGTTTCATCTCCCACTTTTCAATGGCACGATCCATCCTGGGGATGTGGCCGTGAGGCTGGGGAGCATGACAGATGCATCTCATTAGGCGGCGAATCCATCATATCTTCCATCTCCATTCCTAGTGCCTTCTCGGCCAACCCCTGTCCTGCCTCCCTCTTCCTAAGATCTACTCAGTGGCACAGCCACCGGCCAAGCTTCAAGGCAGTGGACTTAAAGGTTTTGCAAAAACTACCAGGGCTTTCCCCTTGGAAGGCCTTACTGCATTTATTTCCATTATAGATCTGGAACTCTGGCTGTGCCCAGGCTGCCAGGTGAAGGCTGGCAGAGGGAAGGGGACCGGGAGGGAGGGTACCAAATACAACAATCTGATTTTAAACCCCACACATCAAAATGCGGGGATTTTAGTGAAAAGGGGAAGGCAAGATGACCTCCTTGAGCAGGCCGTGGAAGTCCCCCAAATTCCAGGGTGCCAAGATCTACCAGGACTCCTCCTGGCTCCTTCCTGATCTGGGACACAGTAGGTTCCCCGAAGGACACTATGAAGACTCCATGGTGTCCTGTGAGTAAGTTCCACACAGGGCCTATAGTTGGGTTTTGTCAGAAACCAGGAGGCAAAACCTGTAACTGGTCACTCAAAGACACAAGGGTCCTATTGCTCAGACCATCTACCCTGCAGAGAGCAGGACAGTGGGGACACCCCTGAGCCACCAAGGTTAGCAGAGTCTACTGCAGAAACAGATGCAAGAGCCACGTGGGAAGGAGCCTCTGCCACCCCAAGTCTGCTGTCCTCAGAAGAGAAATGGTCACTTGGTCAAACCTTAACCAAAAGCAAGCCCAGAGATCATCAGAAAATTCAAAAAAGCCCACAGAGGAGCACTCAATATCTGTCTCTACCTATCGGTCTTTTAAATGTTTTAAAGCAAATACAAACTTATACTTGCTCCTCGCAAATGAGGCAAAAGAGATTTGCAATTGGATATCATCCTAGTGACGTGTCCCTTGAATGCCTTCCCACCTTCCTTTTGGACGCAGCTGCCCACCTGTGCAGGGAGGAGCCCTTGTCCTCCTTTGGGGCCCCCCGGTCAGCTCAACCAAAAAAACATCACTTCTTCAACAGAGACGTGCCATTCCCATCTGAATGCCACTCAGTATCATCTTGGACATAAATAAAACAAAAGGGGCTCTTGAAAACCCTTGGACAAATATGACACCAAAAATACAAGATACCAAAGGAAAAAAAAATAGACACATTGGATGTCATCAAAATTTAAAACTTTTGTGCCTCAAAGGGCACCATCAAGATGGTGAAAAGACAGAACACAGAATGACAGAAAATATTTATAGCTGACAAAGGACAATTATCCAGACTGTGGAAAGAACTCTTACAATTCAACAATAAAAACAGAAACAACTCAATGAAAAGATGCAAAGGATTTGAATAGACATCTTTCCAAAGATGATACACAAATGGCAAGTAAGTACCTGAAAACATGCTGTGATACTGTGAAATGTACATTTGGTCTTTGTCCAGTTTCCTGGCATACAACTCCTAAAATCCTTAGAATTGCCACAGTGATGTCATCTTGTGTGCTGATGAGCTGGCTGATGGCTGGCAGCCCCCAGATTGCTCCAGAACAGGGCGGGGGGTGGTCACTGGAAAGACCACGGCAGGATTGGAGAACTGGGACCTTTAGCCCCACCCCCAACCTCTGGGGAGGGGAGAGGGGTTGAAGTTTAAGTTGATCACCAACGGCCAATGGTTTAATCAATCATAGCTACATAATGAAGCCTCCATAAAAACCCAAAAGGACAGGGTTTGGAGAGCTTCCAGATAGCTGAACACGTGGACATTCCTGGAGGATGGTGCACCCAGGGAGGGCATGGAAATTCTGTGCCTCTTTACACATACCTTGCCCTATATATCTCTTCGTCTGTACCTTTTGTAATATCCTTTATAATAAGCCAGTAAATGTAAGTGACTCCCTGAGTTCTGGAGCAGCTCTAGCAAGTTAATCAGACCCAAGGAGGGGATGGTGGGACCCTGATTTACAGTCAGTGGGCCAGAAGCACAGGTGACACAACCTGGGGCTTGGGATGGGCATCTTGGGTAGGGGGCAGTCTTGTGGGACTGAGCCTTTAACCTGTGGGATCTGACCTATCTCCAGGTAGACAGTGTCAGAATTAATCTGCGTTAGAGGACACCCATATGGCGTCTGCTGCAGAACTGAGTGAGATTGTTGGTGGGAGAAATCCCCACACACGTGGTCGCAGAAGGCTTCTGTGTTGACTGCATGGGGTGAGAGCAGAGGGAAAACGGGCTGTTTGTTCCACTCAGACATGCTCAACACCATCAGTCCCTAGGGAAATATAAACCAAAACCATCACGAGATACCACTTCATACCCATTAGGACAGTTACATATAATAAAAAAAAGATGGACAATAATAAGTGTTGGTGAAGATGTGGAAAAATTGGAACCCTCACACATTTTTGGTGGAATGTAAAATGGTGCAGCCACTTTGGAAACCAGTCTGGCAGTGTCTCAAAAAGTGGGACATAGAGCTACTGCTGTACAACCCAGCAATTCCACTCCTAGGTATATAACCAAGGGAACGTAAAACATATGTCTACACAAAAACTTGTATGTGAATGTTCATAGCAACATTACTCATAGTAGCCAAAAAGTGGAATCAACCCAAACATCAAGCAATTGATGAATAAATAAACCAAATGTGGTCTAGGCATACCATAGAATATTATTCAGCCATGGAAAGCAACGAAGCACTGATACATGCTACAGTGTGGATGAACCTTGAAAACATTACGCTATGGCAAAGAAGCCAGACACAGAAAGCCACACGTTGTACAATTCCATTTCTGTTAAAGGTCTAGGATAATAAAGTCCATAGAGACAGAAAATGGATAATTGGTTACCACAGCCTGGGAAGGGTGGGTGGAGGGAAGAAGAGAGCTTGGTTAATGGGTACAAACATACGGTCAGACAGAAGGAATACGTCTTAGTGTTGGATAGCACAGTAGGTAACTATAGTCAACAATGATTTATTGTATATCTCAAAAGAGCTAGAAGGGAAGATTTGAAATGTTTCCAATACAAAGAAATAATAGATGTTTGGGGTGACGAGTATCCTAATCGCCCCGATTTGATCACTGCACATTGTGAGCATGTATCAACATATCACATGTACCCCATCGATAGCACAATTGTGTGTCAATAAAAATAACAATCACTGAATTATACACTTTAAGAGGATGAATCTTATGGAGTGTGAATTACATCTCAATTTTTAAAGAGCAAACTCTTTGCAGGGATAAAAAGGGTCACTGTAAGATTTAACCTAGATGAGTGGACATCCACTGAGTTTAGCAGGTCCCAAGACAGCGGTGGGACTCATCGCAAGAGCTGGAGCAGGGGTGTGGCACTGGCCAGATACGGAGTGAGGAAGGTTGCTGGTGTGCTGACAGGGACAGGGGGCAGGTGGGAGATGAGCCAGGATGCCGCGGACTGACTAGGCAGGTGGTCCAGCAACAAATGAGTCAGAAACAGAGGAAGCTCCTTCTGCTCCTGGCCAACTCACGCCCCAGTGAGTTCAAGGAAGTTGAAGCCTTCTGCATCCTTTAAAGTCTCCGGTGCTGCTCCCAGAGAGCATCATTTTCGTGCAGGATGAGCTCTAAGAACTAGAAGGCAGGAAACCCAAGCAATGGGCCCGGTTCTGACTTCACTAGCTGTTTGACCTTGGGCAAGTCAGAGCACTGTTTGGGATCTCAGCCTTGTTCCTCAAAAGTAAAGAAATTGGAACAGTTTGGTTTCCAAGAAATTTCCAGCTCTAGAATTCCAGGATTCTGTTAAAAATTTCCAGAGCAAATGTACTCTACAACATGGCGTTATGACACTTTTCCCGTCAACTGAAGGCTCATTTTCTGAATCAGTCATTGACTATGAATCATATTATGTGATTTCTCTTGTGTTCCTTTTTCCTACTCAAACTAGGCTGGAAATTTATCTGGGCTGGAATCTTGAATTCACCCGAGGACATAGCAGGAGGTGAAGCTCTTAGTAGGTGTTTGATGAACGCCTGTTGGACAGTGGATTGAAATGTTCTTTGGGACCCAATCTAATGATCTGGTGGCTTTCTCTGTTCATTTGTGGGGGCAACTGGCCACTCTGTAGGCTGAGAAATAGGAAATATTAGCAGAATAGTTTGAAACTGGACTCCAATGTTTCTGAACTCTTGGCAGTTCAAGGGGAGGCCCTTGGGTTGGTCTTTGGGGTAACTCCCATATTGGGAGAGACCACTGGTGGGTGAATTCATTCATGCTGCAACTAGGATAAGACCCTTCCCCACTGTCCTGGGGTATGGCAGTCACCCGGAGACACATGCTTCAGATGAGATGCTAAGACATCTGCTTCTTCATGTCAAAGGCTGGTCTTAGGGAGAACAATGCTTACCTCTGCAGAAACTATTATGATGTTAACTTTTTTTTTTTTTTTTTTCTGAGAGAATGTCTTGCTCTGTCGCCCAGGCTAGAGTGCAGTGGAGCCATCATAGCTCACTGTAATCTCGAACTTCTGGGCTCAAGTGATCCTCCTACCTTGGCCTCCCAGAGCTCTGGGATTACAGGCGTGAGCTACTGTGCTCGGCCTTGATTTTTTTTTTTTTCTTTTCTTAAACTTTCTAAGGGTCAACAGTGAGGCCTTTGGACTGGACATGAGGAAAAAGAAGAGCATCAGGAAGAGCCTTCCTGTCTGGGAAGAAAATCTAGCTCCTGCAATATGGTAGCAAGATTGGGGGAAAGAAGGAGGTGGCAGGACCGTCGGTTTCCAGGGGAGAGAATCTGAGCGTCGGTGGCAGATTTTCCTTTTGGGTGTTGTAGGTCTCTATGGTTGCTACCAAACCTCTGTTCAGACTTTGGCCATCCTTGCTGCATGGTCTCGGCTTTCTTACGAGGAATTATGGGATGGACCCTTGTCTTCTTTTTGGGCAGGGACCCAAAAGAAAGTGTGTTTCCCCACCATGGTTCTGCTCCATGGTAAAGACGTAGCCCGGGTGCCCCAGGAGGTGCCCAGGAGCCAAGTGAGAGGCATCGGAGGTGAAGGTCAGAGACTGGGGCAGGCGACAGCAGGGGTCCACACTCAGTGTACCCCAGAAGAGAGGGAGAGGAGGAGGGCGCTGCCTATCCACACACTCCACTCCTTACAGCCCTGGCTCTACCAGGGTCATCTCCGGTGACAGGCGATCAGAGCTCCTTCGGATCCAACAACCCACCGGAGCTGGGGAGGCCAAGCTTCCTGCAGCCCCAGTTGCACTGGCCACACCTCCAGGCCCTGGAACTCCTCGTGGGGACAGGAAGGAGCAGCCCCCAGCGTCCGAGTCCAAAGGCACGCTGCTACGGAGCCATGGTGCCGCTCTGTTGTCACTCTGGGGCACTTCCAGTGCCAACGGATGTCATATTTGAAGATGGAACCGACAGGACCTGAGTGGCCAGCCACCCTCGGCCTGGGTCTACATCATAAGGCCTTCGCTTCGTGGGGCCCAGGTCAGTCCTCAGAGAGTCTGTGCAGAGCCGTCGCTTGGCAGAGCCTAAAGAACTTTCCAAAACGTTAGGACTCAGTTTCAGGCCTAGTAAAGGCTTAGTTCCAATAAAGATACTGAATTTTATAGCTGGGCTTTCCGGGTTCCCAGGGAAACTTCTGGGCAAAGTCATGGAATCATGCTGTCATCGAAGTAGCACATCCAAGAGAACCTAATTCCAAATACCGTAAACCAAACAGGGCACAGAGGTAGCCAGGATTCGGGATGTGGCTTGTGGGAACGGAACATCCTTCTCGTGAGGCATTATTGTCTATGTGACTCCATTTCAGGGGTGCCCCACTCCAAAACAGTTTCCTCACTGAATTTGGAACTCATGCCATTGGCAGTGCATTCCTCCCTCCCTGTGTTTAAACAGCAAATACTCCTGGGAGGTCTCACTCGCTTGTCAATATTATATAGTGAGTTCTTCAGTGGAGAAGAGGGATTGCAAGAAGGGGCATTCGGAAAGGGGCGTGAGACACAGGAAGACTAGGTATAAAAGACTGAATTCATCCATGGCATAATCTTGCCACGGGCTGCTTTCATACCTACAGCCAAACGGAATGTATCTTTCTAACCTGTACAGACAATGACAACTATGGCCAGACCGGAATGGCCACGCTAGGAGACTGTTGCTGGTGTCTCGGTGGAAATAAATAAGGAGCTGGTTAATATAGGACCAACAGGATTCGGAGGCAGCTGGGGGGATGGGCCTGCTCTAGAGGGCTGGGCAGCGTGCAGGGAGAACCAAGAAGGAGCCGAGGACAAGCCCGAAGCAGCTCTTCAGAGCAGAGCGGCTGTCACGGTGAGAGCGGGCTCCAGGCCTGAGGACATCTTTAAGGGACGATTAAGATGCATTCACAAGACCCTCCTATGAACACCTGGCTTGTTTTTACATTTCAAAGAAAGACCAAAGAAAGAACCAGTTGTCACTAAGTAGTATGGTGTTTCCGAGGGTCTGGCTGCCGAAATACTATAATACATGGAAATCTAGATGTTGATAAAGTATTATTTGGGACCAAAAAAAAAAAAATCCGAATTAACTATCTGATGCCCTATAAAATAAGTCTTTAAATATTTTATAGGATCCCTCATCCCCCAACACAGTGTTTATACGCCAGCAGACGGCCTTCTTCATGTTCCTGCCCCCACTGTAGGAAGCGAACACTCGAGAACACGAAGTGTCCTTCCTGCAGCCGAGTGGCGTTAATCGCGGGTCTCATTCAGATGACAGCGGTGCCGGCAGAGTGAGCTCATCGTCCCTGCATTGATTCCTCACCCTCCCTTACCAGCTGGGAGCCCTCATGAAAGAACAATAGATTTATAATATGCACCAAACAAAGGCATCGGGAATGAACAGCTCTTGGAAATAAGTAGGTCAAGACACAATCAATTTCCAAATTTAAAATTATGTTTGAAAAATGTACCTTTAATACAAGAGGCTGCTTTGGCCCTGTGGGGGAAGGTACGTCCAGTTTAAAGTTCCTGAGTGGCGGCTTTATCAGGTAGCCTGAAGTTTACCCTGGAGGTTAAGCAATAAAATGGAAACAAAAATAATTTAACAGTTTTGCAGTTAGTTTAACCCAGCAACAGCTCCTTAAATAGCTTTCACCTTCCTGGAGCTTACCAGCCTCATAAAGCTACAAGATGCATTTCAAAGCAATGAATTTGCTAAATAGAACTTCATTTCCTCTTCTTATTAGAGGTAATTAAATTTATTAGACGTCAGTAAAAGCCTTGTAAACAGAAAATATGAATGCTTATAAAAGTCTGCCCTTTCTTTTCAACCTAATAATTAAGATGCAACGAGAAAGCAGCTAATAACAGCTCATAATTTATGAAGTGCCATTCAACCCTGAATCTGAGACATATTGTAGAGGTATTAAACACTGAAATGAAAATAATACCCACTGAAACACATTATTTATTAAATACATAACCACTCGGAGAAATAAACACATCACACAAAGAACCTGATATTTCTGATGGAAACAGTATATATATCACCCCTTGCTTTGGCTACATTGCCCATCAAGTCAAATTCCTAAATCAAAGTCACAACTTGTTTAAATGCAAACTGCCCGCGGCAGCCCAGCAAGCCCCAAATTTCCACTAGACATTCACCTTGATATGGGTTTTCAAAGACTGAGTCACTGTGAAGTTTTTTCCATTATTATTGTTTTTAACATTGTCAAAAGAAAAGAAATCCCCCGGCAAGCATTACAGAAGCAGAACGAGAAGAGAAGAGAAAGATTCTAAAAAGAATAGTGAGAATTATACATTAATGAAAAAGTGGCCCACCCTCCAATGCACGTGAACTTAGAAGCAATACCCCCCACCCCACCCCAATGACGTTATCTAACCCCATATGGAAGTTTAAGATTGTACTTTACATCTTTATCAACTTTCTGCTAAAACTTGTACTTGGAGCTCTTTAGAATAAACGATTATGGAAACTTTAGATACCATATTTCATTGACCCAAAGAGTCCCTTGATTTTAAGGTCCACCATTATTTTATGTATCACTAAGAAAGGGGAAAAAAAATCACTGCCAAGGCCGGGCGCGGTGGCTCACGCCTGTAATCCTAGCACTCTGGGAGGCTGAGACGGGTGGATCACTCAAGGTCAGGAGTTCGAGACCAGCCTGAGCAATGAGCGAGACCCCGTCTCTACTAAAAAATAGAAAGAAATTAGCTGGCCAACTAAAATATATATAGAAAAAATTAGCCGGGCATGGTGGCGCATGCCTGTAGTCCCAGCTACTTGGGAGGCTGAGGCAGTAGGATCGCTTAAGCCCAGGAGTTTG
>CM052442.1:93219874-93260865 GCA_028533085.1 Varecia variegata | reverse complement strand
CACTGCCAATTAAACTATGACATGTCATCATCGTAAGATGCACCCTGATGTCAGAGACATTAAAACTGAAAAAAAAAAATGCACTTTAGAATCCACAAAATACAGTCCATAAAACTAGATGATGTGTCTTAAAACTGTTACCTTGGTTCTGCTATGTGAATTATATCTCAGTAAAGCTGCTATTAAAAATGTTATTTTGGACTTAATGTTGAAAAATCCTAATACTCAATTCTGTACAGGGTAGTCAAGAAAGGGCTCACTTTGAAGGTGATAGTTGAGGAAGGACCTAAAGGAAATGAGGCAGTGACCCCCATGGCTATCTGGAGAAGAGGGTTCTGGTAGAGCAAAGAGCATGTGCAAAGGCCCTGAGGTGGGCGTGTACTTGGTACAGGGAGAGATGGCAGGGAGTGGGGAGTGGGTAAAGAGGGTCACAGGAGATGAGATCAGAGGGGTGACAGCAAAAATTAAAGTTTCTTCTAGTTTTCTATGATGCGGAACAAAAAAATTCTGAATATTCTTAAAAAGATCGTTTAAAAAAAAAAAGATCATTTGGAGAGAGTGGGCTTATCCGTCAATTTCACTCCAAAACCCTGCCTTTATAGCTTTTAGAATAGTTCCAGAATCAGTTTGCCTTGGCATCCTTGGCATCCTTGATGGTGGTCCTCCCCAGTATCCCCACCACACATAGATACAATGCTTGAAAGTAGTCCCCTCCTCCACCTTGATTTCAGAGGTGACATGTTAATCAGACAGCCTCCAAGCTATGAAGGGCATGGACTGCTTTCAAACAGCAGGACTCCTGAGATGGTACCTTTGTGTTTCACCAGGGATCCAAAATTGCCCTGTTCTGTACAATAATGCTCATGCAGAAGCTGCCTTCCAACCCAAAGTTACCACCCAGCACCAAAGAGCAAAGTTTCTCACTCAAAAAGCCAGATTTCTCATTCAATAATAATTAACATCTTTTAGCAATTACTATGAATCTTGCACTATACTAAAAGTTTCGTGCACTTTTGTTTTTTACCCTCAAACAATCCTGTGTCACAGGTGTTATTAGTAGCCCCATTTTACAGAAGGGAAACTGGAGCGCAGAGAGGTTATGCAACTTGCCCAGGGTCACACTGCTGTCCGTGTGTGTATAGAGGGCTCTGGAATCTGGGTACAATTTACCCCAAAGCTCAGGTACCTCAGCACTCAGCTACAGGGCACTGTTCTCAAATGGCAGTGGCTGGAAATAACTCTGTCTCCTACCTTTCCAGGTCTGGTATCTTCTCTGTTTGGTGGAATCAGTAACTTGCATGCAATTGAACGTGTTGCTAAGGTCAAGTTGGAAGAGACAGAGGTTAATTGCTCAGACTCTGGAGCCAACTGCCCCGGGTTTGAGTCCCACCGCTACCAGCTAGGAGCTGTGTGACCTGGAGCAAGTCACTTAGCTTCTCTGTACCTAAATTTCCTCACCTGGAAAATGGAGATGAAAGTCATAACTACTACGCGGGGTTGTTGTGAAAGTTATGTGTGACAGTCCGTGCAGCACCAGGACTGCACCTGGCACGTAGAGAACTCTCGACATCTGGGAGCCTATTGTTCCCATCCACAGGCGTCAAAAGACACTTGGGAGCATAGTCTCGGCCAGTGGATCCCAGATACATTTGGTTAAAAGGCAAGGTTAGCTTTCCAAAGGTCCCTGTGACCAACCATCCTATATTGTCTGAAAGAGGCTCGTCCCAGTGACTGGGGAGAGGGGTTTCCTTCTGGCAGGATTCGTGAGGATGCACAGCAACATCCAAGGGGACTCAATTCACTTGCATGAAGTTCAAAGCGTGGGCAGACATCTGTGCTTCCAGAGTGGAGTCCCACCTCTTGAAGGGTCCATGCATGAAATCATGTACACTGGAAACTTCTCCTGAGAACCTCCTAGTGACCTGCCATGCTGGAAGCCCGCCCATGTCTCCTGGTCAGTTATTTTGTTTGGCTTTTTATTTTGGAATAATTATAGATTCACAGGAAGTTGCAAAAAAATATACGGGGAGATCCTATGTACTACTTACACTCCAGTTTCCCCTGATGGTAACATCTTGCATAGCTAGAATACGATACCAAAACCAGGAAATCAACACAGCTAGGTACTATCCATAGAGCTGATTCGGAGTTGACCAGTTTTACATGCACATGTATGCGTGTGCACGTGTATGCCTGTGCACTTGAGCGCACACAGTTCTGTATGACTTTATCCTATGTGTAGATTCACACAACCACTGCCACAATCAAGACACAGAACTGTCCCATCATCACCACGCTCCTCCGCTGCTACCTATCTGCAGACACTCCCGCCCCTCCTTCCTCTCCCTAAACCCTGGCACCCTCTAATCTCTTCTCCAGCTCCATATTTTTATTATTTCAAGAAGGTTACATAAATGGAATTATACAGACTGTAACCATGGAGATTGGATTTTTTTCTTCATGTAATTCCTTTGAGATCCATCTGGTGGCTTATTCTTTTTCACTGCTGAGTAGTATCCCACGGTCCGGATATACCAAAGTTGAACTATTCACCCATTGAAGGGCTTGTTTACAGTTTGGGACTATTATGACTAAAGCTGCTATAGATATTCGTGTACAGGTTTTGTGTGAACGTAAGTTTCACGCCTCTAGGACACATGCCCAAGAGTGCAGTCCCTGGGTCATATGGTCAAGTGCATGTTTAGTTTTATAAGAATTGTCAGACGATTTTTCAGAGTGGCTGTACCATTTTACGCTCTCACCAGCAATGTATGAGTGATCTAGATTCTCTACACCCTTACCAGCATAGGGTGTTATCACTAATTTTAAAATTACAGCCATTCCCGTAGGTGGGCGGTGATACCTCACTGTCGTTTAATTTGCCTTCCCTAATGGCTATGTTGAACATCTTTTCCTGTGCTTGTTTGCCACCTGTTTATTCTCTTCCAAGAGATGTCTGGACAGTTTTCTGTCCGGTGCTGGAACAGATTGTTCTTCAGCAGAGCGCCAGATGATGTCCAGGGCTTGTGTTTAGAAGCCACATGGTAACTTCGATTCTCTGTTGCCATCTCCCGCACCCACACTGCAGGCTGTGCGCGCCCTGAGTGCAATTTGGGGGTGGAATCCATACGCTATGCTGCCCTTTTGTGTGTGTTTGCTGAGCACAGCAGTTGAATTCTCCAGTGAATTGTTTATGATGTGATACCCATGTCTTAGTGGCCTCGTGACCCCAGGCCAGTGGGATCTGACTTTAGTCCAGTACCCCAAGTCCATGTGCACCAAGCCCCTCCAGTCTTCCTTCAGCCTCCATTGGCCAAAACCGCTTATCTTTTGTGATTTTGCTCTCTGGAGCTCAGCTGGGCCTGGGCCCCTATACTGAATGCCATGTGGCTTGGCTGGGCCCTGACCCCCACCCACTATGGCCTTGCTACACCTTCCTTGGGGTGCTTCCTCTCAAGATCCCCCTTTAACCAAGACTTTCTGTAGACCCCATTGGCTAGCAGGCCCCAACCACCAGCTCAGATGCCTTGGCTAGCACATCAGTGCCTCCTTGATCAAGTATCTCTTTGGGACTTTAGCTTTGGTGACCAAATTCTCCCCAGCCCCACCCATTCTTAGCTTATCTTCTTACCTGCTGCTAAGGTCGCACCATGATCATAGTCAATTCACCTCACACAGTACCAGAGCCATGAAAAACTTCAGGATGTGGTGCAAAATTGGGTGTGGCTGGTGAGAGGCAGGTTTTGGGAGGTGAAGTTGGAGAGAGGTTGGGGGTAGACTGCAAACAGTCTTGTAAGCTATGGCCAGAAAATCCAAGGGGGAAGGGGGATTGGGGAGATTTTAAAGCAGAGGATGGTGATGATCAGATTAATTTTGCTTTAGCAAATAGTCTGCTAACTAATGTTTATTGAGCACCTATTATGTGTCAGATAAAACTTAGCTGGATTGATAGCTAATAAATACCAAGTGATCTGGAGGCAATGCAGTGTTATTATGAGTGCTGTGGAACGTAATAAAGTGAAAGTAAAGATTTAATCCTGTACGTCCTTCCCTAGTCTAGTCTCTCATAGTCCAATATGGAAAGCAAATTTGACAAGTAAAATTGTATTCATAACTATGCTGGTAACAGAGCAAATGAAAATGATCAACATGGAATGACTCACACGTGACTCAAGGATTCAGGTGGCAAGAGAGGCAGGGTGGAAGGAGAGCGCCAAGGCACTCCTGGGGGCTTCGGGCGGCAGAGGCTGCGAGGAGGCGAAGTGAACCGCACAGAACCCATAGGACAGAGAATGAATTGACGACAGCGAGGCTCACCGTGCAGCCAGCCCACTCTGGGATTCTTAGCTATAATTATAACACCACACTTAAATGAGTGATTTGAACTTTTTAACAGAAAGGCTAGGAGCCAGGGGCTTCTGGGTAACACAGCAAGCACAGAGCAAGAAGCAGCTGTTTTACTGACCCTTTATAATGACACCCTTTAGCCAGCCCTGTATGTTAGAAAGCGTGGACACCCACCCCCCAAATAGGATCATAGACCAGATTACCACCCTCCTAATGAGGCATTAGAATAATCTCAGCCCTCAGTACCAGAGGGCTCAGGAGCTCTGGGAAAAGATTCTTCACCGGACTGTTGAGCAGTTCTGTGCGGAGGGGAGGTCAGACTCCAGCCAGTTTCCCTGCAGACCTGCCTTCTGTTGAGACGCGGTGTCTGAACCCGAAAGCCAGGGGATGGCTCCCCACCCTCGTGGGATGGCGTCTCTGTCTAACTCGGGCGTCTTTAATCCAGGAACAGCCTTAGGGTTTGCTCCTGGGTCTATCTGATCCTTAATAGTGTTGCTCTTGGATGCTTTTTTCCACGTTTCTGCACAGTGAGGTGTTGGCGTGAGTATTTTGGTTGGGGACCCCTAATGATAGTTATCATCATAATTTATATGTGTTGAGTAATTAACTAGTACTAGACATGATGTTGATCACTTAACACACATGATCACAGGTGATACGACAATCTTCCGAGCTCGGCTACAGGTCAGCAAACCTTTTCTGTAAAGGGCCAGAGAGTGAATATTTGAAGCTCTGTGAGCCCTACAGTCCGGCACAGCCACTCAGTTCTGCCGTCCTCCTGTGAAAGCAGCCACAGATGACATGTAAACAGATGAGCATGAGAGCGTTCCAATAAAACTTTATCTTATTAAAACAGGTCAGGGGCCACATTGGCTGTGGGCTATACTTTGCTGACTCCCACTCTAGATTTTACTGTTGTGACTTTTGCTTGATCTGCCAGTGTTTTGAATGATGAATCTTGGCCTCTCCGATTTTAATATCCTGCATCATAAATTCCAATGGCTCCTATGGGTAGTTAAAATCACCCAAATCTTGGGTGGACCTTTGTAGCCCAAGGAAAAAATAATTCATAGCACACAAACTGTTTTCTAGACTAACGAAGTTTCTCCTTTCTGGGCTGGAATCTGGGCAGATGGGTTGTTCCTGCTCTTGTAAGTGACTTGGAACCACCTTCCTCTTCAACACACCATGGGATGTTGAAAGTGAATTTGGGAGGTGAGTTCAAGAATGTTCAATCTTCCCAAATCTCAATAGACATCAAAACTTGAAATCCAATTTCTATAATTCACCTAAAACAACTTAACATCTCCCATCTGGACTTCAAGTGCCCCATCTGTAGAATGGGTGTGATGTATTAAAAACTTCTCTTTGGGGTCCATGCCTTTGCAAATGTGGTAACCATTGCTTCTTTGACCAAGCTGCTCTCCTATCTTAGGCTCTGTATTAAAATGATCAAAGGGCAGAAACCAGAAATGCTGGTTAAGAACAGGACAGGGACTTTGTGTCTCTAGTAAAGAGTCTGGCATATAGGAAGGCATCAACAAGTGTTTGTTAGATGAATTCATTCTGGCTAAGGCTGAAGAGTCACTACTACCAAGAGCTGGCAATATGGCAGTCCAAGGAGGGGCTGTGCCCTTGGTTAGCTTCCTCCAAAGTACCTTTGGCTCACCAAGCTATGTCCCAGCAAGGATGCCCCGACACAGCCACACTTCTGTTGCTTTGTGCTGGGCACAGAGTTTTGCTGGCCCAAGGCTGTCAAATTCACTTCGATTTTGGCCTCAGCTGGGCTTCATGCTTTCAGAAAAATTTCCCCCACCGCCTTTCACTTGAGCACCTTGGCAGGGATGCCATTCCCATTCTGCATGCACAGCTCACTTAATGGGCACAGAGAAATGGGAGAAAGCTCGGGAAAAAAAATAACAACCTGACCCCGTCTAAACCTTGGGAAATCTAACAGGGTCTGCATCTCTTTGAAAACTCTAACACAGACATTTCTGGTCGAAGTGAAACCATGCTTTTCCATAGAGGTCTGGAGACAGCAAATGGAGCTTTAGTCATACACAGTTAGTTTCAAACTTATGTTGCTGCTCACAGGGAGAAATCAATGTATAGTATATTAAAAACAATCACTGCGGCCCTTAAATGATCCAATAGTTTAGCTTTGAATGCATTCAAGCTAATAGGGGCTTTAATGGCTTCTGACAGATCATTCCATTGATCAAGGGGCATGTATGAAATATGCTGCCTACTAAACTCTGTTTTGATTTGGAGAAAAGAAAACTAAACGTCCACGGTAAACATGGCTTGATTGTTCACATGTTCACCAAGATCTCTCAGCCTGACCCTGGTCGGGTGCAGAGGAGGGGAGGACACGGGAATCCTATATACCTGGTTTGCTTCTTTCCTGGCTGTAATCAAGGCATAATCAACTGGAAATCTCTGTGTGCAGAGTTGGGGGGCAGGGGGAAGGAGGGTGACCAGAGGTCCAGTTTTCTGTGTTGGATGAGTTATGAGCAATAGCTTTAGCTGCTCTGAGAAATTGATTCATCCCTTGTGGGGCTTGGGGGTTTGTAGGTTAACTGTGTTTGCTCCAAACTGGAACAAACTGAATTCCCTATTGGAAAGGATAACCAGGTTTTTCAGTTGGGGGCAGCAGTTTTTGCAAAGAAACACATGAAAACACGCTCCCTCCATCCGTGTGTCCTGAGGCTCCAAGATGATTTTACGAAGTGCTGAACGTACCTCTTACTCAGGTGTGGGGTTTCTCACCAGGTGCGTGGAGTCTGAAAACATTAAAGACGAGGCCTCAGCGTTACTCATGGAGGCTATCCTTGTGCAAGAGATGTTTCTATTTCTCCATGCTCTGGCGGCCTGCTGTGGCCTCGAGAGTGAGCCATATGCCACTCCCGTGTCAGACGGGCCCTGCCTGATCAGAGATAATAAATGTGGAAATTCTTCCATTACCCACCGAAATTAAACAGGTTTCACAAATAAATAATGATAACCCCCCTCCACTGGACTCGTGCAGGACTTCAGCATTGACAACAGCCCTTCCAAAAGTCCTCTCCTCTCGCTAGCTACACAGTCATGGTCATTTTCACCTGTGGGGATTGATCTGGCTCGTAGACCTTTTCTTCTTCTCTCTGAGGCTGGGAAGGGTAAGTGGGGTGCCCTTGAAATTGACAACACTAAGAAAGTGATCATCTGTGGTCTTTAATCTTTAACATCAAGCAAGACTGTGCAGAGGAGCCTAGTGCCACAGTCACCAACCAGGTGGGTCGGAATTACCCCCAGCACACAGGGTCTGGAACCACAGTACTCTTCCTAAACTTCCTGTAGAATGGCCTAGACCCTTGTGTCCCCACCTGTAGGGCACCTTGCTGTCCCATCTCTCAGCAGGAAGCCACCGCACTTACCAGATTAGAAACAAAGGGAAAAACCCTCATGCTAGAATCACTTCATTTGTATTGGTGCCATGTTTAGTCAGTGGCTTTCGTAAAATTGATGAATTTTGTCTAAAGGCAAGTGCAGACAGGCAAACAGATCTGTATCTGCTGTTATCCATTTAGCTTGACACACATGTGCAAAGGAACTATTTTACCCCGACTCTCGCAGGATTGATGAAAAGTAAATGCAAGCCAAGTCACGAGCTGCATCATTGGAAAAGAATCACTGAATCTAATGTGGGAGGTTAATTAATGCTTCCCTCCCCTTGAAATAGACTGACCCTGGTACTTAGACATTCAGAGTCAATAAACAATTGTTGTACACAGATCATCCATTAGAAGGTGACGGCAAGAATTTTTTTAAGCAAATCTAAAATTGCAATGGGTGACCTAGTCCCGCTGTAGTGATGGGAATCCTGAAGCATCATTTTTCATAGTATCTCATTTATAAAAAGTTCCATGCCGTCTGCCTGGCAGAAAATGGAAGCCGTGAAGAGCAAATGGGATAACATGGGCTGGTAACATAACATTCTTCTTAAAAAAACCACAGCTAGCTTTAGTCTCTGTGAATATTTTGGTTGGGATACCACCGATGATATTTTTCATCATAATAATTTAAATGCACGGCGTGATTATTAAGTGCCAGACATGATGTGAAATCACTTAATATACATGATCGCAGGGGATAGAGCAATCTAATGAGCTAGACATTATCATCAACCCCATTATATAAACAAAGACTGGAGCACAGAGAGGTTAAGGGATTTGCCCGAGTCAATAAGCTACAACTGTCATCGCAGGAAACTGGGTTAATAACAATAGCCAGGACCTCACTGAAGACCTGTGTGTGCCCGGTACCATGGGAAGCATTTTATGTGCATGTTAACTTTCCAAATCTTCACAGCCACCTTAGTTGGTGGATTACTGTTACTCTGATTTTGCAGACGAGAGAATAAAGGTTTGAAGGAGTGGGTAGCCACCGAGCCACACGCAGAGCCAGGACTCACCCCTAGCGAAGCCTGCAGCCCGAAGTGCCTACTCCCCACTCAGGAATCAGATTTGGAAAATCTGATGAATGACAGCAAGATGGACAGAGCACAGGGTGCAGAGGGGACTCATTTCCGATTGGAGGAGGAGGAGGATCTGGGCCAGACATCAGGAAGAACTTGTCCCTGGAAGGTTCTGAGAGAGGGGGAGCTAGAACTGTCCTGGGAGAATGGGGGCGGGTGGGAAGAAGGATTATTATGGGAAGGCAGTGCTTGGGAGCCAGGCTGAAGAGCAGCCTGAACATTCCAGATGGGGTGTAGGGGGCTGTCATGTGTCCTTGTTAATGAGAGAGAAAGGAGAAGCACACGCTGCAGATACTGTCCCAGAGTTCCCAGCCGGCTCCGGAATCTGTCGGGTGTCCCAGGTGAGCAGATGTACTCCTCTCCCTGACCACCACTGACACCTGTCCCCCAAACACAGCAGCGGCCCTGGGCGCCCTTGCTGTCTTGCAGGAAGTCATTATTGGCCAGCTCCCCCTCCCCCTCCTTCCCCATCCTCTTCAACTGCCCGGCTTTCCCTACAGCCGCAATCATCACAACACGCCTGTGCCTCCCCCCCCCCCTTTATGGTTGTCAAATTGATTTCACCACCGCGATACCTATGGCTCCCAATGAAACTTAATTAAAAATACCATTTAATCACAAAGTAACAAAGGCAAACTGGATAAATGGCATTACCACTTCAGCGCATTTTAATCCGCACCGCTCCTCTCCATCTGAATCTGTCTGGATGCGAATTGCCTTTTCAAATCAGAATCCCCTTGTCTTCCATGCGCTTGCCTCTGACAGATCTCCAAAATAAACAGTATTTAGCGTGGCATGGATCCAAATGTATGCAATTTGCCCAGTGGTAAAATCAGCCTTAACTAGAGCAGGAAAAATAAAAAAACAAGTTGCATTCGAAAATACCTTCCTTCCCTGGAAACATACAAAAACCCTCCTACTGAACGTGGGGTCCATTAAATAGGGCCTACGGAATCTCATTGCCAGCATCCCTCGATTCAGTTAGTGATGGATTTAGCAGCTTATTACTAAAATTGTGTCACAAGCGATGCCATGACCCTGCGCTTTTCTTTTATGTCTAGAAAGCTCTCTGGGGCTGGCGGCTGCGGGGGAGAGTGGGAGGGTGCACGCTGCCTGCCGGGTGCAGAGGTGCTGCTTGGAGCGCGCGCTGCAAACGGGAGCGACCTGGAGGGGCGCGCAGGCCATCCTGCCCACCTTCCCCACGAGGGGGGACATTTCCAGTTGGAAAGCCACTCCTTTGGACTGAGCCATTTGCTCTCTCAGAGACCCCTTTGGAATCCAGACAGTAGCCACAGTGATGGTCTAAAGCATAAAAATATCTTATCAAGTTAGCCCCCCGCCCCGTCCTTTCTGCATAAAACCCTTCCGTGTTTCTTGGGGCGCATGAACCAAAGCGGGAGCGCTGCTCTGCCTGCGCTGCGGCTGCATCTGCCCCGCCTCCTCCTTGCCTTCTCTGCTCTGGCCACAGCGCCCTTTCTCTTCCTTGGGCACCCGTACCAAGCACTCTCCTGCCTTGGCCCTGCTGTCCCTGTCCTGGAAATCTCTTCCCTCCCACCTCCATTCTCCTGATCTAGGTCCCCTTGGTCCTTCACTCAGTTGGTTCCCGTCCTGGCACTTACAGCCATCTGGAGTGATGTCGTTATTTATTTGCTGGGTACTATCTGTTTCCCCAGGGCGGGGTAAGTTCCTGTTTTGGTCACTAGATACCCCTGCGTGTCCACTAGCCTGGAAGCCCCTGCAGGGCAGTGATCTGTCCTCGGACCCGAGGTGCTGGCCACACTGCTGAGCTGTGGGAGGCGCCAGGAAAGGTTTGTGGGAGGGAGGAAGAGAGGAAGGCAGTGGCGCCTGAGTGCAGAGGGATGCCCTGGTCACTTTTCGTAAGACAGCAGGGACCTGAGGCGACTGCAGGGAAGCCTGGCGGGAAAGCAGGTGGGGGCTGCGGCCCATGTGAGGCCATCCCGGGATCAAGGCTGCCCCGGCCCCCTCGGCCACACACGTGGGGGAGGGAGCGATTGCTGGACCCGTGTTCCCTGCAAAGTCCGTCCCCAGTTCGCAGGGGAGAAACAGGCCTTCCCTTGACCTTGCAAGGATGAGAGTGGATTGTCACTGCCCCCGCCAGCCACCTTTTTATTGTCTCTTGCCCCCCTCCTTCTTCCCACCTGAACCCTCCCCAGAGAGCATACGTGATCCTCAAACACGGGCGCTCATGCTCACAGGAAGCCACCACGTCTCCTGAGAAAATGCGACCTCACCTTTTGGACTCACTTAAGGCAGTGGCTTCTCCAACCTCGCTGTAGGCCACCTGGCTCCACCGGGCCCCACCCAGACCCGCGAGGCTGGCCCATCCACTGCTGTGCACGGAGGAAAACAGCAGAACCTCTCTTGGTTTCTTATCTCATCCTTTTAATATTTTTATTGTATATGAATACTTTACGATGCACACGACATTAGTACGCAGTCCGTGAACACAGTTCAAGAGTGATACACAAATATTGAGGTGAGCACTAAACATGATTTATTTCTACTACAGGGGAGCAGGCAAGCGGGTCTGGAGAGCGAGGACACGCAGGGGCGAAGCAGGTCGGGTCTACGGCAGGCGACACTGGGGAGCGGCAGGGCCCAGGGCAACCGCGGGAGGGTTCGCGCCCCATCTCGGAGCAGGAAGACACCACTTGGCCTGTCGCCATGCTAGCACGGGGGCCTAGGACTACTGGGTGTTCTGGATTCTAAAGAGAATGCAGACATTTGTATTTTATGTGAAATCTCCCAATTTTTCCAAACTGGCACCTAATGAAATACGACAAAGAACAAACATCCTGGGGGTTAAGTGACACACTGGGCTGGATGGCCTGAGGGTGCCCAACCTGTGACGTCCATGCACCACGCACCCCTCACCTCTGTTCTTTCATTTCATCTCGGTACCAGCCCTGTGAGGCAGGGCTTCACCTCTCCGTTCCTGATGAGGAAATCGAGGTGCAAAGACATCAGGGACTTAATCCAAGGTCTGAGGGACTCGAGTCTCAACATGAAGGGACCCTGGCTGCTTTGTGGAACACGACTTCTCCGTGGCTGCTACCTCTGTGGTGAGGGGCGCGGACCTTGACCCACTGAGACTCTGATGGCAGAAGACTTTGCTCTCCGTGCACCTCTCAGTGGGCAAAAGCTCTTCAGCTCCTCAACTACTGTGAGCAACTACAGGAGAGGGCAACAGGGGAGAGCGGCTAACTATTCTCACGATTTCTGGGGACACCGGGGGGGCAGGAGCCAGGCCGGAAAGGGGGAGATGTGTTAATGGCATCACGAGACGAAACTGGCACAGGGACTAGAAAAGGAGAAGAAAACATCTACGCCCAGGTCAGCTTACTGATATATAAGAACACTAATATTTACCGGGTACTTGACTACGTGCCAGAAATGGTTCTAGGTCTGTCCTAGATTACCTCACTTAAACTTCACCTTGGGAGTTGGTGCCTTTAGCGGATCCCCATTACGCAGATGAGGAAACTGAGGAACAACGTGCCAAAGGTCACAAAAGCCAGTGGGAGTCTTCATCCAGGTGCTCTAAAACCAGAGCCCAGATTTTAACTTCTAGTCTCCATTGTCTCTCTGATGCCCCAGTGTCACCAGGGTGGGGCACTGGGTCCTCCAAGCCTCAATTCCAGCTGTCATTACATGTCAATGGGACTTACAGGAAAAACTATACTATGCTGGTTAAATCCATGGAGCAACGGAAAGGGGGCTGCGTCTCTTTCATTAGATCTGGGAACCCCCTAAAGATAGGATACCGACTTTATCGGAATTGCTAACACTGCCTTATTCCTGTGTGCAGAGTGTAGGACTCCTAACTCACACTGTGACTTAGGCTCCTCATAGAGAAGGGAAAGAGGCTACCCTTCCATGAGTTATTTCTCTTTTAGTTTCTCTTACGGGGAAAGAAGGTACAGAGAATTGGAAAAGATGAGTTTCAAGGTGAAGCAAATTAAAAAAAAAATTTAAAAAGAGGAATTGGGAAAGAGAATTCCTGCTTTCAAACTTTCTATAATGATGAAACTTTTCTACATCTGTGCCGTCCAATATGGTTGTCACTAGCCACATGTGGCTATTAAGCACTTGAAATGTGGCTAGGACAACCTAGGAACTGAATTTTTAATTAAAACTAAAACTGAATTTAAATTTAAGTAGCCACAGCTGGCTAGTGGCTACCATTGGACAGCACGGCCTCTAGGTGTGGTGAGAAACTGGGATAGATGTCTCTAAGTTCTGTCTTTCACCAGATGACTGGTCCACTCTAGAGTCTCTGAAAAAGCTTGGGAAGGAGGCAAGTAGGTTAGGTTTTGTCATATGCTGGGCTCATCCCTGTGGCTTTCCTTGGCCCTTGGTGGCTGATTCGCTCACATTAAAAAATCCAAGTGGGGAAATTTTTTGGGGGGGACAGTTCTTGTTTAATAACAAATTGGACTATAAGACCGTGTCATTGTTAAACATTTAAAAACTCATGGGCTCCATTCCCTAGCTGTTTCCAACTGGGACCCAGGTGCCACAATCTAAGGGCCGAGAGAAGTCTACGCTGCCCTTACCCAAGCCCACGACAAGGTTGGAGAAGAAAAGCCAAAGACATATTCTTCTCCTCCACCTAAGACTTGTGCTCCTTCTAGGGCTTTGCTTCCAGAAGCTGACCTCTGAGTTCTGAAACGATGTCTGTGAGATCGAACGGCAGAGGCATAGAAGGATCCTCCTTTTCCCAGTATGGCCGACATTCTGGCTTCTGGTCCACGGGTAGAGTTCGGGCAATTCGACACTGGCACCTGGAAGAGGAAGAATGGGGAGTTAATCCATGGGAGGAAACTCCTAGAAGACCCGCGGGCCCATGGGAAACTGGGAGCAACAGCCGATGCTTCAAAAACGATCCTCCGAGGTGAAGGTTGTGGTGGTGATGGGAACGAATGAGTTTGCAAGGCAGAAAGCAGGTTTTCACAAGAAGGAAGACTTGTTCCTCTTGGTGCTGGGACTCGCTTTTTTTTCAATCCCCAGACTTGTATTATCTCGAGTGGCTTTGTAGGAGCCAATCATCGGGGAAATTCAGTTACTCTGCCTTTAAAATGGTGAATTATTTTTTCATTATCTCAACTGTTATTTAAAGTGTGTGATTAAGCCATTATCAGATTTGAATGTTTGTGGGATTTCGATGTATTACTAGATTACTGGGAAAGATTAAATTGAATTTACTGCATTAAAACGTCCAAGAATAGATTAAACAATATTACAGACCAGGATTGACTTTGGAGATCCTGGAGATTTACAAGTGTCCCAGCTTGCTGTGCTCAGAAAAAGGCACTCCAAGGAGAGACCGATTTATAAGGATATATGCAAATAGAGGTTAATAATCATTTCCGCTGATGAAGAGGTGGGGAAAACTTCCACAAAATTAAATTAAGAGGCTAGCAAGAGTTAGTCCCTAAGGAAAACACTTAAATCACGGTTTTTATTAAATGGATTATTCATCAATAGTAGAGAAATTAATTATCATATGCAGCTAAATTATAGCCTCATAGGAAGAAAATTGGGGCAACATCATCACACCTTGGCATCTATTCTCAGAGAGGCCAGCTTACGTAAAAGTGGTCTGGGAAAGCTCAGTGGCTTTAGTTTTATTTATCTGAGAAATGAAAATCAGAGAGAAGAAAACAAATTGCAATAAGGCATGAACAATTTCTCTATGCTCTTGGAGCACATGCCAGTGAAACGTGTGTGCGCCAAAAACCAGTACCATGAGTACATTTGGAAGAGGTGCACAGGTACCTCCCTCCACCCACGCCTTCTCTGCATCTTCCTCTATATCAATGAAAAAGTGGTCAGAGCCACTATTAGTCTTTCGACTGTGTAGGAATGACCATGAAGAGATCAAAGGATGGAATATCCCGGCCCCATTTCCAGGCCTGCTGGGAGAGAAGGTTCCTAACTCAAAGACATCTTCTTCTCTGGGGAATTATTAATGGCGAAGGAATCCCCACGGGAAAACATACTTCAACTTTACACCTATTTTCGCATGTGGTTAATTGCTATGCCGGCATCCTATGCACTCAATCCGTCGTACATTACACATAACATTCCAATATATCTTCAGCTCTCCGCACCAGGCCCTGATAATAGCGTCTGTTAACATGCACTAAGTACTATTATGTAGCACATCACTTCATAAATAATAAGATTAGCTGACCTCGGGGCCCCAAGAAGAGTAATGTGTTTAAATGTTCTCATTATTTATTTAAAACAAGAATTAAAGCAACAGAAGCTGCTTTTGACAATCCTCTTAGCATAAATATTAAACTGTTTGCTCTGATAAGCGACACTCTGCACTGAAGAACAGAGGGTGTGTTCTGCAGACTACTTAATAATAGGTGCTTGAGACTGTGTCGCTTGCTGTCGTGGTTCTGAGGGTGCATCTCTGCAGTTCTAGAGACAGTCTCTAAACCACTTGAAAGGGATGAGGGGGAAATTAATATTCAAGGGAAGCTGCAACTAATTACAAAGGAGCTCTGCAAGGCTTTTTAAATTGTGCTTTCTCTCTGCCTCAGAATCCTAGAGTGATGCTCAATTTACTGGGTAGAGAAAGTTATTCCAAATTGAGCATTTCAATCTCACAGTGGATAAATTATCCGTGCACACATTATCCCGGCTGGCAGATTAAAGGGCTATGATAAGTGTCGATCCACCTAGAATATCATAAGGTTTGTAAAAAGTCAATAGAGATGCTTTTTCACCTGTCAAATGGGTTTTGCCTCCTCACTTTGAGAAAGTGTATTAAAAATATTCAAACCTGCTGCAGAGGTTTGCTTAATGCTGTGTTGTACAAGCTTCCCAAGCCCACTGGCTTTTCTTTGGGGCAAAGCGGTTGCATGGTTTTCTGCCATTGTTCTTCTCATCAAAGGACCGGCTGGTGTGGGCAGCAGCTCCTTTGCAGGCCCTGAGAGGCGAGGAGCTGCGTGTGTTTGCTGCTCCGTCTGGGCTGGGAGTAGAACCCTTTGCTGGGTGTCTTCAGAACCTTAATTCAGAGATTTCAAGATGGTTTTAAAATCCTTCCTTGAATGCCCAGTGCCCTTGCCGATTTCAAATAGTGACAGGGCCCAGCAGAACGCTCTTGGTTGGAGGTGATGTATTCACCTATGGGAAAGGACAGACACCCCCAGCTCAAATTATATCGTCTGGTTCAGCATCATGCCAGACTGTGGAACTGAAAAAGAAAAGGTTGGGAGTTACTTGAAGGCATGTCCCCCTCTAGGTGTTCACTTCTCTTGCTCACGTCACTCCTTGTGTTTTCTTGGATCTCAGTTTCGGAAGATGGCGAGGGAGGGAGATTGCAGCGTAGTGGTTAAGAGTGTGTGGCGCTGCTACTTTCCAGGGCCATGACATCTTGGGCAGGTTCCTTTACCTTGTTGAGCCTCAGTTTCTTGTCTGTCAAGTTGTGATGATGATGATGATGATGATAACAGTACCTTACTTATGGGGTTGATGTGAAGATTAAATGAATTGATACAGAGAAAGTACTTAGAACACTGCCTGGCACATAGCAAGTGCTCGATAAATATTAAACATTATCACTATTGTTACTTCTGTGAGTACCAGTGACAGACGAGAGATGCCAACAAGAGTGCTGCCTGTCGCACCTGGGCAATCTCCTTCCTCCACACTACCTGGGTGGGCAGCCTCTGAATGGATTCTTTCCAGGGGAAGCTCTGGAGATGCAGGCGCAGCTCTTTCTGGCTTGAATCAAACTGAGCCTGCAGCTGAATGCCATCACACTGTGACATTCCAGGACCCTGATGCTTATGTATTCAGCTGCTACAACTTTCCAGGGACATGCTAGAACATTCAGATTCAGAAGGGATCAGCGGTTGTTCCTGAAGACCTAAGATTAATAACAGGCACAGTTGTCGGACCTTCCAGATGGTGGTTGTTTGAGATTGATTTGCAATTTGTAGCACATACTCTATAGTCCCTTGCAAAATAAAGGGGTCCCAAGCTGTTTTAAGAACTATTTAAGGAACACTGATTGTGGTGGACATTTGTTGTCTTATATCTATTCCCACAGCTCCCATCAGCAGGATTCTAATTTTCCTGTGGGGAATTTGTCCCTTCCCCATGCTCTGTGACTTAGTTTGGGGGAGACTGGCTCCATCTCTACAGCCTGGGGACAGCCTTGACTGACTCTAGCTAGTCAGCACAGCACCCTCTTCCAGCCAGAGGGAGTGGTTTAGGGGAGGCACATGACCCAGTCTGGGGCAAAATCAAGAGAATAAATCAGAGGACTGGTACGGGAGCTACAAGAACAGACTTTCTTCTCTCCCCGTCTGTGAACTATTAGGACGTGCGACATGGAGCTGCCACAGTCATTTTGCTGTCGTGCAGCAAGGGGCTCAGTCCTGGGCGATGCGGTTTGAGAAACTGAGTCAAGCCTCACTTGAAGCTGGCTATGCTTAGACTAGTCGGTTTCATACACCTTTATTGTTTGAGTTAGGTTTTTCTGTTGCTCGCAACCCAAAGAATCCTAGCTGACATGCTGGCTATGCTTCTATGTCTCAGTTACTTCCTGCCTTTCACAGCATCCCTTGCTATAGCCATGTGGACACGGACAGTCCTCTCCCCAGTCCGAGACTTGCTGCTGACTGATACAGCGTAGTGTGTGCAGAGACCACCTGGGCACGAAAGCACGAGAGCACTGGAGTTTGTTTTCGGTTTAAACGGTATTTCTATTTGGGACAGATCTCTGCCCAGAAAACAAGGGGACTGCTAGTGCCACTGGCCTTTGCAGGAAAATAAGCCAGTTTTTATGACTAGAGATGGATGATCTTGCTAAAGAAAGTTAGAAAAGATTCGCTTAACTCAGTGTCATTCCCAAGTCCTAGCTGAACCCAGCTAAACTGTGAGAAAGTTAGTTTCCCCTTTCAATCTTGTCCTCTCTAATCCTATTCTAAAGAAAAACCCTATTTTTTAATGCATCTTGGGTTAGCAAATAAACTTGGATCTATTCAGAAAATACTGCCCCTTTCATGAAGCAGTTCAAAGAGAGCAAAGAAAAATTATATATATATATGTGTGTGTGTGTGTGTGTACATATATGTATATATGTACACACACACACACTTGATCTCTCTCTCTTTCCCCCCTAAGTCACATTATTTTGACTGAAAGAACTCCATCAGCCACCCCCTAAAACTCTCTGCTACTTAGGAACGGTTCTCCATGAACGACCCGTGACGTAGCAGGAAGCAACTGACAGGTGTCACACTGGCCGGCTGTTAGCAGATTGTCCAGCGGTCCCCGCCCCCCAAGGTGTAACTCATACGGGGCCTCACTGCCCCGCTGATTTCCCCCAGGGCTGCACTTACATTTGGATGATCAGGATTGCAGCTACATTAGTGAACAGTGGTCGCCATGCTAAAATTAACCACTTTAGCTAAAGTGTGTGTTAATTATGGGTATGCAAGCAGTCAATAAAAGGTTAATGCAAAAGTCAAAGGATAAATTTCTTCCCTTATTGCATCACTTCACAGACTAAATGACTAACATTATACTTTGTGTTTTTAATCAATAGGTTTTACAGTAATGTGCTGGCCATTGATTTTAAGAAAACATATACGGTCTTCTTCCTTGTCCCTAAATTTTGCAACAAATAAAGAAGGACAGGTAACATTTCCATTACTCTCAATGAAATGATAATGAAAGATTTCAGGAGAAATGGTTTCTGCTAAAAGATTCATCAGGATAAGCAAGCATACACACACACACACAAACTAGAACTTGATGGAGAAATATTACCAAGCATAGCCATTGAAGAGATAAGAGAAATGAACCCCTGAAAGAGAATTCTGTAATGGGAAAGAGAGCAACTCCTGATTAAAATAACAATTACAGTTGTACCTTGTTTAAGCGTCCCAGGGAATTCTGATACACAGCACTGTCTTATACTTTCACAACAGCCTGGGAGAGATGGCAGAGGTAGGTGCTTGGAACCCTATTTTGAGTGAGGGCTGCCTTCCCCCAGGTTAATCCGATGGTGACGAGGGAGCTGGGGTGGAGCAGAGTCCTGGACATCTGGCTGGCTGCCCTTTTTGCTGCATTCCATCTTTTTTATGGATTTCCATTTGGACTAAAATGGATCCTGTCCATTGACTACTTAGCTATTCTTGTCAAACTTAGATATTCAGGACCTTCTAAACCATTTCAGGGGCAAGAAAGAAGCAAATGTTGTTTTCCAGTTTCTAGAAGGACTATTACAATATTATGGCAGATGAGTGACAAAACTTATTTTTCTTTTTTTCATTCAAGTGACTTCAAGGCTCTTATGGCATGAGCTTCTATAGTCTATAGAAATAAAAGATACATGTTCAGCTTCTAAGGGCATAAACTATCTCTAATTATATTCCTTGGGTGACCTTAAGAAAAATATCTCAACCTCTTCGTTTGCGCAACTATCACCATGAAGTTAATGCTTCCCTGCTTCACTGGGTTATATGAGGATAAAATCAAATGCTGTATATAAAAGCCCTCTAAAATATGTAAAGTACCACATAAAGATATAATTATGCCTCAATATCCCTTTCCTTATATGATACAAGCCCTATTTTAAAAACATAGCTGATCACATGACACTGGCCAGAAGGGCTTGTAATGCTCGTAAATAAAAATGAAAGAAATCACACTTCTAAAGACTGCAGCAGGTTAACGACTGCATCAGAAAGTGTCCAGTGACTAAAAACGTGTACTCTTCTTCGAGCCAGAGTGTCCTTCCGGAATTTTACTTTCCGGTAAGGAGCGGACAGTCACTGAGCTGATGTTAACCAAGAGTGTGCTGGGTCCCAGCCACGTGGTCATGGAGTCCCTCAAACAATACAGGCCAGTAGCAAGGGTTAAGAGGCCTCAGGCAGAAAACACTAGTGTGACATCAAATCCACATGAACCTGCAAAACCCAACTGCCAGGATCGCATGAAAAAAGTCAGAAATAAAGATGGAAAGTGTCAACCATCCCTCGATGGTTTTATTCTTTGGAGGGAGCATGAGACCACCATGGACCCTAAGATTTCATAACCAAACAAGGGATAGAGTCAGCATTTGAAGCCAAAATTGTCTGACTCCAAATCTCAAGCTCCTTGTACCATTCCAAAATACAGACATGGAAAGAATCATTTTGAGCCCTTGTTAAAAACTTAGTTTCTCAAAGGCACCTCGCCCCAAGTCAGACTTTCCAGAGGAGGGTCCTGGGAATCTTAATTTTCATAAGTGACTCTTAGGATCAGGCCAGTTTGTGAAAATACTGTTCCATGTTAACTGTTCCATGTTAACCTGCCACAAAGAACCACAAAGATGCTGCATGTGGTGGGGGGCATCTTTGGGTCCAGAAAGAACTAATATTAGATCCATCTCCATTTCAGAGGAAACCAAACTCAGGGTTGGCTCTTACAGACCTACAAGTTGGCCCCTGAGCAGGCAACTGGTGACTTCCCAGGGTCCAGCACATAGAACAGGTTCCTGAAATTCCTCCCCTACTTCAGAGACTCTGGCAGGCCCTTGGAACCACTTAATGTGTGAGACTGCTTGGCCCACCCCAGGAGGTAGAGGGTTGAGAATAATTTTATCCCCAGGTTCATTTGTCGGCTTGTCAGTTACATAATGATAGTGATGAATGGGCTACCTTGACAACTGAACATTTAGGAGCTGCTGACCTTTGATCTCTGGTCACATGATAGGGTCACCTGAAACTTGCATGACTTCTACCTGCCCAAGGGTAACAATATAAAGGTCAAATGGGCTGGACGATTATATGGATCAAGTCGGAGGCAGCTTGGTTAGAAGCTTTAAGAGAGGCCGGGTTGGGTTCCCCAGCACACAAAGATATGGAACCACTGCAGAAATCCACTCAACAAAAGATATACAATTTCAAAGCAGTCTAGAGTAACTTTCCTTGCAAGGGAATAGAATGAACTCATTATTTTTAAAGGGCAACAATGAAAACAAACACTTTGGAAGAAAATATATTCTGTCAGTGACTCAGCCATTGGGAGGGAAGGCATACAGGCGTATGACTTAATGAGTGATATTAATGCTATACCTGCAACATGGCAGAAGGTCCAATTTGATGCAATTACTGGAACAAAATCCCCACTGGCTAGTATCAAGCCCTCCTTTCAGCCACAGAATACGGTCTCTCCACTGTCCTCTGTCAGCACAGAACCCCACAAAGGACCATGATTGACAAAAGATAACCCTTTCCAAATCTCATGACTTCCCTGTTGCTTGAAACTTAAGTAAGTTTGCATGGGACAGTCTCAAACTTCAGAAAGACTCCAGAATAACTTATGATTAGAAATTCAAGGCAGTTGTGATTTTTAGATGCATTATGACATTAAAAAAAAAAAAACAGATTTCTTCTTGTAAATCTGGAGATTTTGCTTGTTGACTATTTAGTTAAATTCCATTTACTCAGAATCAGATAATAGCAGTCACATAAGTAATAAATACAGTTATGAAAATAAAAGCTAAAAGGCCAATGTCACTGATTTCTGAAACCTAGAAACTTTACAACCTATGGCAAGAGGCAGACATTACAGAAAAATCTGATTCACACAAAGAACCTGTTTTTCTACAAAGGATTTTTCCCTGCAAAGTCAAAGACCGACAGACAGACTGCTCGTGGAGTATAATCCACTCATACTCCTGAGAGATGAGCAAAGCAAAGGACAATGGCTTACAGAATAAAAGGCCAGCTGTTCTGACTTTGGAATGCTCATTTGAGTTGTAAGCTGTGAAATAAATTTGAGTTGATAGTTCCTCCATCTGCTCACCTGTCAGTCTATTTCCACTATACTGCTGTTTTTAGAAATACTTCCGTGTAACCTGCTTAATTGGTTTTTGGATGCCAAGAAACATCTCACAAGTTTATTTTCACCTTACTCAGAACATGAGGTTATTGGGCCCTACTGGGTTTCTCTTCTCCTAAGAATATTCAATAACAAGTCAAGAGCACTTATGGTAGAAAAGTCAGTGGCACTTAACACTAACAGCACGAGGAAGTCCAAATTCAATATTTGAATATGGTGGACCAAAATAAAAATGCCAACATATCAAGGACATACCAGTCTTCCGGAGAATTTATGCTTTGCACTGATTTCAAAGCTGAGTCACAGTCAAAATTCTTATAATGGTCCACAAGACGTACCCGTTTCCCAGCCTGGTCCTCTGCCCTCGCCTTCCACACATCCCATTGTTCATTTTGCTCTAGTCAGAGCCACTAACTTTGCTCTTTCTTGAACAGGCCAAGATACTCTCAGGGTATTAGTACCTGCTGCTTCTTCTACCTTGAAAACTCTTCCCCTAAAATATCCTCCTACTCCTCCAGGTCATGGCTTAAACACAATCCAATCAGGGAGCCCCTGACCGCCCGAGTCAGGACAGCAACATGTTCCCTCCTGCTTCCCCAATCCTAGCATTGCCCATCTTCCTTCCCTGTTCAATTTTTCTCTACAACACGTGACACTATTTGAGGGCGGTGTGTGTGTGTGTGTGAGAGTGTAAGAGAGAGAGAGAGAGAGAGAGAGAGCGCGCGCGCAAGCGCGTGCACTAAGCTCCCTGAAGGCAGGGTTTGTCTATTTTGCTCATTGATAAGTCCTCCAAGCCTAGAGCAGAGTTGGCACACGGTAGCCACAGTAAGTACGGTGGAAAGCACAAATGGTTGAAAGCACCTTGCATCCGAACTGTACCTCCTTCCAATGGAACTAATTTCCTTGCCACGTCACACTTTAATAAAAACGATAAGCAAAAGTATGAGGCACAAAGGAGGGGTAATAATAATGTCATCATTACCCACTGACAAGTAGGATGGTACGGTAGGGAGAGCACTGGTCTGGGAATTCAAGACCCAGTTCTGCCACTACTTTACCCTGTGACCTTGGACAAAACCTGGACTTTCTGGCCATTGCTACTCAGATCTGTATAATGAGGGGTTGGGTGAGCCAATCCCTAAGGTTCTTCTCATCTCTAAGAAAATTGGGATTTTATATATAAACATTCCACTTTACCTCCACATACATCATCTCATGTGATCCTCACTACTAGGGTAGGAAAGAGAGGTCATCCCAGTTTGGGAAATGAGGAAGCAGAGGCCTTGCTCCAGACCACCCGGCCACTAAGTCACACAGCTGGGGCTGGAACTTGGGTCATTCACTAGTCCAACCCTTTTCTACTGAACTGCACTTCCTCTCTTGGTAGAATTGAAAGTACCACCAGTCACTGTTACCCCGATTCAAAAGCCATTTTTGCAGGCAAGTTCTAATTACCCTCAGAGGTAACAGATGTGTATCATAGACTCTACTACTTCCTAGGCACCACGCCACTCTAGCCAAAGAACTCATGCATTCTTTAAGCTGCCATTTCATCGCAAAGTTAGAGGTAATAAACTGCTCCATTTGCCCAGGGATGTTTTATGATAGGAAAAAAATTATATTTTGGTGCAGCTCTTCTGAAGAAAGAAGTCCAAGCAAGTGTAGCATCGAGATCACTCCAAAGATGGCATAAACATCCTAGTCTTAAATCCAAAGCAAATCTGCATTTTATACCCCTAGGAACTGAATGATACCATTTCCACAGCTAACCTTTGGAAATTAAAATTGCTTTTGCCCACATAAATACCTATGCTACTGGGTCAGTGATCAAGGATGCCAATTCCATATTGCTTACTAAGTGCCTACTGATAAAGCCAGGATTTGAGCAGAAGGACTTTTGTCACTGCTTTTAGTATTCATTCATTCAACAAGTATTTACTAGGTACCAGGATCTAGAGACACAGTAGTGAACTGGACAGAGTCCCAGGTTTTGTGGCGCTTATGCTCTGGTGGAGGAAGACAGACAACAAACACGTGTATCAGTTATAATCTGCATTCCGCTGCTAGCAAGAGGGATTAGCAATAACAGTGACTGAAGAAGATGCGAGTTTATTTTTATTTCACATTAAAGAAATACGAGGGGGTCACTGGAAGGCAGTCCATGGACATCCGAGACCCAGGCTGCTCCATCTACCTTTTTGCTCTGCCATCCTGGAGGTCACTCATGGGTCAAGGATGCTCCAGCCACGATATCTGAGTCCCAGGCAGGGAGCAGGAGCAAGGGGGGAGGGGTAAAATTTGCCCATACCTCCTCTTTTAAGGGAGGACAGCTAACCACCTCCACCCATATCTTCCTAACTAGAACTCAGTCTCTGGGCTGCAAAGGAAGCTGGGAAATATAGGTTTTTAGCTGGACACTGTCCCCTTCTTTCCCATCAAAGTGAGACTCTATCCTAAGGAAGAAGGAAAGAATGGGGACAGGATGAGAAGCCAGTATTCTCTGCCACACAATGTAAGCAAAGAAGATCCTTTCTGCTAGAGATCCATGCTCTGGAGCAAATCAAATGGGGAAATGAATGAAGAGTGAATGGAGGGGCAGGGGCAGGGCTCAGGCTAGAGAGACTGTGAAGGACGGTGGCCTGGGGGAGAGTACTGTAAGTGACAATGAGTTAGGCACGCTCAAGGGACAGTAAGGAGGCCACTGTGGCCGGAGGAGGGCGATGGGAGGGGAGGGAGAGGAGGGGTTCGGTGAAGTCTGGGGTCTTGGAAGCCACTGTGAAGACTGGATTTGATTCTAAGTGAGATGGGGGGTCTTACGCGGGACACTGATAGGATCCACGTCACAGAACTCTGCAGAAAGCCTCCAGAGTCCTTTAGGAACTGAATCCTTTCAGGAGCGTAAACTTCTATGTTCTACCTACACACAGTACTCGTTTGATGAAGCAAAATATCCTAAGATTCTTCTGCGGCCTCCTAGGCCCCTCCAGCTCTCGGGCCGGGAGGGAGGGCGGGCTCTGAAGCTTATCGTCCTGGTGGCTTTGATACATTGTTCCCCTTTGCGCTGGAAGAGAAAAGAAGTAACGCCAAAGCCTGCCTGTATTCCCAGGTCCACCTGATGTGTATCTTCAGAACTCAACTCACATCCAATTCATGCTGTTCTTTTTCTTCTTGGTGCTGTGGGTGCGCGCTGAGGAAGAGGGGTAATCCTATATGCTGGGAGCCACGGACCAGCGAACAGGCCTTCTGAGTCAGTGCTGGCTTTGCTTTTAAAACGACTTGGTGTGAAAGGAGTTTTTAAAGAATTGCACTTCAGTGGAGAGCAGACCAAACTCTGAAATCCTCTAGCTGGAGTTTCTGCTGTGCTGCTAGCGATGCCACCACGGCATAGAGCCCGCTGGAGCCTTAGCAGAGGAGGAGGGGTTGCCAAAGAGACTGCCTTAGGGTTGCCGTGTGGCCTTCAAACTCCAGGTTAACTGGGGGCATTTATTAATTAATCATCACAACCACAACTTGCCTACCTGAGCATCTTGGAGGCGAAAGCCGGCAGGAAGGCAGGCCATTACCTATTTATTACTTACAGCCTGGTACTCTCTGGTCAACGGGCTGGTGCGAAGTCTCACACTTCAGGGCTTTGAACGCTTGGGTCGGTAGCTCCTCCACCGTCTGGGCTGATCTCACTCTCCCAGCACCACTGTTTGCTGGTGGGGTGACCTTGGGAAGGCCACTTAAGCAGCAGTGGCCTGCTGTCACGCTGAGACAGCCGCAGAGACCAGCAGTCACATCTGGTAAATGCTCAAGTGTGGAGCGGTGCTGGCCACCTCATCTCGCAGCCCCGTGGCTCCGGGAAGAAGGCTTTTCCAACAGGAAAAATGCGTGAGGCCGTGTCCTTGCCACATGCCTCACAGAGATGGGGACGAGGCAGGGTGGGGAGGAGGACGACAGTGGCTCTTTGTAGGAAAGACACCCTCAGGCCCTCACTGCGGATCCCAGGTGCTTTCTCATTTGCCAAAATTCAGAAGGTCATAAGGAATCAAAGGATGACATCTGCTTGTGCAGAATGTCATTATAGAGGAGTCTGGGAACAAGAGGCCTGTTACAAGTCACCTTTCCAGCTCCTGAAAACAGGCCGATTAGTGGAGAAGTTCGGCTCCTCACTGAGCGTTACAGGAGTGGGGTCAGCTGGGAACGGGCCAGGGCTCGGCGACGAGTCAGGACAGCACAGCAAGGACTTGATTAGCTGCTGTAACCTCCTGCCCCGTGCCTGGCCTGCCAGGGAGCCAGGCTTCTCAGCAGACTGCTAAGTTAGAATTTACACTTTTTGGAAGAACAGTCCTGCAGCCGAGACCACCTGGGAGTTGGCACAGAATACTTTACTGAGGGCCATTATGCTTTCTTTGCAGGGCTCGCTGATGGGTTAGCTCAGGCGAGACTGCAAGACTTGGGAGAACTCGCTCTTCCTAATTTAAATTGCTCTTTCTAGCTGGAGATTGACTCACAACGGTCCTAGTGCCCAACGGCACCTACCGGTAAGTTCCAAGGCCAGGGTTGTAATGCATTAAGTGCCATTAGCAAGTGGCTTGCTGGTGTGGCCTGAACGGAGTGGCACCAGGACAGTGTTCCCTCCAAAACCAGCTCTTGTTCTGGCCTTTGCTAATGCCAGAAAATCTACCATTAATTCGCTTTTTCTTTAAGTGTATAGGGAAAAAAGAGGGAAAGTTATTTTAAAATGCAACTACTTCTAAGGAGGCTATTTTAAGTCACCTCTCAGAGAGATCACGCTGCTTCCTGCGGTGACGGAGAAGGCTGAGAGCTCTGCGTTCCCCGGGGTGAGAGGCAGAGGTAAACCTCGGCACAGGCTCACCTAGGGCTGACCACGTGAACGGCCTTCCGGGAGAGATCTGTTCAGGAGGCTGGCAAATACAGACTAGAAGCAGTTTAATTGGTTCCAAGTTAATGTCCTTTTCCAGTTGGTCTCATGTAAGCGCCTGGGAGTTACGGTCACTAACTTAAAATGATTTATAAAGTTCTTTCCCAGGAGGAAGGCCTTTGGGCAGCAGCGAGTGAGTCTGTGAATTATTTCTCCGTAGTGGCTACAGCGTGAGGAGGAAGGAGCAGGTTCAACTGTAAAGAATTTGAAGCTCTCTCCTAAAAGGGAGGGAATTCTCATTTTTCAGCCAGGTAATTTTTGACAGCCTCGGCTCGCTCTCCTAGACTTTAAATTTCATAGAACCTCTGTTGTGGGAGCTACTATTACCTCCTACCCCCTCAGTTTAAAGGTGAGGTTAATGGACTTGATCAACAGGTTTGTGGCAAAGTCAGGAGACTAGAATCCAGGTGTTGGGATCGTTACTCCACTATGGCCTTGCTTGCTTTTTTCTTTTTTGACGTTGTAATTGTTAATTGCTAACAATTTCTGAGGATCTGTTATGTCAGATGGCATCGTAAGTGCTTCACTCCTATAATCCTAATAACCCTATCAGGTTGGTATGACTATTATCCCCATAATACAGATGGAAACACTGAGGCACTGAGCAGTTATGTAATTTGCCCAAGGTCACAGAGATTGTGAGTCATATACCCAAGATACGAACCCAGGCGTCTGGTTCCAGAGCCCATACTCCAAACCACTACCCTATAATATTATGGAAACACTGCACACATGGTTTTAAATCTAATGATACAGAAGGATTTGTATGAAAAAGCAAGATTTTCCCACTCCAGTCCATTCCATCTCAGATTTGTTTCTTATGGCAGTTACCTGCTGTATCTCTCATATGCACATACTGACTGCTATTTCTTGATTTATCAATTTTAGATATTATCTATTGGCTTTCTGCAATGTTACATGAGGATTCAGTGCTCCCTTATTCCGCATGTGCAAATGGTGTTTGGGGTAACTAGCCTCTAAACAGGGCCCCCAATGGCCCCGCCGCCAGCATTCACTCCTACACTGAATCTGGGCTGGCCCTCTCTGTGACTTGCTTTAGACAACAGATTGCAGCAGAGGTGACACTGGGCCAGTTCCTTAAAAATGCCTAGCAGCTTCTGCTTTTGTGCTCTTAGGAGTCTTGAGCCGCCATGTTAAGAAGTCTGGATACCTTGCAGGAAAGGCCACTTGGAGAGGGAGAAGCCCAGCAGTCCCAGAGTCACCAATGGACCAGCCTTTCTGCCCCAGCTGCTACCGATGATGGTCACATGCAAGATCCCCCCACCCCTCCGTGAGCCCGGCAGAAGAACCATCTGCCCAGCTGAGCCCTATTCAACCTACAGAAGGCCAGAGTCTTATGTGAAAAATAGTAAACTGTGACTGTTTTAATTCACTAAGTTTTGGGGTGATTTGTTATGTAGCAATGGATAACGGAAATAGTGTTTTCAATATTTATAGATCCTTCATTGGATGCCTTTGTATCTTTAGATGATATGCTTAAATTCTATATCTGGTTCTATTAACACTTTTTTATTGTGGCAAAATATATACACAACAGTATGCCATCATAATAATTTTTAAGTATACAATTCAGTGGCATTAATTATATTTACCATGTTGGGAAACCATCACCACTATCTATTTCTAAAACTTTTTCATCGTATCAAAGAGAAACTCTGTACCTATTAAACAATAACTCCCTATTTCCCCCTCCCCCTGCCCCTAGTAACCTCTAATCTACTTTCTATCTCCATGAATTTGCCTATTCTTGATATTTAATATAAGTAAAATCATACGATATGTGTTCTTTTGTGTCTGGCTTATTTCACATAGCATAATATTTTCAAGGTTCATTCATGCTGTAGCATATATCATAATTTCACTCCTTTTAATGGCTGAATAATAGTATACTGTATGCATACAACAAATTTTATTTATCCATTCATCTGTTGATGGATATTTGGGTTCCTTCTACCTTTAGGCTATTGTGAATAATGCTGCAATGAACACTGGTGTACAAGTATTTGTTTGAGTCTCTGTTTTCGATTCTTTTGTGTATACATTTGGCAGTGGAATTTCTGGGTCATATGATAATTCTACATTTCGCTTGCTTTTTTTTTTTTTTGTTTTGTTTTTGAGACAAGGTCTTGCTCTGTTGCCCAGGCTAGAGTGCAGTGGCATCATCATAGCTTACTGTAGCCTCCAACTCCTGGGCTCAAACGATCCTCCTGCCTCAGCCTCCTGAGTAACTGAGACTACAGGCACCCCACCATGCCCAGCTAATTTTTTTTTTTTTTTTTTTTGAGACAGAGTTTCACTCTCTTGCCCAGGCTAGAGTGCCGTGGCGTCAGCCTAGCTCACAGCAACCTCAAACTCCTGGGCTCAAGCAATTCTCCTGCCTCAGCCTCCCAAGTAGCTGGGACGACAAGCATGCGCTACCATGCCCAGCTAATTTTTTCTATATATGTTTTAGTTGTCCATATAATTTCTTTCTATTTTTTTAGTAGAGACAGGGTCTCGCTCTTGCTCAGGCTGGTCTCGAACTCCTGAGCTCAAACAATCCACCTGCCTCGGCCTCCCAGAGTGCTAGGATTACAGGCGTGAGTCACTGTGCCCAGCCTAATATTTTTTTTTTTTTTTTTTTTTTTTTGTAGCAATGAGGTCTCTCTATTGCCCAGGCTGGTCTCGAACTCCCAGGCTCAAGTGATCCTCCTGACTCAGCCTCCCAAAGTGCTAGGATTACAGGTGTGAGCCACTGTGACAGCCTCTATGTTTAATTTTTTGAGGACCCACCAAACTGTTTTCCAAAGGCATTGCACCATTTTACATTCCCACCAGTAATGTAGGAGGATTCCAATTTTTCAATATCACCTTGATAACACTTGTTATTTTCTGTTTTCTTTTTTAAAACTATAGCCATCCTAGTAAATGTGAAGTGGTCTCCCACTGTGGTTTTGATTTGCATTTTCCTAAAGACTAATGATACTAAGCATCTTTTCATGTATTTATTTGACATTTTTATATCTTCTTTGGATCAAGTCCTTTGCTTATTTTTAAAATTGGGTTGTCTTTTTGTTATTGAGTCTTAGGAGTTCTTTACATATTCTGGATATTAAATCTTTATCAGATATGATTTATAATATTTTCTCCCATTCTGTAGGTTGTCTTTTCACTTTCTTGAAAATGTTCTTTGATGCAAAAAAGTTTATAATTTTGATGAAGTCCAATTTACCTATTTTTTTCCTTAGCTTCTACTAACTTTAGACAGTATCTCTCAACTCCCCTTTTAGAAGATGCAGACAAGAGTGCTCAGAATAAAGTGAAAGCCTGAGTCAATTAACATTATGAATCTGGGTTGAAGGTATCCAATATCTCTTATAATCTGGAAGGATCATTTCCATGTCTGTGCCATTCTCGAGTCAGTTGTTGGTTTTTACTAAAGCAAAACTGCCACTTGACAACACTGTTCACCCAACGTTTGAGTAATTCCCTCCTAAACCTAAAAGTAATTAGTGTGAACTGTTTTAAAGATATTCCAGAATCTTTAATTAAACTCACTCAGATTGAAGTTTCCATTCTTCACTTGTACAAATGCATACGATCTGGCTATGTGCCTTATTTCTAACCCAGAGGCAACTGGTGGGTATCTCAGCACCTATCCAATTCCAGTTCAGAGGAATGACAGTATCTGAGATCCCTAGTGGAAAACTTTTCATGGAATTCAACCCTCAAACCTTCTGGCAAAATCTTCTGATCCTTTAAAAGAATTTCCTGCCTTCTCCCATTGGATTTGTCTTGAAATGAGGGATGGTTTTCAAGGCCATGTATGCACATCCTAATTGGCAAATCATCCTTTATATCATCAGTGACACCTCTTTATAACACAGGTGCTGGCAAGCCAGGCAAACTCCCCACTCAGTGCTGCGGGGGGGAATGCCATCATCAGGGCTTTCCCAATATGCAGTTATTCCCAACACGCAGGACACAGTCTGATCTGTACAACTTAATTTGTGAAACCAGAAACTTGCCACAAGGATATTTTCCTTTCATAACAACCTTTACTCGGGCATTTCTGACAGCAGATTACTACTGTTTCCCTACCTGAAAACATTTAATTTCCTGCCATGTTTGGAGTATCTATTTGTGGGGCACTTAAAATACTAAATGTTTCATAATTGTTTTTGTCCTTGCCACCAGAAAGGAAGTATGGCTTGGCAGAAAGCATTAACAAAGTATGTTAGTTTATAGCAAAGGTTGGTATAAACATTCTCAAAACTGTATTTGCAAAAGCTAAAATGCTGTTGAGACAATTATATGAATGATCTCGGTTCCAAATAGATAATGATGTTTTGCAGAATTGCTTATGATTTGAAAAATTAGAAACAATCTAGATGTCCATCATTGAGGGAGTGATCCTAAACTACAGTATATCCATACTATAGACTTCTCAGCAACAATGAAATAAATAGATTCATATGTTCTAACATGAAAAGATTTCCAAACTAAAGACATATTATTGAGTAAAAACACCAATTTGGATATTGATTTGTATAACATAATAGCCATTTATGTAAAACAAACAAAGAAAATCTATATTTGTCTATGGGTACATCTATGTCTCTACATGCACAGAAAAATGTTTAGAAGGGAAAGAAGGTCTGAGCTTGGAGGCAGTGGTCAAAGAGGACTTTACCCTTATCTATAAAGTTTTAATTTTTATAAAGTGAATGTATTGTGTGTTATTTGTGTAATTAAACACAGACAAAGGTGCTACCAATGGTGGTGAATAAAACTAAATACCTTAGCTGGGGATGTGAATCAGCTGTTAAAAGATTATAACTGTCTTCACTTCTAATTTCCTTTCTACTAATCAAAATTCTGGGAACTCAGCAAGCAGTAAATTCTTGGCTTGGTCAATACAGGGCTTTGAAGTCAACTAGGTAAAACAATTTCTTCGTATCTTAAGTGAGAATTTAACTATCATGTCCTTTGCTGTTTTCGTAAAGGTAAGGTTGTTTGAGGATTGGGAAAAGGAAGTTCTTTTGATTGCCTATCTCACCTTCCCCAAACTGCTGCCATCCCAATAAAACCGAAGCCTTGGAACTGGAAGAGGAAAACTAAAGGGTGAATTACTATACTTATTTTAAACACCTAAGCTTTAGCACACTTGTTTTCCACAGACATGCCTGTTAAGAAAACTGTCAAAGCAAGGAAGATGCAAAGCACAAACAGATGTTTTTCTAGAAACCAAAAATGCTCTCAGGAACTGTTTCAGATATTCGTGTTTGTTTTCTAAGTAGCTGCACCAACCAACCCTTCTTGTCCACCAGCCCAGCCCCTGGCGTGTTTCTTGCACCCTCTGGGCACACATGGTCAAACAGGGCCTGGTCAGCAGTCTAAGTTCCCGGGGACAGCCTGGGGCTCTCGGTCTCCGCTCAGCTTCAGAGCACCCGGCGCGAGAGGCCTGAGCAAGGCCAAGAGAAGGCAATGGAATTTCATTCTCTGGCTGAGTTCCTTTTTCCTTTCCGGGGAAGGACAGCCCACCAGACTCCTTTGGGATGTGGAGGGTCTTGGGAATACACGCTCTCCCCCGCTTCGGTTCATGACCCCTCCCCTAAGTCTTTGCTTTTAGGCACCTCGGTTGCTAAAGGCATTTAACTTTAATTCCATTTGACTTCAATTGTGTCCAAATTGCTGTAAAAAGGAAGAAGACAACAAGCTGTAAATATGAAGAGAGACAGAAAATCATTGAGAATCCTGCCTTTATGAATATTTGATGAAGAAAGGTTAGATCCATAGCTGGTAAATTATAAGAAATTATGTCCATCATGTGACTCTGTCAGCAAAGGTTAATACAAATGGGCTGGGACTTAGTTGGGATGACAACGCAGATTAAAAAAGATTTGTCCTGTCCTCACTGCAATTAGTTTTTCTCCTATTATTAGTGTAATAGAGTTGATCATTAGGATTATGGCAACAGAACAACTGCTCAGTGAAATCATTTTGTTTTTCAGACTATCATTGCATTTTCACAATAAATTTTTCATCTCTGCTAATCTTGTCCTTAATTGCGTGGTTGCTGTGGGCAGGATCCAATTATTAACTCTTTTGATCCTACAATGCCCTTTCCATCAAGTGCGCTGATTATAGGCAGACTGAATGGGCAATCCTACATTTTTCTGCAGCTGGATACATGGGTCTGGTGGTTCATTTAGTGCAAGCAGAAAAATGGTTATTTTGCTCAAGTAACAGCTCCAGTCAAGTGTGAAATTGTATATAATTGTGCTATAGGATTCTGCCCAGGTTAAAGGGCTTCTTGGGGTTTCCATTATGAACCTCATTTCTCAGGTATTTATGATTTGTTTCAGACTTTTAAAAAATCTGAATTGGGCTTAATGTGCTCTGCCTGGAGGCCTTATTGTTGTTGTTATTATTTTGCAAAGGGGATTAAAGAAGTCATCTTGCAGTCTCTGTACCAAGACAGAGGGTATAATTGATGTCAAGCACAGTAAGCTGGGATGTAGAACAAATGGCACCACGAGCCCCAACAGCTGAAGGCATAATTTGTCCAGGTGGTGGTTTAGATTTGCAAGGGTACCTTCATACCCCTTCAACAAGGCTGAAGAGCTTGGAGACTGAAGTCAGAGAGAGCGTGGGGGAATAAGTAACTGACAACTAAAGAAAGATCAGTCAGAGGACATTTGAGTTTCTTACTATTCCAGACCAGGCTCTAAACAAACAACTTGCAAACAAACTTCAATGCTTACTTATCACCTCTATGCTCCTCATAGAAAACTCCACTGCCCTGGCCTAAGGCCACCCTTTTTTTTTTTGATAGCTAGACATTATGAATCATATACCTTTCATAAGTTGCTAAATACTTTTAAAATGAGGGACATGGCTGATTAAATGTTTAAAGATCTGTATAAGACAAGGAGAAAGGCAAATATAATTTCTGCTAGGGAGGACATGTGAAGGAGGGAAAGATCTAGAGAATGGAGTGTACTCACGATAAATTAAAAAATAAAAATCTAAACACATATATGTAAAACGTGCTAAGAAATCAAGAGCCCCTGGAGGCCTAATGCAGAAGACAATGTGTTTTTCCAAATCTGAAGTAAGGCTAGAAAAAATGGATAACTAGGGAAAAGGTTAAATGTGACAGCCAAAAGAATAATTGGAATTGTCATGCTTGTAGCAATCTCACTGTAGAAGTGGTGTCTTAGCAAGGTCCACTGAGAGTTCTTTCCAACACAAGTATACACTCTGCCCATACTTATAGTCATCTAAAAGTAGGAAATTTAACACATCAGGGAGCCCGCTGGATTATTAGATCAACTAATCAATAGCATTGACAATATTTCCACCTAAAAGCATGGGGGAGCAGTAAGTAAGGCACCAAAGCAGGCAGGATCTTTGCCAATACATTACCTTGGACCTTTGACTCCTGCCAAGGGCCCAAGAGGCACATGACTTTTCTTCCCAAGACCTAGGATTTTCTGCCCAAGTGATTTTGACCTGCTTGAGTTGAGTCAATTGCATCTTCCATCAGGAACTGGTACAGGGGACATACGCGGAAGGCACAGACCCCGTCTCCCAGCCATCTGAAGCAGCATGTCGGGTCATGCCATTACCCGCTCGCAGCAGCCCTCCCCTGTGGGCTCCGTAAATCTCAGCTGTGTGTGCGCGACATCACCGGGCTCAGTGGGATACAAATGGCTTCTCCATGTATCTGGGTTGCTCCTGAGACTTGAGCCACCTGAAGAGTTCTGTCCCCTCTGTGTGACCTACACCTGGTGGCTCTGAAAAGACATTTTGGCCACTCTCAACTCACTGAATTTAATGCTCCAGAAAGCAGCAAGATTTCATCACTGAAGATGAAGCTAACTCAGAGAGACAAAGAGAACACACTGTTCATGTCCTCAAGTCCATGAGAGCATCTGGGGCAGTACAGAACCTAACTCAAATGCGCACTCAGTGTGCTCTGTGGAACCTGGCTGTGTCCCCAGCTGCCCCCTTTTGTTGTAGCAGTCTGTATGCAGGCCAGGCCCCAAACATCAGGATGAACTCCAGCTCTAGACACACACTGGTAGGTCGCAAAGAGTAGAGCAGGACTGTCAAGGGAAGGGGACCAACATTTGTTAAGTACCCACTATGGACCATTTTATCCCATTTCTTTCTCTTATCTAATCATTCAAAGTTTACTGATGAGGAGACTGAGGCTCAGAGAGGGTAAACAACGTGTTCAAGGACACACAGCCAATATAGCTTGAGAATCCCTTATCCGAGATGCTTGGGACAAGGAGTGTTTTAGATTTCACATTTTTTCAGATTTTGGAATATTTGTATCATACTTACCAGTTGAGCATCCTTAATCTGAAATGCTCCAATGAGCATTTCCTTTGAGCATCATGTTGGTGCTCAAAAAGTTTTGAATTTTGGAGCACTTGCTAACAGAAAAAATACAACCCCTAAACCTTCCAAAATCCCAGAGCATAAGACGGCTGGGCAGTGGCGTGCTTCGGAAAGAACACTGGTGTTCGTGTTTGTTCTGTTCTCAAAGGCTCTGCAATGGAAGGTGTGTGTGTGTGTGTGTGTGTGTGTGCGCGCGCGCGCGCGTGTGCTAAGATGGGACTTAAAGAGGTAAAATGCAGAACTTCTTTGGAAACGGATCCATTGTAACCCACATCTATACCAGTCATTGGGCTCTCTAACCATGACAAAGCCAAGGTTTTCTAAAACTGGCATATTATTGTAGTCTGCCTGGCTGTGCTGTAACTATTTCAAGGACTATTAAATTAAACCCTGGAGACAGTTTCCCTTAAGATAAAGAGCATGCTTTTTATTGTGTCATCAAAGGAGACCAGAAAACCTGAAGCTTTTGGCTTTAAAGACAACATAATGAGATCAGAGATTTTGCTTGCAAAGAAATTAACTTTCGGTTAATTAATGAAAGTAACCTTAAACAGCGGGCGTGTTGCCAGCAACCAGGACACTATAATAAAATGGGGGGAGGGGGGAAATAATGGGCTGCTTTCAAGGGGCCAGGGCTCAGCAGCCCAGAAAAGAAATTTGATGAGGATGCTGCTTGTAAATTTGATCTCAAATTCTTAAGATGAACAAATAATAGTCTTATCTGTAATAAAGTCTGCTACAAATGCTTTCTTTTCCCCCATAATTTTGTGTTCAATTTAGATAGAAGATTTAATTAGATGTTGGTGAAACACCAGTTATTTAATAAAACCCTTAATAAAAATCTAATCTATGGTACATAGAAACCACTGTAACATAATCACAATTTAAAAAATACATTTTAGAGTATTTACTTTTTACAATTAAGAAAATATATGTATGTGACATGTTCTATTTTTTACTCAAGATGAGAGCTAAGAAGGAAAACCTAATTAAAAAAAGCTCCCAAATTGTAACCCTTTTTTTTCCTCATAAAGTTTGTTTTTAAAGGTTTTCTTTTGTTGGTTACAATTCAAGGGGGGTTCTTGAAGCTGAATGAAAGGAATGAAAAATGATCGCTCCTATTTTAAAGTTTTTAAATTAAAATTTGCTTACCATAAGGAACTGACTTTTAAGGATTCTTAAAATTGTATGAGAAGTGACACGGACCCCCACATCTGTTTAACCTAACCTTCACTTTACCCTTACAGACTATCCGCAAACCCTGGGGTGGAGAGGAGGGCTCTCCTCTAGGTCTATGGGAGTACATAAATCCCAAACGTAATGAAGAATGAATGACCCACAACACATATTAAAGCAATGTTAGGCACATTGTGACTAAACTCCTCATCTTCTAATACCTTAACGAAAGGCAGAATTCTGGACTGGACATCCGGGGCTGCAGGCTGCACTCAATGTGGCGTTTCTTGGAGGCCACGCTTCCTACATCAAACGTTGGTATTGGTAAGAATGTTGGTTTCCACGTGAAGTTGCTCCTAAGTTCCCAGTTCCTGGAGCAAGATTCAAGTGCGACTGGGATCCAAACTCTTTGAAACATCTGGTGCTCTGCTTTCTGCAGATTGATTGGTGGGAGTGGAATAGCTTAGAGGAAGTGATGCCACCCTTGATTTAACAGTTCAAATTGAACTGCAAAAAAGCCATGTCCCTTTACCTAATATTGTATAGTTCTCAAGTCCCTTCATGATTACTTGGGTAGAAGAATCTGATTGAAGTAATTTCTCAGATGAGTGGGGGTCGGGTAGGGGTGGTTGACCAAGGTAGATGAACTAATTCCCCCGATCTGAAGGGGCAGGTGGATGCTGGTGGAAATCGGTCTGTTTTCCTGCTGTGTCCCCACTCACTCAGCACCAGGACTAAAACGCCTATTGAACGAACTCACTGTGTCCTTGGCCATGTGGCATCTCTGTCCCTGTATGATTTGAGAAGGTCACTGTTCAATGCATCTGGATATTGTGATCATCCAGATTTAATCATCAGAATGGGGTTCCAGTGGCTTCCACTGTATATAAATTTAAATAATGGCCCCTCCTCTCATGAAGGAAGAAAAGTCCATAGACTTTGCCCATCTGTTCCGTGAGGCTGTTCATCCTGAGTTTCTGATTAGGTGCCTCCTGCTATTCCTGTGCATGCCATAATCTCCCCAGTGCCACAGTGTTTGCGGGGCATCCGATGATTTATGGCGCTTGGTATTTTTGCTTCAAATCTGATTTCTCTTTGGCTACTGACACAAGGGCTTAGCAGGGACTGAACACGGCCAGTGCTTATTTAGATACACTGTGCACAAGAGGTAGACAGTGGGGACCTAGCAGGCACTCTGGGGCCACATGGCCACTCAAGAATGTGTCCTGATTAGGTGTCAGATAGCATTTCATTTCTGTGTCCACCACACCAATACCTGCATGGCTGGCTCAGTCACTCACATATTGGGCTGGAGGACAAGAAAAACTGGGGACCTGTCACAGGGTTCCTGGGAAATTGAACGAGGACACGGTGAGAAAACAGTCTAAAATAATATCTAATTGCCTTCCTTGGCGGGGAGGAGGTGGGACTGCACCGCTAGCCCCTGTCTTGCGTCTCTTTCCACTGTGTGCTGACTTCTGTCAGTCGCTTCTTTTCTCTCCCTCTACAAGTTGGCTTCTTTGCAGCCTTGCCATCCCTGGGGACAAGAGACACATTCTGTTGTTGAAAAAAAAAAAGTTGATGTGCTTCCAGGTCCAAAAAGCAAAAGGAAAGAAGAAAAGAAAAGAAAAGAAAAGAAAAAAAAAAAAAAAAAACCCAACCCTTTTTTGGTACAAAGCACAGAGGCCGTCTCTGAAACTTTCTTAAATATTAACATTATAATTAGGAGACATGGGGTTTTGCTCCACTTGTGGGTTTCACACAACATCCTGCCTTAACAGGATCTTTTGGAGCTTGTGACGCCTCCAAGCACGAGCTGTTCTTCCAGAGAGATGTTGACTTTTGTGGTCTATTAAGCAAGCAATGCTTAAGTCAAAGTATCCTCTTCCAGGGGCGGAATACTGACGCAAATGCTTCAGGCCAAACTGCAGGGAAGTCAGTCCCTTTTCCCATGGGTTTTGTTAAAGAGAACTCTCCATAACAGGACAACCATAGTGACAAGTTTTGCTGTTGAAACAATTACCGACCAGGTAACAAAAACCACCTAATGTGTCCGTTCACCTTTGTGTTGCTGGGGAAGCCTCCAAGGCTCCTGGGTGATGAGTCCTTCCAGCTGACGTTCAAGGTAAACCAGCTTGTGGTTTCCCAGTGTAGCTAACAGAGTCCCCTGACCACTGGCAGCTTAGCTGCAGGTGTTGAGACCCAAGTTTAAGAGAGGCTTGGCTTGAAGTCCTGATTGTGTGACTGAACTTGGGACTATTATGAAACCTTGCTGAGTTTCCTCTGCAAATCGGGACGCAAATATCTATTTCCTAGGGCTGCTGTGAGGATTCAACAAGATCGTGAACGTAAAATATATGGCACAATGCCTGGCACTCAATAAGTAGCTCAATCAATGACAGCTATTATTAGCAGTATTATTAACATAATATCTTCCCTGGAGCTTGGTGACTGCAAGTGGTGACTGTTTTTGTGACAGTCATTCTATCACTGCCTTTAACACTCAGGAATGGTTCTACTCTTCTCTAATATTCCAAAGCGTGAAAACTATCCTATGGTTGGTATTGGGAGGCACCAACAATTTAAACTAAAACAGTTTAAGATTCTGGCTCAGAGGTGACAAAATGGTGGGTCAGGGGCCACATTGAGCCCATAGATATTTATTTTGGTCCAAACAGTAATGACTCTTCCAATTTTTTAAAAAATGTGAATTAGTTCTTAAAAAAGAAAAGAAGGAAAAGAAATAGAAATTTCACTCAAAAATCTAGATTTTTGGCTTCACTGAAAAACTTGGACGATCTGTTTCTGCAGGCCAATACTCTGCCATGACAGTAATGGGCCAGAGCTGCGTAGCCAGGACACACACACACTCCAGTTTGAAGCAAGTCCCACCTATCTCTGCTTGGCCTGCCTTGTTCATCTCTGTTATCAGGTGCCACTCAGTTCACTGGGCTGTAAAAGAGCCGCCCGTCTAGTGTTGCCAGTAGCCATCCATTGGTTGTCTACCTGGCATATTCCGCAATCCCGCCATTTTGCTTTCTGCATTTCAGTTCAGGGCCTTGGAGTTGCTTTGGCATAGTCTCATGAGTTGCCCAACCCCGCCGCAGTTACTGGGTGGCATCTATATGCTGTTCCCATAGTGACTAACAGCAACCATAACTCTGCCCAATGTTTGTTTTCATTCCCTCACTCTAAAAAAATGTATTTACATATTTCCTTGTGTAGCTTTGGCCCTGGCTTTGCTTTAGGGCTAGTTCAGGCTCAGAGAATGTAGGAACTTACCAGATCATAAAGCTCAGAATCAACCTTCATTCTGGGTTTGGCCACCCTGTGCCTACATTAACGTATTACCATTGCTCATCTCAGCAGGCACTGAATTTACTGGTTATTCATAAATACTACCCCATCTCTGAGGACGTACTTAGCATGTGTGACAGCTGAAGCAGATTATTTTTTATATCTCTCTCTTCTCTACAACAAAATTATTTCACATAATAATCAGTAATACTAATTATGTTTGGATTTATTCTTTAGTTTTAAAACAATCACTTAACAATTAAAGAATAAATTTCAACTTATAAATCTTATTAAAATTCAGCTAAATATTTTATATAGAGAACTAAAATTTTCATTTACCAAATGAAAATATTACACTGAGTAGTTTGTAAACTGTTTTATTTTTAATTTAAAGTTTTTTTTAAATTTCAAAATATTAAGGGGGTACACAAGTGTTTTTGTTACATGGGTGAATTGTATAATGCTGAAGTGAGGGCTTGAAGTGTGCCTGTCACCAGAATAGTGTTCACTGTACCTGATAGGTAAGTAGGTAAGTTTTTATCCCTTAACCCCCTCCCAACCTTCCCTCTGTTTAAGATTTTAAACAAAAATAAAGTGATCACGTGGTATGATAGAGTTGAAGTATTCCAGGTGTTTTTTCTTCATCTTAACCACTATCACTATTTATTTTGAACCTACTGTTAAGATGCAGGAATATGTGGCCCCACTGTGGCTGGAGAAGCAAACTATATCCAAAGCAAGCTCAGACAACTCCAAATGGTAATGAACTTACTCCTGAAATGAGTAAGTGCGGTTGAGTCTATGTGTGTCAGTAGCTGACTATATAACAGAATTCTCTGAATCAACATCCATGTAGTATACAATGTTCATTAAAGAATATGTTACTAAACTATGCTTATTGTGATGCATACACACACACACACATACATAAGTAAACTTCAAGAGTAGCTTCAGAAATTGTTTAGAACTTAAACCAACAAAAGATTTTGTTAGGAAGGAGTATGTTATCACTGACATTGATCAGAATTGACAGTAAATGGTATAATAGAAAAAAAAAGCAGACAGACTCTTAGTCTTATTATTGCTTTAAAATTTATCTGTAGACAATGCACCCCCTTACTGCCAGCATAGAGGGGAGGGGACTTGAGATGAACTCCTCCCACCGCCCCATGCTTGGTATGTCACTCTCTTAAGAGCCCATCTCATAACTAGATTTCTGCTTTTCATTAAGACATTTTGGGGCCGGGCGCGGTAGCTCACGCCTGTAATCCTAGCACTTGGGAGGCCGAGGCGGGCGGATTGTTTGAGCTCAGGAGTTCGAGACCAGCCTGAGCAAGAGCGAGACCCCGTCTCTACTAAAAAATAGAAAGAAATTATCTGGCCAACTAAAATATATATAGAAAAAAAAATTAGCCGGGCATGGTGGCGCATGCCTGT
>CM052442.1:93153470-93219374 GCA_028533085.1 Varecia variegata | reverse complement strand
GTTCGAGACCAGCCTGAGCAAGAGCGAGACCCCGTCTCTACTAAAAAATAGAAAGAAATTATCTGGCCAACTAAAATATATATAGAAAAAAAAATTAGCCGGGCATGGTGGCGCATGCCTGTGGTCCCAGCTACTCGGGAGGCTGAGGCAGTAGGATCGCTTAAGCCCAGGAGTTTGAGGTTGCTGTGAGCTAGGCTGATGCCATGGCACTCACTCTAGCCCGGGCAACAGAGTGAGACTCTGTCTCAAAAAAAAAAAAAAAAAAGACATTTTGGCCTGGGTTCCTGACCCCTCTTGGCCCAGAACTTGGGTATACGTCTTTGATCTTTTCCTCCCAAATCCACTAATCTGGATTCTTGATCCAACTGCCTGCCATTCTGGCCTCCAGACCTTGCTTGTCTCTTCATTCTGACTCAGTTCCCCTCATCTACCTGCCCCTTGCCATCTGCTTTTGTCACCTCACCATTCTTTCCTCTCTGCATTTGATGATTTCTCTGACCTCGAACACTCGCCTGCCTGAGGGGACTCAAGAAGCTGTCTTTCCTTTCTAGCTGAACTCTTGGCGCAAACCCACATTGTCCTACTGTTGCCTAAATCTCAAAGTGGCCATCAGATGCTAAGCCTCATTTTGATGTTAGTAGCTTGGTGGGGGAGAAGGCTAGGGATGAATACTGAGCCTTAAGTGTGACTCACAGGTGATGCTGGAGAAAAACTGCTCAAGGGGAATGGATGTGTTACACATGGCAGCCAAAGCTTCCCATCACCATTGGGCTTGGTCTCGGGTTTAATGCTTCATTTGACTCCACACTGTGTTTGCTGGGCTTCCAAAGGCAGCTCTGGCATCTGTGATGTCCATTTCTTAGGACAGTATATCGCCCAATAGAATTTATGGTCTCTGGTTCTGAGCTGTCAATAAAATCACATGGCCACGTGAGAGCTTTCTCCAGTACAGTCTAATATAGAATGCTTATCTTATTCAGGCACAACATCAGCTTTTAATATCCCACTAAATCTGCAGATCAATCCGTGATTTTTAAGATTTCTTTGAGAACAGTCTTAGACAGCCTGGAGTTCCTTTATATATGACAGCGAAGATGTTCATTACCTTGGTCAGTTAATCACAAATGTCAAATGATCACACAGGCCAGTGAACTGAAGTTGTTTTCCTCTGCTTTTGCTTAAAATTTTGACCCATTATTATAAGAAACAAGAACTTTCAAAAATAGTGGTGGTTATGCCTCATCAGTCGGGAAAATCAAGCCAGAGATTCAATATTTAATTCTAAATCCTAAGCACCCATTATTAATACAGGTGCCTTTACTCATACGTAGTAAGGAATTATTACCCCAGCCTTTCATTTTCAAATGAAATAATACAGGAAGGCATTTTAATGTGTGGCTTTGATAAGCTAAGATAATGATTATATGATGTTTATTTAGTCTCTAAAATCTAACAAGGTATCAGTATCCAATCATATATGCTGCTTAACTATACATGACAATTTATATGTATATTATATACACATATACATGCATAAACACACAAACACATATGTGTATATAAAATGCGAAGGACAATCTGACTGTCATAGACAGTTTCAATGGGGGGTCTATATCATTGTGTTTGAAGAACAGTATTCAAATGATTTTCTGCTATTCTTTTCCCTACATACTTGCTTTGTGGAATTCAAATGTTGCCCATTTCTGCATAGCTATTATATGTTTCTAGAACGCTGCTCTGAAAAAGTGACTCCTTTATTCTCATGAAGAGGAGAAAGGCAGGTTAATCATCTATTGACTCCTCAGGCTTATTACTGGCATAAAGCTCTGGCTTTGCTAAATTTCTTCTTTTTAGTTACCTAACAAACATACGTCACCAGAAGGTGCAGATAAAGATCGAAAGATTAAGCTTTGTCACTCAAATGATAATTAAAAAGAGTATTTTAAACACACTGTAAATATACACAAGCCATCATAAAATCATCAAAACCCTGCCAGAGCTCACCACCTCCAGAGTATATAGATTATCAGGGAGAGGGATATTGATGTTAAGTCCTGCTTGTCTTGGAAGATTGTCATTAACTGTCCCAAGCCTGCACTCAGCCAGCCACCTGAGCTAGGAGAAGATAGGGAATCTGGCCTCACGCATTCTAGTGGCAGATTAGTGGGATTTGGGACGAGCACTTTAATATGCATTTAATTGTGATCCTTTTCCATTCAACTCCAAGATTCTTTAAAGTATATTATTCTAAGTACTGTAAATAAAAACAACAAAAGTCAAGATTCAAAAAATAACAATAATTTCATACATAGGAAAGATTTAGTAAAATAAGATTAATTTCTTTTTAAAATTTCATTTATAACATGTCATAAAAAGACACAAGGCCATGTATATTAGAAGCACGCAGTAACATTACCTTTCATAAAAAGAAAAGCTTGTCATCACAATCTTATTAGGATGTCATGCATTGTTAAACTGGAAAAAATATTTCTGTATATTCCAATTAGTGTAACCATTTGTTGGCATAGGCATTACAGAGAAAACTATCTTTTTTAAAAAAAAAAAACGTCCTTTCCACTGGGAACTAATCTTTTGTTTGACAATTCAGAGAATGTTATTTAGAGATTTTAATTGCTCAGTTGATCTGTGGCTGGATCTCAATAATCAAAACAATAAAATCGTTGGTTTTCTTTTTTTCTTGACAACTGTAATAAAATGCTGGTAGTGTCCTGGGATAGTTAACCAGAGCCGGATTGACGCTGTCAGATTCTCTTTCATATATCTTTTTTTATCAGAGGCAAACAAGCCATTTTTAAAAGTAAAAAGTACATTAGTAATATTGCCATTATCAACAGATATTCCAAATATAACTTAATGTCTACAAGAAAAATCCAATCTGATTATCTGTAACAATCTAATTATCTATGAAAAAGGGCCACTATTCTTAATTAAAAAGAACAAAAATCTTTAAATCAATTAGAAAAAGCCAAATGGTCCAATAAAAATGGGCAAACAACATGAACAAATATCTCATAAATTAAGAAATATAAAAAGCCATTAAATATAACAAAATACTTTTACCTCATTAGTAATAAAAAGAATGAAAATTAAATCAGTGAGTTACTGAGTCAACCTTTTGGAAGAACATTTTGGCGATATGTGTCAGAAGCCTTAAAAATGTGCAAATCCTTTGACTCAGTAATTCAATTTCTAGAAATCTATTCTTAGGTAATAAAGAGTCACACAAAATTTTGAGACAAAGATACTCATTCCAATATTTTATATGATAGAGGAAAAAATAGAGAACAACTTAAATGTCCAACAATAGGAGAAAAGTCAAATAAATTATGGCATATTGATACAAGGGGAGTCTAGTTTCCATTAACAATGATGTTCCCAAGGAATACTTAAAGCTAAGAAAAACTGCTCATGATATAGAAAGTGAAAAGAGGCCAAGTTATACAATATTATGATCCTAATTTTGCTTTAAAAAGAATATATGCATTGCAAAAAGACTGGGATACAACACACCAAAACATTCATAGTGGCATTTCAAGGTGGTAGGGTGGGAGGCTTTTCCCTTGTGTTTTATACTTTTCTGAATTTTTCAAAAATGCTAAGTTAAAACATGTTAACTGAAAAAGCAAACTCAGAAATATTGAGCCTTAAAATGTTTCATAACATATTTTCTAAGTCATTTTAGATTAGCTTATCAAAAACATACTTAGATCTAAATAAGTTTCTTCTTTTTTTAGAGAAGAGTTTGGGGATATCTTCACAATGACAAATTTTGCAGAAATGTGGAAATAGGCATTTAAAAAAGTTTACAAGGGTGGAACTGGCAGTTAGGATGATCAACACCGGCCTGAGAGAACAGTTTATTATACAATGTTAACCCACTGACACCCAAAACATGACATTTGGTGGCAAGGGAAACTAAGCACTTGGGTTTGGTGCAAACAAATTGGCTATTAACAGCAGCTGATGGGAGAAACACACAGCAGCTCTGAATCTGTACTCAATTTTACTTTTAAAATTGTATAAATGGGGAAATTCTTATTTTAAATACTCATGTTAAAAAGGAGCCTTCCTCCCAGCAGCCACCAGCTTTCCCACTCCCAAAACACACACGGGGCATGGGGGGACTTTCTGACTTCCTTTCTCAGGGCCTACAAAGAAGCCACTGGCTGTAACTTAGGGACCACACACATTGCTGAAAACCCAGGCCACGCTTGACCATGAAGATGAAGACCATTATGACCTTGCTTAGGTGAGATGTCTCAAAGTCTTCGAATTTTTCACTCCTAAAGTAAAAATTACTAATTAATTTGCTTACTAAACAGTCAGAGCAGAGAGGCATCATATTCTCTAACTCAGTCTGGCTCCTGCCTGCATCTTTGCTTTTACGTTTTCTCTTTTCTACTGAATTCCACTTGGGAAGGTGTCCTGGACCCTTGAGAAGGCCACCCCTGTTCTACTTGAAGGATGGGGAGGGAGGTGGAAAATGCATGGGGGGTTGGGGGTGGGATGTAATAGGACAGGTATGAGGAAGAAAGGTGAGTTTTTAGTGGATCAACAAAGATTGGTTTATTAATTGAGCACCTACTATGTGCTGAGTGTTTTATCTCATTTGTGTGTTACTTCATTTGATTTTGCATACCCCAGAATACCAAACTACAGCCTTATAAAATCCTTCTCTCCTCAAACTCCAACTGGCATAATTCTTTGTAACTGTCAATGTTAAGGAATAGTTCAAAACACAAAGTTTAGGAACTTGTCCACCGTAAGTTTTCTTTATTTTTAATACTAGGGGATGATTTAGACACATGTCCAGTGGCAGAAGGTAAAAAAAGGTGGCCAGCTCTTCTTTTGGAACTAGTCCGAGGGAAGCTCCTTTAAAACAGGAAGCCCCCCCGCAGTCCCTCCTGGTGACCCGGCCTAGCCTAGCTAGCCTAGCGAGGACACTTACAGGATGGGGGTGGGGTGCAAAACTAAAGCCTGGGGAAAGGAAGAGGAACAGCCTGTCTTTGAACTACGCCTGGCACCTAGATTTCAGAGTTCGCTTTTGTTTCAAAGCTCAAGATTTTCAAATTCAGATGCAGAGCAGAATCCCTCCCCTTTCCCAACTGCCAGTAGCCCAGACCGCAGCGCTAGCTAAGCGGCTGCCGTCTAAATCACTAGAAGGAATGCTTTATGCTTGGCCACCCCTCCAGCAGGAGACAACTGGCTTTCTCTGCAGTGTTCAGTGAGCCACCGCAGATGCCTCATTAGAACGCGAGGCACTCCTGCCAGCCCTGGGCGCTGGCTGCCGGCTGCCTGGGGTCCGCATCTGCAGTCCTGACAGACGGCTGAGACTGCTGCCTTCCACTGAAGACCAAGTACATGATCCACTGCAGTTAATCAATAGGATAATGGAATGAATCAATAGGAAAGATTTTTAGAAGGTCTTAATTAAAGAAACACTTGCAGATACAAATGATGTCTTCAATCTATTGATAGTGCCAAGGTGAAGGGTTAAACACAAACAAAACCATCAACTTTATTTTGCCGGCCTGCCTTCCGCAAGAGAACGGCCCGGCAGCCGCCTGGCCCCAGGGTCGGCCCATTAATCAGTCCCTTGTCAATTGCATGGCCACACTGTATGGGAAAATTAGTCTATGATCAAAAATTTTAATTACTAAACAGCAGCTCAAAACAACAATGAAATATGGACACGAACACCCCCGTCTGGCCTTCCTTTTCCCCTGAAGTAGGGGCAGCATCCTCTCTAAAAACTGGTTCTGCAAACAAACTCCCCTTCTGATGGGATGCAAAGAATTAGAATAATTAAAGAAAGCCTAAATTGATGGATCCCATTTAGGCAGTGGAATTCTCCAGTGGGCCTTCTGCTCAAACATGTTACATCAATATTTTTGATTCCCCAGACGGTCCTGCACTAGGTACTGGTTTAAAGAGACATCAATCTGTGATGTCAGCATTTATCTAATGAACCTTCAAAAATCAATGTCCAGGATGGCCTGTTACATGCAGGCACCCAATTTGTCCACTCTCTTAGCCTTACTGGCTAAACCTGCAGCCATGATAACAGTAAACATGGACTCAAGTGGTCAGGCAGGATGGTTAGACCAGAAGAGGCTGAGATTATATAATCAGTTTCAACCCAGAGAACCCCAGTGGTACAGGAACAAAACAAGGAAGTGAAGACGACCTCCTCCATCTTCCAAGGGCCTCCTAACTCCAGACGTGCACGTCCTAGCACGATCCTCTTTTTAACCTCATTCCCCTTCGAGGCTCACCTTTCCCTCACCTACTTTCTATTCTCTTTACTGCTGCCTGACAGGATTTTGGGCCCACTCCTGACAGCTATGGTAATTTTCTGCTTTTTGGGTTACTCAACTGGGACTCCCATTTAGCTCCACTCAACAGGGGGCCCATGCTTAGTTCTTCTCTTGTTAGTGTTTATGCTCAACTCATCCTCACCCTTCTGTTAACAGGACTCCTTGACACTGATATCTTGACACCCTAACAGGCAGAAGAGAGGGCGTAAGTTTGTTTCACTTCTTTTTGCCTCTTTAAAATAAATTGGCCTGTACTGGCTGCCATGAGGCTGAGCTATTTCCAATGCATAACTCGGGGTGACAGCTATGCCATTTCCAATGCCAGTATCTGGCCTGCCTTATAATCTCTGCTTTTGCTCACTGCAGCTCTCTCTCTTGACCGAAAGAGTCAGTCTTGAGAGCAAGTGTGGAGCTTGGACAGTTGTAAGACGCGTTGTGCGGGCTGCATTAGTTGTTGTACGATTCCTGTCTGTCTCTTTGAATGCGGCTTTCAGCAGCCCCTCTTGCCGAGTTTGAGTCCAATTAAACTACAATGAAAGGTACCATGATTTCATTTGCTTGGATTGTCACATTTCAGAAGTTCAGTAGCCTGCAAAATGTTCACTGTCTCTCATTAAGCAGGTTCCAGTAACTGTGTAAAGTCTCTAATTTAGCTGCTTTTTTATATTCTGCTTTCAGCCTGAAGATGGCTGCCTGCAGGGAAGAATTGCATGCCCTGCGCGGCGGTAGAGGGTGTTTCCGACCCTACAAATGAAAACCGCTTGAGAGTAGCAAAGCTGACTCTATGACAAAAATGAGATGATATTCTAAAGATTCCTGTTAGGTTTCCAGTATTTTTCTGGAATAATGTTTGCTTTGGATAGAAGGGGTGTGTGTGTGTGTGTGTGTGTGTGTGTGTGTGTGTGTGTGTGTGTTTGGGGGAGGGGCACATTCTATGCTAAAGAACTGTAAGTATGATGATCATATTTTCAGAACCATAAAGACCTTTAAGATTTCTTCCTGATATACACAATTATTTACTAAAAAATCCTCAAATAATGTAAAAATAAATTTCTATTTAGATATACATTTTAAAATATATCACCTTTAATCACAGAGTGCTATATAAAATCAGGGTGTCCTGAAAAATTTCATATGTATTAGACAGTGGTTAGCTCTCAACTGAGTCTCATTTGGGCTTTAGGAGAAAAAAAAGACCATTCTGTATTTATGCTAATTTCCACTATGGCTCTGGTTTGATGAGGAAATTGCTATACAGACACCAGTAATGACAACGATTATGTATCGATTGCTTACTAGATGCCAGGCACTATGTTAAGAGCTTACATACACTATCTCATTCAATCCTCTATATAACCCATTCTCCAGATGAGACCGAGGGCAGAGAGAAAGGTAAGTGACTTGCTCAAAGTCATAGCCGGCAAGAGAACGCACCAAGAATCAAATCCAGGCTTATCTGACTCCAAAGCCCTTCTTCCTAACCATTTTGCACCACTTCTTCAGTGGCAAGGGCCAGCACAATCCCCGTTGGATTAACAAAATGAAAACTGGCAGGTGCAAAGTGATAGGAGTGATGTCTGTCCCACGTCCCGTGGGGCAGAGATTAGCATGGCCAGTGAGTCGATTTCAACCCTGGCTAATGCAGTCACTTTGGTGGAGAGGGATCTTCTGGAGTTCCAATCCTTCTACTCATCTTTTCATTTTTAAAAATCACGCTTTTTGTGTTTCTTTTTTCTAATTACAAAAGAAAAATTAGAAAACATAGAAATGCCCAAAGAAAAAATATAAATAACCTGCAATTCTACCACCAAGATATAATCACTCTTGCTGTAGATTCTCTATTGCCTTCCCTTCGCCCCCAATGAAATGTACAATTTCCAGTATTATTTGCTCAGTGTTTGGTGTTTTTCTTGATAAATTTGCAAACCTAAACTATGTGTCATGTCCTTCCTATGGATAGATGTGATTATAATCACTGGATTAGGAAGGCCTTTCCTGAATGTTAAACCCCTGATTCTTTTAAACACCCTGCCATCTCAACTGACTCCACAGGGGCAAAACAGGAACTTTTTTAGGCCCAGGGGGTGAGAACAGCTCCAGCTGGCTGAGAACTAAAGGTCAAAGAGACCCTAGGTCTGGCTGAGTATGCCAAACCCTGAATCCCAGAAGCTTAAAATGTAATCAGAGTTCCTCCTACCAGCTCGGGGACCCACGGATCTTCTAGCATTCCTTAAAAAGAAAATTACAGAAAAAGCCCAACGTAAAACTGAAGAGATCAGTTTAATTATGTATGTGTAAAAAAATAATCATGATCAAAAAATGCTTTCATTTCCTTGAGTAATTTTTTGAAACATATATGGTTGATATTCTTGCATGAAAGGTGGAAACGATACTTCAGCCTGCAGCAGTCCAGGGTTTGCAGAACTGGGGCTGCTGCTCTTTGCCTGGCCCCAGGAAGGGTGTGATGAACACAATCTGAAATCAATACCAGGGAACAGTTACTGCATCTCAATATTATTTGCTGAGATGGGCTGCTGGAAGAAGAGTGGGGGAAGAGAGATATATGTCAATAGCTTTAACGAAGCTCTCCACAGCCATGCACAAAGGGAGGTCAAATAACTATCAGCCGACCAATCCCCATTGTAAGTAGTAAAAATGATAAAATCAATATTATTAAATAAAAAGTTAGCACTGCTATTGAACTCTCTCATGATCTTGGCAGCGTCTGGCTGAAAATGAAGGAGGCTATTTTCCAATCTCTTTGGGGGCAAATGTTTAGGATCATGAACATTTGCAAAACGTGGGGGCAGATAGGTATTTTTCACATATAAACTGAGCCATGGGAAATTTGGAACAATAGGACCAGGTAACTAATACCTTGCTAGAAAGCAATGACCCTTCCCACCCCTGGGTGAACATATATCCTGAGGACCCTAAAGGCTGCATCTTTTAGAGCTAGACTTCACCCCTCTGTCCTTCGGGGTGACAGAGGATGCGCTAGCTCAGGGATCCCAAGGAAAAGAGAAAGGTCCTCTTTGCTGTCCTTTCAAATCTCGAGATTTGGAAATGCACCAGAAAAAGAATCAGGCATGGGAGAGAAATGAAAGAAAAAGAAAATAAGAAAATGAGAAAGAAAACAAGGGCATTTCAATAGCAGAGGATTGACTTGTTCTTGTTAACCCAGAGGACTGCGGGGAAGCTTCTCACAGCCAAGGATGTGTTTTTGCTGCTGGCATAGGGTGGTTAATTGTGTAAGCTGAAGGGAGCACAGAGGCAGGTATTGAAAAGATAAATTTAGAATAAAGATAGTCCAGCCAAAAATTCCTATGAAATCAGCGAGCTCCAGTTATATCTGGAGGAGGAAGGAAAAAAAAAAAAAAAAAGAATGTGTAAAACTGAGTGACAGCCCGTCAGCAAGACTGCATTTGCTGCTCTGACCTGCATTTAAACACAGAGCTGCTTAGCCTTTTGAACACCTAAAGTTGGCTCCCTTGTTTGCATTTCATAGAAACTACTATAGAAAGTAAACAAGAACCTTTGGTGAATTATTTAGCATACAAATAAACCAGCAAAGAAGGCTAAGTAGGCCTATATGAACTAACCGGATTGAAATATTCATCTGTAAATAACCCTCCAATCTGGCGCTTTCACGTACAAATACTACATGGAACATTAGACACAACTAGCTTCTAGGGATATTTAGGCTCACTAGAGAGCAATTTTTATGTCTACTGGCATCTGTGGGTAGTGATATAGACTGACTGTTAATATAACCAACATAAAATTTATGTGAACACTCACTGAAATAGCAACACACTGTCAGACAGCTGGTGGCTGATGCGGAGCACATGCGGATTTTATATGCACTGCGTAAACTAACCTTTGCAATAAAGATTTAGCAGGTTTATTAGTTTAGGAAATCGCTATAATTAAGGATAATTCATAATGGCCGCTTATCCACTCTCCAGCAATAGCTAGCTTAATTTAGGCTCCATTTCTTTGAGCCATAAATAAGTGAGCTGCTATCTTCTGCACAGATGTGGCATTCAACCTGTTCATGTTGGCTGGTTTTTGCTCGTGTTTTAATCAAAAGCATTAGTAGATAAGACTATAAAAAGCACAACGTTTGAAATAAATTAACCAGAAATGCACAGGCAAAGTTTTTAAAAAATCTACTCCCCCCCTCCAAAAAAGAAGTAACCTCTCCCTCTAGAGGTAAAACAATTAAAAATAAATAATCCTTTTAAATGTACTAAAGGAACTTTCATTTACAAACCCAAGGAGAGAGAAAGTGACAGAGCAATAACATTAATGAAGGCCAAAGAAATACGAGTGTGACCTCTCTACAGTATTTCCATTTAACTGTGCATGTAATTAAAGCCTGACCTTTGCAAATGCAGCGCACTGTGCGGCAACTTCCCCTGTGATCCAAGCCCCGGCTGCAGGGATGGGAGGTTTCCATAGCGCAGTCTTATGCCTTCAGTGTTTGCTGTGAGGGACAGTAGCTTTTGCTGTCTGTCCCCACTGACAGGGACACCTTTCCTGCTGGTCCTTGGCTACACTCGATATTCTTCTTCCAAACATCCACTCCATCTTTATGTGACAGCCCACGCGCTTTGCAAATACCCACGGCCTGAGTCAGCAAAAGGCCGGCAGTGCCAGACTCTGGGTCCGGACTGTCAGCACCTTCCATGCCAGCTGGTTGGTGAGTGCGCACTGGGTGTAGGGCACTCTGCTAAGCCCTCCCTGGCCTGGTCGGGACAACTAGCCAAAGACGACGTTCCCCTTGTGGGATTTCCCCCAGGGAACTGCAGCTTGATTGACATGGGAATTTGCAATCATATTAAGGGTGAAGCTACATGGAGATTTAAGAGTAGCTTTGTTCTCGAGATTTTCATGATTGTGGAGTTAATCCTGGTGTAATGGAAAGGGTGTCGGTCTAAGAGTTGAAGGTATGGAATACATTTCCAGCTGTGTCGCTTGTCAGCTGCCATGTCCCTAAGAAAACCAGTCAGCTTCCCTGAGCTTTAGCTTCTGCGTTTGCAAACCAAGACATTATCACCTGTCCCACCTCCCACATGGACTGTCATAAGGACCCAGGGAAACAATGTCCACAAAAGTCTCCCAGGACAGCAAAAACGCTATGGTGAATTCCAGCCCAACCACTTACCAGTGGTAACTGCTCAGCTCCCAGTTTCCCCATGGCAAAGCAGGGCCAATATCTGCATTATTCACCACACTGTGTCATGAGCATAAAGAGAAATACCGAGTGTGAAAGTGGTTAGCAAACTCTAACGAGCTTTACTGTGTAAGTTATCTGAACCAGATAACCTCTCGATAGCTTCCAAAGGTACTGCCGGTCCATGGGTTCCACACACACCAAAGTTCCTCAAAGTCACTGAGACCACAGGGAGATGGCGAGAGGACTTTGAGGAGGCCGAGGTGATCCCAAGCACTGATGGGTACGATGCCATGACTCCTACGAGTGGGCGGGGCACAGCAATTTTTTAAAATTGTATCTTATTACCAAAGTAAATTTTCCATTCCTGGAAAGGTATAAAAGGTGGCTCGGTTTTCTCTGAGAATAGTTTTCCCTGGCGAAGACAGGGAATGCCAGTGACAAGGCAAGTTAAACTCTTCAGAAGAAATCTCTCTCATTGAGAAGTTGGGTTTGGAGCTAAAACAGAGGAAATTAGCATCATTGGACACTTTTTATTGACAAATCTGGTAGTCAGTGTCCTGACTACAGAGTGGCAACCAAGCTGCCAAAGACAACAGGAAGAATGACTGTGACGGGTGTCGGCACCCTCAGCTGTCCCCGGCGTCAGTGCCCTTCGCCTTGGTGCCCCGCTGACAGTGGCCATCATGGCCAGTGAGATAGGTGGGTAGGAGCTGGACAACTTCCAGAAGCATCTTTGCAAATCAGAGGGAGGAGATCTGTAGCCAGGGAGAGGCTCCTCGCTTGCATTTCATTGCGACGGCCCTGAGAAGCAGTGCGACCTTAGCTCCCAAGTTCATAGAAACAGTCACAGAGCTCCCTCCAGCCGATGGAGCACCGGTTATCTGGCGTGCTTACCTGTCACCCTGTGGTGGCAAGTGGCTCGCCCTCTTTTTTAATTCATGTACAGGCCTATTTAATCAGGTGTGCACCGGGAGATTTATATGCCATTACAAAAGTGTTCTTGGCAAAATAACAATCTAATGCTGTGGGCTGTAAAATCGCACTGGATCACAGAATGAGGGTGCAGGTAGGGTCAGGCAATGGCCTACCTCTTCCCCATCCCAGCATTCAGCCTGAATGTTATTAGCCCAAAATGAGGAACATATTTATCAGGAAAATCTTTTATTCTTTTAAAATAGAGTTTCCTTTAAGAGTCAAAGTTCATTGGAACATTTACCATTCTGGTGCACAAATTGACATCTTTAATAAGGCTTCTGGAGAGTCAGAATTTAAATCACAGTTAGAATGATAGGGTCAAAACATGTCAAACTAAGAGCCTAGGGTCAAAAAAAAAATGTCTTCATTACAGCTGAACTGCTTTAAAATATTCTTAGCCTCTAAAAATTATAAACTAAATTAAAGAATCTTAAAGCCAACAAATAGACCCCAGGGTTTCCTAAAGAAATATCTGGTTGTAAAAGCTTGCCTAGACAAGAGAATAAATGGTTAAATATGTAACACTCAAGCAGAAGTAGCAATAGTAATAGTAGCAGTAGCAGTTTAAGCTACATGTCACCAGTTTTGAGGAACCAGTTCCAGAAACACAGTATCCTATGTTAAGCTCCTAGAAGTAAATAAAGTTAGCAAGGTAAGTACAGTTGAGATAGATCAAGTATTAACATATCTCTACCTAGGATAAAGGAGGTATCAAAAGTAACAAAGGAATAGGATAAGAGGACTCATTTGAAAAAACAAAAAGCTTAATAATATAATTCCTTTTAAAAATATATTACATTAGAAATAGTCAGAACAAGGACTTGATAGATGGATCTCAGGATCCTGTATCTACCCACCTTATTAACACTAGCAATCCTGATCACTGTTATAGGAGCTTGCGTATTGGTTCGCTTCCATTCCCACCTCCTGCTAAACTGCACAACTGCACATATGACATAGGACCCATCCTGTCTGTAACCCTTGGATCCCTGATTTAGTTATGCTTATCTCTGGGCACAAAATATTCTTTCTATATAAAAAAAATAGCTCTAAATGGCTGTACAAAATCTCTAGGCTTCTGTCCAAATTGCTGACAGCGACCCAGTGAGTTTTATTCTTATTACTCATGTTTACTTTTCACCTCCTACCTGTTTCATAACTTTCCAGGAAGATAATAGGACACAGTCAGGCATTCATGATCTCAAGAATAATTAAAACAAAGACGGTATATCCTGAATAATAATAAGAACGAATTTCAAAATTGGAAAAGGCAGTGCTGTTCAGATCTCAAGCCCAAGTGGGAAACAGCAGTTCCAGGCTTGAGCTTGTTTTTTCGAACCATTCCCTTAGAATTTCTTTCACTGAAGAAAAGCAGACTGCCAACCAGAAGTAACAAACCTTTCCAGCATAAAAGACAAATATGAGGCCCTCTGCTTCTGCCTGCCCTCTGCCTGGTGCCACCAACATCAGCAGTTTAGCGGCAATATTTTGCTAACTATCATAACTTGGATTCATTTAATTTGCAGATGGGGACCCCTATTGGTATGAGAAAAATTCCAGGGAAAATGGAAACTAAGCACAGCCTTCTTAACCAAATATGCCTGAACTTACCAATAAAAAGACACAACAGCCACGGTTCTACTTCATAAAGAAAAATACAGAGTGTTGAAATCCTTCCCTCCCACCCGAGCTGACACACACTCCCCCCTAGGAAAGCCCAACCCCTCCCGAACAAGTCAACCTCCCCGCACACCCCGCGGGGGCGCGTGTGTGCACACCCACACTCTCCCCCAGCTGCCGGTGTCACCAGGGCTGCAGTCCCTCTCTCTGCTGACAGATCTCCGTGTTGGGCAGGATTTCCAATCCTTCACGACTATCTATTTGTCACTGCAGGTGAGTGGTGGCACTCAGCCTGATCCCCAGCCACTTTCACAGTTACTTATCTGTCTTTATGGATTCATCCTGTGTGTCAAGCCAGCGCATAACAGCATTACTGTCAGGGTGACAAAACTGTCCCCAGAGTGCCACAAATGATTCTCTCTCCTTATGGCTGCTAGCAGGGGGAAACACAGTGACACTACCTTGCCTCACTCATCTTTCTCTGGCCCCAGCCTGGTTCAGCATCTCCTCCTGCAGGTAGAGCTAGCTAATGATGGGTTCAGATAACCACAGCTTTCCCAGCTCTCTTAAAAATTATAAGGAAAAAAGGCACGGGGCTGGAGTTAACTGCAGGGCCTCCTGCAAGGCGCCAAGCTCTTGTCACCTGCCCTTAGATGAGGCATTGAAGTGTTTAGCCACCTATCATCAGAGGAAGCCAGAGCGTAAGTCCTCCCTCCTCTTCGACTCCCAGGCCCTGCTACCTTCCCACCCCCTCCAAGCGCACTTACAATACCCAGTTAAGGGGACCGAGAGGCTGTTAACGGCTAAGCCTGTAAATCTGAGCTGCAGTGGCAAGCTGAGATTTGAATGTTGTCATTTTTAGAGCAGAAATATTAACTGGAACTAATAATAAATAAGAATTTCAAGGGTACTCTGGATTTGCCAAATGATTTGTAATCATTTTGGTGAGTTGACTGCTTCAAAAATAACATCTCATTTCTCTTCTGTTTTTAAACGGAGCCCTGGTTCCATTTTCCTGTGCAGGCTTCCTTCAAAATGTAATTTTGACAGCAGTGTGGTGCCTGTGGCCATGGTACTTGGAAGGAAGGTTTCTGCTTTTCCTTTATTTTGATCCCACAACAGCACGCCAAAATTAAGGCATCACTGGCAACATTGAAATTTTATTGCCACCAGGAACTTGCTCGAGGAACTCACATTAAGACATGCTAGTCCTAGCCCAGGTCCACAATCATTTCACTGGCCTGCCCAGAGTGACCTTCTAATGCCACTCAACAGTTTCACAGATTCCTCCCAAAGTCAAGGTCAGTGGAGCATAACTCTGTTCAGTAGGGCTGTCACACTATATTTTGGGGCTTCAATAAATGTTAGAAAAATAGATAGTCAACAAGACATTCCACTCACCAGGCGGGGTCAGGGATGAAGTTGAGTTGGAAGGCCTTGCTCTCCCACAGAAAGGTCAACTGAGACACAAGTGCATGTGTGCGGATGTGCGCGCGCGCGCGCACACACACACACACACACACACACGCCAGTTCAGGCGTGCCACAAACTCTGCTTTGTTCTTATCCTGATGAGCACTCACTGTCTGAGTTTTCTTAAATAGGTTCAATCTGATTTCTGACACTGGAAAAACAAACCTAAAAGCAATTTAGAAAACACCTGCCCGTGAAGTCAGATGGCAAAATATCTAAAGCTTCTCTCGAAATCTGTGACCTCAGAGGCTGACATGGTTTGATGGGAAATTTAATGTAATAGGCTGCGAAAGCCAAGAGGCCTGTTGTCAGCAATGAAGTCTGAAAGTTAGCAGAATTAATAACACTGTACAATGGAAGAGCCCTCAAGGGACAAGGCTGCAGAACCAGGGCAGTGGGGAAAAATGACTTTTGAAGTCATTTCACTATGACATTCTGTCATCACTGCTAAACGGAAATAAAAAATCATCCGAATCACCGCATGTTTCTTTGTGTGTCCTTCCCTTATCTAATATAAAGTAATAACACCCCACCCAGGCTGGGAATGGACCCTCGAGGGATTCTGAGAGCTCCATTTTGAATCACTAAATGCAATAAGAATAAATGCAAGTGGGAGTCTGTTTAGCAGAGAGTGATGCCTGGTCTGTTGCCCATCGAAAGCCAATAAATCTCAATGCTTCAACAAGAGATGAAAATGGTTATCTCATCATTGCAGTGCCAGGGCAAAATTTTCTCTGAGCCAGAGTATTTTTATGGATGATTTATGTCTGGGAAGGATAGTTATTTAGCAAAATGGCAGATAATGATGAATAGAAAGTAAATATGAATAGCAGCAAGGGAGTGGTGCTTTGCTGCCGCAATAGACCAAACAAAATACCTCCATAAAGTACATGCCACAGATAATTGCCATTACACCGAACTAGCGTCCCTGTATGACTGGGAGTGAAATACAAATGAGCCTATCTGATTTAGTAAGTGATTGCATTTTGTTGTTCTAGAATGCATGCCCCAGGAGTCTGCTAATTTTCCTTGAAAGCACACTTTGTGTCTATAGAACAGTGGTTAAGAGCACAGGCTCTGAGCTCCACTGATTGGATTTAAATCCCAGCATAACTCCTTAGTTCTTAGACCCTGGCTAAGTTCCTTAACCTTCTAAACCTTAGTTTCCCCATCTGTAAAATGGAGATAACAGTATTGACCTGTTAGGTTTGTTGCAAGGATGAAATGAGGTACTCTGTAGACAGAGCTCACCACGATTCTTGGCACAGAGTTAACATCATGTAAGTATAACTGCTACTTACAAGTATAACTGCTATTCTGGGGCCAGTCACCCAGAGAACTATTTATTACACTTTTAATTTTATCCAGTCTTCTTCATTCACTGAGTCATTCAGTTGAACCCAGGGTAAAATTTGAAAAGAAGAGAGTCAAAAGTAGAAAATGTGTAGTGTAGTGATTGGGCAGAGACCGGCATTTACCTAGCACATTGTTTCATCATGCCACCATCACTGCCCCTAATTCTCAAGGCATAAGAAATGGTCACATGGTCAAGTTGGAAGAGAAGTAAGGGACAAAAGACACGATTTCATGGAGTTACAATGAAAAGGAAGTCTATTTTAAAAAGAAGCAGATCCCCGTTTTTGGAGCCTTTGAATAAAAGATAAGTTGACTGCACACAGAATGTCAAAATGGAATGGAAGGAAGATTTTTTTAAACACTTTTTATTTTGTACTGAAGCACTACACACGAAAAAAAAAAAAAAACACTAATTATAGTTTTAAATGTCCAAAACGCCATGTCCACCAAAAGCCCGATGCTCATTAGTACTAGTAATTAACTTTACAACTGTCAACACAAACAGCACACAGGCTGACAGATAGAGAGTAGCTCTGAGGGTGCTAATAAATCCGGAAATAACAACTTGACACACAGATGCACAAAAGGATGCAGGTGATAAAGAAATGTTGACATCAAATCTAATTATCTTCGAAACGGCCAACTACAGCACGAGCCACAGTAATGCGCTGTTATTGCTAGTGATGGCCCCACTGGAACGGCGCTTAACCACTGCCTACAACCGGGCTTTTACAGCCCCTTGTCAGAGCCGGTGAGGACAATATCAAACAGGAAATTATGAGTGCCATGACCCCTCCAAGTCAAAAATCCAGTGATGAATATGGGCTCAGCAAGGCATAGCAGATTACCCCCTCACGAGTTCTAAAGCTGGGATGATATATGACATTTTTATCAGGCACTTTCTCAGGAATGTCACCAAGAGGGAAAATAAAGGCCCTGCAAAGAGACGACTAGGTGAATTATGCAACTGTAATTGCCGATCATAACCTGATATGAGTTGAAATTGCTCTGTTTTCATATTGAGATAGCATAAAATTGTCGGGAAATGCAATGGCTCCTTAATGTGGGCTAGATGAGTCTAATATTCTGATCATTTTTCACTCGGCTGCAAGGTAAATCGAGCTTCCTTAACACAGCCACTGTGGCCCAGGGCAATCGAGGGGCCCAATTTTACACTTGAATTGAGCAAATATGTGTAAACTACAATTTTTCATATTTTCTGCATGCATAAGAAGATGAAACATCTTTATCATCTGTATTGTCTGGCTGAGCTTATACAAAATATTAGTTTATCTCTCCTACTTTGGTTCATTCCATAAGCGAGACACATAGATCTGAAGGACAGGCAATATCCCATATATAAAACAAGTCCATCTTTTATGCAGTCTCATTTCACAAGTTCTCCTATTTAAAACAACCACCACCACAGCAAAAACACACATAGCAGCCGCATACAAAGGAAGAATTTTTTTTTAAGGGAAGAGGGAAAAGAGAAAATAAAGGCCTGAAATACAACCAATTGTTCCATCATTCTCCCGTTCATGCATAGGAGGCTGGGAAGAGCCAAATAATCTTTGGTGTCTCTTCTAGATGGTCTCCCCTTCCCCACTTAAATCAGTTAGACCTGCGGAAGGATGGTCTCAGTATTTTATTGCTTTTCCACTGCGGCCTGTGGCAAATGGAAAAAGAATGTGTCGGCTTTCTTCCTCCTTGGAGTCATCTCTAAAGCTGGGCGCGTCCTGACTGTGTTATTGGGGTTGTTTGGTGCCTGGTCCTGTCCTTCTTCCTGACCCCCATGCCCAGAGGGTCCAGTCCCAGCAGAGCTGCTTCACTGCAGAGTGAAGTTGCCCCTCCACAACTTCTGTCACCTGTGCTCAGGCCTAAGTCAGCCACAAAACACCACTCATGGACAGGGCATGCTCTGTGTAGCCCAGAGGATGGCACCCTGGAAATGGGTCTACTAGAGAGTCGGCCATCAGGAGGCCATGATGGCAGAGTCCCTACGGAGACGTGTTCCTACCACTGTGATTTATTACTGACCATCCATATATTAGAGCTCTATTGGCTGATGTCTTTATCTCCTTGGCATTCCTTAGAAGTATTCTGTTCGTGGATATAGCTGGGCGCAGGGCATGACTCACATTTACCTACCACGTTCAGCCTCAAGCCACAGTGAAAACTTGCATTTATATATCTGGCAAGCATATAAAGCATTAACACACTCTCTTTTTTTTGGCTTTTTAAAAATAATTAAACCATGTGCTTCTAGTCAAGAGACCCCTAGGTAATAGGGTGTTAATGACAGAGAAACCAGGGAGGAGGGAAGAACACTGACAGACTGGCAAGAGTCACTCAAACGGAGTCACAGTCAGCATGGGACGCGCACAGCTCAGGCCCAAGATGTAGGATAGTGCTGTCTCTGCTGCAGACTCCAACCAGCTCCACAAGGAATCAGTGCTAAACAGGGTTTGCTGGAACTGTCTACAGCGAAGCTAAGCTAAGGCACAGGTAGGAAGAAAGTGTCATCTGTGATGTACTTGAATGTGTGTGTAGGAGGCTGGGGGGATTATATAAGCGACCACTTTGTGAATTTTACAGCTTCTCCCATTCTAGCTTCCTCCTTTGTATGCACCTAAACGAACCTTCGATGCTCTCTGTTTCCATGTCCATTTCGCTATCCTAAACTGTAAGTTCCTCAAAGGCAGAGACCTTGCATCATTTGTCTTGGTGTCCTCGGCACCTAGCACAGTCCCTGGCACAGCAGGCATTCAACAAATACTTAGTAAGTAAATGAACTGATGCCGTGCTAACTGGCCAGTGTATTCATCATCTAATGCTATGTAACAAATTCCGCCATCCATCAAATTTTTCTTTCTTTTGTTTTTTTTTTCAAATTTTTTATTTGTTTTTCTTAAAATTACTCCAAAAATTAACAGCTTAAAATAGCAAACATTCTTATCTCCCAGTTTCTGTGGGTCAGGAATTTCAGAGCTGGGTGGTTCTGGTTCAGGGTCTCTTACAAGAATGCCATCAAAGCATCAGCTGGAGCTGCAGTCATCTGAGGCTTGATTTGGGCTGGAAGAAACACTTCCAAACTCGCTGACAGTCATGGCTGGTGGCTGGGGGGCTCAGTTCCTTACCAGGAGGGCTTCTCTGTAGGGTTGCTTGCAATGTGGCAACTGGCTTCCCCCAGAGTGAGTGGTCCAGACAGAAAGAGATGGTAAGTGGCCACACTACCTTTTACAACCTAGTTTTCTCCCCCTTATTCAAATAATCAGAAGCGAGTCACACTAGCCCACACTAAAAAGGAGGGGATTATTCAAGTCTGTGAATATCAGGAAGTGGGGGTCAAGAAGGGCACCATCTTGGAGGCTGACTGCCATTGCCAGGTTCTAACAATTCAATTCAACCAACACTTATGGGTTGTGGCCATCTGTGTAACAAACCCTGTGCTGGGTGCTGGGAGTACAATGGTCAGTGGAAAGCAAAGTATATGGCCCCTGCCCTCACAGGATTTACAGCCATGGGAAGCTGGGTGTTCAACAACTAGAGCATGAGTGTTACTTACCCAGGGCAAAGTGGTGGGGGTGGAGGTGGGAATGTAGGAGCATGAAGCACCTCCAGCTTAAGCTAGTGAAACTGGAACCATTGGCTATTAGACAGACTGTAATTATGTATGGTATTGTTATGCACTAGTCATCGTTTTGGCTTCTTCCCCAAATAATTATACATTGTCCTGAAAATACAGTGCTCTATTGTGAGTGAGGGTGAGCCCTTTGTAGGTACTAGGCAAGAATCGGAGATGGTTATCAGCTTCCTATCTCCAGTGAAGAACTTCAGGCCAGGAGAGTGAAGACTTTCTCGATTGAACAATAATAACTTTATATCAAAAGACCTTCATTCTTCAGACTGAAAATAAGGCATAGGTAGAGATAGAAAAATCTGCTTTCTGAACCCTAAAGATATTCTTCTAATCACTAGATAAAGGGGGGCTGAATTGTTCTCATAAGCAAGTCGAACCAAACTAAACCAAAACAAAACCTTCCTGTGTAATTTAATTTACTTAATTTTTATTTTCAAAGTAACAAAAAGACATGCTTATAAGTTTTTCTGGTTTTGTTTTGTATTGTTTTTTAATCCGAGAATCGACTTGTTTCTTCCTAGGGAATCTTTATTGAATTGCAACACACTCAATATTATTAAGAATTCTGATCAGAGGTAAACATGCAAAACACCCAGCCAAGGGGATTAAGACTCTTTGTTAGTGTTTACGTTATCTGTTTTTAATTCCTATATATCCTTTCTTTATCTCGGTGTTTCAACACTAATTGCAAAACAGCCCTCACTAACAGTAATGAGCCCCTGGACCTTTGCAGACCTCCAGACATAGCTCGTTGCCATAGATAAGGCAGTCCCTTAACAAGGCTCAGTATCTGGATCAAGGTCTTTATGGCTTTTCCACTTTCTTTTGCTCATCTGGCCTTCCAGAGGCTAAACCAGCTCACTAAATCATGTAGTTCAGGGTGATATCTTAGTCTGCTGAGAGTCTCTGCACCCAGCTGAGTCTAATGAAATGAATATGCTGTTCTTTGCCTTGAGACTGAACATCAGTGTACTAGGGCACCAGTGCCACCTGGTACTGCGAGCAGGGCTGAACCAAAACTGGGCCCTGTCGCCCAGTTAATCCTAGGTCACTGGTGTGAACTAACTGAAGCTAAATTAACCTTGTTCTCCAGCACAACTTGATTCTTCATCTCTCACTTTCAGGAATTTTCATGCTGCACTTTGGGTAAATAATGCTCCCCGAGTTCCGCTTGCACTGGAATGACTGAGCAGTGTCAAACAAAGAGACTGAGCGCTTATGCCAACAGGATTGTTGAACTGTCATTTATTTACTTTTATTTTATTTAGCAAGAGAGGAACTAAGTTCTGCCTTTTCTTTCCTTTAGCCCCAATTTTCCACTCAGCCGTTTCTGTGATTACAAATATCTTCTACTCTTTTTTCATTACTGACTCACCTACACATGGAAATGGTACCTATTTCATCTTCCTGTCTTGTCTCTTCCTGTATGTCCCTTCCAGAGACTTAATTCAGGGACTGTTGCTAAGCAACTATACATCTTAGCAGCCAGTCACCAATTACTAATTGTCCTCAGCACTTTAGCCTTACAAATCTGGACTGCCTGGTGACAATAGCAAGTAGTTTCGATGGCCAAAAACCTACCTGGAAGCTTCTTAGCTCAGTGGAGACAGAGACAATAATAACGAGGTACTCCCATGGCAGTCACAGAGACTCACAGTCTCACCCACTGAACCACACAGCCGTACGTCTACCAGCGTGGCACTGTCCTCTCCTGCCTGCTCAGCAAATAAGCGGGAGGGATGGTGGGACATATCTGAACACACACGCTGATGAAAATGTGGACCCTGGCATTTCACAGGCCGTCACCTGCCTTCCCACGGTCCCACCCTGTTTCTACAGTTTCTAGTCGAATTGAGGATCTATTAGTAATCAAATTTCAGCCTCAATTTTCTGGTTAGTGTAATGGAGTTAATTTCTCTAATGCCAGCAGTTCATGGAAGGGGTCTCTTGTGGCAGCGCAGACCCGGGAATCTCAGCAGCTGTCAGGGACGCCGCTGAGGAATTCCTTATTAGCTGAGATGCAACCAGGCAGAAAACTCATTACACAGTGCTAAATATACTTAATCACATCTATTAGAGAAAAATGAACTTGATAATTACAACAAATAACTAAACTGCAGAAAGTGTTCAAGAAAAAAAAAAAACCTGCACCAGGATGTAAGTGTGCAGGGAGACCGAGCTGCACGAGCTAAAGGAGACCGGGGAGCACGCTGCTTTGTGTGGAAGGAGAAACCAGTCTCCAGGTAGGTGGAGCTGATTTAAGTTGCCTACGAAAAATGACAAATTTACATTTCAAAAGTGCCCTTGTTTATTTGGTATATGTACAATTTTAATTAGAAAGAAATCCTCCGAGGGTGAAGGCTTTGTTTGCAGACTGGTTCTCCTAGGTGCGGGTGGTGGGACAGAGGGACGCGAGGGGACCCTCGGTGAACGCTCGGTTTGACAAACAGACATCTGTAATAGCTCAGTGGCACACACGAGCTCCCCGGAGCCCAGCAAATGTTGCGAGTCACATTTGTCTTTTTCTCTGTCACAATATTGAAGTCCCTGAGTTGGGGGGCTACCTTTACCATCATTCCTCACTGAAGAACACATATGAGGAGCCCTGGAGTGACTGTCACCTATCAATGTTTCAAGCGCCTGACCTTACGCAGGAACAGGGTCACACTACGAGGGGTGGCTTAGGGCAGTTCGGTTTCTGCTAAGCAAGGCTATAGAATCAGGTTAACTTTGGGCCAAGACCTGGCAGGGGAGATGACCTGGGGGACACTGGTCATGGTTAAGCATGACAGTGGGACTTTTGAGAGAGAAAAATGGAGGGTGGATGGAGATGAGAAGGATCAGAATAGAGGCCGCAAACAGGTGCTGGCCCATCTTAGGGTTAAGGGGAGCCCCAAGATGTCTGGCGAGCAAGGGATGAAGCTGGTCTAAGCTTGGAGGAGCCTCTGACTCTCTAGCAACTTCATCTCCGCAGAGAGGCAAGATGGACGCGGTTTTCAAGCAGAGAAGTGGCAGGATAGTTTCATCTCTGTAAAGTCTGCTAAATAAAAACATAATGTTGTTACCTTTGGCCACTTCTGGCAGCAGGAAAAGCAGTCCACCCGCTCCAAATACTGGGAAACTCAAAAGTCAAGCCCATATATCCACCCCAATAATCGAGAAGCCCTTTCCTCTTACAATCCATATTTTATAAGAGCATCACACGCCTACTATCAACCATAATGCTCCACATGGACTCAGCCTGCCCGTGAAGAGGACTGGGCACAGAAGAGTGATGACACTTAAGAGGAAAGAGCTAAGCCAGGTGATCACTGACTTTACGTTTAGTGCCTGAGAATGAGCATTTCAGAACTCGGGCCTCAGCACGGCAGATACTGGGCACCGGCCCTTAGAGTTGGGTAGAGAGAGCAGAGGATGCGAGAGTATTAGCTCAGACCAGCCATCCAGCTGCACTGTGTTTCATCACATATCAATTTTTACTGAAAAGAAAACCATACAAATTTAATCAGCTCTTCATATGGAAATATTTAACTTTTTTCCCCCGGAGTTGTTTGATATTATTGTTTTAAGAGTCAGGATTAAAAAAAAAACCCAAGATGTGTGATAGTGGTGGACACAGAAAAGCATCCATTTCTGGCAAGAATGCAAGTCTCATTTCCAGTAGACTCGAGTCTTAAATGCACTGGCGTCTCTGCCAATTGCCCGGCTCAATGAAGAACATATTACATGCCCATAACCATGAAGTACAAGACAAGAATGATCCGTCTTGCACACTCCTCACCCGCAGTCAAGGCAGGATGCTATTATCGGTGGGAATCATATGATCTCAGAAAAGGTCCTGTTGCCCACAAGTTTAGGGAGTGTTCTGTTTTGGCATCCAAGCCTCTGAGATTTCCATTTGCTCCTGGCCTTTTAGAGATGTTATCAAACGACCTTGTTCCAGAACTTCTAATCTCTGAAAACCTATAATGTGGAACTCTCTTACATATATACCTATTAAGGAACTATGTTCTCTCTCAGTAGTCATAAAATGTAAAACACCTCTTAAAAGAGACTTCCTTTGTTTCCCAGCCAAGGGCACATGAGACAAAAGAAGCTGCCTTTTAAATAAAATTTTAAAACACTGTGTTAAGTAAAATGAAGTATCGGTATACAGGGTGATTTAAAAATGAGGCCTGCTTTTGAGATCATGTGCATTTTAAAATGCAAAAGTGATGGAAGCTATAGGCCAAAGTCAAGAATTTTCCATTCTCAGAAATGGGTCATCAGAAACTTAGGGGTGAGGAAAGTACAGTGCATTGTCACCAACTGTATTGGGAGGACACGCGAATTTGAAGACCACGTATCACCCACCCCTGCCAGTTTGTGAGGAGGGCAGGTCAACTGCCAAGCCTGCCCAGGCCCAGCCAGGACAACCGTCCTGAACTTCCCTGAACCACAGTCTCAATTCCTTTGAAACTTCCAACCCTGAGATACCTGCAAAGGGATAACATGCACCGGCTGTTAGGTTGCCAATCCATACCCAGCCAGATTAATTTTTCTCAGTGCTATTGCACTTTGTGCTGGAGGATCTGTCCATTTGCTAAATGCCACAACACTGGCCAGCTGAGCAGCGTTAATCTCCCAGGCTCCTGCAGGTTTCTTCTTCTGGTCTTCACCCCGTTAGCAACATTTACCTTCTCTCGAAGGAGAAAAAATGGTGGAAACTGAGAGCAACTGAGAAGATACTCGCCTGTGCTTGAGAGGAGGACACTTTGGAACCCAAAGCACAGAAAACTTTATGTCAACATTATGGATAATGCTTTTTGTAAAGGAAAAAGAAATCCCATTTCTATTATGCAATCAGGAAATTGAAGATGTCTATCTCCAGATAACCAACTGCTTGTGGTGCGATTTCAGTTGGAAACTTTCACACAGAATGTTTTCATACTGTCTGTTCTGGTGTTTCTGTCACTTCACATTGACTTTTTTTTGCCTCTGTAGCAAATAAATCAGAAAGCTAATAGTTCTGCTGATTTGTTGGAGCTTTTTTTTCCCCCCTTTAAAAAAATAAAGAAAAGAAAAGAATAGCTTTAAAGGAGGAAAAACTGATCCCTGCGTGTTAACAACTCCACTGCGTTTTCAGGCTGCGGTCATGCCAACTGTCTAGTAAAAAGAGAAATTCCACTGTAGCAGAAGTAATAAAATCTTCTTTTAAAGCACAAATACCATGCAGGGAGGAAACGTAAACCCTTGCACTGGGGCAAGGAAGGTGGGGTGGTAGGAGGTAAAATATGGAGTGGAGCACTGGGGATTCGTGGTCACCACACTGCTTTGGGTCATCTTTCACTCAGAGCTGCTGTTTCCATGACCCAGAACCTTCTCTTCCTCTTAATCCATCACCCAGAGGATTTTAGAAAGATGTAAGCTATTATCTGAAGCTACTTCATTGTCATTCATATGACGAAATATTTATCACCCACTCTGCTTTTGCAAAGAAGCTGATCTCTGAGATGGATAGCTGTAAGAGTCTCATCAGGGTGACAGCATGCTCATGGCAAGTCACACATGGCTGCCCTGGGAGACAGTGGGTAGACACGGACAGGAAACTCCTGGTTCATATCCGCACGTACGCTGTGATCTATCCCCAAACCAGAGAGCTGGGCATCTAACATCTGAGTCTTATGTCTGGATTTCTAGGACTCATAATTGACAAATAATTGACTTTCCTTAAAATCAGGGTCAAAGCTCCCCAAATTACCACCCTTGGTGATGAACACACTGGGCCAACTGTTCCCCAGGCAGCCAGGAGGAATCCTGTCTGCCCACAGGCCCCTGTTCAGTTACTCCAACAAAAGGCAGCAGTTGAATGTAGAGAAAAGTCAAGTGAAAAGCGCCGGGATCCTGTGACGGAGGCATTGAACAGCCAGATTGTTTTCACACAGTCAGGATCTCTGACGATGGCCAGGCTCGGAGCCATTCGCCAGGTAACGCTTTGACACTGAGAGCCCGACCTGCTTCCGAATTCAGGCTCTTCGTCCAAACACCCACATGTCTGATCCACAGCCGATCCTGGGAAAACAGCGCTCCGAACAACAGGGCAGGCTCCCACAGATGGACATCTAGGAGCTTCTAGGTCCTGATTCGCCCTCCCTCTTCCCTTTTCCTGAATTCTGCCTGAAGGGAAGGTCACCCGCAGCAGCAGCAGCAACAGCAGCAGCCCAAGCCACCACCTTAACACCGTCATGAATTAAATGCAAAGATACAAAGACAAGTATTTCATTTCATCTGGCGTTTCCTCAAGCCCTGCCACCACAGGAGCTATATGTAAACATTACAATTTCCCCCCCTCACCACTTTGCATTTAATTGTATTCCTAATTGAAAATGAAAATTAATTTGCTTTTGATCAATTCCAGGTGGTAGAGCAGCCTGAAATGGTAACAGAGCATTTTTCCTCTCTGGGTGACCACACACACGTGCCCATAAACACCAGCAGGCGCCACCCGCATAAACAAGCCGCCTCCTTTTGCAGCAAGGTCTTCTGGTGTCTCTGTCTCTCTTCCCTTGGCTGATTGGCACCATTCGATTTTTAAGAAAAGATTTACAAAAGTGACGATACTCGTGGAAACAAACTGCTGACAGCCTTGCTGAGTTAAGTGCGTAATTAAGGCTGTGGAACTACAGATGTTGAACAATGGTGGCTTCCATCAAGACGTATGCGGTGGTATCACAAATAACCTGGCATCTGGTTTCTTTATCTAAGTACCTTTCTTACGGTTTGGATCTTAATTTTTTACAGTTGACAGCAGTGTTATTTGAGCCAGTCAGTGGCATCTGGCTGCTGGGGAGAAAAAAAAAGGAAGAAAGAATGAAAGAGGGGGGGAAAAAAAATCTCCATGCACTTTAATTAATTGTGGAGAAATTACATGGTCCTTCAACCGTGTAGTTTGTCATCAGTGCACATTACAGATTTATATTAGATGTTTCTCCACAGTGTCAGGAATAATTAAAAGGGGGTAGGAAATGATGCCAACCAGCAATGCTTTACATCAGTGGTGAAAGTTTTATATTTATTACAGCCAAACAATTTTAGAAGAAGATGTCAACTGCGAGGCCTGACTGTGCACGGAATACATATGAGGCTGGAGGCAAAGCCAGTGCTCTGCTGCCGCTGGAATAATGAGAAGGGCTCATGTTTAATCTAGCCGGCCGACCAGAATTGGGATGGCGTGCCAGAGTTATTAATGACACGGCATCCCCTTTTCTCATAAAAACAGTCACCCAAAACAATACGTAACATATGCTTTTTTTCTTTTTCCTTAAGTGATCTTCATCCAATTGTTCTTTCTGATCCTAATAAGAACAGAAGTGCCAACTGTATGCAAGTCACTTTTTTTTTGGTTCAATTAATCTGTGCTACACTTACGGCTCGGGCAGCGGTGGTGGAACAATTTAGTAAAAAGATATCAGAATGACTTTTGTCTTCATCGAGCACACGATTGCAGCGTCCCCGCCAGGGCCTTCCACGGAGGGAGCCATACCCAGCCGGCAGCCAACCTGAACGGGAATCACCGTCCCGTACCCACACCAGCTGAGAACTCTTCTTAGCTTCTTTGTTCCTGATATCATTGAACAAACCTGGAACACATTCCTTTATTTTTTCCAGAGATCAGAGCCACGTTCTACATTTAGAAACCAAAGTTCACAAAAAAAGCTCTTAGAAACATCCCACGGATCCACGACAAAGGGAACAGCCACCCATAGGACATCAATCTTCTCTTTTGCGCTTCTATCCGACCAGATTTCCTTTTGTATCATCAGCGCATCAGGCAGCAGATTTCAGGGGGATTATTAGACACCCTCACCCTTCTTCGTGTGTCTTGCAAAAGTGTCAGTGTGCACAATAATCCCCTAATATGTGATGCCTGTCACTTCTTATTTATTAGCTTCTTGCCCTGGATATTTTCATAATTTCTATGTAGCTCATATGGCCCCAGAATGGCAACCTCAGGAAAGCCTCACCTTCGCCCCTGCGGACTCACACGACAGCAGGGCAGCCAGAAGGGATTCTCTCCCCGGGGTCTAAGTGGTGGGGACCTTCCTGCCCTAGACCTACGCAAGACAAGGAAAATGGCAATGGAATCCTGACAGCAGTGTACTTCTCTGAATTGCCAGGTGGATCTATCAGGGAGATTTTGCTTAAAGTTTAGCAGGATTCTTTCACAGTCATTTTAAACACCTTCATAACAATGTTCTTAAATTTACAGAGACTAGTGCTTGAAAATTTTCAAAGCACTTTTGTAAATAATATTTAATGTTACTAATACCTGTGTAAAATAACTCAATGTGGAGGTATAAAAAGGGAGAAACCTCAGTACTTTCTTCTCCTAAATAAAACACACACCTTAGGCACATTTTTCCTTTGCTGATGGCTTAGAAAAGTCAGTGTTTAGTTTTCTAAAGTACTCTCTGTACTTCAAATAAAATCTAAACTTCTTCTTATGGCCCTGCCTTCCTCTCTGACTATACTCATCTCCATCGCTCCTCCTTGAACACTGCTCCACTCTCTTCCTGTGCCTCCAAGACGTCAAGCCCATCCCAACCTCAGGGACTCTGCACTTAACTGTTCCCTCTGTCTGGAACACTAACTGCATGTCTCCATGTGGCTGTCTCCTCCTTGTCTTTCAGATCTCAGCTCAAATGTCACTTCTCAGAGAATCCTCCCTGCCCCTCTCTGTCTAATATTACCTACCTCTGTCCCATTTTCTAACTCACAATCTGAAATTATCTTCTGTATGTATTTGTTTAACATGGGTCTCTCCCACTGGAATGTAAGCTCCAAGAGAACTTGAAAAAAAAAATCACAACTTATTTTAGGGTAGATTTGTCTATGTGCTTAAAAGTTACATATCTACAATTAGTTTCAAATAATCTATGTGTTGATTTTCTCTTTGATTCATCAGAAAATCTTTCATCTAGTGTAACTGAAATTTTGCCATATAAATGATTTTTCTTCATCTCATGTGGATTTCAAAGCCACTGATAAACATTTTTTGGAGTGATCCTAATGGAATTAATCAAACTGAGGGAGATGTTGACTTAAAACCATTATTACTGGCAAGAAAAGAATATTAATAAAAGACCAAACCACACAGTGCTCAGCTAGATGCTGTAGAAAAAGCTAGAAAGAGCAGGTTCCTGGGGTCTGGCAGTTAATGGCTTAAAGATACCTGCCAGGTGTGGTACATGTAGTGCCAGCTTTGCTCTGACCCCTCCCTTCCAATTCTCACCCTCTCCTCCTTGAAAATCCAGTTTGCCCCTTTCAAGGAGAAGAAAGGGAGCAGTGTCACCAGAAGGCCTCCTGCCTCCAAAGTGGGCTCTCCTGCCCCCCAATCCCTGCTGGCTGCTCCTGTTGTCCCTGTCCTGCTTTACATGTGAACTGTTGTGAGGGCAGATTAGAAATCAGATGGCATGCAAGGCACTGAGTTTCTCCCCAAGTTCTGCCATCAGAGGTAGACAGTGAAGCTTCTGGAAAGGTGGGAGAGGCAACAGAGCAGGTGGGAAGGCACCTTCCGAGTGGAGCACACTCATGATGCAGCTGGCATGGCTGCAGAAAGGCCTTCAGTGAGAGTCCTCTAGCTGGACTTCAACCAAGTTCTGTCTCTGAGTACCTGAAATGTTCTATGCTTCCATTACCACTTCTGAAGCCCGCAGGGGTCAAGTTACACAATGTGAGGTTCTTCCCAGCTCCTAGAGAGTCTGATTCTATTCACGTTTAAAAACATCTTATCCTGATTGCCTGCCTCTGGTGGGTCATCTCATGCAGGGCCAAATCTCTACTTAGACCCTTAATGCAGCTGTTGCCACAGCTATGATGAGGATTTCATTTTCGATGTGTTCACTACTGGAATAAAGATTCAAGTTTTGCCAAAAATATATGTGCCTTACACTGGAGAAAGTGGACCTCCATGAGCAAGAACACTGGGCGTACAGGCTCGGGTAGCTCTATGATGAGGAGTAGAGTAGGGCATGTTTGTATAAAGTGTGCTTTCTATGAATAAAATTATAAAAATAATTTAATGACAGTGTTAAAGAAAATTTAAAGCCACTCATAATACCACCATTCATTATAACAATCCTAGTTGATATCCATATGCATACATAATTTTTACATAGTTTTGGGCATAAAGACTACATAATCATTCATTTGCTTTTTTTCACTTAATGGTATGTCATAAGTATTTCTCCATGTTTCTGTGTTGTCTTCATGAGCATTATCTATGTTTTTCTAAAGTACAAGAGTTTATAAAACTTAGACCATTTATTAAATGAGAGCTTATACATATAAATCCCTTATAATTCAAAAACTTCTAGGCAATAGGAAAAAATAACTTCTGAAATACGTGCAGCTGTGAGATGGCAGAAGAAAACCGAACAAAGGATGTGTTAGATGCTCTTAACTGAAAGCATAAGCATTAGGTGATACTGTTAACTAGCTGCAGGGCCTCTGGAAAGCTAATCACTTTCGTTTGCTTGAGTTTCCTCAACGTGACAAGGAGGGTAGGGCTGGGTGAACTCTAAAATCCTTTCCTGCTCTAACATTTTATGTTCATTCCTTTAAGCAGTTTTCTTCTGAGGAATACACAGAACTCAGGGTACTTTCACTCCTTAAAGGAGTGGTCCAGTGAAAATACACTCGGTATGTCCCCCGTTCTCCTTTTTAGGGAACTGCCTTCCCCAACACGCACCTGGTTTCCGTGGCAGGCTCCTGGCAGCCGTGCTTGTTCAGTATGGCCCTGATCTCCTAGCCACACGGTTGTTTCAGAAGTGGGGATCAGGTTGAAACAAACAGAATTCCTTCCCTAGGGATCTGCAATTCTGTCTCTATCCAGCTTGAACAGACACACGAAAACTCAAGACCTAGTGGTAGCCATCTTCTCAGCCATGGGGAGCAGAGATGCAGCAGCAGTTGGTAAGCAGCAGACAGAGGGAACTAGCAGACATGTAGGGTGGTGCAGAAATGAAAGACAGACAACCTTGCGATCTATTACCCCTGAGATCGGGTTCAGTGTATCCTACACCCATGCAGAGATCTACCAAAACAATCGTGTCCCTTATTGCATTGGTCTGTCTCACATCACAAAATGGACTCATTGTTAATAGTCTTCGTTAAGTGTCCTCTGTATTACTACGCATCTGTACCTATTGGTAACTGTATAAGATAGAAATGAAATAGTATTATTTATCATCTCTACTTATAGAAGAAGAATGGAGGCAATGAACTTATAAAAAGCCAAATAACATAGAAATGTACTGGCTGAGCCAGAACTCAATCCATGGACTCTTGCTGAGCACAAAGACTCTCTTTGTTAACTATTTCTGACCCTATGGTTTAACTCCTGTTTTATACTGTGGAAAACCATGAGAGGGAACTTCAGCATGTTTAGGAATGAACTCATTTCTGAATGAGCTTGTAGTTCTAAGCAAAAAGAGGCTCAAGGTTTTCAGTTTTGACACTCCAGTCTATCTTTATGACCCAGAGCCATCCTCCTAATTCATTCTGATCTCAGTGCTAGGGCCCTGGATGCCCAGCCCCAAGGAATGGGGACTGTCTTTCCCCTCCACCCGCCCTAATGAATGCCCTCTTATGCATGCAGAGATGTTAACAGAGATAGGCAACATGGAAGCTGGGAACTGAGTCCAGCCAAAATGTTTAAAGCATTAAAGAACTAAATATTAGATTAGGACTAATCTGGTAAATTCAGAATACTGAGGGGCAATAGGAACCTTAAAATAGGATAGACAGCTGAAAGCATGAGCTTTCTTTTGCTCTTTGCCTTAAATATTTAACCATATACAAGAGATACTTCCTTCACTCCTCAGGGGAAGGAGGCGAGGAGAAATGGATTCCATATGAAATGATGTGATCTCCATTACATTTCCAAATCAAAGCTTTGCAGGCCCTGGATGTGATAATTGTGTTTGTTCCTTACGCTACCTCTACCATCAACAAAAAGAATCCCAACCTTTTTCAAAAACAAAGAAATTAGAAAGGCAAAGAAACGCATTCAACATATGTCTAGTAGCCAGGGGTCTATGTGCAATTAAGGTTTGATTTACAGAGGAAGCGGGTAAGGGGGAGATACAAAAACTTGCCACAATTCCAGTTTTTTAATTTAAAAGCACACGCCTAAAGAGTGTTTTGGGGTTTGTCACCATCAAAACTTTCCCAATGTTTCCGTAAGTGGCAGGAAGCTGCTTTGTCACAGACCCTGACGAGGCCTGCAACACACTGGGACAATCATCTCCAATTAAGTGTCTTCCAGTGGGTCTCAGCATGACAAAGCATAATGGTTCCAAAGGAGCCCTTAAAACCTACCATGTCAATGAGCTTCCCCAAGCATGGGGATTTAGAGTTATGGATTAGACCTCTTAACCCTTCTCCTCTCCTCAAAATACCTTAAAGACCCTTTTCTCCCAGGGGAGGAGTTGTTTTAGCTAGTGTCAGACTAAAAGATCTTTGTGAAGTCATGTTTAGACACAGACACAGGACATCAAATGAACACTCAGTATTTAGCTGAGACACCCTTCATGTTGCCCCAAACCAGACTGAGGGGATGGAGCCATGATGACCCGACCAAAATGAAAGAGACGCCTCTTAAGGGTCTCATTTCATTTCAGGATGTGAATGTCTATGTCACCTTGGAAACAACATTTTTGCTGTTTTCTTGATGCTTTAATTCCTATACCTGTAAAGTACTGATGTGGCCCCTTATCTTGCAAGTTTGTATTAAGAAATACCTTTGACTAAAAAAAGATTTGAATACAGAGAATATGTTTTATAGGGAAAATAACAAAAATGACGAGTCAGATCCTGCTCAATCAATAAGGGACTTCCTTGTTGGACATCAGTCACCTGGAGAGATGGATGAATTGTTTCAAACCACAAGGAAACATTTGGAATCAACTCTGCATTTTCTGAACTGAACAGTTAGAGTAACACAAAAAAATGGTATCAAAATGGATAATCCCAAACTACATATTTAGAGTGGTGACCATATATTATTATTTTGGAAGAGATTCACTTTCTCAATTACGTTTTGCTGGTGACTCAATTGCTTCATTCCCTGAAGCACACGCTGCCAATGGGAGCTGATAACTTAATGTAAGTAGTCATGGACACTGGCTTATTATTACAAATTTATTCAAGATCATTTATGTGCAAATGTGAAATATGATTGTAGGAAAGTATAGCTCTAGAACTTTAAAGATTCTTTAGTGGCTTGAAAGTGTTAATGACCCTTTTTAAGACCCTAAAACTACCAGGAAAACAGCTGTGTTACCTGGACTTATGTTCACACCATCCTATAAGTCTCAAAAGCTCAGTTCATTCCCCACTTGTGGCTGAACAGGTTCCAGGACACAGAATTTGGGAAATTTTGGGGATAATGACTATAACAGAACTGGAAATGATTATTTCCTAAGAAAAGCTTCCTCACTCCAAAGTACTCATGCCAACAGGCTATGGTGAGGTGCCAAAGTAAGGTACATTTTTCTTGCAAAAAAAAAAAAAAAAAATCCATCACTCTTCCTTTTCCTTGTATAGTAAGGGAATTCTTTTCATTTTAGAATCATAAAGCTCTTAAACTCTGGTTTTAAGACAGAAAAGCCAATAGGCCTATTATTAGAAAAGTGTTGTTGAGAGCAGCTTTATTTCCTGGTTACACAAATATCAGCCTTCCCAGAGAGAGAAAAGTCAATGTTTAAAGTCTATTAAAAAAGGTGAAGGCCAGATTTCACTTACACCTTTCAGTGACGGGGAAAATTACCACCTTAAATTTTTATTGTCAGTTTTTTCAATGGCTTTTAAATTGGGCGAGTACGGCTACACCCTCATGAAGTGACAGTGCGGCCTTGCAGCACACCTGTTACCTGCACCCCTGAGAAGTGACACTTAGGTAGCTGAAGTGGGGACAGGCCAATACAATATTGAACATATCATACTACTGAATACATCTGCAAGTATTACATAAGTTAGTCACATCACTGAAGAAAATCACTCGTTCTTAAGAGACAGCAGCATCTCTTTAAGCCGGTGAAAAGAAGTCAGTCCAGAACTGACATCCCCTTGGCAATTTGTCAGTTTCTGAAAACCAAGGTGATATGAAAACCTTTTAACCTAAATAGGAAAAAAGAAGGAATCCAGTTGTTAACTCATGTTAACAAGCCCTTAACTGCAAGCCCTGCAAGAAAACAGTCAAGACAATTACTAACCAATGACAAAATGTCAAAATCAAAATATTTGGAATATTTTTTTCTTTTCAGTACTGGATTTGTACTTTGAGCATCAATATATCTCAAGTTACTGAGCTGACAAAGAGATATAAGAAGTCCTTTGTAGGATAATTTCATAAATTTTCACAACGAAGAGAATGTCAAGGTTGTACTTCTTTCTTTACATTTTAGGAAGCTAATTTAATAGCTAATTTACATGGCTATATCTTTAAAATCTCGGCCCATACTCAAACTAGTGTTGGCGTATACAACCTCCTCCCCTATGTGTTCATTTATTTCCTAAAAATCAGAAAATCACTCTTGACTCTTTTCTCTTCATTCTCAAAACCAACTGATAACAAAGTTCTGTCATCTTAGAAGCCCTTTGAAATCCATGCTTCTCTTCCATTATCACTGCTCCATCTAGCACATGTTCCCATCACCTCATTTCAGGAACATTGCTTTTCTCCAGATACATCCCTTTGCCTCAAGCAAGAACAACCCAAATCCATTGTACACGCTGCCATTATACTAATCTCCCTACAATATCACCAGCATCATGTCACCCTTATCATTGGAAACCGCTGAAGGCTTCCCAGAACTCAGCCATCTCTTAATGCCTCCCACATATTGGTCTAAGTTTCCTGAATTGTAGTTTTCAGCTAGGTAGGAGAACACACTGAACCTAGCGTATACCATCTTATTCTCCCGTCATACTGAAGTCTACCTAACTGGAATAACCTCTCTCTCTACTAGTCTGTCTATGTCTTACCCAACCCCAAATCCATCTTTTCCTTAAGATCTTACCTATGTAGATGAAACAAACTTATCACACACTTAGAACTCGCTAATGAAGCGATTACTTATCCTGGCTCTGTGGGGTCCACTGGCATTTTCTCAGATGTCCACTGGTTTTGTGAGAATTTTCTAATTTTACTGTTTCATTTCAGTGATAATCTAAAATAATTATTTTTACCAGTTACATAGACCAGATTTCTCTTTTGCACTGAAATTTCTAAAGTGAAAGGCAAAGGCATTTTTATAGAATAATATATTTCAGTCCCTTAATATTTTAGGGATTCATAATGAGTCCCTACTATTGGAAGCATCCAAGAACACTTTTTCTTCTAAAAGAAATCTGTAAATGCATTTGACAATCATGTATTGTCATGTGACATATCTTCCCTAGTGCTGTCTTGAACTGTGCTTTAAATCCTTTATTAGAGCTTTACTTTTTATGTTTTTATGTCTTACCTTCCCAAACAGAGAGTAAACTAAGGGTTTATGCCTTAGACTTCCTTGGATCCCTGATTCACCAAACATAATCTTGCAAAGAGCAAGTGCTTGGTCAAAACTTGTTGGTCTGGTTTTGACTACGAAGGCCTGATGTAATACACATCGGATGTCAGAGGGAAAAACAAAAAACAAAACAAAAAAAACCCAATGAAGACGGAGTTTCACTAGATATCCAACTAAAAATTATGGGAAGGGAACACTCAAATTGTCCAAATGTCCCTCATACTCACTATGGCTGCTGCATCTCTTAGAGGCATTTCCCATATAGTCACAAGAGTTCCTAGATAACGCTTTTTATACCACAAAGGCTTTTATTTTTCCTTTCTTCCAACAGACAATAATAATAAAATAACAATAAAATAAAATCAAGACTTTTTATCAGTACTAGGTACTAGTACTAATACTAGTACTAAGTATTTCTTTCTCACAATTGGTAAGAGGTACCACAAGAAAAGAAAAGTTGTTGAATCCTATCTGCTCTTAATGTTTCTGGTAAATCCTAAATCTATGTTAATTTCAAGCTATTACAGAGAGAATTTTAGAACTATCATTCATCTCCTATATGAACAAGGTGGTCCTGTGGGTCATTCTAGACTTTATTGGTAGAAAAATGAATCCTGAGGGAGGAGGATTAGGAGAAGTAGAGAACCTCAAAATGGGATTTTTTTCACTTGAGAACTGGGAGAGGGCTGGAAAATTAATTAACGCCCCATCCATACACAGTGCTTCACTGATGACCTGAAATAATTTTCTCATGCTAGTGTTGAGTTGATTTATATGGATTTACAAAGTTTACTTTATTGCATTAGTTAAAAACTCAGAGCAATCAACAGCAGAGGCCGGTACAAATGAAGTCACAGACCAATGTACCAGAAGACAGAATATTCTTTAACCGGTGCCTTTCTGACTGTTGCTTCCTACAGATGGGAATGGGATCAGCTGAGGACGTCTATGGCACAATTGTTGATAGGATATTAGCTACTCCTGCAGTTCAGGATTCTCCTCTGAACCACAGAAAGATATCTGTGGAGTTTAATGGAGGGCAAAAAAAATCAGGATTAGAAATCACTTGAATTTTGCAAACCAATAACATACAAATGTCATACATATAACATACATATACATACATACATTCTATTCCGTAAAAGATCATTCCAAAGAATGTGCTAAGATTAAAGAATAAAGTAGGAAGAGATTTATAGGGGCAAAAGATGAGCTTTTTGCAAAATAGGTTGCTCTTATGTCTCGTGTCTCAACTTAAAAAAGGGGAGCATAGGAGGTAACTTTAGCAGGAGAATAACTAAATCTAGGGCAAAGTGAGGAAGCTTTTCTTCCTCCATGAACCGTTCTTTGTTTGTATGCTATTGCCTGTTCAGCATGAAAGTTAATTAACACACAGCGCACTGCTGCCTGGCACGCCTTCCATAATTACACCTGGAATCTAATTAGGTAATTCTCAACTATCCCTTGTCTCAATCACCCAAGCTATGAATCTCTCAAAGTGTGGCTAGCATTCATTCAGTGAGGCCTGTGACATGCCTGTGAAATTGAAAAGCTGTCACTTCCAACATGTGGGATACACTAACAGCATCGATGAGTTTCCTCATGTGCTTTTCAAACAGAAAGTGAAACTTTGAAAGAAAGTAAGATCTTTCTGGATTCCTTTGGATTGTCTTCAGATTCCAGAACATCATGCCAGGTACAATCATATTTTATTGACGACACTGTCAAGGAATTCCTCATTAAAGTATTTGTGCTGTTATTTATTTAATTTTAATAGGATGATATAATGTCAATATTGATAACTCTTAGTTGATAGGATTATGGGAAATTTTAAATTTTCCTTTAGACTTTTCAAGAATTTTCCAAGCCTTCTGTAATGAGGAAATATCTTTATACTAATAACAATGTAGGGAAGAAAAGTTGGTAAAAGACTCCTCCCTAAAAATGATCCCATCCTGTATTAATGACTACCACATAATATACAAAACATAATTGATTATCACAGGAATTTATATCAGAACTTGAAACACTGTATACAATAAAATGTCAATCTACATCAAAAGCTTTCAGTTATCCGATCAAGCTGAACAAATGCACAAGCTATGCTATAAATTGCCCCCAAGAATGTACAACTTGGTAAAACAGGGTATAGATTTTAGTGACATGTGACATGAAAAGAGTTGTAATCAGTCACATTTAACAATATATTAAGTTTATCTTTTGTCTTTGACCACTATTTGCAAATGACACTATACATCACCTTTTAAGATTTGTCACTTGGCTCCGCACATCTTTGTTATCAAGTGAAAATGACAAAGGGAACACCTTGTTCCCAAATCTGTTTGTGACGTGGGCAGGTTCACAAGAGATGAACTCCACCAGGCCTATTCTGAAAATTGGTGGGAGGAGGAGGGAGAACGGAGGAGAGTGTAAAACAGAACTTGATTAGTTACAATGCCTGGGTCCGCTGCTACAATCAGGGAAGCTCCCCAACCGGTGGGCCCAGTCAAAGGGATCAGAAACAGGTCACTATTGCCAAGTTTGCACTCTGCCTGCAGCGACTGTCAACTAATGATAGATTAGACAAATCTGATTGCTCTATCAAAACATTCATCTCAAATCTTGATTAGTAAGCCTATTGAATTATGATTAATTCACAAGGGTGCTGCTGACAGATAAGATACTTTATCTGACAATGTGTACTAGTTGCTTTCCCTGAAGCCAAAAAAAAAAAAAACCCCCAAAACAAAAAAAAAACACAAACTCTAGAAGTTGCTAGTAAAATAAACAGTATCAGGTATTGCACATTGAGAAGGATAATGAGGCTACATGCACCATTTAATTTAATAAAGAGCTTGTTTGTGAGAACTCAAGTCTTAGTACAAAAACAAGAGGGACCTGGGGAGAGAAATACAGTGAGAACAATACACTGTAAACAAGAAACACTGGGGCATCCTCTGCCTTTTCAGCAAGGAGTATGTAAGAGACGTTAACTCGGTATTGCTTCGGGATGTATCATCCTCGGTTTTGGCGACATCCCAGTTACTCAGGCCAGAGGCAGAGCAGAACTTGCATGCCTTTCTCAACGTTTCCATCCAATTACTCTTCTTGTCTCTGGGATGAAGACATCTGTGCACAGACATATTCAGTAGACCTAAACTCGTGGGATTTTCAGAAGGTGGATTTTCTTTTTTTTAATCTTTAGGGAGTAAAGTGAGGAAGAGGAGGGAGGGTGGAGGAAAGGACATGTTTGACTTTCTTAAGAAAAGGCACAAAAATGAGAGTTTCTAATGTTCTTTTTTCTTTTAGCTTTATCTGAATCAAAGAAGCACTCACAATGATGTATGCTAAACACTTAGTTTGGTGCACAGTCATGACTCAGGAAAAATCAGTATCACTCATTCCCTTACCAAGCCAGCTTACGAGCTCGGAGCCTAAACCTATCATTCCATTCACGGCTTTGCCAATCCCCCAAATTCAGCTATGGTTGTTGTTGGGGGTTGGGGAGGCTGGCACAGTCAGAGGATGCTAAGTACTCAAAATCCTGTGTAATTTTAGATGGTATCATTATCTTATCCTGACCTTATGATTTTACAAAAAGCCTAATGTCCTATAATCATGTTTCTCTTTAGCTGGTATTAACCTTTCGGTGACTTCTCTCTTCTCTCTCTGTCTCTCTCGCACTCTCATAACTATCCTGTTAATCAATTGTGCACTGCAGATGGGGTCAAGGAAACCCACTTCCTCTTTGATAGCCTCCAATGTTTCTACTCTTGGGGATAAAAGTGCTTTAAATGGAGTTATATTCTAGGAAAATCAATATATGATTACTGCAAAGATTTGTATTGATTGTCCTGTTGCATTGCAAAAAAGGCTAAAGAAAAATGGCACGGCACATTTTCCTTCAATTCCTACTCCACAGAGTTTGTCGTGACTGTTTTGGGCAAGAAGAAAATGTTGGAACTTTATTTAATGACCTAAAGTTTTCATCATTCAATCCACTTACTTTTTTCTCTGCCCTAGAAAGCGTTTCCTTATTACTCTCCTGCTTCTCCTCCATAATACTGGCCGACATCAGGGGCCGCCAGGAGAGTTCACAGAGCTGAGGACTGTCTACTTCAGACAAGAGGGCTGTTCCAGAAACTGCAGGTTGCCTTCCTAACAGCCATTCTTCCCTTTTCACTCCTTTACAGAATCCTGATTTTGTTGCGAGCAGCAATGTACCCAGCTGAAAAATATTTCTATGTTTTCCCTTACCCATAGGTGTGACTGAGTGATTAAGTTTTGGGTAATGGAGTTTAGGTGGAGAGTGTCGGGCAGGGCTTCTGGGGGAGTTGCTTAACAAGAGGGTGGGGGGGTGACTGATCTGCCAGGGACATTCTACTCCTCCGTTCCTTTCTTCCTTTTTCCTACCTATAATGTAGATGAGCCATTGGGGGCTGTAGCAATTCTCTTGTGACCATGAGAGAAACCTGAAGCTAGAAGCCAAATCCAAAGCATGGCAGAGCATAAAGACCAAAGGGGCCAAGAACAATGGTGACAGTAGAGCCACCAGAACAACCCTATTCTTTGCGGACTTCTTTCACATGAAGGAACAAGAAATCCCATATTGTTCAAGCCACTGTTTTTCAGGTGTCTGATATTTCTAGCCAAATGTGAGACAGTTCTCCTGAAAAATGCCTGATTATGTGAGTTCTCAATGTCATACTGGCTAATAAAAAAATAAGTAACATTTATCGCTAGGGCAAATGTCATAGGCAATGGCTACTGGGTGGTCCGAATACTTCAAGGTGTCTATAGTCATTTAGTTGCTTTCTCAATCATTAGTGTTGAGAATTACTGTAGTAACAGAGTCTTTAAGAAGTGCAGTGTTCCTCTGTTATTTTTAGCTGCCCAGCTTCCATTTCCCCTTCTTCTAGCAATAGGACTCCAATTTTCATTTGGGAAATTTCTTCCCCCCATAGTGTGCAGTCTTAGTGGATCTGTTAGCAAGGTGCTCCGGCCTTCTCTAGCCAGAAGCAGACATGAGATCCAGGCTAAAATCCGCTAGATTTTGATTAAGGCTTCGAGGCCGACTTCGATGGTTCTGGAATAAGCTATTTTATTATTATAAATTAAGACACAGAACTTCCAAAAGCCTCTACCTTATAGACAGAACATTCATTACTGTGAAGTTCTTCCTAATGGCTCACTGCCTAAGTGATTTAAAATTTTCACTGAATAAAGAAGTTGCTCACTGTAAAGTCTGTTGACTTACTCTCAACGGACTACTACAGTATTTCCCCTAAAAACTGCAGCTTAAATAGAAGATGACATTAAATGAAAAATTAAATTTTGGTAATAAAATAGGTAGCCTGTGGAGTACTTCCTATATGGCAGTCACTATTCCCCAAAATTTAAATATATAAACTAATATAATATTCATAATAACCTATGAGGTAAGCACTATTATTATGCCCTTTATTCAGATGGGAAAACTGAGGCAGAGAGGTTAAGTAATTTGCCTAATGCATATAGTTTGTAAGTGGAAGAACCAGAATAACTCCCAAAGCTACTGGGATAAAACTGTATACTCCTACATTGCTGGTGGCAAGCAAACTACTACAACCAGTCCAGGAATGTAATTTGGTAATGAATGCCAAGGACCACACACACTTTTATATTAATTCCTTTTACTTAATTAATTCCACTTGTAATAATATATTCAAGTGAAACCATCTAAATAAGGAAAACACAGATTTTTATTGTAGCATTATTCATAATATTAGTGTAACTAAGTGGAAGTAGCCTAACTTTTCAGTAATGGGGAATAATTAGCTAAAATACAGTATATAAACAATGGATTATCACTCAGTCATTAAAATGCATACACATTAAATTATGAAGCAACATGGGAAACACTTTGGTATTAAATAAAAAACCAAAATACAAAATTACATGCATTCAACAATAATACCTAAATTAACCTATGTATTCATATGGCCAACGGCTGGAAATAGAAACAGTATTTTTTTCAAAATAAAAATAGCTGTGTTAGGAGAGAGGGACTGTGAGTAAGTCTGCTTCCCATTTTACTCTATTATTTTCAAAATTTAAAAAAAAAAAATAAAAAGGGGGAAGAAAAGAAGTGGAAAAAAAATTTTCAACAAAGGAAGAGAAATGGCACGAAGTTCCCAATGCCCCAGGATGCTTCTGGATCTTGACTGGGAAGGCCTGGCGTTCCCCCTTCACTACAGATTAACTAGAGTGCTACGAAGGAAAGAAAGCCTAGCAACGCAAGGCTCTTATCCAGTCAAGGTAAATGAAGTTCGGCTGGTCAGGAGAGTAAATAAGATTAGTTATGGGCTCCAGGTCATCCACTCACGGAGGTCAGTGAGTGTGAGATTATTATCCTTGGTAGAAGAGCAGCAAAATAGCATTAAGGAATAAATTAATGAAAACGGTAGAAGATTATTTGAACGAAAGCCCTAATCAGTTTAGAGATTTCACTCAACTGCTCTACTGGCCATCAGTCAAGCTCACGAAACAAATATGCTTGTTCTCTTAAGTCATTCCAGATCTCCCTTTCTTGCTTCAAAGACATCCAATCTAAGGCAAGTCATGAATAAAGTTACTCTAGTTTGCTGTTACACCTCATACAAAACCCACTGAAGCATCGAGGTGCATGCTACTCAAATGGTATGCACTTGGAAAGCTGACTATTTACAAAAAGATGCATAATGCTAGTGCTATTTGGCCTTTGATTCCGAATAGAACATCATTCCATATCCATTCAGAAACACTGAATTTACCAATGTGCAAACTGCATATTTTATTAAATAAACACAAACTAGGAGATAATGACATACATTTGTTTTCATTACAAGTAGTAATGCAATATTTCTCCAAGGCTTACTGCATTAGCATTTCTCTCCACGTTTCAAATGCCTTTGAACTTTCTGAAAAGCTACATCTGTTAGCTCCCGTGTATACAGCAGAAAGTTACCAAGTGAATTAAGTTTTAATATAAATTGCTTTGTTCACTATTAAGATTGATGTTGGACACACTGTACTGTAAGTTGCAAACTGCAATTACAATTCGTTGCAATTATCTTTGGTTGTTAATAGCACAAGATAGCATGTCACTTTCTACCGAGTGTATAATTTATCATTTGTGGTTTTTTTTCCCTGTGAACTCTTGTGGTATTCCAAATGTATAATCTTGTTGTATTTATTTCCCAGTGGTCCAACAAAATGCACAGCAAGTGCTGACTAGAACAAACTAAAAAGCACTGCTATTGACAAGCCGTCACTTGAGCAGTAATGAACATTCTGCCTCCACTTTCACCTCAACAAACCAGCAGCTTTAATTTATGATAAAGCAAAGGAGAGGCAACCTCCAGGTTTATTATACCCTCAGTGCTGTTTCAAATAAAGTAATTAGAAGGTCAAGAGACAGGTCTGCAAAGCCAAATATAAATGCAACCCTTCTGTACCGACACTAAAAAAAAAAAAAGGACTGGTATGTTCAAAGAGCATTTTATCCATCTTTCTTCTTCAGAGCGGGGCAAGTCAGGTTTTTTTTTTTTTCTTTTTTTTTTTAATACTACCGTAACCAATCAGAAACAGTGGCAGCACCATTCTTTCACTCTCTAATTTGCTCCATATGGAGTACGAACAGCGCACCTAGGAGACGCTGTCCTCAGAAGAACATGACTGACTAGTCCAAAAAACTGCTCTGAACTGCAAACTTAGGGCAGGTGATCAGGAATTTTTTTTTTCTTTAAATAAAGAAAACCCCATAGGAGAAGCGATGAAAAAGTTCTGGAGAAATCCTACTGCTGGAACAGAAGCCCACAGATAAATAACTTTAAAAATCTATTTTTTAAAAAAAACATTTTGCTCTAAAATTTTTCTTGAAAAAATACCCAAGGAAAAGGGGTTGGCTGGGAGAAAAATGAACCTTTCAACATGTTTTGTTTTCAGTGATGGAAGAAACAATGATCATAAACTCGCATGTTGTTTTTAAAGAACTATCTATAATATCATACTTTGTATTAAAGGATCCTAATTTTGCATACATTGTATTCTGGGGTTACTTTCCTATCTCTATCTTTTCTTCTCCTATATAACAATGACAACATCTTAAAAATTCTCCTAAAGGTCACGAAACCTAACGGTCTTGACTATACACCCAGCCTACCCTCCAAGGAAGGAGGTTAGACGATTTTAAGGGCCTCTTCTAAGCCAGCTGCCTTCAAATGTTTTGATCCATGGATTCTGTAGCCAGAAATAATGTTCCATGAATCGACTCCATTTCTCCCAATTAGCTACTGTTTCAAGCCCTTCTCCCAGTCCCTAAATGAAAGGAAAGGGTAAGGAAGACAGATGGAAAGAGGAGGAAATACAGAAGGAAGGAGAGAGAAAAGATGAGGGGAAGAAAGAGAGAAAACCAGAACTCAACTAGCTTCTGCACAGGTAGCTACGGTATGTGTCATACACACCACGTGCTATGTTGTGCTCCAATGGAAAAACGGTTTTTAAAAAAAACGAATCTTCCAAAGTGATACAAGTCATTCTTGGTGCCATAACCTAGGAAAATTGTAAAAGCTACTTGAAGGCTATTATAATCATCTTGATCCGCCTCTTTCAGAGGTCTATGGAATATATACTCCAAAAGACTTTCTGAAATAGCATTTTGTTGTGTAATTTTTGCTTCAAGTAATTTTTATCATCATCTATTCAAGTAGTTGGTATAATTGCACTTGATTATATAAGTGGTGGAAATGTATGTAATCTCATAATTGGAACATGTAATTATGTTATAAAAATCCTTATGAAACTGTAAAACAGAAAGTGCACAAGTGTAAGTAGGTGGTTCTTTTTTGTCTCCATCCAGAAAACTAACTGAAACAATGACTCTTCATGGTGTGGTAGGAAATGGGTATATTTTGTGTTCCCATCTGCCAGATGGGATGGGCAGCTTTGGTCCAAGATCACACTGTTAACGCTAGTGACAAATAGTATTTAGAAGTCAAGTATTAATAAAGGGACAACATCTATACCCTATAATCCAACTAAGCACATTAAAGGCAAAATAGTATTGAATTTCTAAGGCATAAAGTATCATATCTAGGCTGGTTTCTTCAATCCAGAAATATGTTTTCTTCTGTTGTAGCCTTTTTTTATTGTTGTTTATTCATTATTTTACTCTAAAATGTAATACTCCTAATAATTCGTACAATTAGTGGGAAAATAAGTATAGAAATAAACTAGATAATTTTCCAAATATCCTTTGGCAATTTGGAGTGGCAATTTCAGCCATTTCTCCAACTAGATAAAACAAGAAGGATTTGATCTGAATTCCCAAATCTCCTCTCCTTCTTTTCTGTTCTTTCAGCTGGAGGTGCTAATGAGTAGTGCAGTGTTCCAAATGCTGGGCTTTGCACAGGAATCAAGCTCAGAGCCTGAGTAATTCAGACTGGAAAGTGAGATTTGTTTCACCAGGCTGTAAACTTCCATCTCAGCGGAAGCCCTGACAATGGAATGCTGAGATGTCAAATCTCCACCAAACAGGAAATTCTCCAAGAGGAGAGCCGGTTCTCCTATTCCTTTCCCATAGGACACCTATATACCAAAGGAATATGGAAATAGAGGAGTTCCTGCTTTCTATCTTAGGGGCCCATCACTGAGGTAGGTTTTTAGGAAAATGTAAAGGGATTATGGGGCAGGATCCCTGTCTATGCGGACCTTCCACGCAGGACAACGCCCAGTACTTGGAAGATGTGCCAACAACTATTGCATACATCCATTACATGTATAAACTGTTACCAAAGAATTTTAAATGGTTCTGTGGGTACGACAGAGACTATAAAAGAAAATCATGGTGCCTACAAGAGGCACTGCTGGTCACCTCCCCAACAACCAAGTCCCTCCTTCGTCCTTGCCAACAGAATCCCTATTTTATTCAGGTATTCAACACTCAGAGAAAGCTGCCTCCATTGCCAGCTCAGGAGTAAATGGGTTAATAGGCCAGTAATGTAATCTCATAATTGGAACATGTAATTATGTTGTAAAGATCCTTATGAAATCGTAGAACAGAAAGTACATAAGTACAGTAGGTGCTTCATTTCCCTCTTCAAGTCTTCGGTTTGGGGGTTGACATGTGACTCAGATCTGGGCAATGAAACCTCAGGAAAGGTCACCTAAGAGCTTCTAGGGAGGATTTCCTCCCTCTTGAGAAGGAGACAATAGCAGAGTTGATCTCCTTCCATCTCTGTTGTTTCCATATCTGGGTGTGATCCCTGGAACTACTGTAGCCATGTGAAACATGAAAGAAGCCAGCATGAGGTGCAGGTGATGATGGCAGAGCTTGAAGAGAAGCATTCGGGTCTTTAATGACATCACTGGGCCTATGATCGTATCACACCTACAGCTGTCCTGCTTCTAAACTTCCTGTAATGTGAGATAATAATTGCCCTTGTTTAAGCCAATTTGAATCAGGGTACAATTTGATACTGTGTCCATTTGTCCATTATGGAAGGGTAACATTTATATTTTTAGCTTAGCTATGAGTACGCCAACGCAACTGAATTTAGACCCCACTCACTAAAATTAAACTGGTATCTGCATGTATTACTGGTGGCATTTTTTAAATTGGTATTAGTCCTTTTGGAGAGAATTTTGTCAATGTGTATCAAGAGCTATAAAGAGGCTTGTAAATTTTGATCAAGTATTTTACTTTGGGCAAGCTATCCCAGGGAAATAATCCAAAAAATGGAGAAATAAATACTCTGTATTTGATAGAGTATTATGCATCCATTAGAACTGTTAGTAAAGTGAAAAATTATTGTAAGTGAAAGAGAATACCATAATAATAATAATGATGATGATAATAATATAAAACTCAACATGTGCTTGTGCATAAGAGCTTGGAAGAATAGCTGCCACAATGCTTACAGAGGTAGTGTCATGGCAGGGAATCAGGGGGTGAGTTATTTTTTCCTGTTTTTTCTTTTCCAAATTTCCTAAATAGAAAAAATATTTATATTTGAAATTTCTACTCTACATTATTCAGCGCTTGGTACAATTTGTGGGCAAGACTGATTGAAAATGTCTAGAGAGAGACCGGGCTAGCTTGGGGAAAAGACTTGAGGCAGATGCAGAAAGCTCATTAGCACAAGTATTTCTTCACAACTAGTTGGATTTTTTCTTTTAAACTCTGACTTTTCTTTCTTTCTTTTTTGTTAAAGGAGATGATTATTCCATGATTTGGGTAAGGTGAACAAAAATAGTTAACACATACGGGATGGTGAGCTAACACAGCATCACTGAACGAAGTCCATGAGGGAAAATCCCTATTTCTAAATAAGAAAGAAAATACCAACTGCTTTGATTCAAGTGTTCTGCTTCAGAATAAATTTGCCTGGAAGCGCTTAAGGGTGCAAAGTAGGGGCTGGGAGGCATTGCATTCTTTAAATAAAAGCAGGGACATAGATGCTTCTTCCAATCTAAGCCAACAATGGCGCTGCTGACAGAGTCCCAAGGAAGCTCACACTATTCCACATAATTAAGAGGGATTGTTGGCATCACAGGAACCAGAAATGTTCTGTAGATTAACTGCTTGCTTCATTGCTAATGACTGCCCAATTTCTTTAGACTAATTGGTGCAATCTACATTTTTGCAGCAAAGATGAAGTATCAACTTGATTTGGTGTCGATAAAAAATTGATGGATGCTTCTGACTGCTACTTCTCAACAATACATGGATTATTACTAGTATAATTATCATAAATGACAAAACATGGGCAAGTGGTGATTACAAGTCTAATTCTATCTTGAGGTTTTAATGGCATAAACCACTCAGGCTTTACACTCATGATTTACTGCATCATCAAAATCCCTAAAAGGATTACCCTTGGGTGAATGCCACTCATTATCTTACCAATAATGCACTAGTTTGGCCCAACATGGAACAAATAATCAAAGCTGAATTCTTAGAAAAGCCCTTTTAAAATATACAAATCTCTGGTTTAAGAAGGAGGCATGAAACTACCCATATCCTTCTCTTCATTTCTGGATATCATAACTATATTCTGCTCTGGCATGTACAGAGGCTAGGAGTCTCCATGTCACACAACAGCCTACCAAGAGGTATTCCAAAGCCTGGAGATGCTTGGTTATTGCCAGTCAAACACTGCCAGGGCTATCAACCAGGAAGAAAGAAAGAAGCCTATAAACCTCACACGTTCCTACCTGGTTGGGCATAAATACTAGTTCTGTGGAGTGGCCCTTCTTTGGGAGAAGGGGAAGGAGGTACTTATTGTTATTTTGGGGGAATGCTTTTAGAGAGCACTAAACAACATGTGCTACAATAAAGCACATAAAACACACAAGCATTTAGCATGTTAAATGAGGCAGCTCCAGTATTAGGGAGACCCTAGACTGGGACTGCAAATAAAATGTCCCCAAAGTCCAGGCAGGCAACCAAGGAGTAAAGTAGCCTAAGGGAGGGGGGTAGTGGCAACTAGGCAGGAGATGCCCCCTCTAAAATGGGCAGCTACCCACTGTTGCCAAGTGATTGTTGCTAGGTTGAAGGGGACCAGTGTTGTCATCTCTGATGTTTTTTTTTCAAGAAAAGTCAGAAGTCTTCATTTTTTTGCGAAACATCGAGATTATATTAATAAATTGGTGGCAAACAATTATATTTTTAGCATAATGGTTAAGGGGGTAGAATCTGGGATGAGGCTGTTTGGATTTGGAGGTGAGTTCGGTTAACATTTGGGACCTATTACTTAATCTGAGTCTCAGTTTCATCATCTGTGAAATGCAGGTAGTAACTGTCACCTATCTCATAGAGTTGTCTGAGGATTAAATGGAGGGATAAATGAAGATGTCTAAAATAATCCTGAAATGTAGTAAGTGCTCAGTGGCTGCTGTTGTTCCCTAAGGCTAGACATGGCCTGCTGGCTTATTAATAGTCTGTGACCCCTGCTGACATACAGAAGGCAGGACAGAAAACTGGCCAAGAGCACTGGGTCTAAGGCATACTGTGTCTGTTCCAATCCTGTTTCTCCTACTTGCTGGAGGCTGTCCGGCCTTGTAAGTGTCACTACAGGAAGCCATGAAGCCTCAGCTTCCTCATCTGGCAAACAGCAATAACAAAGTACCTGCTTCACAGAATATTGTGAGGATGAAATGAACTAATCTGTGTGAAGTATGCAGAACAGTGTTTGGCATACGGGAAACACTCAGTAAACAGTAGTAGTCATCATTCACAGTATTTGGTAAGTTGAATTTTTCCAAAGTTTTAAAATTTTAAATGTTTTTTTTCCCCCCAAAGCTGGTCTTAATTTTCTACTCTTTGTCCCATTACCTTCTGCCATGGGTATTTGTGCCATGGGCATAGCTTTATTATTTTATTTGTTATTAACTACAAGAAATTCATTTTCGATAATTGATCTATTCACTTTTGAAAATTGCTTCTTAAGGCGCTATTTCAACTATTACAACTGTTACCAAGTGCAAAGAACTACTGCAGACAAAAAACTGTTTGTGTAGGTGGCATACAATCTTAGGGGTGAAGGTTGCTATAATCACCCTTGGGGCGACAGCATATTGATGTTTAATATTTAATATGGAATGTAATTGTTTTTGTAAGATGTAAATATCTTACAATTTCCAGTTCAAGGGAATCTGCAGTTGAAATTTCCAGGACATTTTTTGTCATTCAAAAATACCTGAAAATCGAGGTAAAATTTATAGCACACACTTTAGGCAGGCTAGACTTGTGCAAGTGACATGGGAATGGCTTTCTCCAGTGGAGTTAAAAGGATGATTCCTTGTTCATTCAATGAGGTTCCCCACTTTGTCTCATTCAAAGAGGTTCCCCACTTTGCCTCACGGTGCAGCTCATACTGGGGGCTCCTGTAAGTCCTTTAAAACAGATAGAGAGCTTCAACCAAAGCACTGCAGGTCCCTGAAAACCAAAGTGCATATATCACCAGCAAAGGAAAATGCATTTCCTATAAAATACTCATGAGTGAGAAAGGATACAAATTATACTAGGAAGTATCAACAGGCAAATACTGCTGAAAGCGGACATGCTTCAAGTCACCAAAGTTCCTCTATCACCTACTCATGACTTTCAAATACCCTTCTTAGTGCACGGAGAATCTCACACCGGCATACCTCAGAGATAGTGTGGGTCCAATTCCAGATATCCTCAATAAGGCAAATATTGTGATAAAGCAAGTCACACAAATGTTTTGGTTTCTTAGTGCATATAAAAGTTATATTTACACTATACTATAGTCTATATTGCATAAGTACACAATAGCATTATGTCTAAAAAAACAATATACATACTTTGATTTACAAATACTTGATTGCTAAAAAATGCTAACAATCTGCTCCTTTAGTGAGTCCTAATCTTTTTGCTGGTGGAGGATGTTGCCTCGATGTTGATGGCTGTTGACTGATCAGGGTGGTGGTTGCTGAAGGCCAGGGTGACTGTGGCAATTTCTTAAAAGAAGGTAACAATGAAGTTTGCTGTATCAATTGACTGTTCCTTTCACAAAAGATTTCTGTGTAGCATGTGATGCTGTTTGATAGCATTTTACCCACAGTAGAACTTATCTCAAAACTGGAGTCAATCCTCTGAAATCCTGCTGTTGCTTTATCAACTAAGTTAATGGAATATTCCAAATCCTTTATCATCATTTCAACAATGTTCACAGTATCTTCACCAGGAGTAGATTCCATCCCAAGAAACCACTTTCTTTGCTCATCCATAAGAAGCAATTCCTCATCCATTCAAGTTTTATCATGAGATTGCAGCAATTCAGTCACATCTTTAGGCTCCACTTCTAATTCTGGTTTTCTTGATATTTCCACCACATCTGCGGTTACTTCCTCCACTGAAGACTTGAACCCCTCAAAGTCATTCATGAGGGTTGCAATCAACTTGTTGCAAACTCCTGTTAAAACTGGTATTTTGATATCCTCCCATGAATCATGAATGTTCTTTTATTTATTTATTTTTCTGAGACAGGGTCTTGCTCTGTTGCTGGGGCTAGAGTGCAGTCTCGTCATCATAGCTCAATGTAACCTCAAACTCCCAGGCTCAGTGATCTTCTTGCCCCAGTTTTCCAAGTAGCTCGGACTACAGGCATATACCGCTATACCTGGCTAATTTTTAAAATTTTTGTACAGATAAGGGTCTCACTATGTTGCTCAGGCTAGTCTTGAACTCCAGGCCTCAAGCAATCCTCCCATCTCAGCCTCCCAAAGTGCTAGGATTACAGCTGTAAGCCACAGTTCCCGGCCTGTCAATGAGCAATAATATTTTGAAAGGAATCTTTTTCTGTGAGCAGCAGGTCTCAGGAGTGTGCTTGAAATATTCAGTAAACCATGCTGTGAACAGATATGCTTATCATTTAGACTTTATTGCTCCATATATAGAGCACAGGTAGAGTAGATTTAGCATAAAATTATGCTAAATAAGGGCCCTAGGATTTTCAGAATGGTAAATGAGCAATGGCTTAAACTTAAAGTCAATAGCTGCATTAGGCCCTAACAAGAGAGTCAACCAGTCCTTTAAAGCTTTGAGAACAGCCATTGACTTCTGTTTAGCTATGAAAGTCCTAGATGGCATCTTCTTCCAATTCAGGCTGTTTTGTCTACACTGAAAATCTGTTGTTTAGTGTAGCCACTTTCATCAATGATCTTAGCTAGATCTTCTGGATAACTTGCTGCAGCTTCTATATCAGCACTTTCTGTTTCATTTTGCACTTTTACGTTATGGAGACAGCTTCTTTCTTTCCTTAAACCTCATGAACCAACTTCCGCTAGCTTGCAACTTTTCTGCAGCTTCTTCGCCTCTCTCAGCATTTATAAGATTGAAGAGAGTTAGGGCCTTGCCCTGGATTAGGCTTTAACTTAAGGGAATGTTGTGGCTGGTTTGATCTTCTACACAGAACACTGAAACTTTCTCTGTATCAGCAATAAAGTTGTTTCACCTACTTATCATTCATATGTTCACTGAAGTAGCACTTTAATTTCCTGCAAGAACTTTTCCTTTGCATTCACAACTTGGCTGTTTGGCACAAAAGGCCTAGTTTTTGGCCTATCTCGGCTTTTGACATGCCTTCCTAACTAAGCTTAATCATTTCTAGCTTTTGATTTAAAGTGACAGACATGTGACTTTTCCTTTCACTTGAACACTTAGAGGCCATTGTAGATTTATTAATTGGCCTAATTTCAATATTGTCATGTCTCAGGGAATAGGGCAGCCCAAGGAGAGGGAGAGAGACAGGGGAATGGCCAGTTGGTGGAGAAGTCAGAACACACACACATTTATTACATTTGCCATCTTATATAGGTGTAGTTCATGGTGCTCCAAAACAATTACAATAATAATATGAAAGATCACTGATCACAGATCCCCATAACAGATACAACGATAATGAAAAATTTTGAAATAATTATGCAAATTACCAAAATGTAACACAGAGACACAAAGTGAGCACAAGCTGTTGAAAAAATGGTGCTGCTAGACACGCAGGGTTTCCACAAACCTTCAATTTGCAAGAAACACCCTATCTATGAAACACAATAAAGTGAAGCACAATAAAAGGAGGTATGCCTATAACAGCTATTTGGGAAAAAAAAATTATGGGTGTGATCTGGTATCTGACAACTACCAGACTCTCAGGTACAGGCTCCTGCTTTCTAATATCAAATTTTACTCTGTGACTCACCAGGTAAATCTCTGGCTGGGTCCTCTACCAAGTCTCAAATCACTGAAAGTGAGTGGATATATATGAAAGAGTTGTGCTTTGCAACTGGAAGTCATCAGAAACTTTCCAAAAGAAATTTCTCCTCTAGCTAAGGCTCTCTATAGCTTCTTGTTATTTTATATTCCTAGTTATGGATATTACAACTGTAAGTACATTAATTGTTTTCTCTGAGATTGCTTGTGTATCATTTAAATATTAAAAAGAGTAATGGTAGTAAAGCCATCCTCAATTACTTCAGTGTCATCCCCTCGCGAATGGGAAGGTCATCAGATGTGCAGGAGTCAGAGGTGGGTGAGACTAAAGTGAGGCTCCCTCTGGAAATATTCTAGTGTAACCAACCACCCTCCTCCCTCTCCCCTCCCCTGCAGAAGACTCACAATTTAAAAAGTCCCGAATCCAATAAGATATCGCTTACTGTCGGGGATGCACATACCAGAGGAAGTGCTGGGGATAAAGGAAATCTGTGAATCAGAGAAAGATGTTGGTATGCAAGATTGAAGATATACCAGCTGGCCCAGGCTTCAGCTGGTTTCCAGAGGCCAGGAAGAAATTAGTCTCACAGTTCAGTTGAAAGAACACCTGGCCATTCACCCAGGGGCACAAATTCACTGTTGAACAGGGTTATCTTTGTTTCCATACCAAACACACCTAGGAATTAAGTTATTTAAAGTCCTGTGACTCTCATTGTCCTAAATCGCTCGCCTTCATGAAAATCAGGAGGTAGAGAAGAGTGGGCAGGGACTGGTTGTGAAAATATTGGTGTCCACAGGACTTAATTTAAAGGCTAGAATGTTCTTCCCCTGACTATTACAACTGGGTTGGAGCATCCCATATTGATCTCCCAGGTACATTTTACTGAAGATTCACTAATGTGAGGAGCTATGAGGGAAGGAATTGTATTAAGAATTAGCACCCTGCCCACAACCAAAAAGACCTACCTATTAGAGCTACTGAGACTTAATAGGATGGTTACATTAGCTCAATATTCTCCTGCCTTTTGGGGTTGCACAAAGCTCACAGAGACAGTCAAAAACAGACTCAAGATTTGCATTGCCATGCAAGTTTAGGAGTGTGGGAAACATCACTTTACGGCGGAACCTTCGACTCTGACACTTATTCCCCTTTCTCCAAAGGAGGGTCAGGTTGAGTCTTGCCATGAAGCACTGAGGAGTGTGGCTGGGTAGCGTGAGTCATGGAGGAAGCTACATGATCACAGAGAAGATCACTCGGCTGGATTCCAAGCAGAAAAGCCAGATGTGTATCTCAGAGGCAGGTGGGACAGGGTGGTGGTGGAGAAGCCGGCAACTTGTGAAGGCAGAACGTGCTGGCAAACACCACTGGCACAAGACATGGTGGGAGGCCTGGGCAGACAGTGTGGAATGCAGCCTGGGAACCGGGCTCCTGGGAGATACCATCTTGGAACCAGTATCAGGCACTGATCTCTGGAAAAACCCCAGCCTGCAGATTTTAACACTCACTTGTCCTGTAAATTCTCACTCGCTTTTCTCGACTTATTTCTGAACATCTACCATTTTTCTTTCTTGTTCTACCTCTCAGCTTACCAAGTCTTCCAATATGGATTTTTTGTTTTTAAATTGAGCTACAGTTTTATACATTTTAAGAGGAGTTTGATGAACTGAAAATCAGTTTTAAAAATATGGAAATCATTTTATACTTGCAGAAAATTTACAAGAATAACACCCTAAAACACCCACATACCCTTTATCCAAATTCATCAATTGTTACATCTCCTGCAATATTTTCTCCTGAGGGCATTCACTGCTCAGTTAAACCACCACAGTTACAACAGTGACAAAAGGAGTCTGTAGCATTCTATGGCACTTACTTAATACCCACAATATAATGACCCAGTGCTGGGGGGATGTATAGAGTACGGATGACAGTTCCTTTCCTCAAAGAGTTTACAATCTAGTTATTAGGTCCAACTGCCACAGTCAATTTGCTAGACTTACTGAAGATAAAGACTGAGCTTTCTTTCCAAGATATTTTTTTTTTGTGGATGCTGGTGTGGAGAAGAATTTGCAAGAAACTATAGTTCCTGGCAGGAACATTAATTTGGCAATTAAGCATTTCCCCAAATGGGTCAAACAATATCAGTAACTTGGCATGGTAGGATGCAGTAAGTTGGGAATAAAGGTGGAGGGTGTTCCTTGGTCAAATACATTTGGGAAATATTTATTTAGACAATGTTTATCAAGTGCAGTTTTCTAAGCTGCAGTTTTTCCTCAGAGCCTTTAATGGGCTCTGCTAAGGGTTTTGTGAATCTCCAAGAAAGGGGGAGAGGTATATAGTATCTAATATTCTCTAACTCCTAAATGACACTGGGTTAGCCCACAGGACTAATGTTCCATTGAACATCCTTTGGAAGTGTCAAGGAAATTTATACTCTTGAAGAAAAAAAAACCTAGAAAAATTCGTTAAGTAACATGCAAACGACTACAAATTATCGCAGCCCAAATCCATAAGTACTAAGTAGATAGCAAATAAAACAGGATGATTAATCAGAGAAAAAGCAGGAAACTCACCCTTAAGAAGAATAGAGTTTAGTAGAGTATTTCTGCGATATTGTTGGTAGGTTCATTAGTTTTTGGGTTTTGTGTGTGTGTGTGTGTGTGTGTGGACGCCCTAGCTTCAGAAGTTCATTAGTTTTTAACTGTATCACTATTACTACTTAGAAACCTAAATTAGCTCCCAAATACTCAGTGGATCAGGTCTAGATTTATCAAAGGCAATGGAAGGAGTTGGGACCTATGTTTATTGAGTTTCTATTAAGTGCCAGGTGATTCTTTATCTTCAAAAACTTATAAAGTAGTGGGTAGTTTATTTGTGTTGTCCCTTGTCCTTGACTCTATCCTCAGCACCAGCACCAGGGCTGACACATAGTAGGAACTCAATAAACATTCTGGAATGAAAACGAATCCCTGTTTCACAGGGTGACGATGAATTGATCAGATGGATTTCCATAGCTGAATTTCATTATTTAAATGAGTTTTATTATTAGACCAAAGAGGTCATTAGCCGGTGGCCCACAGCCTGCAGTCAGTGTTTTATTTGGCTTCTAGAGTATTTTAAAATAAATCAACAACATTTAAGAGTTGACAGATTTTTGACAAAGTCCAGATTGCAAGCTTCTTCTGAAACATGAGAAGATGGGGTAACACTGAACCAGCAATCCCACAGGGCCACATCAGTGCAGAGTGGGTGGCAGCTGTTTGCCACCGTCCCTACCACGGTCTATTGTCTCCATGCCACTGAGGCCACGTCTCTGCTGCCAGCGATCATTGTGCTACTATTCCTGGGCACGGCAGGCATTTGAGCTTGTGACTTCTATTAGTAATAATAATTAATTCTAAACACCTTTATGTCTATTAATTCGCAACAACTCAGTGAGGTGGGTATTCTTATTGTCTCCATTTTCAGAAGAGCCAAACAGTGAGGGGGTAAACAATTTGCTCCAGGTCTCATGTCTAGCAAGCGGCATTGTGGGTTTTGAACTCAGACCATCTGGCTCCAGAGTCGTGCTCTTCGTGACCTTGATCTGCTGTCTGTTACATGGCCACACTTTACTACTCTGAATTGTTTCCAAATTTTTCATGTATGTATATCTTGTATCCCCCAAAACCATACTGGCCTCAACAGCATGAAATGCATCATATTTCCTTTGTATTTTACTAAGCAGATTTTTTTTTCCCAAATACCTTTTTATTTAACTTGATCAGGACAATCTGTATAAGTAAACACATTTTATAATTCCCCTAACCTCCATCAGGAAACCAGCCAAAGTCTGGCTCCCCAAGAGTGAGCTCAATGTTGACCGAAGCTGCCACGGGCTAGAGCCCCACAGAGTGGAGAATGCGAGTCTGCCTTCCCATTGCTCACGATGACAAACTCCAAGGGCTTGTGTTACACAGACTCCAGGCTGATGACTGGAATACACAGTATTAAGTTTCATCAATCCCTCATTTGGTTCAACGTGGGTTTACCCAAACAGCTGGCTGGGAGCCTATCCTTTCACTTAAATTAGTTCTAGTTCTCTGCAGTTCTGATTTACTGACAAAGCACTCTCTTTATCTGCCAGTGGCATAAGAGTTTTGTCCAGGCAGAAACTGTGGTCGGTATTAACACAATTGGGCCATTTGGGTCATCTAACATTTCGATATGGGGTACTGACTAGAGAAAGGGATTTTAATCCTCAATTAGTCCGTATCAGGAAAGGAACTGTATTTTCCATTACTCTTTTACTGTGGATTCTGATTCATAAAATATCTTAAGGAAAACACATTTTACGTTACTGAGCCTTTGATTTCCCAGGGAAACTAATAAATAATCAACAAAAATATGATTAAAGACTGCTTGAACTACCATCCGAAAAGGAACTCTAGCCAGCAAAGAATCTTTCTGATCCAAATCTTTTTATTCCTAGAAACAGAATTCTTACTTAGCCTTTCAAAAGCCTGATGAAGGCTTCAGCTAAGTTTTGACATAAGATTTTCATATTCAAAATATCTGTTGAAATAAGGGGAGAAGGGATATGGATCTTGAAACTGCATTAGTCTGAAATAGAGCTTAGTAAGCTAGAAAGGGAAATTACTTCTCTGTAATTGGAATTCTCTCCTAAAAAATCCCTTTGAAATCATGTTCAGCTACTTTCCCATTATGTGTCCCAGAGAAGCCAACCTTAACCCTTTCTGGAACTGGCCATCAGAAAAATTATTTGATATTTATAAACTGCTCTGGGGAGAAATTCTTGAGCAATGGTCTGTGTCATCAAAGAACTTAATAATGAATTAGTAGTGGAGTCCTAGGCACAGTGAGAAAAAAAAAAAAAAGCTTTTCTAGGACACTTCTTCCCATCAATACATTGATGTTTACATTTATATATTACATTAATCTTGGGCAAACAAAGCAGTTGCCAGAAAACTTCCCAATCTGGGTTCCTTTGCCTTTGAAATGAAATAACTAATTTCTGCTTCAGCACAGTTGTTAACCTTAGACTGAAGCTTCTTTGATGGCAGGGACTGTGTTTGATCCTTTTTGTATCTTTAATGCTGGTATACAGTAGTTGTGTGATAAATGCTTCATCAATCATAACTGAATGAATGAGAGATAGCTGCATAAGCTTGGCATGCTACTTAATTTCTATTCTCCTGAGGTTTGCTCATCCTGTAAAATAGTAATATTATCTTCTTCAAATAACTCTTATGAGGTTTAAATTACATAATACAGATAATATGTATTATACATATTACTTTAACAGTGTTTGGGACCTAGCTATATTATATAACCATTAACATACTAAGATAGCTAATAATACAACAATTCTATATATTGTGTGTATCTATCTATCTCTCTCTCTATATATATAATGCATATAATAAAAATACTAAGCCAAGTCCTATGAAGGCCACTAGAAAAATGGGATGGAAGAAGATTCTCCTTCCTTTAACGTCTACCTCAATGTGAAGACAAGAAACCTGGTACAGCCTAGAGATATCCCATAATGCTAAGGTATCCACTGAATTTCCACATCATCAAGCTACACAACTTCATCACATTAGAAATGGTGCCTGGTCTCAAAACCAAAAGAGGAGTCATTTGGCCTATGGGAAAATTCCCACATGTATGTGTGACATGTTCCATTTTGAATTTGTCCTCTTTTTAAGGATGTAAACTCATTAAATGGTATGTGGTATCTAACATGGGTGTTTACTTGATAGCTACATCCTAGTTCCATGGGATAGCTTAGCTCATAATAAGGATGAGTACCCATCAATTGAAATTCAGTTTGGAAGATATTTATATCCATGGAGTAACCCAACATGGAATATTCTGCTACTTGCTAAATTTCTAATAGAGTCTTTTCCCTGAAGATATAACATGCTAAGATCATGAAACATTTTCTATGCCTATTTTTTAATTATCATTTTTTAAAAGTTATAATACAATAATAATAATCTGTTACCCAGAATTTAAAGTAAAATCAGTTTTGGTATAATGCCTTTTGTGTTCCAACAAAACCTCTAGAGGGAAGTCATTAAAAAACATGAAGTACCATACAAATATAAGGTAGTATATGAGTCATAGAAGAGAATCGTATTTTACTCTATCAAGAATTGAAGTACTGAAAGAACAGAGGCTATTGTTCTCTGTTTCAGAGTAATATAGCTTAATGTGCTCACAGAAATTATATTCGTTCTTAGGAAGGAATAACATTAAACATGACACCCACTAAAGAGATGTCTCATCATCTTTTTAAAGAAAGAATATAAAATTTAAAGTGACTTAAGATCATTTTTTATAGCAAGGCTGTCAACCACCAGTTAAATATGTGTTGAGAAGATGGAGACTTCCTTTTGAAAACCTAAACTTTTTCTATCATATTTCCTAGGACAATATCTCTATAGAAAATTCTACATGGAGATGTAGACTAGGGAAATGTAACACCAGGAAAATCAGTAAAACCTCATTTTTTTCTACTTTGTGCTTAAGGGTTAATTGGATGTAGGTGGGTGATGACAAAGACAAGTAATGTAAACAAATTAACTTATTTGTTTAAACATCATAACAGATGTTGGCTAGATCCTTTCTTCTTCCTATAAATCTATATCTAGGATCTCATGATCCAGTTCTGGGCTCATACTCTTGGAGGAGGACTCTCTCACAAATGTCTGCCCCCTGGCATCAGTGGTCAGCTGGCATCTACACAGCGCAGCCAGGCACAAACCCCAGGGGTCCCCCCTGCCATCCAGAGTTGGTAAAAGGCAGGAAGGGTACCATTATCTCCTTAGTTCTTCCCAGAATTCCATAGGGATCACCACTGGAAAGCTTGGGTTGCTATTTCCCGGAAAGAAGAAACATCTATTTCATAGTATTTCTCCTCTGCCCTAGGACTCAGCACAAAGCTGCATGTAGAGCGGTAGGACAGCTGGCTTTCCAAGCCAGACCCCCCACGGGAGGATGTGCCAAAGTGAGCCCACCTGCTTCCCATGGCGAGTCAACAAAAGCCTGTGCTGCTTTCCTCCCAGGTTTCTCCACTTCTCTAGCAGGCGAGGTGCTAGGAAAGTAACCTCCGAACACTTCCCAATAACTTTGAGATCATCAGAAAGTGCAATTATTCTGTACAGTAAAACAAGCATGAAAGTATCAGGTTCCCAGGATGAGGCTCTCTTGACATCTGAGTCATCAGAGTTTGCAAATGTGTGTATTGTGTGTCTGTGAGATACATGACACTGTACATGTACTAAGGACACTAAGAAATGATCACATTTCCTACCTTCAAGGAGCTTCCAACAGAAGCTCTTTTGTCAATAGACAAAAAGAAATTAAGACAACAGAAATACAGTGTATAATTACAAAATTGTAAGAGGAGGAAGTATTTCAGAGACTGAATAGATGAAAGTGAGCAAGTGGAATTGTAAACAACATTTCACAAACTCTCAATTAGATCAGAATTACAAAGTCCATTCATTTTTTCCATGCCCCCGAGTCTCCTCTGGCAATTAAGGGCACTACATCTCGGCCTTTCCAATATCTCAGGATACATACCAGGGAAAGGAAATAGGGGCACCCAGATAAAAGGCTTTAGCAATTCCCAATACAAACAAAACTGGGTTATCCACACTCCACGCTTGGCTTCCAAATCCAGTACGTTGTAATGCTCATTCATTCATCCAACACATACGTAGGGAGTGCACATGTGTCAGGCACTGAGCTAGGCTCGAGATATAATAATGGGTAAGACAGACATAGTCCTTGCTCTCATGAAGTTTTCATTTTAGTGGGGAGACAGGACAAATCTGTAGCCAAACAAATAGGTATTTCAGAAAGCGCTAAGTGCTCTCAGGAAGAGAACAGGATGACGTGACTGTCTGACTATTCAGGGGACGGGGAGGTGACTTTGCGGAGGAAGTCAGGGAAGGGCTCTCTGAGGAGCTGACATTGAATAACAAAAATCCAAAGGTCAGAGGGGCAGAAGACTTCAGGCCAAGGGAACAGCAAGTGCAAAGGCCTGGAGACAAAAACACACTTTATGAGCTGGGAGGAACAGAATAGAGCCCAGGGTGGCACGGTGGATGAGGGATGAGTGCATGAAGTGGCAGGTAGGGTCAGATCTGGGTAAGATCGGTTTTTGTTCTATATGGGACAGAAGGTCTTAAGCAGGCTAATGACATAGTCTGACATAAGGGTTTTTTTTTTTATTAAATTTTTTCAGCAACAGCTTTATTGAAATATAATTCACATGCCATACGATTCACACATCTCAAGAGACACTTCAGTGGTTTTTAGTATATTCCTCCCTTCCTACCCTCACCCCTGACAACCACTAATCTGCTTTCTGTCTCTATACATTAGCCTATTCTGGATGTTTCATATAAATGGAATCATACTATGTGATATTTTGTGGCTAGGTTCTTTCACTCAGCACAATGTTTTCGAAATTCATCCATGTTGTAGCATGTATCAGTACTTCACTACTTTTATTGCCAAATCATATTTCATTGTATGGATATACCATCTCTTGATTATCCATTCATCATTTGATGGCCATTTGGGTTGTTTCTGCTTTCTGGGTATTATGAATAATTCTGCTCTGAACATTTGTGTATAAGTTTTATGTGGACACGGGTTTTCATTTCTCCTGGGTAACCAGGAGTGGAATTGCTGGATTATATGGTAATTCTATATTTAACCTTTTAAAGAAATCTTAGACTGTTTTCCAAAGAGGCTGCACCATTTTACATCCCCACCAGCTATGTATGAGGGTTTCAATTTCTCCCTGTCCTTATCAACACTTGTTATTATCTTTTTGATGACATAAGTTTTTAAGAGAGCACTTAAAATTTTTCTTAAGTATCACTGCTTTAAAAAATAATTGCAAAAGATCACTGCTTATTAAGGGCTTTGAAGATCTGAAGTGATTCTAGAATTCTAAAGTGTAATGGGATGTCAAGTAGAAATCTCTTTTCATCAAACTGCCACCAAGTGGAAAATAAGAACAAAGAGGCTAAAGTGGAATATATATCTTTGCTTAGAATTGATAAACATGCATTTAGCTTCATAAGGGACACTTGTCAGTGTCTTCTAGTCTTCTTCCATCCATTTGCCTTTAGGTGGTAAAAGTACGCATTCAAGTAGAAATTTGTTGTGTCTTTCCTGAGGTCTTTGGAACGCAATGTTATTAGTCATCTGGCCCAAAGGGAGCCCTGTCTGAGGCCTCCAAACCAGGGTTTGGAGGCTGAGCGTGAAATTGGTGGCTTGCCCGCTGTTTGAGAGCACAAACTGGTGACCACACGCTCAAAGCAAGTTCCCAAGGGATGCTGGGAAGGAATGAGCCTTGGGAGGCTGTTCAGTAGCCTTAAAAGTGCATTGGATTGGTCTGCTTTCCCATTTCCAACTCCACTCTCATCCTCTCACAGACCAACTAGAACAAGAGCAAAAACACAAAATCTAATGAACTTTATAGATGAGTCCTATCTTGCACTTGGGAAGTAGGAGAAAAGGCAGGGTCCTAAAGTCATCAGAGAAAGCAAAAATTATGAAGAGTAAAAATGACACTCAAAAATCCCTTAAACTGAACATAAGTAATTACTTGTCAATTTGTAGCCCAATATACTATTTTTCCTCCATCATTGGAATAGATGTTTCTTCAGTTAAGCACCAGATGATGTAGATGCTTTATGTTTAGGGCCATGTTGTGCAAAAAAAACAAACATATATTCAATGTGTAGAATCATACTCAGAACAGGAATATATTCAGCCTCTGCCAGGCAAGTACAGATTCCTCATTCCCACTTCACATTTACTCCAAGGCAAGTGCTCATGAAATGGAATGGCAGGGAAAAAACTATTTAAATTACTACTGTTATTTCTCTCTCTCACTCTTATTCTCTCTCTCTTGTTAAATATAAGCTAGTTAAAAATACGCATGATGCAATTCATTAAAATCAGTCCCAGAAATCCAAAGTTTTGCCAACAGTCATCTTTGCCATAAATTACAAAGGAGGAGAGGAGACTCAATTGCTAAAGTGACTTAAGATCCCAGGATTCAGTAATTAAATTCAAGAGATTTTAAAAGGCTTTGGAATAGTCAAACACCAAAGTGGAAGGCTCTTTAGATCTTATCTAGTTTAAATCCCTCATTTTATAGCTGAGAAAAACGGGGTCCAAAGAAATAAAGTGACGTATCCAAGGTCATATAGCTGATGATCAGCAGAGACCAGCTCAGGAACAGACCTCCCGACTCCTATTTTATGTTGTCAGAAATTCTGATGAATCAAAGAAATAGCTCAAAGGTAAAAGTATACCCAGTGGTTTTCCAACTTTATTATTCATCACACATTATACCAATTAAAATGCAATATATGGGCGATTATTACTGTGCTTTAATCATATTGTGTTGTCTAAGCCACACTGATGGACATGTGTTTTGGAAAATCAAATAAAACCACAGAGTTGGTTGTCACTGGCTCTATTTCTTTAATTTACATAGTCTCAGCTTGCCTTGGGGAATTTACGGACCAAAGCAAACCAGTCCCCTAGAGACACTGTGGAAACAGTTCTTAAAGCAGAGTTATTCTCTTTGTTGTTGCAGTCACTTGTAATCAGAGAAATCAGAATGTTAGCATGATGCCATAGAACTGCATGGCAATATCAGTTGGACCAGAATTTCTTCCCTTTAGCAGTCCCAGGAATCACCAGTAGCTGAGAAAACCATCTAGAGTCCAGGATCTGACTTAGGCCCAAAATACCAAAGGTATTTTTTCCTCTCATAAATATATCTGTTCTCTATTTTCTATTCCAACTCTCCCTCCTTTTCTTTGAAATCTGAGTACGACTTCTATGCCTGGTGACCTGTTGGAATATACTTGCTTGTTTGCTTTCTCCTATGTTTTTCTTAATGTAATAACTTGAAATGTCAACATGAGGTGACAAGTAAATCCTCAGTCAAAATAAGTTTGCAACCAAACACGAGGAGGAAAAGAAAAACCATGTAAAAAGCCAGCCATGGAGGCAGTTGAATGGCGGCCAAGTCCATGGCCGAAGCGCTAATAGAGCACAAACGTTTATCATCACACAAGATCATGCCTGTTCCCTTATTCAGCAGGCTGCATGCTGGATCCTTGCCTTTGGAACTCGCCATTTGGCCCGACCTCCTAACTACTGCAACAAGTAGGTAAAGAGATCATGGCACACCGTCTGCACATAGACTCTTGCTACATTGCTCAAAGCCAGAGGCACCTATACGAAGAATGTCAATCTAGAGGGTGAAAAGGAAACCCCAAGTGTGTTGGTTTTTCAAATTTCCCTGTGAGGCAGACACTTAGCAAATTAATGATATCATCTGCAATGTAGTATGGAGAAAATCCAGACTTTTCCAGTCTAACTTACCACAGAATTTAGGAGAACCCAGCCAATTAATGACATAGTCTCTATTAGAGGTGAAATGGAGGTCACTGAAGTTGTAAATAGAAAAGAGGGGACAATGTCCACCAGCCAGCAACGAGCACTTTCATGGGGTCTTTAACAACAGCTCAGGGACTACCAAGCAAAAAATGTGCACAGTGCCACATTATTAAAAAACCTGCCATTTTAAGTAGTTTCCATATTTTCACCATAAATTCTACCTCTTTCTTCCCTTGATTTGGTCATGTTGGTCCTATGGCAGCCTGTCCCCGCAGGACCTAAGCTGAGAGAGATGAGTTACAAACCCAAATCTCAGTGTTGGTTAAGGGGATTTATGCATTAGGTTCCCTGAAACTTTACCCGGAAAGTCTTCCCCATTCCTCTGCTTGGTTTCCAGAAGAGAGAAATCCCCTCTGCGGATCTCCCTTTGACTCAATGTTGGATATGGGTACATATAAATCCTGCTAATGACTTCTGCCTGTGGCTGACAGGTTTTGGTCTTGGGTAAAAGCTGGGTTCTCGAAAGCTGCTTTTTGTTTATTTCCAAGGAGGATTTATTGCATGACTTCTTCAGTAAGCATCGGCATTCCCCAGGATGGCTGTCAACACCCTTCACTTACTTGGGTGCTCCCAATGGAGGGATCTAATTCATGCTGTCACATCTGGGACCCTAAACATTCCAACATTTAGAATTTAAAATCATGTTGGGTAAAAACCTAAGGGCTCCGTTATGGAAGTTTCCTTTTTTGGAGGAGAAAGGTTACTTTCTTACCATACTCTACTCTTGTGATACAGCACTCATGGTTTTCCTCTGGGAATTTCTACAACTCAGGGGAAAGGGGTGAGGGTGTGTAGGGGACTGATTTAAGCCAACCAGTGTATGCCTTATCTCCTGGTCATAAGAAGTGGCTCAGGGATGGACACATAATTCAATCAGACTACATATTACTAGTAAGAATCTGGGGCTTCTGAGAAACGAGCATTTCCTCTTTTACAGGACTTGTGGCATGATGGTAGATGTGATGTCTATGGAGCTATAACCATCTTGCAGCCAGTAAAGAAGAGGCTAAAGCTTCCAGGGGCCATGAGGAACATAAAAATGGAATGAATAAGAGATCCTAAGAGCAGAGAGATGGGTCCTGGTGATATGGTTAATACCTGGATCAAGCTATGCACTGAAGCTACTTAAGCATGAACTTTTAAACTACATTAACCAATAAAGTCTCTTTACTTAAGTCAGTTTGAGTTGAGTTTTTCATCTCTTGTAAGAATATTAGCTGATACCTAGATTCATTGAGTAGATTCTGGTATATAGAGTAAGTCTCTGACTTAGAGTCTTACCTTCTTCTGGAATGTAGAAACACAGTATTATAAAAATCTTGACATCTTTAAATTATACCATGCATCTTCTCAGATCACAGCGGAATAAAAGTAATAATGAACCCTAACAGAAATCCTCATTCCTACTCAAAGTCATGGAAGCTAAACAACCTTCTACTGAATGATTATTATATAAATGAAGAAATCAAGGTGGAAATCAAAAGATTCTTTGAATTAAATGA
>CM052442.1:93031427-93152970 GCA_028533085.1 Varecia variegata | reverse complement strand
GGAATAACACCAATTGGGTATCGGACAGAGGTGGGGGGTGGGGGGAGGGGATGGGTGTAAATCTACATGATGAGTGCGATGTGCTGTCTGGGGAATGGACACGCTTGAAGCTCAGACTTGGGGGATGGGAGGGGCATGGGCAATATATTTAACCAGAACTTTTGTACCCCATAGTAAGCTGAAATAAAAAATAAAAAAAAAAATCTTGACATCTTTAACAAAGACACTAGCAGAAGTCCTTTAATATTTCATCCTTCTTATAACCTCAAGCACCTTGCTTACCTTATCAATCATCCTCCCCTGCTGCTATCTTCAACTGTTTTTTATTTGTTTGTTCTGCCTCACTAATGCTTTTTGCCCTTAGTGTATGCATGTGGTCTGGACTCCCCTGTCTTATGAAATGTCTCCCTTTACCCATGTCCTGCTCTGTTACCACTCTCTAACTACACTTCCCTTCTCAGTCAAGTTTCCTGGAGTCGTTGGTACCAACCCTTTCTTCATGCCTCAGTTCTGCATATCGTTACATAAAAAGAGCGTATGGTCAAATATATGTTGGGAAATGCTCTAGGTGGTAGCCTCCTGTTGGATAGTGACACCCAACAACGAGAGTATGAAGGCTTCTGAGAATTCTTGCAATAATGAACACTATTTAGTTTTCTACTGTTTCCCAAACTTATCTGACCATGGAAATCACCTCCTTCTTTTATTCTGCTTAAAATCATTTAACATCCCATGAACTTAGTGTTCTGAGGTACATACACTGGGAAATGATGGTTTATGACCAATACTTTCATTTCTCATCTATTCACTTTAAATTATCAAATATTTTTAAAATAACAAAAGTATAGAGAATAATATAACCAACACATTTGTAGCTACCATCAGCTTTGCCAAATCTTTACAAAAAAGAAAAAGATCTAAATCCAACATGGCAAAATATTAAGATTTACAGTGTTTTAATATTCTATTTCTCTTGTGCCTCTGGGCCTTAGAACACATTCCCGCTCCCTTGTATACCCTTTCTCTTCTTTCCTGCCTTTCTTTGCCTGGCAAAATTCTATCCTTTCTTTAAGACTCAGCTCGGCCATTACCTCTTCCAGGAAACTTCCTGACTCCTCCTGTTCCTCTGCCTGTCCAGGGTTTCATGGTCCTCACCTGCATTCCAGTAGTAGCCTGAATATACCCCTAACAAAGGTAGCAATCCTCATACTCTCAGTTAACTGTCTGCTTACTCACCAGTCTCCCTTACTAGACTCTGAGTTCCCAAAGGATAGAAACCATCTTTTATTTCTTCATCCTCAGAATCTTACACAGTGCCAGGAATATCAGAGATAAAAATTTAACATTTCTTGAATGATGCCTGTTCCAGGGCTACTCAGTGGGTGCTCTCTACACCTAATAGAAGAACAGAGGTCGGTCACCAGATTTCTTAAATATTATGTTGTCACAACTTCCATATTTTTATCCAGTTACCACCTTTCCTCCGAGGATGCTGTCTCCATTTTGTTTTTCCTTCTAAAAGCATCTGAATCAGTTAGGATATTTTGTTTCAGGCAACAAAAAATCAACCATCAAAAGCTGAAACCATCAGGATACCTATAACTTATTTAATAAGAAGTCTGGAGGTGGGAGGTTTCCGGGCTGGTCATCACAGACCCAGGTCTTTCTTCCCTTGTTTTACTAACATCACTGTAATAGGTTTTTGTCCTCCTACTTGTCAATTCACGGTTGAAAGCTGGTTCCTAAAGCTCCAGCATCATGTCTTTTCACTGTGTGCAAAGGCAGAAAGCCTCTCAAAGGTCAGAGAATGAGGCTCTTTTTAACAAACATGAGGCTCTGTCTTTTTACTAGGAAGAAAATCCTTCCTGGAAGTCCCCTATCAGACTTTGCCTTATATTTCAGCAGGTCAGAACTTGTCATATGGCCCCTCCCACTTGCAAGAGAGGCTGGGAGAGTGAGCATGGAGCAAAGGGGAACAGGAATCGGGATTCCACGACTGGCTTAACCCAACCATGATTTACCACCTTGGGCTGGCATAGGGGTCTGCCTTCCCTGAAATCAAGAGATCTCTATCCACCAGTTGAACAAAATTCATGTTCTCTTAGCAAGGGTGAAGAAGGCAGGGTAGGTACAATAGGGGATTGGCTGTTGGACAGGCCACAAGGCATGCCTGCCAGAATAACACCAGTCTGGTTGCCAGAGTACCTGGCTGTGAAACCGAAGATCAAGTTTCTAGACCCAGGTTTCTCACTAGCCAACCACAGTTTTCTGGCTAGCTCCTAACGGTCTCAGGATTTAATGTTCATTAGCTCTCATGTAAGTTTTCCTCCGTGGTATGATGTAGGCTGACTAATGACTTTTAAAACAGCAAAAAAACTTCTTTTAATCCAGCTTCTTATGTTAGGCATCTCTTGGTATTTTTTAAGGCAAGGAAACATTCATTCATGCGTTGCCCTTGTGGCATTTTGGGACACAAAAATAGTTATGACAACCTCTATCCTCAAGAGGCTCACTGGTTGGTGAACGAGACAAACATATACACAAACAGCTGAGTTTAACATGGTAAGTGCAACAGTGGAGATCTGTAGAAAGTGCAGCGGACTAGAGAGGGGGCCCATGTGTTGGGCAGCCCCAGGATTCCAGCAGGGCTTATGTTTACCACACCCTGTATGGGCATACGAGGAAGCCCTGGACACTGATTCAAAAGGGCCTCTTAGAGGAGGAAATATTTGAGTTGGAGGCAAAGGAAGAATCCAGTTTTTTTTGGGGGGGTGGGGGGCGGGTGGTAAGACCAGTTAAAGAAGGACTCCATGGAGACAACACAACATGAGCACAGAATGGGGACTTAAAGGCACAGTACATGGCAAGTCTGGGATACAGTGAATGCTCTGGGGCAGGTCTACCATGGAAAGAAAGGGAGGAGGGGGTTGTTAGTAGAGGAAACAGGAGAGGAGGCTGAAAAGGCATTAAGGAGTTTTAAAACATGAACTTTATCCTGTAGTTGGCAATAGAGAGTCCATGAAAGTTTTAAAGCATTAAAAGGAACCATTTCCTTTAGAGGTTAGAGAGGCCAATCCCATTTGCAAATTAAAAAACTACTAAATCGCAGCACTCCGAAATTATTACAACCGAAGTTTATAAATACAAAGAACTTATTATATGTTAGAGAAATAACTGTCAGCTATGTTTCTAAGTTTTTAGGAAACTATGATAAAATGAATCCCTGCATTTTGTCCTTCCATAAAACTGAACAGGTTGGGGATATATCCTGTAAATCCTACAATTATTTAAAGCACAAAGCATAGCTTTACTATGTTATCGCTTTTAAGTAACACTTCACCAGATTCTGGTTCCCGAAACCACTTTGGGGAAAAATGCTTTCCTAAGTGACATCACCCCATTTTCTATATAAAATGAAAAAATAAAGGCTCATATTCAGAAATAGCAGGCTACAAAAGGAGGATTGGAGCACCTTAAGAGCCTGCTATGGAACCCCCTACTGCCTTGAGAGAAAGAAAGAAATAAATTAAAAATATAAAAAAATCCCAAATACACATAGTTGAGCTTAAAAGAGGTAGGCTGGTTTTCCCCAAATCCATTAATAATATAAATCACTGTATTTCATATTCACAGTCATCTCTGAAAGTTCTCCTCTTAATTGCTCCATGGCATCATGTTTTATTTTAGTAAAGTTCAGATTTTATTGCCAAGGACTAATGGGCATAGAGTCCCTGAAGAACTTGTTTTAAAACATCAACCAGTCAACCATAAAAGGGATATTAAAACAGCTACAGAGGCTAAATAAGAATTAAAAAGTATAGCCACTTATTTTTAAATTAGAATCCTCTTTCACATTTAGGAATATAATAAAATGTGTCATAAACTTTGTGCTTTCATTCCAAAGTATTGTTGTAAGAATCACAGTAATACAGACACAATACTTCTATGGTTAAGCAGCACCCATTAAAATCAAGTGCTGTTTTTAAGCACAATGAAAGGCATTTTAAAATTATAAATGATTACAATGTCATAAAAACCTTCCGGGGAGAGAAAGAGAAATGGAGAAATGGGAAGGATCTAATGAACAAGGTTGTTAATAAACTTATATCATCAATGGGTCAAAATTCACAAGCTAAGTGGGGTCAAGTCCTAATACAGACCTAGCCAAAACTTTTAGTTCAACAGGAGTCTGTAAAATGTGTTCAGAAGAGATTTGTATGGGTCATTGTTGAATCATTCTGTGTTCTCCCTTATGGGGTAGATTCCAGTCTGGAAACTTTTCCATGATCACGTAACATCATTTACTTTACTAATATAGTAAGTTCTTTACAAAGGTTTGGTATCAATGATTAATGAAGTGGTCTCATTTTGCAAGTGGGAAACTAACCAGGAGGGGATAAATCTCCTAGTCTTGCCTCAAGTTCAACCTCAGTGGGGAACTCAAATCTTCAATAATGGGTTAATAATGGGTTATGGTCCTTCCCCTCATCTGGTGGCTAAGAGGAGGACAGGAGTCATTCACCCAAGAGGGAACAACCGCTCTGCTAAGCAGTGCAGGGCCTAATCACACACAGAACATGGAGATGACTTTTCTGGCTTCCTTCTGAAATAGGGCACCAGGCACAAAGAGAAAGAAGATGCCTTTTCCCGACAGAAGCACTGTCTGGCCAAATAGGACAGACACAGGATGTTTAGCAGAAAGGAGCCATCTTTTAGTAAACATGATCTCTGAAAAGACCCGAAACAGAGATCTCAGCAGAAAACCAGGTAGGTGCCAAGAAAACCTACAAAAACAAAAAAGAGGCAGCAAACTTAGGAGCAGCATGACAAAGAGGCCCACATGCCACCCTATTTCTAATTCGGCAGCACCTTCCGTTCCTCTGAACAGTTTTAAATAAAAGCATCTTGAACTGGTTTAGATTAGTCCTCACCAGGCACATTTGCAAAGACAAAAAGAACACGGTTGTTTTCCTTCCTCCGAGGGGGGGTTGGGAGGAGAGGGCAGGAATGTTCAGCCTCGTCCTACGGAGGAGAGAAAACAAGAAGAGTCAAGCATGTTCTTATGCCCATGTGTAGAAACAAGCATGCCAGGCTGCTTTGAAACTTCTAATGCTCCAAGTCATCCTTCCTTTAATCCTTCTTGGTCGCAGAGACAGTGAGGAGCACAGCAAGGCGGGTGGGTGGAGGCAGAGAGAAGTGTGGTTTTCTTCTCCATCCTGCAGTTCCTGGCAGCAACCAGCTTGTGTAAACATTCAGTAGCCCATCTGAACCCTATTTTAGAACAAAACAATTTCAGTTTTAAAGTGTTTGAATTACTTTAGCTAAATCTGAGGATTTGCCTATTGAATCTGGAGCTGTTCCCTTTCAACTCTGAATGAAGGAAGAATTATGAGACTGGAGTTATTCAATGAGAGCTATCTGTCCTGGCACTCAATCAAAGGGATTAGGATTTGGAAAGAAAAGCCTACAGGTGATCCTCCAGGAAGCATACCAAGCAGTTATCAAAAACATACAAGTTCAAAGCAGCTCAATTTTCATATGTTAAATGTACTTGGATGCAGCCCCAGGCTCCTTTCTAGGTAGAAAACTGTGTTAAAGCTGTTTGTACTTGCATACTTAGCAGACAAGGGAATAAAACAGCACGGGCTGCAGTGCGGCCGGGTCCACTTCACTCTCGTGTAACGCAATAAATCAACCTTGTTCTCCGGGTGAAACCCAATCTGATACTGTGTCCTGGCTTCTTCCGCCATCATGGCAGATCTTCATTCCCCTCATCAAAGTGAAAGAGCTGTCACAGCACAAACGCTGCGAGGTCAGACACCAGCATCAGCAGCTTAACAATTAACAGCGCGTACTAATCAGGAGGCTTGGGTGTTGTCTTCCCAAGAACCATGATCTGGGTTTAACAGTGTTATTACCTACTTAATGGCTTAACTTGGACACATTGAAATGGAGGAAAATAAGGACACACACTGAGATTTAGGTTACAGAAGACAGGCCGTTTTGGGAGGCCTTCCTGCAGTGGCACATCATCAAGAAATACAATTTATGTTGCCGTGAAAATTCCACTGGGAACACACAAAAAGATACAACTCCCTCTAGTGGGCCCAAAAGGACTCTAGAAAAAAATGAATGTCTGGCTTATAGGAAGAAAGCAAAGGGAGAAAATAAAAACCTGTAGAGTCATTAGAAATGTACACAAAGCATGTATTAGCAAGCCAGACACATAATATGTGCTCAATAAACGGCTATAGAAAGTAAGAGAAGAAACAGTGCCTGCCTCTGCTATGTCCAACCTCTGTGGGAGGAGGGTCAGAGTAACAGCACCACAAGACTCGGCCTGACACCGACTGATGGGAGGCCAGTGAGGTGCCTAGAACTGAGGAGAACAGAGACTGCACAAGGAGACTACAGCCTGGGTCTCTACTCTCCTGCAAGCCCTCGCTGGCTGTAGGACTTTGGAAAGTTGCTCTGCCTACCCAAACTTTGGTAGCCCCATCTACAAAATGGGGATAAAAGGCTACTCACCCAAAGTAAAAGGCTACTAACTGATATTTATGGAATGTATGCTATGAGGTACTGTGCTAAGCACTCACAGGTAGTAACTTATTTCCAACAACACTACTAGGTAAGTACAGTTGACTCTTGAACAACATGGGGGTTACAAGAACCATTCCACTGCACAGTTGAAAATCTGCCTGTAAAGTTTTGGCTCCCCCAAAACTTAAATACGAATAGCCTGCTGTTGGCTGGAAACCTTACCAATAACATAAACAGTGGATCAGCACATGTCCTATATGGTACATGTATTATATATTGTATTCTTATAATAAAGCTAGGGAAAAGAAAATGTTACTAAGAACATCATAAGGAAGAGAAAATATGTTTACTATTCATTAAGTGGAAGTGGATCATCTTAAAGGTCTTCATTCTCATCTTTACATTGAGTAGGCTGAGGAGGAAGAGGAAGAGGTGGGATAGGTCTTGCTGTCTCAGGGCTGGCAGAGGCAGAAGAGGTGGAGGAGGCGGACGGAGGAAGCAGGAGAAGCAGGCACGATTGATGTAACTTTTATTTTAAAAAATCCACTTGTAAATAGACCTACACAGTTCAAACCTGTATTGTTCAAGGGTCCACTATATTAAGATGATTCCCATTTTATAGATGAGGAAACTGGGGTTTAAACAAGTGGCTTGCTGAAAGTAACTGCACCAGGACTGCATGAATGTAGGGTCCATGTTCTTACCTTCTACCCAATTCTACTTCCCTAACTACACGAGTTTCCTGAATCTGAGTTGCCTTTTATGATTAACATTACTACTATCCTAATGGGTAGAGATCCCAGTATGCTCCTCCAAGCCTCTCTCTCCCTGCTAATCATTCGCCAAGTCCCATCCCCCTACATTTGCAATGTCATTTTATTTCCTGCTGTACGTTCTCTCTGCCAGTGCCCAAGTTGAAGCTTTCACCATCTCTTGCCTCAACTATTGCAATAGGCCTCCTGGCATTTTCTTTTCTCCAAGACTTCGCTCATTCTATTCCTGAGGCCTCAGATGCCACCTGCCTCCTTTGCTCCTCACAGTCCCACACATTCTTTCACGCCCGGGTGACACGAAGCTTCCTTCCCCTTGATCACTCTCTGCTCTGTGCTCTCAGAGCACGTGTGCCATCCTCCTTGGCAGTCTCTCTATCCATACTCGTTTACCCACCCCCTTGCCAACTAAACTGTAAGTACCATGAGCACTGGGTCTTCTTTCTTTTCATTTTTGTGGCACCTCAGTCTTTAAGAAATGGTTTTCTGAACTGGGTAAAAGGGGGAAGGGGAAAGAGGAAAATCTTAAGATTCTTTCCAGGTTACAGACATTTGATTCAGATGACAAAACCAATACAAACAAAGAAATAGCAACAAAAACCCTAGTATTATATGAGGCATGGTGAGGCATTATGGGTAAAAATCTAGGCCTTGGTGCCAGATTGCCAAGGTTAAAATCTGGCTCTACAACTTACTAGCTACACTACCTTGGGGAAGACTCTTAACCTCTCTGGGCTTCAATATCTTCACCTATAAAATAGGGCACATCAACAGTACCTACTGTAGTTTGCTGCAAAGGATTAGATAATGTATGAAGCATTTAGAATACAACTTGGCACATAGTGAGCACTCAGTAAATAGATGTGTTATTACATGGGTGGAATATTTCCTTTTCTTGCCATCTAACATACTAACTTCTTACGACAGATAGGAAAGAGAAATAAGCATTATAGTCCATGCTCCCTCTTTCAGAATCAGATGAAAAAATCCTAAAAAAGTTGGATGTCACAAACTCTGCTAGAATTTTTTCTTCATAGCTCAACTTGAGGCTCCAGTGTTACAAAAGCAATGCCATAAAGCCGGCTCCTCCTGGCTTCTTATTGTCTTGGCACTGAACAATCCATTTCAAAGTACATTAAGTTATTTAACAGGTCACCAAGTAGCAGAAAGCTAAAAGTTTAACCATATTTACAAGGAAGAATTATATGAAAATATTTTTATTGATGCTATAAAAACCACCACTAAAAATGACTACACTGAAAAGCTGAACATGTATGGAACAAATGGGCAACTCTTAAAATGTTACCTGGTTCCAGACAGTCCAAATTTTGTGTCTCGTTAGCAAATAAGATAAATGACTTTGTCTGAAATGATGTTTTATAAATCCTATTAACAGGCTATAAGGGAGGCAATGGCTCCCAAAACAGGAGAATTAATTTTCTGTGTTCAATTCCCATTGTACACACAAAAGTGTTGGGGGACCTGGGGGGCTTATTGTTCATGCTATGTCCAGACCAATATACTAATACTCTCTAACAATTACATTTTATACTCTTCAAAGTACCTGTATACTCTTCATCTCCCTTGAGCCTCATGACAAGCATATGAGGCCAGTTGAGCAAACATTATTCTTTGCTTTTTTTTTTTTTTTAAATAATAAAGAAGAGTAAAGAGGCTTTACCAAAGTCAGTTTAAAGCAGAGCTAGGTTAGAATCCTGCCTGCTCCTTGTATCTTTCCACTTGAGTTGTAAGTACCAGGGTTTATGATGGGAAGACAGACATATCCCTGTGTGCACAAACCCATAGAATGGGGGAAGCTATACTGTCATTTTAAACACTGTATCCAGACAGATTATAAGGCCCTGGTTCATTTTATCACCTTTTTTATTTTTTACTTTTCAAAAAATACAAGTTATATACTCTTAACCACCATGTAAATAATGGCATAGAGCTTTGCATATACTATTTTTTTATTTTAAGAGCAAGACGTACTCCATCAATTGGTGCAATTTTGTTTTTGCCTTTTCTTGCCAAAAAGAAAATATGGCTTTAATAGAAGTTTACATCTGCGTGGTATTATATGCATGTAAAACAGATGTAACCTAATTACATTTTCATTTAAATTGCTAAATAGCTACTTAAGTAAAAAGCTAAAATAACATACAAACAACAGTTACTATAATAACAAGTGTACTTAGAATTAAATGAAAAGGATCAAAGCTACAGCAGACAGAATTTGAGTTGGTCTTTCAAAAAGACAGAGTGACATAACAACGCTGCCTTCATTTACTCAGTAATTTAATGTCTCTACAGCTCAGCCTAAAGACACAGCTCAGCTCAGCCTAGACACATGGAAGAAAATCCATAGAGTTTATATAAAGACTCTGGGTTTCATGAAGATTAGACACACTCTACTAGAGATTATATAGCAAAACCCTAAATTGGAAATTAGAATTCCAGGGCAATACAATCAGCTTGATTATAGTTTTAAGCAGACCTGTCTAGGCTGAAATCAGAAATCAGCTCCCAACTCTTGAGATCAGAGTACCCTTTTTGTATTTTTAGCAGAAGACAACACTGCATGCCAGTCATTGCATATTCATGACCCATCCCTTCCTGTGTGCCACACAAAGGCTCGTCAGAGGGATCCAGAGCATTTGGGATGATATTCAGCTTTGGAGCACAGTGAAGGGAACACATGGTTACTCCTCACAAAGGAACAGGGGAAACACCATGTCACCGGTCTGAGATGGCTGAAAGGGAAGCCAAAAGCCTCAGCAGTGTGCTCTGTAAAAACTCGAACTTGTTTAACCTAGACTTGCTGCGTAATGTTCATTCTTGGCTTTTCTTTTTCTACTTCAATCACATTTTTAACGAAAGTGGATTTTAGGCGTTTGATGATCGTGGTGATTATTTTAAACAGAATGAGAAGAAAATCGAACTTAGGGAGTTTTAGAGCACTGTAAACTTATTTGAAAATTAGAATGGTCTATCACCAGAAGCAAAGGATTTAGAGTAGGAATGCCTGATGAAAATACTCCCAGTGAGCTTTCTTCTCTAAACTAGACCAGCCAGTTTTTCTGAATTTTTGCTCAGGAGTGTAGAAAATAAAGGACTTACATCCAGTCAGCCGTTTTTGATCATGAACCTGAAATGTTTAAGGATTTTTTAAAAACTAAAGGAAACATCTCTGCTAAAACCAGGGGGTTACAGTTTTCAAGCCAAGAACTTAGACATGGCCAAATTCTTTTACAAATTAGCTTCAAATTATACCCACTGATATACCTGACTTTAAAAACGTAATTAGCTTCTAGCTTTCCTTTTTATTCTATTCATCAAATGTCCTCTCTCTAGAGGTGGGAAAGGATGAAAAGACTAAAGGTTAGAGATGGGGAACTTCTGAAAGGGGATTTAAAAACAGCAAAATCACCTAGGCCCCACATTTGGTGTCAACTTTGGAATTTATTTTCTTGATGCCACTTCACGCAGTATTTTACCAGGGGAGGAAGAGGAGGGGACTGCCAATGTGCACACAGCCTCCCAGTTACGCTTCTTTAATAAACACACAGTGCTCGAATCTTAGCAAGGACCTAAAAGGGCTCCCTCCCATGCATTTAAAATTTCGTGGGAAAGATTTTCTTTTTCTTTTTCATATCTTGTCCTCCTACACCAAAACTGTGGTGGTTCCCTGTCTGAGGAATCTACAAGTTTCCTGCCTCTGGGTCTACAATACCAAGGAGGTTTATTCGTGAAGAGAATGGGAAACGTACTTGGAGAATCTTTTGTGCCATAACTAGTCTCAGGTTGAGTGCTTTGGCTTGCTCTCTTCAGACTCTTCCCTTTCTACAAAGAGTGTTTGTAAAGTTTCACAATGTGTTGAGAACAAGTTTGTAAAAGACAAGCGAAGGCTTGTCATGATTTTGTAACCAATTATTTCATTTGTGTTTTATAAATGGGTCATAAATGTCATTGACTAATTGCCACCCTTCTCCCTCCCCTCTTAAGCCCCTCCCTACATACTCTGAAACAAACAAGCAACCTTGTACCACTCTTGCCAGAGGCCAGGAATTAATGGCATGTTTTAAACTAAACTTCACCTATTTGGCAGGACATCAATGGCAGCTGAAGACACATTGTAATTTCTCTACTAACCACCACTCCTCTCTGCCCTGAAAAACAAACACATTTCCACCATTACACCCTTTGCCCAAAAATCTCAGATGCAGAGAGACATCTGAGCAACAGCTAGACAACCCAAAAGACACCTAAAGAATCAATATTACAATAATCATATTACAGTATCACTGACCTAGTCGAGGTCTTTTCTTGTCTATTTGATTATTATTAAACCAGTCATTACTCAGAATTACACATTAGGTGATGATTTCTCTGTTTCCCTACAGTACTGACACTATCTTCTGTTGATGGTTTTGGGGGAAAAAAATGTGAGTATTGTCCTGCCTCAGAATGCATTTTAAAGACTACCACTTTCCAAAGGCTGGCGGTGGGATAGCGGAGGACACAAAGTAATTACTTTGTGAAGGGTTAAAAGTCAGTAAGAAAAGCGAGTTGAAGGCAGCTATGCCCTATAAACTTTTCTGCAGCTCTACTCCCTTAAAAGTTGACCTTCACAAAGGATCTATGTCACTAAAAAGAAATTATCTAAAGGAGACAAGCCGCCCTCAATTTCAGAGTAACTCTGTGTTCTTCACAATAGGGTTTCAAGCCACAAAACAGGAATTGTTCAGAACACACCAGGCTACACACACCACTCTTGGAGAATGATAAGGTACTGCTGCTACGCACTTAGCTCTGTCTTTTGCAATGTTTGAAAGCTCAAGTCCCAAACTTGTGGCTTATAGGCCAAATCCATCCCCTTGAATATGTTTTCAAACAGTGTTTAAAATTAGTTGCCCAAATTTATATAAGTACATTTCATATAAAAATCTGACTTCTTTTGGGGGGGGAAAAATTGGAAGAATCCACAACAGTGGGCCCACATCCTCTCACGGCAACAGTTGACTGGACAGGGTGCTGGCTGTCCTCTTTCCACTGAGGGTGTGCTTTCTAGTTCTTCCTTGTCCCCACAACTGCCTACTGGATTCTGTCTCCCCTGCTTCACTCATTGACATTAACTGCTGGCTCCTGTAGAGATGTGAGCTTACCATTTCTGGTGTTTTTTGTGATTACTAATTAATAGCCCAGCAAATCATTATTTTCCCTACTTGAAGGCAGAGAGAAAAGGGTTTCAGATAAGTCTTGTTTAGCAATTTCAGCAGTCACCAACATTCCACTCCACTGAGACAGTCGGTGTTTGAGTTTCGGAACAATGTATGCCACACATCCTTACGCTTGCCTGAAGACATCCTGCGCCCCCATCCACGCAGACTGGCTGGCCACCAGGTCAGCATCTCCTCTAAAAATTACCCAATACCCTAGGGGTCTGTTGCATGTTTTAAAGGCAAACTGTGAAAACAAACTATACTATTCTCTAAAGAAAAAATACATTCCATTTGTATTTATTCCTTCGAAATTAAGTTTGTTAAAAATGTTGAACTATCAGACATGCATTTTCAGTTTGACTCTTTTACGGTTATGATGGAGAAAAACCATCATCCCTCATGATATATTTTTTATAATGAGGACCACAAAAAGCACAGAGAGAAATCTCAGGATCTTTGGAAATAAAAATGAATGTACATATTTTGCACTAGCTAGCAGTAATTACTTTACCACGTGAGGCTCAGGGTAGGTAGTAATGTGCAATACCTTTAAACTTGGAGCCATTCCAAAAAACAAACAGAAAAAACCCTGACCTCTGACCCTGTTCTGAAGCATCACTACTCGCTTGGGTAGTGTTTGCATGTTGAAATATTTATTTCCTTCATAAAAAAATCTATCTGAATATCCAATCTCTCAGCAGTAAAGAGTCTTATTTCCATGTTAGCAGAAGCCCTTAAGTAATTTGGGGCTATGATCTTAACACTACAAGCTTTACCCACTTAAAACTTTGCCAGCTTCGAACTGCATATTTTTCTCACCAGCTCCTCATTTGCAAAACATAGTAGAGATTCAGGTGAAAGGTGATGAAGTTTCAACAGCCGCAGAGCCCAGTTAGGAAACTAAGTTTCTTGGGCATAGCTTCCAAGAGAGCAATATTTCTGAGCATTCTGTCACTTGAAGACATAAATTTGTACCAGTGAGGATGAACAAGTTCTTGCAAGCAGGTATTCTAGTGGCAGCTTCTGGATCTGGGGTAAGAATGAAACCTCTCTGAACCCTAAAGCCAAGCTATTTCACTAAAACACCTCTGGTTGTAACATTAGAGCACATGAATATCATTAAGGTTTCCTTCATCTGTTCATTGGTTCTGGCAGGTGAACAAAAGGCCTAATAAAAATTACTCAATATTTAATTTACACCATGAAAAAGGAAAATCTCAATCTCACATGAAGTGCTCTACTGTATCATAGTCACAAATTTGGGCAGACAGAAGAAAAAAGGTGTATCAGAGGTGTGCGGTGCTCTTCCATAAGGGTGCGCGACCCCCAACCTTCATCCACAATGCGGTTGAGATTACCTTCAACACTGCCTCCATGTTTTCCAGCAACAGAGTGTGGGGAGGTGATTCACTGAGGAATTTTTCTCAGGACCAGGATGGAGATACTAAAATCAAGCTCAGAATGGCTCTTAAAAAGGCAGAAAGGCTTCAGGTTTTCCTTCCTGTCCCCTGACATCACTCAGAGGGTAAACGGCTTTGCTTTAGTGCTGCAGTGATTCAGGGAACACCAGGGAATTTAGGCCTTTTAAACCTTTAGATGCCATTAGAAGTTTGCCTTCAAATTTAATAATGGCTTTTTATGCCTAAAATATTGTGGAGATTCCATGCTATCTCTTTGAGGAAAACTGGCTACCCTGTGTTTAAACTTACGTATTAATACATGAATCTGTGGGAATTTAGCCAGAATTTTGTAATTCCAAGCTGTATCAGCTAGTTGTTTTTGCATCTACTCCTGTATCAGTTATGGTTGTTTTGGGCAAAAAAATACTGCAAAAAAAAAAAAAAGCCCTGTTGTATTTTGAGCTATTTAAATACAGAAACTTCTCTACTTAGGAACTTTCTATTTAGATTTATTGGTAAGAACAAACCTAAATACCAGAGCAAAAATATGTCCTTAACAGATTGATTGTAGTACCAGTGGCTGCTTAAAGCCACCTTGGATGTACAAACAAAAGGTTTTAAGTACAACGTTTTGGATCCTACCCCGCTTGGAAGGAGAGGTGCTTCTGTAAGTCGCCCATGCCATTGAGAAGGGCCGACACTAGCCTTCCCAGCACCTTTCTGCAATTAGAAAAAGGGGCCCCCTGTGGGCAAAGCCTCCAGGTGTGAAGAGGGGCTGTGCATTGGATTTCAGCCCCTCTTGTCTGCCTCCTTAGCTTGGAGCCCCTGTGTAGGGTATAACCTGATTGCCTAGCATTGAACAAGAAAAATGCATACACGAGTCTCTTTGCAGCCACTCTGGTTTCCAAGTAGCACAAGTTTGTCAAACAATCTCACCAGAAAGCAAAGGTTACTTACTAATTTCACAATTGTTTGGTAAAATAACCTCAAGAGCCTCAAGTTAGAAGAGTGTCGAATAAACCAGGGGATTCTAGATTCTAGTCAGAAATAATTAGGAGGCACGTTAGAAAGGAGCAAAGTCTTGTGGTTTCGCTTCATGACTAACCAGTTCTTCTTGACTTCAGGGTGGGACTGGTTCTACCTTCTTCGTATTTTGACTCACAAAGGCCACACATGGCGCTGAGATCAGCAAGCCAGGTTCTCGGCAAGGCATGAGGAGCCAGGAGTGTTTTACTGGTGAGCATCATTAGCTCGGAAGCCAGGTTTTAAGATCCAGAGATCAGACTTAATGAGCCAATATGCTTTGGCTTAAGGCTTCCTGCAGTAGCACGTAGGCTTACCGGGGAGACGGCAAACTGACAGGCTTTCGGGAAGGGCGCATGCAGCCAAACATAACAGTAAAAGTCGACTAGGAGACTAGCACTTCTTAATTATAGATTGTAATTTCGGAAAGCAAAGTCAGTGAAAGTAAAGTCATGCAAGATGTACAGCGACTTTTTAGTTCTCTTGTTGACCTCCAAATTGGGATTTTCCCCCAGTCCAAGTTAGGCATAATTATAAATTACATAGCAACACATTGACAATGAGCTCATAGCCATTGCAGCTACTAACAATTAACACGTATGCCTCAAAAAGAATGGGAAAATGGGTAGAAGACAAGAAATTCACGCAAACACACACACACACACACACACACACACACGCGCGCGCGCGCATGGCCACAAACATGAAAAATGTCCAACCACAAGAATAATAAAGAAATGAAGTGGGATGTTACTTTTTGCCCATAAGGTTGGGCAAAGGTTGCCCATAATATTCCATGCTGCCAAACATGAGAAGGGAGAGGCATTCTCAAAAACTGTTGATGAAACTGTAATATCTTTCTAGAAATCAAATTGGTAATGTTTTATTCAAACACTCATTCCACACATATTTATCAAGAACCTATAATTTGTTAAGAACTTAAAATGTACATTCTCTTTCACCTAATAATTCTACCTCTAGGAATCTATTCAAGAAAGTGTCAAAGATTCTTATAAAAGGATATATACCATAATATTTAAATGTGAAATATTAAAAAGATACAATAAAATAAATTATTCCATATTTTAAGAAAAATTATTTTTCAATGAAGTGCATAATAAATGAGAAAATAAATTGTGAAAAATATAGAGTATAAAAAATTTAAATATAGAAATATTAATCACATACCAAATTTTTACCATTTGGGTAGTAGGATTATTGATAATTTTTATTTTCTTCTTGTACTTTTCTATAATTTTCAGATTTTCTACAATGAGTATTTATTAATTTTAAAAGTAAGAGAAAGTATTGAGCAACAAAAGAGGAATTAGCTAAAGAGCAGTTGTATTTAGAATCTCAAAAACAGTCTGGGCATACTGGCTCATGCCTATAATACCAGCATTTTGGGAGGCCCAGGAGACAGGATCACTTGAGGCCAGGAGTTCAAGATCAGCCTGGGCAACATAGACCCCATCTCTACAAAAATTTTAAAAACTTAGCCAGGCATAGTGGCGAGTCCCTGTAGTCCCAGTTCTAGCTACTTGGAAGGCTGAGGTGGAAGGAGGATTGCGTAGGAGCCCAGGAGTTTGAGGTGACAGTGAGCAATGATCTGTCTACTGCACACCAGCCTGGGTGACAGAGCGAGACCCTGTCTCTTAAAAAAAAAAAAAAAATCTCAAAGACATAATTGAATGAAAAAACCAAATGGTGACAATAAAAATACAAACACACAGTTTAGTGGAGATTTACAAATACTGAAACAATGTTGGAATGCTGATGGAGCATGTGTAAACAGAATCAGAAAATGATTTAAAAATCCATTAATGATTAAATGATAAAATGATGAATCCACAAAATGATTAAAAGATCCATTAGAGATCACCCACTTTAATCTCTTTATTGTATAGTTGTAGAAGCTAATATTGAGTTGTAAAATGGCTTGATCTTGCACTGCAAGTTAGAAACTGAAAGCCTGGGACTCCTGGCTTCCAATCTATGCTGTTTCCATGATACTAGGGACTGCAAATAGGTCTCATTTAAATTGCAAGTGCCAATCAATTGGTAATAGCTGTTTGATGTGCCATGTCAAGAAGGCTATATATAAACTCAGGAGGGAAACATGCATTGAGATTTGTGATATTTGCCACAGGTGACATAGCTCCATAAAATGACACAATACTGCCTTCTCCAAACCCACTGTTTCTCACTGTGAAATAGTAATTATCTATTTCTAGGAAAACACTGGATATAAATTAGGACTAAATAAAACTACAGCTTCAATGTCCAAAGAATAAAGAGCAAGAAAATTTATACTTTCCAATTGAAAAGGGGCAAAGATTTCATAAAGGTGTAGCATCATGCTTCAAAGAACTATTTATACTTTCTCCCCATAAAGAAGCTGGGAGGCAAGAGAAAAAAAGTTGAAAGAGCAAACTCACGCCTTTCCTTGGGAAAGTGACAAATAGAAAAAAACTACAAAGATTTGTGGGAAGTTGCAAGCAAAAGCCTCGACACTAAAATGGCCAAAAGTCTATCATGCTCTGGACAAAGTGCAAAATGTTAATGTCACAGGAAAGGTAGGAATGACTGAGTTCTAATGACACCTATTAAGTAGGGTCTGAGAGCACCAGAAAAATACCTCTATAGAAAAAATTTCACTTATAAAAATTGTAAATAAAATACTAGCAAATCAAGTTCCTGCATACATAAGGATCAAGTAAATTCCATCTCAGGAGTGCAAGGATGGTTCAACAGTATAAGATGTAATAATGTAATTAATATGCTACATTTAAAGACTAAAGGAGAAGACCATGTGATCATCTCCTCCTCCCCAAAACAGTATCTGATTAAATATAATGCCCATTAAAGAGAATAAGAATTCCTTTACTTAATAAAGGGTATTTATCAGAAATCTCAGCAAATCTCAAGCTTAACTGCAAAACATTGGAATTATTCCAATTAACAGGAAAAATCAAAGGATACCTACTATCTCTACTACTATTTAACATTATTCTAGAAAGCTTAGATAGGAAAAAAGATTTAAGAAAAGTATATATGTTGGAAAGAAAAAGCCAACATCATTGATATTTTAATCATTTAATTCCTTACACCTAGAAATTCCAAGGGAATCAAATGGAAAACTACTAGAACTAATTAAAGTTTAGCAAGGTAGATCAATGTCCAAAATTAACAGCTATCTGACATACCTGTAAATCCATTACAATAGCAACAAACACAATTAAATATCTAGCAATAAGTGTAGGAGGACGTGAAGAAAATTTTTTAAGCTCACTTAAGGACACAAAAGATGATACAAATAAATGAAGAGATATATTAATAGATAAAGAGACAATATTGTTTTTTTGAAAAAAATTCTTCAACATATAAATCTACAAATTCAATGCATTTATACTAAAAATGCCAACAAGACTTAAACTTTTCAATGGAAGTTGACTTTCTGATTCTAAAATTCATCCGAAAGAAAAAGGCATGAAAACAGCTAACAAAATTTTAAAGAAAGAACATGGAGTGAAGCAGGTCCTATAATATAGTAAAACATAAAATTTTGGTAATTAGGCAAAAACATAAATAAAATAGAATTGATAGTGCAGAAACTGATACATCAATTTCAGGGAATTTAGAATATGATAGAAGTGTCTTTTCAAGACAGTGGAGGCAAAGATGGTTTGTTCTATAAATAGTGTTGTGCCAGTTGGCGATCCCTTTGAAAAACTAATAAAGGTAATCCCTACCTAACAACCAGTTGCAAAGGTAAAGTTCAGGTTGATTAAAGAGGTCAACATTAAAAACAAAACTATGAAAGCATGAGAATACAATAAAAGTTAATTTATTTAAAAACAGAATAAGAAAGGTGGTCTTAAGAAAGATATGATGTGCAAAACTGTTAAGGAAAAGAATATATTTGACAAGAATATCTGAAAAGAATACTATATTAAGACATGTAAGATGAAAGACATAATTAAATTTAAAAATAATAACTGACAGACTGAGAGAATATATTTGCAACATATATAATTGAAGAGAGTTAGTATCCAGAACATATAAGAAGCTACAAATCAATAAGAGAAAGATGAACAACCTGACAGAAAAATGTGTAAAGGATATGAACAGAAATTTGACAAAAAGTAAATTAACATGTTCAATGATAATATGAAAAGATGCTCACTAATAATCAGGAAAATGCAAATTAAAACCACTAAACAAAATTTTTCACCTATCAAAGGGGCAAAAATAAGATTGATAAATTTATATCAATTTTTCACACAGTTGATGGGAATGTAAATTAGTACAACTTTTGACAGTTAGCAAAATTTTAAATGTACAAACATTAAAAAAAATAAAACTGATAAAACCATTTCTTGGGGTCTACATAGAGAAATAGCCCATATATGCAGCAAGAAGCATGAAAAAGGGCATTCATTGAAATATTGTTTATAATAGCAAAAATGGAGGAAAAAAAGGATTCAAATATCATCAAGAGCAAAGTGGTTAAATAAAGGAGGACATACCTACCCCACACATAGTATGGAATATCATGCAACAGTCAAAAGGAATTCATTAGATTTCTATGCATTAACATGAACAGTTTTCTAAGTTCACTTAAAGTAAATAAGCAAGTGTGAAACTATATGCATTATACCATTTTTGTAAAAAATCAAAAGAGAAAGAAAGGGAAAGAAGGAAGAAAGGAAGAAATGAAGATAAGACACTGCGTAGGGAAGAAAAAGAAAGAATAAAAAGAACAAAATGCTATTTTCTATTGGTACATACATAAGTGTATGCAAATGCAGAAAAGGAAGATCTGAAAGAATACACACTCAGCTGATAATATTACTTTTTACAGTGAAGAACAATGCTTGGGTAGGGGAACCAGGGAACTTTGCTTTTCTGGAGAGGTAGCACAGAGTAGCAATTATGAGCAAAGACTCTGGTGGTAGGCTGCCTGGTTCTGGCAGTTACTTAATTAATCTGTGCCTCAGCTTTTTCAACTGTAAGTTGGGGTTAATAACAGTGCCTACTCTAAGGGTTGGTGTAATCAGTACATGAATTCATATACATCCAGCACATGTCTGGCATATAGTAAATGCAATATAAATATTAGCTGTTGGTGTGAGCCATATAAAATTGCTAATATGTGACTGTTTTGATCTATAAAAATAGTAATTTTATAAGGTTTGATCTAGTGTTATCGGTTACATTATTTTGATTTTTAAAATACAAATTAAAGTCTGTAGAATGAGAAGATGAGGGTAAATTTAGTGGAGTATAGAGGGGCTGGAATGAGCCATTATACATTGACACATTGAATATTTTCCATATCTGTGTCTAGAAAGATCATATCTTTAGGGAAGAAAGCCAATATTTAGAATAGCTTTGCCAAGAAAAATGTGAGATGTGCTTTCAAAATCTACTTTGTACATATTTCCATATAAATCCACTGGACCAAATCTTTATACAAATGACTAAATTCTGCATAATAGTAATAATTTTATTACATTTGGAATGTCAAAGAAATAGTAAAGATAAAATAATGCATACATTAGCATAAAACAATAAAACTTCTTTTGGCAAAATATTGCATACTACTTTATACTAAATAAATAGCAAGTTTTAAATTTGTGATTACGACACCCTTATAATGTTTAGGACACAGCTGCAACACCAAAAAATAATCACAATATTCAAAACCAAATTAAGTCAATCTTTATATTTAAAAAAAATGTTATATTGGCCTTAGTTTCAGTTTTTGAATGCTAATATTATCAATTTTTAAATGTGCTCTATATAAAAACTAAAGTACATCCTCAGCTGAAGTCAATTTAGAAAGAGAAAAACATATATAAGTATAAAAACAAATCTGTAGTATTAAATACACAAACAAATGAAGGAGAGCAGAGATTCCTAGGAAACGTTTCTATAAATAGTTTGACATTATTACACAATCTTTTCTGCATATCTTGTAATGGAAACATTGCTACGGGTGATTGAAGAAATAAGCAACTTTGACATTTCTGGATGTAACTTGAGGAGATTATTTAATCATAAAGGATTGGTATAGAATATACTAACCAACAACTCAATATCAAAACTCTCCTTGCAACTCTAAAACAGTGCAGAATGACATTTAAGATAATCCATTTATCACCATCCAATACAGGCTGCTTGTTCACAAAATGTCAGTGACAAGGCTGGAGCATTCCGATTCCTAGGTGGTGAGTGCATGTGACAAGGAATCTTTAATAGAGCATCAACTTCATTTCCTTATATGCTATTGCTATAACTTGGACTTCAGCTCCCAGGATTTTTGCAATTTATATGAGCAGCTGTACAAATGAAACGCCTTTTCTTTTTATCACACACAACAGAAACATTCCCCTTTAAGGATAATGAAAAGTCTGCATGATCATTTGCAGGCAAGTAATTTACTCACGGTGAATTCTTGATGTTTTTATTAGCCATCTTTACAAAGCTTAGTGCTTCAATTCTGAACAATAGCAATTCTAAAAATTTAAATCATTCTTTATAATAATAATTAAAAAGGTAATACTGACTTGCATTTACATGCTACTTACTCATGTTTTAAAGTGGTTTTGTACAAGGTACCTCATATGCTCTTCCTCAGACCCCTGTACAACTAGTCATGCATTATCAATATTTTATAGGTGAAAAAAACTGAGGCACAGGCAAGTTTAATTTTTCTGTACATGGTCTCACAGCAAACCAGAATCATTCAATCTTGGAGCTAAAATGGTCCTTAGAGTCAAATTAAGAAGCCCCAAGTTCAGAGATCACAAACTGGTGTTCTGTTTGACCACATAGGACCCATAAATCTACATATCCTGAAATTTTATATAAATATCTCAATTTCTGGCTTTTCTTGAAAATGCAGCAATGCTGGGCCCATATTCTGTAGAGAAACCATTGGCTAGAGCTCATCACTGCACCCTTTAAATAAGGCATACGCTCTGCAGTTTATCATCTAGTCCCTTTCACTCATTTTGCACTTATTTTACAGGTGGTAAAATGGATAGATCTTAAGTACAAGTTCAATGAGTTTTGAAAAATGTATACGCCTGTGTGACCATCATCCAATCAAGATATGCATTTCCCCTCACCCCCAAAGTTCCCTCATGCCTCTTTCCAGTCACTATCCCTCTTCCTTTATTTTCCCTTCTCACTCATTTTTGTTACTTGCCCATCAACATTTGAATCTGAAATCCCTGACCTAGTCCAAATCCTTTCGTTTTACAAATAGACTGAACCCTAGGGAGAGGCACGGTGAGCAGTAGAATCCACGTCTTCAAACTTCTGGTCTGTAACACCATCCTCAAAGCTAGGCCTTTTCAACCTGCTGCCCTAGGGTTGACCTAAAAGAAAATGCCAAGACATCATCATCGCAGGCTTTAAAGAGGCACCCAGGATGGGTGAACAATTAAGGCGTTACTTCACTGCAAATGAATCAGATTTGGAAGTAGCAATTAAGTAGCAAATGGGAATAAGTTCAGACAGAGACTTTTCTGGGAGCATAACTGTGACCTAGATTTGATCAAGTTGATTCCCAGCAGCGGAGGTGGGATGGCTCCATCGCCACCGACGGGGGAGCATCTGGGGTCACCCTCCCACTGAGCAGTCTTGCCACTGGTAAACTCTGAAATGGCGAGGGCCCAGCAGCAAAAATAACCTCTGCTCTCTGTGCCAGGCCACCTGCTTCTCGTCTACGGCTGATGATCTCTGCTTCGGAGGCTAAGTACCATATGGGATCCTGTACCCCTATTTTTTAACAAATGATATGTATGAAAATAAGCCTGAATGCATTTCTGTGTGGAGCTGACTCAGTGCTTTACTTTCTCCATTAACCACCGTGGTTAATTACATTCACACCTGAGGATGAAGTATAAAGAAAACTGAAATAAGGCATATTCCCTTTTTTATATTTTAAGAGGTCACAAAATCCCCAGAGCCCAAGTAATCAATTCCATATAGCTTTAAAAGTGGCTGGTGGACACTGGCATCTCAAGTTCTTCATTATGAGAATTTCCCTGTACTCTCCGTGCACATGGGAGAGTTTCCTCCTTCCTAAAAGTCTGCACTTCCTTCCTAAGAAAACCATCTGAGAGGGACAGATGTCCCTGAAACGTAGCGCTGACTTCCTGCGCAGTATGTGCAGCCTCTGGGAAACACATAGGCTCTTTTCACCAAGATTTGAGTCCCGCCTGCCCTTTATGAATGAAGAAGCTGAGGGCTAGAAAGGTGAACTGGTTAATAGCTACAACTTATTACATGTCCTGGATTTCAATACTCAATGCAACTTAATATATACAAAACATCCCTTTAGTTCCATGCCACCATTATGACTTGAAGAGAAGCAACTCCATTTTGCAGATGGAGAGACTGAGATTTATGGAAATGAAAAACTCACTTTGGTTCAGAGAGAAGTGTGACATCAGACAAGTATTTCACCTCTCTGAGCCTTGGTTTCCTCACCTAAGTGGGGATAATACTATTGCCTGCCTCTATTGCTGACCTCACAGAATGCTCACAAAGATTTGCGAATATACAGAGAATGCTAAAAAGCATTTCAGCACTGGATAAATATTCATTGTTGTGGTTAAGCTATTATTAAACAAAGGGCAGAGACAATAATAGACCCCCTGTCTCCATACTTCTGGCTCAGTGCCCTTTCCATTAGCCAGTGTTGCAAGAAACTCAGATTATGTATCATTTGTCCTTAGAACATGCACCAAGCAGAGTGGTGAAGGAGGGAAGGGGCAGGCAATGGGCAAAAACCATCTAAGACATGGAGATTAGCTCTTATGAAGAAATGGCATCAGGTGATCATCATCCAAATTTGTGACAGCATTTCATAGAACAGTGTGGATGGGATTTTATTAGATGCCAAAAACATATTGGCAGATATAGCCCTGAGCTTGTGGTTCACCAGACACATGAGAGCCCGTCTTCAGGAAGGGGATCCTGCTTAGGCTTTGGCTCAAGTCCAAGTTAATGCACAGTCAAAAGTAGCAGCTGCAGCACTGCCCAGATAGGGGGTCCCCTGGAGGAAGGCCTTGCCAAGGAGAGGCTCTTCCCAAATTACTTATCAACTGTTAGAAAGAGAACTTAAAACACACACACACACACAAAGCAAACAAAACCTTAACAAAATTTAGCCTTAGAAAATACAGATGTTGGAAGAACAAATACAATTAGTCAACAGATTTATGGGGAATACCTCAAAAAAAAATTGCAAACTCCAACATCAATGAAGTCCAATTTTCAACTACCAATTTAGGCAGGGGGAATTTCTAAAATATAAAAATGCTACAAGGATATATTGAAAACTTGTGCACTCATACTCTGCTGATTGCAGTGTAAATTGGTGCAACACTTTTGGAAAGCAATTTGGCAGTATGTACTAAAAGCCATTAAAACATTTATATCTTTTGACTTAGTAATCTTCCTTTCAGATTCCAAGGAACTAATCCAAAATAAGGAAAAAGCAGTATAAGCAAATATGTAATTGCAACATTACTTATAATGGTGTCAAATCAAGAGCAACTTAAATGTCCAACAATAAGGAAATGATTTTATATATTGTGATACAGTCCCTTGATGGAATATCCTGCAGCCACTATAAATTATATGAGGAAACTGCCCATAATGGTTAAGTGAAAAATTGCAGGCGCCTATGATTACAACTGTTTTAAAACATGCATATAAAATGCATATTGCAGTAAACAAAGACTCAAAGGGAAATACCCCAAAATATCAATAGTTGTTTGGGGCTGAGTTTCTTTCTATTTTTTAAAACTGTTTCCACATTGTCAGTTTATTATTTAGAATATTCCCACTTACATTACTACATTATGTATAACAGCATGTGCAAACTAGCAGCCCATAAAGTACATTCCACTACAGTTGAGTTTTATCTGGCCTGCGCCGTTTTAAAACAGTGAATATCTGCCAACACTGAGAACTCAAGAAGTTTCACATCCACAACTTTTACTGAAAAATCCAAGGATTTGCAATCCTGGGCCCAAAGCCCTACGAGGTAACAACTGTTCAAAGCAACTGCCCCTTGCAAACAGCCTGAGTCCTTGCCTATGCTGTCACAGCTGCCACCACCTCTGCTGTCTGTCCATCCAAGCCTGTTTCCCTCGTTTATGTCATCTGCCCGATTCCTAGTCTGTATGATTAAGGAGGGGAAAAAAAAGGTGATGAAAAGCTGTGCCTAATTTGAATTCCCTTTTAAATGGGAATCATTGCCTATTAAACTTGAGCTTTAGTTTTGGACTATTAGGTCACCAGAAAATTATGGCCTAATCCACCACTCTCCTTACCATGCCACAGGCAATTCCAGGGTTTTTCCTACCAACAAAAGAACCATTGCACACAGTTCGTTCTCCTCCCCTCCTGGACTTGTTCATCGGTCAAGAGTCTCTGCTGGTTCAATCTTCTCTCTCTTTTCTTGAAGCTAGTCCATGGCAAGGCCCTGGCTACCCTCCTTCTCCGTGCTTAAGAACTACAGAGGCGAGCACACTTTCAGACAGCAGTTCACGGCCACGTTACCCGAGCTGCTTTTCCACACTACAGATCCAAACTATTCTCTGTGTTTCCTGAGACAGAGGTTCAGCAGGTTAAGGAAGGTGCTTTCTTCCTCCCTAAGTTCTAGCTATGGTCTGGCAGCACTCTGGCTCTGTGTGCTGTGGGCAGCTGTTTGCATTTTTCTTTTCCAAGGGGCAGAGGCACAGGAACAGAGACTGTGCAGTAGCAAAGTGGAGAGGTGGCACTGGACTGGAGGATACAGGTGCTGTCACACCTACTGCATATAAGATGCAGCATGGTGAGAATGTTTGGGAACTTGCTCTTCGTGAATCTCCACAAAAAAAGTCACAAATTACCATTAACAGTGTGTTATATTCATTTACTTAAGCCCATACAAAAAGCTATAATCTTTGTAAATAAATTAATAAAAAATAAGCAAAAAAAAAAAAAAAAGGAAATACTTTCCTAGTCTACACATCTGATCTAGTGAGTGTGGAGGGACAGATACTGGACCAAGGGCCTTTATCAAACACCAGGACTCTGGGCAGAATGTCCTTACCTGTTTCCTAAGGCTTGGAAAACTGTTCTTCGGGCAAGAGAGAAGATTTATTTCAGATAAAGGACAAATGCTGTCCTTTAATTAACAACATCTATCTCTGGGACAAGCACATCAGGTATACAATACAGAAGATTCTTTTAATATAAAGGACAGATGGCAACTTCACTCCTGGGACTTTCAAGGCTGCCCCAGAAAAACACACAATTTTAAAAGGCTTTGAGAATTCTCTAAGGACAGCCAGTCAGGAGACAAGAACGCTTCATTGCCCCATTTACAAAGTAAACCAGAGAGTGTCTTGGAATTACTCAGAAACATTTGAAGAAGAGTCGGGTAAATCTGAGTGAGGAAAATAATAACTTTGCCTCGCAGTCTATTTGTGAGTACTGTAAAAGTTTCCTTTTGTCTGAGCCCGAATGGCACTAGATGAAAAGGAGTTTTAATGTGAAGTCCTGGAAAACAGTTTGGGCTCCATGATCACATAACAGAGCAAAACAAAACTTCCAAACATCGCCCTTATGCTAGTATCGAAAACATCCCACCAGGACATTGTCACCCAGCTGAGCACTGGTGTGCTTGGTAAAAGGAAGATAGGATGACAGAGGTCCCCAGCTTAGGGGAAAGTCTCTCCTTTTATAGTTCTCATTAATCTGACTCAACACACACACGTGTTGGTACAAGATTCCTCCAGCATGTGTTATACCTGCCTAACTGGGTGTTAACATTATAAACCACACATCAACACTTCTTGTCTGAGTGTTAATGTCTATTAATGTCCTGCTGGGGAAAAGGCTCTGAGAGCCAGACCAGAGCCACAATTCAAGACTGCCTGCCACAAGTTCTAGTCTTGGGGTGCTGACTTTAGACAGTATTATGTTAACAGAATTTCTGGAGGAAGGGGGTATCATGGTGTTGTACTTGGTTTTATGTTACTGAGATTATCTTCATATAAGAAGCTAAAAAAGCCACATAAGTCTGAAGGAATTTAGGGCTGAGGAATTAACCATGTGGAATGTGGCTACTGATACCCCAGATACCAAAGCAGGCTTTTCTCCTGCTGCATTGTGATGTTACACAACACGCTGATACGGGGAGGAACGGGGTTTGCTAGTGTCACAGTGAGCTTCCTTGTCTGCGTGTTTTCTATATGGCCCATGAGGTCATGTACATTATTCTCAAACTAGATTTACTAAGTTCCTAGGTGCACATACGATGTCCTTGTATATGCAATATGTACACATGTATGTCACTGATAGAGTTGAATAAAGTACCTATGGTGAATTTCTTTTCTATACATATGAAGAGTGCATAATACTATGTGAACACACACATATACATACATATATATTCAAACAAACTAATTCAATGATAATTTCATAAATTTTGTGGCATTTTCTCAAGCTTTGCTTGGCGTCACCTAAGGTGCATATTTAAACCACACAACTCCACTCCCGGAAAAAAAAAAAAAAAAGACATACACACAAGCACAACCGTCAAAACCGGATTTGCCCTTCTCTAAATTAATCCAATTATTCAAATGTCAGTTATATCTGTCACAGCCTGGCTCCTTGGGCCGAACCAAACTGTTAAAAATTAAAACTGTTTTACTTCGTTTAGTCTTTCTGCCTTTTTAGTGTAAAACCCACAGTCTCGACAAAAAGTTGTGGGATTTGACACCCAGTGCAACACAACCCTATTGCTGTCATCCATGCATAATTCACTTTGGAAATATGCACTTGCTTTAAAATATTACTAAAATATACATGTAACATATGCTAATTTCACTGCGTTGGCTTGTAAGCTCCAGCCACTAGGTTATATGTAAACTTCGCCAAGTGCACGCACTGTACATAAAGGGATTATAAATGAAAGGAAATATCTCTGTCCCTAGCTCTCTGTCTCCAGCCTCGGCCAAACTGACAGCCCCAAATCCCAGCACCATCTAACATGCCCTTCCCGTGGAGAAGACAGCCTGTTCTCAGAGTCTTAATTACATCCCAGCTGACTGCCCAGCGTTGCCAAAATCAGGCAACAAACGCTGGTCCTTCACTCACAATATGGTCTGCTAAACAGACTCCTGGTCACACAGAAAGAAACTTTCACAACGTGGAGAAATAAAGGGACAAGCAGGAGATCAAGGGAGAATACAAATAGTAACCTAGGGGATGGAAGAGAGAGAAACAATTCATCCCCACTGTGTAAAAAAGGAAAAAAAAGAAAGACCTCCTCTTCCCAGAATCCTTAGGCACAACCGGGCGGAATTTTAACAAAGCTATCCTTATTACAATGAAATCAAAGCCCTACTCATCCAGCCAAGTACTGCTGCTCCTCAAGATGGGGCACTGATACTGAGACTCAGTAGATTAACGATTGTTAAGCAAGACTCCACCACCCCACACGGATCAGGCCATTATAATTACAGAAGAACAGCATGCAACATTCTACCATTGCAAATGGTATCATATGTTTCCCTGGTTGGCTTTAGGGTTTAGCTCATTTGACATGGCAGAAGGTACGAGAGCATTACGTTCATATCTACCTGTCCCTCATATCCACATACGTACAATTAAGTTTCTTTCTTCTTGTGATCACTTGTGTATGACAGCAAAGATGGTCACCAAACTTGGAGGCTATTCTTAGCTTAGTCTAAATATAGGCTAATGACAAATTAGCCTTTAGCTGGTAAAAACAAATTTACTTCAGGGAGGCGTTGGAAGGCAGTTGTTCTCCAGCACAACTGAAAGCAAAAGCAACAAAAGATCTCGAGAGAGTGCTAGTAGGGAGAGATCTGCCCTGTGTATTAAAATGTTGTACACTGAGAAAGCAAACAGTAGTTTCAGATATGAGCCCCAAATCAGAAGTTATAAAGGCACCTGCTTGGAATTTCACTCGGTTTTAGTATTTGAGATTGTGTTTCCAGGGGTGCCATTTATTCAACACAGTGGGAACAGTGCCCCCTGGCATTCTGTCATAATTAAGCTGCTTTTCACATGGGCAACTCCACACAGAATGCTCCAAGATGAAGAGCACTATAGATTTAGTTATTTTAATGATACTAGAGGATTCTCCTGAACAAGGCAGGAACAGACAGCTAAATGGTAAAAATAACCTATACAAGATAAACACAATTTGCAAAGCACTTAAATATACATCCCCATTAAGTTTCAAAATTACTCTATAATATAAGGCTGGTATTACTATTCTGATTTTACACAAGATGGAACTGAAGGTCAAGGAAGTTAAATGGCTCGTCCAAGATAACAGGCACTGTGACTCCAAAATTCATACTTTTTCCACTGCCCCATGTCATTGCTCTAGAAAATATAAGAGGGAAAGACTGAATGTAAGTAACCAAATACCTTGCAAGTACAGTGCTAGATAAATCCCGAAAACACAGAACCTTTAGACATAGTTAGACTGGGGCACTCAGGCAGGGAGCACGGAAGTTGAGATGTTGGGAATGTAATTTCTGCTGACACCTCCCCTCCCTCCCCAACACAGTTGCCCTTGGGTGGGAAGACGAGGATATGACTGATGCCTTTATTAGGAGTTTTAAAGAGAAAATCTTACTACCCAAATGTGCCACCCGGTTAAATAATACTGCTACCATTAGTACCACTACTAATTCTCTCTGTAAAAGAAGTTGATGCCACTAATCCCTATTATATGGTGACAACATGATGGGATATTTTAGAAAAGGGGGTCATTACTACAAGAATAGAATAACAAGGAAACTATTACAATTGCTAGGGCAAACTGATTTTGTTGTTTGTTGTTGTCTGTTTTTTTGTTTTTTTTTTTTTTTTTTTAGTTTTGCCTGTTAGAAAATGCTCAGTGAAGAAAAAAATGCTTCATTATAATATAATATGAGTTTATCACGGTTTAGCTAGAAAATCATAATCTAATGCCTCATATGCTGTCCTAAAATGAAATCTTCATACTGTTTTATCCTCTGAGCTGAAATAAAGCTATAAGACAAGAAAACAAAGGACTCAGTATACCCTGACTGTGCTGAGTAATAACCAATTCAATGATTCATTATTTTCTATGAAACTTAAATAATGAAGATTTGGAATACTGTTTCCATTATGGAAGCAGACTGTATTCAAATTGCATCTTGAGAATTGATACCAAACATCCTTTGGGGATAAATTCACTGCAATTTGAAGACTGGGAAGGCAACCAAGATATTTAATGGAAAGAACATGGACACATTTAACATGGTGCTTAAACAAGAGATTAAAAAAAATGTTTAAAACTTAAAACCCAAGCCAATGAAAAGGGTTTCAAGTTTTGCTGAGAGGACATCTCTTTCACCAGCAATTTGCATAAACAACTAATAAATGAAAAGAGAATAAAACATGAGTTGTGTTCTGGTTCCCTTAAACATAACCCTTCCTCAGGGCCTAGGCCAGGGCTTGGCAAACTATGGCTGAGGCCCAAATCTGTTCACCTGCTTTAGTAAATAAAGTCTTATTGGAACCCTGCCACATTTATTCACTTACATATCGTCCATGGCTGCTTTTGTGCTACAACAACAGGGTAGAACAGTTATGAGAGAGACTGTAGGGCCACTTAAGGAAATAGTTTACCAATCCCTGGCCTACACAGAGACCTACTATGATCCGTCCATAGGGCAAGGGGCATGTCAGCTCAACCAGTTCTGAATAATTTACACTTATGAAAACAGGTTTAAAGTTTAAATTTTAAGAAATATGTTTTGTCATCTTAAGAATCTTTTTACTTTAGTGACCTGTCTACATACACATAGGTACTTGAATTCCTAGTACCATGAAGAAGGGTCTTTGTTTTCCTTTAGTTTTGCCTTCTGAAAGCCTAAACTCAGTCATCCTCTCTACTGCCCTCATTTCAGGAATCTTCTAAATTCTGACTCTTATTTTAAATACAGTCATCACTCGGTGTCCAGGGGAGATTGCTTCCAGCGCCCCCTCAGATACCAAAATCCATGGATGCTTAAGTCACTTCTATAAAATAGTTTTGTATTTACATGTAACCTACACACATCCTGTACACTTTAAATCATCTCTAGACTACTTACAATACCTGATACAATGTCAATGCTATGTAAATAGTTGTTACGACTGTATTGTTTAGGGAATAATGACAAGGAAAAAAGTTTACATGTGCAGTTACGAACACAATCAACCTTTTTTTTTTTTTCCTGAATATTTTTGACACCTGATTGGTTGAATCCATGGATATGGAACCCACGAAGACAGAGAGTCCACTGTGTACTGTTAAAATAACCAGCTTCCAAACAAGTTCTTATATCAGCTTATACGCTGATGTCTCCCCCATGTTCTCCATGCAGTCCACACAGAACAGGTCAAATAATCTAGGCCCCAACAGGAACTCAAAATATATAGAATAGTAAGTCCAGGGAAGAGTTGGAGAGAAGAGCTTACCATTCCTGCTGGAGAGACAGAAATATGGAAAAGAATTACCTCTGGGTCTGAAATGCACACATGGAGTTATATATGGCCACTTTTACTTGTGTTATTACGATATCTTCAGGATCCTCAAATACCAAAGACAAGAATGAATGTGCACCTAAAGGACCTCTGGGAGCAAATCAATGTTTGCCTGTGAATATATTGTTTCAATAATACCTAAAGTGTTGTACATTTGATAATTTTGGAAAATACAACAGAGATTAGTCTGTTTACTTTTAATGAAAATGCCAGTTTTTCCTATTGGATTTGAGGATGAGAAAATAAATCTTCTGTACTTTACATGCTATCCATATTCCACACATCTCATATATAAATTAAAGACTAATACTTCTTTCATTTTCTCAGTGGGGAAAGAAAATATATATATTTCTCATGCCAAACTTTGCTGTGAATTACAGTAATTCAATTTCAGCAGATACGAGTTTTTAAAACAGCTTATTTAAACAAAGTTTATGAATAACAAATAATGCAGACCACTCTACATAGAGTATGTCTGAGGCCCCACAAACTATATGGACTTCAACTTGCAATATAAATTCTCTACCATAGATAGTCTCATAAGAGTCATCAGCATTCAAAATACAGATGTCTAAGTCAGGAGAGAAAGCAGCTAAGTAGGACTTTCTGATGACTCTTCATGGACTTCCCAGGTATCTTTGTATTAGCGGACCCATGACCTACTTTGTAGACTGGTCGTAAGTATGGGGGTAGAATGATGAAGCAAACATAGTAGCAAACCCGTATGTCCATCTTCCATCACTTTGAGGTTCAAGCTTCTCACATTTGCCCCTAAGCAAAATACGGAGTAGAGCTGCCTACTGCTTCCCAGTGGGGATGGGACAAAACCTTGGGATTCTAGAGATGTATGTCCCTGTAACTGTCAGGGCCCTGATATGTCTATCAGGTATGGGCTTCAGGTAGAAATCAAAGTAACATTAGGATTAGGGTCACTATTTCCCCCAAAGCATTAACATGAAGACAAACATAGCACTTTCACCACTAACCTGAATTCTTACTTTAGGTCCTGTCTGGAGAGCTCCGACTACAAGCTAAGTATACAAATGAATGCTATAAAAGAAATGGTCTCCTATGCAATCTACTACAGAAATGAAGGCCTCAAAGATTGCACTAAACTCTGACTATGGTTTGTTTGCTATCATGAAAAGTCTAAAATGATCTTCTCTAACTCTGGAAAGAGACCTGGTAAAAGGAGTTGACAGAAATCATTAATATGAGACAGTGACCATTGATGGGCAGTGAGGACCAGTGATTCAGATGCTTTGGGAGGCATTATACCTTCGGCATACTGGTTCCAGTGAGTTCTCACTGATACTACCTGAGGTGGTCAAGGGCTCCCATTTAGAACTGTGGATTCCAAAGGCGCCCTGTGGGAAGTTTCATTTCATACTGCCCATTTGCCTCCACATTTACCATGCCAGGGACGTACTGATACCACCAAGCATGTGTCATGGATCAGCCAGACTAGTGCAAATCACTGTCAGTGTTGGTCATCATAACTGAATTCCCCAGGGCAGGTCCCAACATATGCTGACCGAATTAGAAGCAACAGGGTATTTTAAAACAGATTTCAGGTAAAGCTGATAAATGCCTGACCAGACCTAAAATTGAAATGTCTCTGATAATAATGAAACACAAGCCAGCGCATCTGGCTAGCTAAATCCGTCTTCCCAGCCTTGAACAGAAGTTGGAATCTACCTTGGAAGAAAGCACAATAGAACTCCCATGAATTAGCTCAAAGAATTTAATACCTGTTGCAATTTTCTCCAATTTAGGATATGAAATAATAACACAGACAGCAATTACCATAAAGAAAAACTTCAGGTGCAACAGCATTAGTTCAACAGCTGGGATCAAGTGTCAGCCCAGAATAACAAATTTCATTCATTTTATCTCCAGCACTGGAGACATGCTGCTACTAGCTTTAATAGTCAGGAATGTCTGTTGGCTAAATGACTCTGCAGAGCTAGTCAAGTGAGGGCAGCCTGCGACAGTTTAATTGGGCTGCTCACTATAACTCTATCTGGGGGCTGTAAGCAGTGGACTATAAACAAGCATAAAGCTGCACTCAAGAGCAGAACAGCCTGCAGGAGGAGGAAAAAAAAAACACACAAGGAGAGCTTCTGATGGCAGGATCTCTCATTTACACTGGCGTCAGGTTGGCTACAGGTGAACTGGAGCAATGTAACCACTGCAGCAGAAGAAAGGTGGGGTTAAGAGAGCAATCATTTATCTTGTATTGATTTCTGGACACTGTCCTAGATCCATTCCAAGATAGAATGACAGTTCTCAGTTTTGTGCTTGCAAGAGACAAAAATGACTAGTACCAGCCCTACTGTTTTCTGATCATGTTTCCCATAGATTTTTTTTTCAGACAGGGAAATCCAAACAAGTTTATCACTGAGAAAGAGGGTTAGGGGTTCGTTAATCAGCCATTTGTCTTTGCGGCTCTGGATCTGGGAGTCAAGGGGTCAAAACCAAGCACAATCGGGCCCTTTGGTTTATCTCAGGTAACCCCCCCATCTGTGGTAATTGAACCCATTCCTTGCGGTCAGAGTTCCTGTCACTCATATTCAATGTCTGTCATTACTGAGAAATGCTTCATGTCATATTACACTGACAGAACCACTACAGCAAAGCTAGCAAGATTCCCGCAGCACCAGAGGTAAGACAATGGGAGCCTCTTTCAGACCAGTGATGTTTAACATTTTCTGTGCTGACACTGTGTCTGTAAGCACAATATAATGAAAGTCTGGTAAATGGGAGATAAAAATTCATACTCTCCCTCCTTCAGGGGCTGCCAAGCAATATCAGAAATAAAACAAGTTGGCAGCTCCGGCGATACCACCGCACCGGTGCCACGGCAGGCGTCGTCCAAGTGCAGCGCGTGGATTTACACACAGATACGCTCACGGACGGGCACGCACGCTCCCATTTGCTTTTCATGTGGCTGTGTACAAACATTTCTCCCCTGGCAGGGCATGACTCCCTGTCACAGGGTCGCTAACCTTAGAAATCCAACTCTTCTCTGAACATATTCTGAGACTCTCAAACTATGCAAGGCCCAGTGGCATCTTTAACAAAGAATGATTTTGCCACTGTTTGCAAGTCTCAAAAGATGAGTTTGGACGAAGAATGTGCCCCTGACAGGAGCCCACAAGCTCACAAGGTCCAGTGTTGAGCACTGACTCCTCACGTTCAAAGCTGCTCGACCTACTTTCCCAGCCTCACCGTCTTTCATTTCTTGTCATGCAGTTTACACAGAAGTCTCCGTGTTATTCATTCTCTGTCACACTTAGCACCTGCATGCCACTGGGCCTTTGCACATATCCTTTCCATTTGGGAAGCCTGTCCTCAGCTCCCTCCTCCTTCAGGGCCCAGCTCACACACTACTTGCTCCATAGATGTGCCTCTGATCCCCCGAGCTGTTCATTATTCTCTTAGTGGCTAAGAGCTTAGGCTCTGGAATTAGGCTGGAGTAGTTTGAATCCTTGGCCTGTCCTTTAGGCAAGTTTATAAACTGTCTGCCTCAGTTTCCTCAGCCATAAAATGGTGTTAACACCTCATATGGTTGCTATGTGGATTAAATGAGATAGCCCGTAGTAACAGTTACAATGGATACACTGTTACCAAACAGTACCCAGTAAAGAAGAAGCACTCAGTAAATGCCAGCTGTCATGACAATACTACTACTACTAATAACAAACAATATGACTGCTGCTGCTACTACTGGTATTCTCAAAGCACTCTGTTTATATTAGTAACAGGATATTTCACTTTCCCTTGTTTTACAGTGACTGGTTTACACTGCCGTCTTCCCACTTGGCATGGAGCTGTGGGCACTGGCATCACCTGAGAATTTGCCAGAAATGCAAAATCCCAAGCCCCGCCCGAGAAGGGTCTGCAGTCTGTGTTTCACAAGCCCACACGGTGATTCCAGTGGCACAGAGCATGGGCTCTGGAACCAAACTTCCTGCTTTGGAATCCCAGCTCCTCTGCCTCCTGGCATTGTGCCCCTGGGGAAGGTTACTTAACATCTTTTGGCTTCAGGGATCCCTTCTTAAAATCAGGGATAATAAAAATACCTACCATTGTAATAGTTAATGCACATCAAGTACTTAAAAAGTACCTGACATGAAGAAGCACTCAATAAGGGCTAGTTGGTACTGTTATTATTTAGGATTAAACAAGTTCACAATACATGCAAAGCACTTGGATGTGTTAGTAGGGGTTCAATGAGAGTTTTCATTATTAGTATTATTCATCTGATTTTAGGCTTCCTGAGGGCAGAGACCCTGTCTTATTCATCCCTGTAACCTCGTGGAGCTTAGCCCAGGCTTTGCACTAAGCAGGCACTCTGAGAAAGGCTTGCTGCCTGGAGCTCTGGGGTGAATTTGGAGGCCTAGGAGTCAGGCTGGATATTTATTTGGGGTTAGTGCTCTGTAGGCCGGAAGGCAGAAAAATAAGAGAATTCAGCAGCTTTCCCGAGGCCACCAGCCTGTGGCCGATTTTTGCACGGATCTCTCCTCTCCAGTTCCAAGACTGCTTTCACTCAAGGTCACACCCCCTAAGCCTAGTAACTTTGGATTTGAAAATCATTTTGACTTGATATTTTACAGGGAACATGGCAGGCTTAGTGAGTTTAATCTCTCTCTCTCTTTTTTATACACCGGGGGTGGGACACCTTTTAACCTATCTGACAAAGCTTTAAAAAGCCTCTGCTTGGAAACTGACTGCAGCCTGCAGCGGAATGTGAAAGCTGCCCGAGAGCTTTCCACGCCAGCAGCCCCACCGAGTCACAGTCACTCCGCGCTCCACGAGCATGAGCCAAGCCGTATTCACAAGTTCACTTCCTTCCATACCCTCTCCTGGAGAAAATCAAAATTGGATGAGGAAAAGAAACCGCTCTCTAGCTAGTAGCTGGCCTTTAAATGGGCTGCTTTAGTGATCTCTTAAAATAGCCAGGTATTCCCTATACCAAAAGGATTAAAAAACTGATTTTGCAGCCAAGGAGAAGACTAACCTGCTTGGGAAAAGTTTCTATTTTACACAAGGGCCATGACTATAATAAATAGTAAATGTTACCTGTTATTTTACTAGATGAAACCATGTTACTGCTTTCATTATAAATAAGACTCACAGAGCTAGTCCACAGTCGAAACTAAATGTGAAGTCCACGAGGGTCTGCTATTTAAACAACAAAAGATAGGATTCCCCAAAAGATATAATCATAAATTAGCTACCGTTAGCTGTTAGCAAGAGGTAGTCTTTAAATATCTAACAGGCATTGTTAACTATCTGGATTGCAAAAAGAATGTACTGGTTTTAAAAAATATCACACTCAAATTTAATGAATAAATAAACAAATTACATGTTTTGATGACTGTTTCTATAATCATTCTCCATAACACCAGGTTACTGGTAATTTGAGACTTTTTTCCTACTGTCAGTAGAGGGAATTTAGGAGACAAGAGAATTAAATAAGCTACTTTTTGATCCATGGGAGAAACATCACGTAAACCCAGGCAATAAGGAGAGAAGCTGAAATTATAGTGGTATGAAAACAATTCATGCTTCTCTCCAAAAGCATTATTACTATTGAATTGGACACAATAATATGTCAAATACAATCCCAGAAATTGGGTCACAAACCCTGTTCTCACTACTACCGGGAAGACCGTGGATAGGGTCTTAGATACTGCCCAGATGCCCACACAGTCCAACGGCAACCATGTTCAGAAGCCCTTCAATGAAACATGAAGGAATTCAGATAGGACAGTTTCAGATCTCAAAGCAACACACTCAAGAATAAAAATTAGTTATATTCACCAAGCCAAGTGGGGAAAGTGCATTGCAAAGATAGTTCTAATGCTGAAATATTACATTGCCAAATGTTCCTGTCAAACCGTGGTTTAATTACCTTGGCCCCCATGCCTCTTATAATCACCTGTCATTAGCAACAATGCTTGCATCTGTTTACACGTCTGTCAGAAATGCCAGCCCAGCAGAAGCCAAGGGATAAGAAAACTTTTACCGGGATATGCCCTCGGTTGAAAAAAGGTCATCTTAAAGTTGACCTATCTATACCCAGGGCCATCCTTCAAAAACAAAATCTAAGGAAAAGATCTCTGAAGCAAACATGTCAATATTATAGAAATAAATTTTAAATGGGGTTGGTTTAGTTCTAAGACCAAAGAGGAAGATGTTGGTGTTTCATGGCTGTATTCTGCCTCCTTTCATAGTATTTCTGCTTGTCTCCAGGAAATCCATGGGTGATGATGTGCTCTACGTTGCAGTGTCCTCAGGGTCTTTCCACCCTGGTGCCCTCTTCAACCATACAAAGTCACACCTAGCACCTACTTCTACCATTAATTCTCCTCTCCTCCTTCAGGAACTAAGTCTGCCCTCCTTGCCAGTTAGTAGCTGCCACTACCTTCTCTATTTAAGAGGATTTTCTCCCCAAGCCTGGCTTCATAATAGGCCGCAATCTCCCTAGAGTACTCTTTCCTCCCCATAGCCCACAAAACAAGCACACAGATTTTTTTCTGACATTTTAGCATAACAAGAGAGAGAGAGGAGGGGGGGGAGAGAGAGAGAGAGAGAGAGAGAAGGAAATACCACAGGGATATTCAAAAGCCTATAATATTTTTACTTAGTGGTCAGTGATTCTTAGGTTCTAAGATATTAAATGGTTTTGAGTTGAAGTTTTGTCAATAGCTTCTTAACTTTCTCTGAATTCAGTTTCATCATCTATAAAATGGGGATAATAGCACTCCCCTTTGTATGTTTACTATAAGAAAAAAGCATAAAAATACACATGAAGCATCAACACATTGTAGGTGCTCAATAGCTTTTGAGCTCCATTTTGATTCCCTTTCTTCCCATAAAAACTTTCCCAACTCATATGACTACTTATTTAATTTGGTATTTATCTCACTATCAATTATGTCTGTTTTTCAGACATAACTGATTAGAATAACTTAGCACAGCACTGGTCAAGTAGTGGAAACTTTCAAAATACTTTGTAAATGGAATCTGGATTCATCTTTAATCTCAGTCAGCAAACACCTTGATAGAATGAAGTCTTTACGCAAACCCTAAGAACTGACCTCCCCTGGTCTCTCTAACCCCATCTCACTTACTTCTCCCCTCAGTCATTATGCTTTAGTCACACTGGCTGGTTCCTTCTCCTCTCCCTCATCTCAGCTCAAAGGGGGCTTCCTAGGGGATCCCTTCAGGGGCTGCCCTAAAAAGCTCTGTGCCCCTCCCCAATTGCCTACCTGGTTCCTTTTCTCCATAGTACATATCATTATCTGACATACCTTCTTCTTTACTTGTTTGCTTGTTTTTGGTCTGCCTCCTGCTGCTAGACTATCAGCTCCACCAGCACAAGAAACAGGCTGTGGTTTTTGTTCACCCTGTATCCCCAGTGCCAGGCACACTGCTAAGTGTTCAATAAATATTTGTGGAATGAATGAATGGCACTTTGCTTTCTCCATAACCATCCATCTTCATGATACTGGATAGTTAGACACAAATTAAGGACTCGTATGATCAATGCTAGACTCCAATGGCACTAATGCTTAAAGGGACCCTTGATAGCATAGAACACCCTGGAACTGGGCAAGCATTGATAGAAACATGAGAAACTTTCTTATTGGTCCAATTAGAGAAGGTGACAACTTAGGTGAAACTTGGTTTCTGCTCTAGAAAAAGGCACACCAAAGATTGAATGAAGGAATAAGGTCTTTACAAAGCATCTCTCCTTTCACCAATCTCATTTCTGCTACCCTAAATCATGCCTCTCACTCTCATTCCTGCTTGGCCAAGTTTTCTCTGATTCACTTGGGCTCCCTAAATGTTAGCCTCCGTCTTCTGCTTGGGCCCACCGACCTGTGAGCCTTGCTGAACCCACGACCCTGCTGCACCGCTTCTGGCTCAGCAGCCTGTGGGCTCCACTGTGAAGGCTGACGCGAGGCCAAGGTAAAAACCCTGCCCAGCCGTGACACTTGCTCTTTACTCCACCTTCTGAAACTCGGAGAATTTTCCCCCTCTTTCTACCCTGTATCCACACCACAGACCTTCCTGAATACGCCCCCCACCCCTTGAAGTTTGACACCTAATTTCCCTTTGACCTCTTTTCTCTTTGACTTTAACCTTCATTGATGAGTATATGTTCAGTCATAGTTATGCCATTAAGCCAAGTTCTAGCTAGTCAAGGTGCATCATCTGGCCTTAAACGACAAGGTTACATTGTTGGTTTTATTCCAGGAAAAGATTCAAAACCCTATGCACACTCTGAGGTAGGTTTAGAAAAAAAAAAAAAAAATTACCTCCTTTCAAATGAAAGGCCCATCCACAGGTTGCCATGTTTCTAATACATCCCTTAAAAGCAGATTATTTCTTTGCCCTTCAGAGAAATCAGAGAACACTGAATTTCCCTTGGTGGTGATTTCAACAATTCTCTTTACTAACTCATTCTTAAGATGTGGTTCAGTAGATCCCCTTTCCCCCCTTTCCCCTTGTCTCTCTTATATCTCAAAATGGGTAGGCGAGAACACTGTGACCCTTCTTCATACATAGCAGCCATCTATGAACATCTATTTCATGCCAAGCCTTAGAGCCAGCTACTGGGTACTGCACTTTCCCAGGACCCCAGCCCTCCTCATTAAGTTTGAAGCTATGGGTGAAGGAAAAAAATGCAGTTGTTTTACAGATGTGCATTGAAAGCAGCTACTAAAGGGTATTTTACTAGTTCAATATGGTAAAAGAAATCAGCCATGGCTGGCACCACCACACATTGTTTCAGAAAAATGCACTGTGGAGAACTGACACTGCACCTATAATTTTAAAAGATTTGCTCATTTAAACTAACCGGCAGCATTTTCTGCCACATAATGGAGAAATTCACAGGATGCTGGGCCCCTCATGGCTTCTGTGGCTATAAAAGCCCCTTCATGCTGGATTTTTTATATTTGGTAAATTAATAGTTTACTGTTCCAAGATTCCTACGTGTTTATATTATTGCTTTTCTAACATAAAAGTTTGCAGTTGTTATGGAAACATATGGTAACATTTGCCGCTAAATTTTAAATGCATTTTCTACCCCTGTTACACACCTGAAATGAAGCCAAAAACTCTCTTTGCTTTACATTAGAGTGAAATTCAAACTGGTCTGGGTGACTATAAATGGTTACTGTTTGTCTTGGCTCCTACCTGTATCAGATTTAGACTGAGGAATCTTAGGGAAGAAATTACATGGGATAAAATGGATATTTTTAAATTACAAGGCCTGCAATTCCAGTGGCTCCAAATATCAGCTTTCTGTTTCATCTCAGCCTGCCAGAAAGAAAATGGCGGGGCTGGGCAATAAAAGATAGACAACAGTTACTCTCCAGAGCCAAACGCTTCTTGTTTTGATTATACTGGAGGAGGAGGTTGCAGATCCTGATCAGTTAAGTCTTGTTAGCAAATTAAATGGTTGTAGATCACAATGGTGCAAGACATGAGTTTTAGCCCTTGCTTGGCTTTGAGTTGAGATGACAAAAGTATAAATTCTTTCAACTCATTTTGTTCTGCAATTTTCCTCTTTGAGGACCTCACAAATCTCAAGTAACTGTTCATGATGACTCTGGGCCCACAGGGAGGGTGGCTTGGAAACATTCATTGGACGGGTTTTCTAAGAGCCCCAGTTACCCATTTCTCCATTGCTTAACACCTCACCCAAGTCAAGTTTCCTTATGCAATGTAACTAGTCATAAATACTACTTAAGAAAACTAGGTACTTTTTGCTCAGAAACATACCAAATGAGAAGACAGTATAAGAATACTTGCCTGCTTGAGCATTTTTCTGGGACTTTAAACCAAAGTAAATCGAGTGTCACAGAAGAATTTCAAATGGGACCTAGCAGGCCTAATTCCTACCTCCATTCAGTCCTGTGGGCTGTGTTCTTCATTCATTTCAGCACATTTGTTAACCGTCAAGATTAATTTTCATAGGTTAACTCTCTTTTTTCTTTTTGGGAATATAACCACGCTATTTGCTACAGAGTTTCACTTGAAGTTTCCCACAAGATTAGACATTGCTTGCATATATCTGAAGCGAATGGGGAAAAGAATTATGAGACTTTTCTAAGTATGAGAATATGGGAAGCTGCCAAAGAGTTTTTGCTTCATTGACCTTCACATAGTAAGAAATGTCTTTCTTACCCCCTAATAGTACATATTCAGAGGGTGCTATGACAGTAATTGAAAAATTAAGCTTATACCCTCCCTTATCAAAAAATTCCAGGCTCAAAGTCATCTATTCTAACATACATCCAGGATGCTAACTAAGGCAGCCAAGGGCTCAGCATACAGCCATAGCAGGGCCTCATCAGCAGCACAGGTTAGAGCCCTTCACAAAACATGACGATCACAGTATTATTCTATGCAATGTTGCATGTTTTCATGTTTTCCTATCTTCCTTCTTTAGAGAACAAATAGAGAGTAATATTTCTTAATCCACAAAGACACAGAAAAATGAAGTGGATTACAAAGAAGACACTAGAACCTGACTACTTGGGCTCAGATCCTGGCTTGGCCACTTAGAACCTGTGCTATCCTGAATAAATTCCCTAACCTTTCTGGGTCTTAATTACCTTAACTATAAAATGGGAAAAAAAGTAGTACTTCACTGGGTTGTTGAAGAGTGAATAAGAAAATATGGCAAAACACTTAGAAAAGCATCTGGCATACAGTAAAGACTCAGTAGAAGTTAGCACCTACTATTAATTATTACAATGATCACCTTCTTCATAATCAATAGCATAATTATGATTGAGATATGTTTCTGGACCCCTCTGGTTTATAAGGCCATTGTTTCCTAAATGTGATCCACCATGATTTTTAGCCATATCCATGAACCACCTACATTATTACATTTCTAGTATTTTTCTTTAAATCAACTTAGAAAAAAAAAACTTTAAAGATTAAGTTGTCTTGTCCTCAATCACATTTTTTGATAACTCTAGATCCAATATGCTGATTATGCTTTTCCAACCTAAAGTAAAATATATTCAGTTAGACAGGAAGAATAAGTTTTTGAGATCTATTGCACAGCAGTGTAACCATGGTTAATAATAATACATCGCATATTTCAAAATTGCTGAAAGTAAATTTCAAATGTCTCACCACACACACACAGAAAATCAAAATATTTAACTTTTAAAATAAAAAGTATTCATTGGTGCATTACAAAATCATCTTGGGTGTCACCAGTAGTATGTGTACTACACTTCAGGAGGCTCGAGGTAGGCCTTGGCATATTTCGATGGGGCCTACTTATGCATGGACTGGGACACATGTTAGACTCAACAAAAACCCAGCACCACAATGATCCACGTGGAAAATACACAGCCTTGTCAAGGGACTGAACGTGGATGACTGTCACTAAGCATACTTTGCTTAAGCACATATTCAGGTCTGAAGCCTGTCTCAGCACTAACAGATTGAAAACAGTTCCCTCTCATTAGCCTAAATTCCTAGTAATGTGGGCATCATGTTGGTAGGTAGCTTGGAGACAGGGTGAGGCTCTTGTGAAAGAAAAAAATGACACGGTGTCTAGAGGTTTTATCCAATCTCTGCAGACTGGTTTAAATGCATTTTGACCCCTGTGCTAACCCATTTGCATGTGATACATTTAGCATAAGAAAAGATTAATTACTAATAAAAAAGAAGCTAATATCTCTACAGCAAATATATTATCACTATGTAGAACAGGACATAAAGGTTTGCACTTGCATCATTAGCTCAGCTATAATAAATGAGATGCTCTTTGTGATGTATAATATGGTAAAGAAAACACAGCTGTTTGCTTCTGTAGGAAAGTGCCTAGGTGCACTGCACCTGAGTCTGCAAACACTTAATAAGCCCTCAACAACAAAGCTGCATCACTGAGAACAGCAATAGCTAAAAACCATTATCCATGGATAATTAACTATGTCAGGACATTGAGGTCCTAACATGAGGTCCTCATAATTCCCCACTAAGGGAAAGACAGTAAAACATTATTATAATATATTACTAATATTTAATAAGAAGACTGTTCTATTTGTGTGTTGTTAATGCAAGCTGTAAGTTACTGCATCATTTGATTTATTATTAGTTCTTCTGGGCATTCTATCTATCACTTTAAGGGCAAAGCAGCCCTTTGAGCTTAAGAATAGTAAAGAAATCTTTCCATTTGGGATTAAAATTTTACAAATGTATTTGCAATTTGTTCTGTTTACTTTCCCTCCAATTGCATGAACATTTCTATGGTGGACATTTATCACTGGAAAAGCCATAACTAAAATGACCAATTCTAAGGAAGTTCAAAGCTGTGCAATTGTAAAACATGTCTAGTGTACTCATCTGATCTTTAGAAAAGTCCCTCATTTTGCTTTCTCCAAGTATCTTGGTCATTTTGAGACTCTCCCCTATAAAACAAAGTATTTAAATTTCTCAGTAACAAGGCTTTTTGACGCTTGAAGACAAAAGCTCCACTCCATTTATTAAGACGACTTCCTACTGTGTGGGGCTGTTTTTTACCTCATAATTAAAATAGCACCTGAACAGGACCATCTGTGAGCATGGATTAAGTTTTTTACAAATGTGAGTATCTTTTCTTTTTTTTTTTTCTGCCAAATGCCTCTAAAACCTCATACATATTTGTGTGACACACCAAAAAAAAAGAAAAAGAAAAAGAAAAGCATGCTTAAATAAACGTTTCCATCCACCCCCACCAAAAAAAGAAAATGAAAATAGTTAGGGTAAACATTTTGCTCTTCACTGCAACCTTCCATGCATCAATAAATAAATGTACAGCTCTATAATTTGCTCAGAGAATGAATGAACTGTCAGTCTTTGCTTTCTGTTTCTAGATTCTGTCAGTTTATGGCAACCCAGAAACATAGTTTGCCACTTAATTTTCCTCCTCCTTTTTCAAATACACACATTTTGGAGAAGACATTATTTATCCAAAAGGCTGCCAAGATGTTGGGTTAGGATGGATTCAGATATACAGACTATTTGACAAGCTAGTCTTATTTAACCAAAATAAAGTCTCTTTGGGATTTTTTTTTTTTTTTTTTTACAAAAACTGCAAATCCATAAATGCGGAGATTATAAACATTGATACACAAATTTCTTCCAGAGGGTTTTCTGACCTTAGGTTAACTTTGCCATAGAATTTCATGTTTCTTTAGAAATGTTGGCTTATTTTAATGAAATAGTTCTTTTGGTACAGTTGGGGCTGTGATGTCAATCTGGCTCCATTCTAATAACCCTTATGAAATATTTACAATGAAATTTAACCACGCATGCGTAACAGCTGACTTTAGTGGCAGCCAAGGTTTAGGCTTACCCTTTTCTCTTTATTAAAGGAAAAATAGTTTTTATATTTTCCTTTTCTCCAGAAGCTCAAACCCACACATATTTAACAACTTCCCAAACCACACATCTATGTGGCCATCAGTCTGGAGCAGTGAGACTAGGAGATTATTCTGGCCACATGACGTCTTTGTGCTGGCTTCACTTGTGCCATGAAGGAACAGCTGGGTTGCCCCATGGAGGAGCTAGGCGTTAATGCAGGAGCTTGGGGGTGTAACAGGAGAAATGGCGACTCACCAGCAATGAAGTCCTGGTCCTTCCTGTCTGAAAATTAAACCCTTCATCAGATTCAAAACTGCCAACATTTTTGCACAGTCTTTTTATAGTGACAATGAGCACCAAATACACCTCGTTCACTTTTGGAAATTCTCATATGCTTTCTCTGTAAAAGGAAAGATGAAACACTGCCAAGTTCAAGGCAAACATACACACACGTGTACGTACGCAAATATTTCCCCCAAGCCAAAACCTACATAGAGTAGAACAATGTTACAAGATCACAGAGGCAGTACCCAGATTGTGTTCTGGTCTCCTGGCCAGGGTCATCACCTCTATTCTTGAGAAGTGTGAGAGATTGAGAAGGTTTTTTAATGCAAAGCAGTCACGACTTCCACTCTGTATCAGAATCCTACCCACACCAGCCAGCCTCCAGACATGTTTTGATTAGCCTGAATAACAGTTTGTAAACTGTTTGTAAAACATGTGAATTGGTTGCTAACATTTAAATAGTTGGGAGACTTCATAAGCATACACACACAATCAGAATTTTCCACTTCTCTGGAAAATGTGGAAGGCTCAGTAACACGGATCCAGCCTCTTTGCCAGGCCGAATGGCAGCCGCCCACTTGAGACGGAGTGTGAACTCCCCTGTTCGCTCCAGTGCCACCTCTCTGGCTTCACTTGTCTAGGTTATTGCCAGGCCCTGGGGACATTTGAGTTTGCAACCCCTGGTCTGAATTCACTAGCATTCACTAGAAAACTCACAGATACCCAGCTCTCGTGCCCCTACCACTAAGAGCTCAGAAGAACACTTCCTTTAGAAAGCCTAGTGCCTCTTTGGGCACGATTTCACCGTTCCATATATCCTTCTAACCCCTCAAAACCAGGTCTCTTAGTTACACAGTCCCAGTGTAATGATCTTAGGCACCCTTGGTACAAAAGCTAGTGGATGTGTGAACCCAATCAAAATGTTTAGAAACACACAGGGAGAAATCGCCAGCTCAGGGAAAGGCTCTCTCACTTTACAATGCAGAGAGTTCTCAACCTGCCACTGAAGCCAACACTGTACACTTCACTCACACTCACACTCAGATTAGTCCACGCAGGCAGACTTTCTTAACACACCCTCTCTGACTTCTCTGCCACAGCCTGTTTCCGATGCCGCCAGGAGATGCTGGACTTAAAACAGCTCCCAATTCTCAAAGGCCCCTCAAAGCTTTTAAAGCTAGCATAACATGCAGAATTTCAAATGAAGAACCAACAGCAGAAAGATCATTTACAGTAACTATACAAACAAGCTAAATGAAAGACTTGTGTTCAGTCATTAAAAATAATAATGCTAAAGCCCCGAGGGCTGAAATGTAAAGCTTATACTTCGAGTGAGGAAACAGAAAAGGAGTGTGTTTATTCTCCCAATAAGATAACCTGCTAATTTATTTAGTAGGCAATTTTAGAGTACATTCGTTCACAGTGAAATCTCACTGTATCAGATTATACGAAAAAATAACAAGCACAAATAAAATGCTCGTTCAAGCCAAGGGCTTGTGCAAGATAGAGATCACTGCGTGGGGGACCGGCAAGGGACTGCGGGGAGGTGCTGCCACTAAGAGCTTCCGCCCCTCTATTCTCCTGGTCTCCTGAACCAAACCCAGAGTCAGTTATAGAGTTGTCTACCTCACACTTTGCAGATGATGCCTAACATCATGACAACAGAGAAGAGGAAAGGTCTCTGGATCTGCCTACCTACAACAAGTTTCTGTAAAGTAATGAATACAGACAGCTTGGGGACCCTCCACCTGCGCTGCCTGCCTCTTCCTGCCTGCAAAGTGAAACCACCAGGGATTGGCAGAAGGTACTTGTCTGACAGGGCCAGGACAGCCTTTCTCCTCAGTGACAGCCTGGGCCTACCCTCTTAAACTTGACCCACCATAATTCCTTCACAATGCAGCAGCGAGGCAGCTGACAGTAGCAGCTGCAGCTCCTAAGCGAGATGGATGGAATTTTCATAACTAGTTCCCCAAGTTACATTTTACCTTCAAGATAATTTATGAGCTGCTCTGGAGCCTTGAAGAGACAATATGCTTGCCATAAAATTAACTGTAACAGTCTTGTAGGTTATAATTAACACTGGGAGGGTAGCACCAACTGGATGAAACACATGGCATAATTAATGGTGAAACTGGAAATGAAGAAGCTAACAATATCATTACTGTGCACACTGCCTAGCAAAACCTATGCTTTCCGAGGGTTAATTGCAATTGCCTTCCAGGCACATATTCTGGTAGGGAAGAGGCCAGAGCTGGGCAGAGGGGTAGCGGTTTTGCTGGCAAGGCCATGGGGCACCTGGACAGATACAGAGTCTGTCGACAGTCTGGAAAGAGAGCCATCCTAGAGCGTCTGGGGTTCAGACCAAACCCTACATAAGCCTTCCCTGTAAATACGACTTCATTTTCTCAGTAAACAGCATCTTTTTCAGTGAAGAAAAAGATATGGATAAAAAGGGGAGAATCAGAAGCCCCTAAATGCCCTTCCAAGGCTTATGGTATTTATTGAGTGTGCCACAGAATGATAGCATTTCAAATTAACACAGGCAAATCTTGGTAAAAAATTAAGATGGTCAACTAAACCTGAAGGTTTATTAAACTGCAGAGTAATCTCCTGAGCACCCTACCCAAAGGAAAAGATGGAGGGAAAGCTAATCAAAAGAGTTCTGCCAATCACTCCCAACTCAGAAAGAAACACTAAACTATTCCTTTCATGCATGGATCCTCAACAGTCTGACCAACACCAGAGAGAGGGTAGATGTTCTAAACACACTGGAACGATTCAAATAATTTTAATGAGCAATTTTAAGGAGACTGACTTATTTTTGTTTTCTGATTTGTTTGTTTTGTTATTTTTGTCCTGGGACAATATACTGGAAGATTCTGATAAATGATGCAACAGTGTCCCCTACAGGCCAACAGAGCCGTTCCTTCCCCTTCCCTCATCCTCTCCCCGCTTTACTTCCCCAGCTGAAAGCCAGTTAAACTTTTATCTATAACCTGGAATATACATTACAGAGTAAATTTGTAAAATACACTGGGGACACCCCTGAGATAGAATAAAATTACTACTCTTCATGTGCGGTAAATTGTTTCCTAGATATAAACACACAGTACAGCTGGTGATTAACCCATTAAGGAGTAGATAAATTGCTACCCTTTCACCTCAAGGGCACCTACTCAAATCAGCCTTGACTAACACAGCCCCCAAAATTACTTGACTTAGAGGATTTACAGATTCTTGGAGGCTAAACTCTGATGTTCTCATCTCCGCCCCTACTCTCCCACCTTCTGAAAGTTGTAACCAATATAAAAGAAATGACATAGCTATAACGGTGATAAGTTTCCTTTAAAAGATTTATGGTAGGGAGATTTATAAAGCATTAGCTGGACAGTATTTCCTTATAGAGATGCACCCACAACTAAAAAGTGTGAAACAGGTTTAGGTAGCAGAGGAAATAAATATTTACGGATACACACCGGCCTATCTCCACACTGGGGAGGATCCTGGAAGATCTCCAAACCCTATAATGTGAGGCTCAAAGTACTTAGTCTACCATCGGAGTGGTTGATAACAGCTAAAGCTTTGTTGTTGCTCTTGGCCAAGTTGGGCCATCTTGGCTTAAATTCCATCTCAACTACTCACTAGCTATTGCCTTGGGCAAGTTACTCTGCATCTTTCTGCCTCCCTTTTCTCACCATATAAAGCATTTAAAACCCTGTCTGGCACTTAGTGAGTTCCCAATCAATGTTAGCAGCTATTATGGTTAAAATGAGCACAACTGCCGATTTCAAAGGAAGTGGCAGAAGGGTGAAAGCCCTCGGGAATAACACTTACCTTTGCTGCTCCCTGGGATCTAACTTAGGGAGCTACACCTTGTCAGAGCTGGAAGATGCCTTCTGCCTCTGGGGTTATCTGGATCAAGTCACTTTTTTAGATAAAGCTGCTAAGGCGCAGAGTGTCTGTGACATGCCCAGAGTTCCATAGCCAGCTGGTGATAGGATTCAAACTGGAGTCCAGCCTTCCATCCGTCAATCCCATATGACGGCACTTAGTGCAGGGCTGGCACAGGCTGAGCTCGGCCTAGCATTCCTCCCTGCACCAGTTTAGCAATGTCGGGCCCCTACCAGGAGGCTGAGATATTTATTATGCAGGGCACCCCCTCAAGGGAGAGGCCAGTTTGGATGAGGGTGGCTGGGTCGATTCTGGACTTTTTTGTTTTGATTTGAAAATGATGATGACAGGTAATTTTTACTGAACACCTAGTATGCTGCAGGTCCTTGCTCTAGGTGTTTCACGTGGAATCGCTTAATCAACCCTATGAAATAGGTTCTAGAATTATCATCCCCTAGGGGTGAGGAACCTGCAGCCTTCTGATTTCAAGACTGTTCTTTTTTAAAACACCAACGGAGGCAAGAAAAGCTTCATCTTTCTCTGCTGTACCCCTTTTAATAGAACGATTAGTTCTGAGAAATTTGGATTCAGTCAAAAGGCTGCACTTAAAGACCTAGAAGGCCACATGTGGTCTTAAGGCCGTAGGTTCCCCACTCCTTGTTACTTACAATCTGTAATTGTAACTTGCCTGGAATTACAGAAGTGGATCCAAGAACCAAACCCAGGCAATCTGACTCAGAATCTATGCTCCCAACCACCATGCCACATTAATGATATTTACTCTGGAAGAAAACAAATTTTCCCCCATTCAATATTAAGAACCAGGTCCCTCTGGAGAGAAAGTAGCATAAATTTAATACAATGACCACTAATCATATATAGCTTTCTCTCTGCACAAGTGAGAGCTACCCACTTGTAGCCAACACAATTTGGCAATGGAGCAATATTTCTCACGGTGGCTGGGCATATGATGAGAGTCACACAAGAACACTTAAGGAGAACCTGTTTCTTTCTTCCCTGGGATATGGGTTCCCGCAGAATCATGACTCAATCTCTTTCACAGCATTTGTTATTCTATATTGTATAATATATTTCCCCTAATCAAGTGTTACTCAACTCTATAACCTCAGGGCCTAGGATGGTGCTAGTACCAGGTAGGTGCTCAATAAATATTTGGTGAACCAACACGTGACTGAAAGATCACTCACAGCAACAACCACCGCATTTATGACGTGCTTAAGTGCATTATCACATGTAACCCCCACCACCTATGAGATAGGTACGGCTTCTCCACTTCTCTCTTATAAGAGAGATTTGTCAATATAGCATGGCCTGAATTTAAGCCTTCCTTAAAGTGAAGACCTTTAAAGTGACGCATTTCTTGGAAAAGTAACTGGGAACCAGGGTGCAGATAATTGAAGGAGAAATTAACATTGTGGTCCCCCAAGATGGTATTCCTCAGAATACTGGTATCCCATGAGTATCTCACAAATAAAACCCACTACAACTAGAAATGCAAGTTTTATAGTGAAGATTAGAAAATAAAATTATATCTTTATCTCAACTGAATGATTTTATTTTGGTTCTGTTGAGTGTTGAATATACACGACATGGCAACTCTATGCATTTTATAAAAGAAATTTGCAGAGTTCCACTTAGGAAAACAGTTCTTATCTGTCATCCCACTAGAATATAAGTTCTACGAGAAAAGAGTTTTCAACAGTTTTATTCATTGCTGTATTCCTAGAACCTGGAACAGTGCTTAGAAAATAACAGATACTTAATAAATATTTGTCAAACAAATAAATGAATCAATGTTTTCTCGAAAAGTTTAAGCAGCACTGTGCATAAGAAACAGCCGGCAACTAATCACAGAAACCTGCCAGAAATGGAGCTCATGCTAAAATCCATGTGTTGATTTTATAAATAAGATGCACAGAAGTCAATTGGCTTTTGTCCCCCATAAAACTGTTCAAATAATGACAGTAACAATGGTAATAACATTAACAACACTTGCCTCCTTAAGATAAGTTGCTGTATCTTGAGGGAAAAAAGGTAACCCTATCTCTAGACTCATTTAATCCTTGCTCTAAATTTATACAATGTTTCAATTCCTACACGTTTATGAGGAGGTTTTATGGAGTTATCAGGTTTTATGGAGTAATCAGGTTCAGAGACACAAAGGACATTCTTCTGCTAAGGGCAGCAGAAACTAGAGACTGCAATTATGAAAGGAGAAGGGACAGATGCATTAAAAAAGAAAGCCATCGATGGCAATTAGCAGGCCAGTGCCTCCCTGCTTCTCCCTCGAATCTCTCTGCTTTATTCCGCATGCCCTCCACAGCACTGCAAACAAATCCAGCGACTGAACTATAGACGCCACCACTTCTAGTTCCCAACTAACTAGCTCTGCCAGAACAAGCAGCCATTCTCTCTAGCATGAATGATAGCAGCTGACATGGTCAGCTGAAATGACCACAGGTTGTCTCAGCGGCTAACTGCATCAGCCTCATCCCATAGCCCACCCTTGCTGCTAGTGGCTCCATTTTTTGTAACTACAACTCCTAGGGCAAAAAACAAATTCTGGCCCAAATGCCAAATCACCAAGGCTAATGCTCATCACTGCACTGATATCATCAAAGCCACATCAGGACATCAGCAGGTAACCAGGAAAAAAGCAGCTGCAGACAGACTTGAAGCCACATTAGCCTCAGCTTTGCCTCTGCTGGACTAAAACCCATCCCTGTATTCAGAGGCATGCCCTAGAGAGGGCTCTACAACTCTCTCCTTTCCCTCCCCCAGTTCTTCTTCTCCTCACCCAGCTCTGTTCCATTTGTAGTAAGGGCAGGGAATCAGGAATGGCTAGCTCAGGGATGAGACCACGTCTTTTTGTCCTGGCTGAGCCCAGTCCCACGGTGTTCCCTTCCTAAAGTACCCCTGAGTCAGCCTCTGCACATAGCAGCCTTCCTACCTCATGCTGGAACAAGGTCCTGGGTGCTATCTTGGGGGTTAAACACCAGAGAACTGTGTAACAGAGATCTCTCCTGACTTCTAATGTCAAGGTTTCCACCCCTGGCAAGGTTAGGAAAAAAAGCAACAGACCAATATCGCAAATGGTCATTCCTCTTCAAAATCAATAAGGAATCACACAGGAATGGGTTGGGAGGAAAGTTATTTCACTCAGTCAGCCATTCAATAAATCCGAGCGCTGGGCATTTCTCTAGATGCTGGCGTATGCGGTGAACAAGGCAGTGAGGCTCCTTCCTCATACAGGGCATCATTCTTGTAGGGCCTGGCCTCCTAAAGGTTTGATAAAAAATCGCCAACACATGGCAAATTGATTAACAAGAGAAAAGGCATACAAATTTATTTAATGTGTATACATGGGAGCGCTCAGAATGAGGACTCAAAGGTACAGGGGAAATTGTCCATTTTTATGCTTAGCTGCAACAAAGTATAGCCAGCATGTAGAAACATGATTGGACAAAAAGGGTATGACTAAGTGAGGAAACCCAGCAAGGCCTGTCTGTCCAGATTCTTCTTGGCCTCTCTGAGCATGCCTTCCTGCCTTCTGGGTGTAGGGTAGGACCCTCATTGGAATGGGGGTCTTATGACCTACAGTCAAACAAGTAGGTCAGATAATTTCTTTATGGCCAGTTTTTAGCTTAATGTTACAAAGATCTGGGGTACGGGTTTTACAGTGGGTGAACAAACAGACAGATGCCCTGCCTTCATGAGCTTACATTCTGATAGGAGAGACGAAAATGTAAACACAGAATCAAGTGCATATGTATAATAATAAATGTCTGACTATTCCTTTCTGTAAGCTTCTACAAAACTATTTTAAGTTCTCTTTAAGGCAGACCCCATTGCTAAATCACCTTACAGCTTTGCACAGTGCCTCACACAAAAAAGAATAAAAATGTACATGCTAGCCATCGTGTTAGTAACTGACCCCCATACTAAACTATAGAGTTGAGGCTGTGTCATACTCATCTTGACATTCCCCACAGTGTTTAGCACAGTTACTTGCACATAATAAACACTCAATAAATAATAGTTAATTGCTAAACTAAACTGTGTCGACTTGTCAGTTTTGTGTATAATCCAGGACTGCCAAAAGGCAAAAAGAGAAACCGGATACCCATGGAGAAAGCCATGCTGTGCCAGTCTTAACCTGAGCTGGTCCACGTAAGCAACTTACACAAAGTCTTTTATTTGTTGAGCCCAGATCAAAGTTCTAAAGCTGATTAGCCTGGAAAAGTAAATCCTATTCATTACAAGTTCTAGGTTCTAACAACCAGACTTTGGAGCCTTAACAAAGATGTCCCGTGTGGACCCATTCTGGAGGTAAGTGGTGGTGGCTGGGGTCACAGAGAATAAGAAGATGATCAATAATAAGACAATTGTTTTACCTGCCCAGAAAATATGCTAACTTGGTAGTTTTTTGAGTTGCCAAAGTCCAATATGAGGAAGATAAGTACATAAAGCTATCTAGGTCTTAACAGAGCCACTTTTAATGAATAGGAAGTAAGTACAGTTCTAAAAACTTTTCTAAGAAACTACTGTAAACATTTTTTTGAAACTATTCTCAGCACCCTTTAAGACTCCTTACACTCAAATGAGGTTGTCTACTATGAAAAGTACAGTAAGTCCTATGTGAGCCTACAAGTTGAAGAGCTATAAATGGACAGAGTTTCCATCTGATCAGGCTACATTCCTATCCAGTGTACAATGCTCAGAGACCCTGTAATAAAAGAAATGTAAGAGAATGGTAGAAAGAATAAGTAGGGAGTCTCCAGAAACAAATAAGCTGGGACACATGCAAATAAATAAAGGACAAGGTCTACTCATGGTAACAGGAGAATGAACATTGCTGCAATTTAATGACAGCCCCTTCAACAAGCCAAATACCCCTAATAGGCTTGTGAGCTCTTTACCACTAACAAGAAGCATGAGTCCTTAAGTCTGCCATGTTTACAGCTATCCTATTAAAAAAACCAATGAGTTTCAATAAGCACATGAAAAGATGGATTTGCATTTCCCCATAGTGGTATAGTTACTGGGGAAATGCAAATCAAAACCACAATACACTAGGACGTCTATAATAATAAAAACATGAAAATAACAAGTATTGACGAGCACATGGGAAATACTGGAACCTTTGTGCACTACTGGTAGGAATGGAAAATGGTACAGCAGATGTGAAAAAGTCTGGCAGTTCCTTCAAAGTTAGACATAGAGTTACCATATGACCCAGCAATTCCATTCCTAGGTATATATCTAAGAAAAGTGGAAACATGTCACTCAAAAACGTGCATATGAATGTTCACAGCAGCATTATCCATAAAGTGGATAAGAGCCAAAAGTGGATAAAACTCAAAGGTCCATCAATTGATTACTGAATAAATAAAATGTGGCACATACACACAATGGAGCATTATTCAGCAATAAAAAGGAATGAAGTACTTACACGGTATAACATCGATGAACCCTGAAATCAGCATGCTAAAGGAAAGAAGCCAGACACAAAAGGCCACATATTGTATGATTCCATTTATAAGGAATGTTCAGAGTAGGAAACTCTGTAGAGATAGAAAGCACATTAGCAGTTGCTAGGACTGTGAGGAGAAGGCAAAATTGAGAGTGGCTGTTAACAGACACAGGGTTTCACTTTGGGGTAACTGAACTGTTCTGAAATTGGATGGTGGTAATAGTTATACAATCTTGTATATATACTAAAAAAATTAATTGTATGCTTTAAAATGATGGATTTTATGTTATGTGAATTATACCTCAAATTTTAAAAACCCCTAATGGGTTTCCTTTTGTCTTATTTTTTGCATTTACACCTTACTTAGCAAAAATTTAGAAGCATGGCCTTAAAGTTAAAAGCACAATTAACTCTCAAAGTGTTCCCCACCTCCCTGCATTATCCTTTACCTAGCTTTCTGCTCACTCTAAATCCCCGCAGACATACACAGTCAAGTCAAAACCTGAAATGAAAGATATGCTAACTTTGGGTAACACTTAGAAGCCTTTTGTTTCCATTTTTAACATGATTATTGTCTGGGTGAGGTTTGTATTACGTAGAAAATGCAGTTCAATACAAGGGGTTTTCATTACTACAACAATTCTAGTCTCTCAAGACATCTGCAATCAAATACTTTCCTGAGTGGGTTAGAGCAACTTGCCACTGTCTTGTGCCATTGCTCCACCAGTTTCCTTTTCGCTGCCTTCCACAGGCTCTTTCTAGGAACTTTCTGCATTCTTATCCCCAGATAAACCCTTAAATTGGCTACTTAGCATGCTCTATAGTATGTACAGCATCCCATGTGGTATTTTGTATGCAGTAGGTATATGAAATATACAAAAAGATGCCTACTGCATAAAATCATTCTCATTTCAGAAAATAGAATCATGGCATGTGCCAGTCATCTCTGTAGAAAAGTATAGAGCTTTGTGGCCTCCAGCATCACTGATCTGAAGACAGGACACTCCATGTTCATGAGAATCTGGGGAGAGCTTTGAAGAGATCACCTTTAACAATTAACAGTAAGTAGACATATAGCTGACAATGGCCTATCCATTGCTGGCACCAATTAGCACTGCCATGATGTTTCTTTGAAAAAGGAATACAGAAACAAACAAACATAGTTACTCAATTAACATTATGTGATTTCTTCTTATTTTTACAGAAAAACTGCCAGATCATAGTAGGAATAAAACATTGTTCAAGACTCACACATATATTGTAACTATCAAAAAATCCATAATAATCAGTGGTCCGATGCTGGAATGGACACCATTTTTTTTTGTAAAGCATTTTTTGTAACACTTGATTAACTACATTAATGAAACAGAGCAAGTAGGCAGAATAAAATGTTTGATTCTCATCCTGACATGTTCAAGGCAAAAGAAGTCTATTGCGTTCATGAAGCTGACTATGAACAACTATTCCATAATAAACAACACCCTCAAAATTTTCAGCAATCTAGGAAAGACGCCCAAGATTTGTGTAAGATAAACAAGGCACTGATTTTTATTACATTTTATTTAGAAAAACAACTCGGGCATGGACATTGAACTGTACCTTTTCTTTGGTGTACTTTTCAAATGATAATTTCTTCCACTGTCACCATTAAATCTTAATCCATTCCAGCTCCTTGCATGGGTCATTGAGTCTATATGTACTGCTGTTATTTTAAAATGTTTCCCCTTGGTAGGGAAAGAGGGGGAGAAAAGATGTTGAGAGCCAGATGGGCCTCTTCACAGTTCATTTATCAAACCTAATACGCTGGGCTCCACCCTCCTCTCACTCACTATTGCGGTTAAACTTCCATATAATTTGGTAATCATTTTCATTATCAGAGAGTGACCCTAAAGCAGCCTATCCTGGGACACCCAATCCTTGCAGCTGCTCTTTTTCTGCCTTTTCCTACAGTAGACCCTAAGAACCTCAGAGTTTATTAGCTGCAGACTGACCTTTGGGCTGCGGAGGTCAAGAAGGGGTCAGATCAGAGGGCTTGCCCAGTTCTTTAAAAGCTATAACAAGCTGTCCATCAGGCAGAGTGGACTGTATAAACAAAGCCAAATCTTCAGAAATTCTGTACCACTTCTGTTAACACTTACCCTGCATTCACACAGCTTCTCCTGATGTACTTTGGATCATTCAACCCTGGGGAAGTGAATAGACAGCCCTAATAAGCCTATTTGGAGAGGGTTGTTTATGGGATTACCGAGCTTGGGGAAGGAAACCCACAGCACTCAGATGTGCCTCTAGAATTGCAGGGATGTGTGACACTGTGACAAACTCGGTTACCCCAAGTCATGCAGAATTGACACTTTGTTCAAAAAGCTAAATTACAAGGAACATATGCTTCCAGTTTAAAAGACTTCAGCGAGCCCCAAACAATGGCTTAGCTTTCAACTTGAGAGAGATACAAATATTTTATAACCAAATTACAAGTTTCACTTAAAATATTCTCCCTAACATGATCGCAAACGAACCTGCTGAAGAGGGGGGCAAAAACCTTTATTACGAAAGGCTTATACTAAAGTTATTGCCAGCTGCGGTCTCAGTTGACCTGAATTTCTTGAAGTTGTACGATTCATAATGCATTCTCTAACGTGCAATATAAGGTAATTAGAGTCATCTGTATTTAACTTTCAGAGGAAAAAATTTCTATTATCTAATCTAACTGATCCCCTGATAGCTTTGATGGAAGTAAAATACTGTAACCTATTGCTTGGCCTTTGGTGAGTGCTAATTATTTTCTGTCAAAGCGTATTTTTCCTCATGTAATTCCAAAGCACACAATAGGCCAATCTCTAAAACACAGGCAGCTCAGTAAGCACCGCAGTGGATGTTTTATAACTTTCACCACCACATGCTTGATGGCTACTCGAGGCAGTGCCTGGTTCCAGACGGCCAGATGACGCTTTGATGAGGAAAAGAAAGGTGCATGGTAACCGTCTGTTTACACAGATCATATGGACGAGCCTTTTAGATAGGTCACCAGGATGGGAAACATCAAATGGGGGTGGAGAAGGGGTGGGGAGCAGGATTATGGTTATTTAATACTCTGAGGACACTTTTCCTTCTGAGCTCTCAAGACACCAGCCTCTTGAAATTCTCTTTCAGGTGTTTAGTTTTAAGGAGGTCTGCACAGTGTCAGCTGCTAAGCTCTTTCTTTCCTCCTCCCCTAACACAAAGGACTTGAGAATTCTTGTTTCAGATGCTAGACTACATCAACTTCAACACTGGCTCCAGCTCCTGATTAAATTGTTAGCAGTCAGGGCCAGAAATGCTGAAACCAGACTCCTTTCAAACAGGCCATTTTGGCCATGTTGTCTGATGATTTGGTGTATTAGGAAATTATTGTTAACAAACCAAACACACTCAACAAAAGACATCCATTCTCAACATTGGTGCCCTCTCTGTCTTTGGAGGGAAGGGGGCTGGGGGAGAGATTACAGGGGAATTATTTCTTCCTCCCTTTGCTGTTTAATAAGAACCTTCATGGGGAAGAAATAAAACATCAAACAGAAGAGAAGAAATCTCTTAGATGTCCCCACACTGATAATCCATTATTTAATAAAATATGCAGACATGAATGAACATACTTAAACTTGTAATACAAAGGTAATTTAAAAATTAATTATTGAAAGTTAAATTGGAAATCATTTAGTCATTAGTGTAGTTAAAACTGTCTGTCATTTACTCTGAGCACACTCTATCAAAAGGGAGATGTTGGATATCACTAGGAATTTTTAAATTATTATTTAAATGCAAGTTTGAATTTAGAGATAATACACATATTTGAAAAAGCAGCTTTCTGATATCCAAGTGAATCAATACTTCATACTGTCTCCTTTCTTGGAAAATGCGCATCTTTAGTCTTGTTAGGACAAATCTATTTTTATGATAATTATTACTAGTAAAGCTATCAATTAATGTAAATTCTGTTGCATGAAGTCATTTGGAGAATATTATGGTTATCAATAAATATTCTTGATTCCTAAGCCCATAGAATGTTTAAGCATCAAGTAAGACTCTGAGGCAAAATACAGCATAATCTTCCCAAGTCCTCTCCCTTTTGCTTAGAAACAGATGATAATTCAATAAGTTTTGCAAACTACAAGGAGAACTAAAGGATAACTCCAACATTTGGAGGAACTAGTTCCAGTCTTCCACATATCAACTGTTTTTTAAAAAAAATAGGATAACATGAAACTCTGTAAGCATCAATTCTGTAAAAGCTGATGATTTATAGAAACTTTCCATCAGTCAACAGCTTTCTAACCACAGATTAACTCCACGTGGAAAGAAAGTAGGTTGAAGCAAAAGTAATTCCTACTTGGTCAATTCTAAAAATGGGGTTGATAAATAAATGATAGTCATGTGCCACATAACACTGTTTCAGTCAACAGTGGATCACATATACGACAGTTGTCCTATCCCATAAGATAATATCATATTTTTACTGTACTTTTTCTATGTTTGGATATGTTTAGATACACAAATACTTACCATCGTGTTACAACTGCCTACAGTATTCAGTATGGTAATATGCTGTACGTGTTTGTAGCCTAGGAGCACTAGGCTTTACCACATAGCCTTAGGCATGTAGTAGGACACACCATCTAGGTTTGTGTAAGTACACTCTATGATGTTCACGCAACAACGAAATTGCCTGATGATGCATTTCTCAGAACATATCCCTACTGTTAAGTGACATATGACTGTACTTTCAAGTAACCTGCTCCACATCGGGTGGCATAAGAGCACTATATGGATTTCCCAGACATCTGCCCTAACTAAATAGCAACGCTAGTCCTTTAGCATGTTGATTAAAAAGGGTTCTTAAACATCAGGTACTTATATTAATAGTACCTTATGCTCAAGAGGCAAGCATTTTTGCTAGATGTTACACACGAGAATAAATAATAGAAACATAGAGATGATGCCATGGATCATTACAATGAGTGTAGGTGCCATGGGCAGGAAAGCTAACTTCAGCTGAAAGCATCTTAAACTTGCTTATTTTTCATGGCCCCTCAAACGGGAAAGATGAGACCGGCGGTAAGGAAGTAAATTTAGCCAAATATAGCTCTTGTTTGTCCGAGACAACAAACCCCGTTTCATAAGAGAACTGACCTGGCATGCCATTCCCTCCTCAGGTTCTGGCGTGTGGTGAGCGAGGCGAGGATGGCAGTCAGGATTTCATTCCTTTGTTCCACGGGGAGCCCCTCTCTTTTAACTTCATGAAGCACAGCATTTGTCTACAAGAAATGAGCCAAAAAAAGAGAAAGAAAAAGTGAAAAATTAATAATAAAAAAGAGCCCATAAGCAAATAAGGACAGTAAATCAATGGCTTTTTTATTACAGTTCCCCTGCTAACAAATCAATACGGTAAATGATGGTCAAAAATGGCCAGCATATATTTTGTATTTAATCAATGTACATGGCACATAAGGTAAACTCTGAAGCTCCATTGCCTTAAGTAACACATCAAGACACTGTGCATTCTTACCCTAATTTTCTCAGCACACCAACAATTTTTTTCCTGCGCATTGCCTACCATGAGCTATTATTAGAAATGATTTTCATGTACACTTCACTGTGAGTTGTTTTGCCTTTTTAAAAAAGAGCAGTCTCTGACTTCTACTCTGTTTCCTGCCACCCAGCTGAGGCTTTCTGCACTGCCTCTCTTATTTGAATCATTACTTTCAATTTCTGCCCGTGCTGGCAATTTTTTGGGGGGGAGGTGGGGAAGATTTACTCATTTTCCCTGCCTGCTGCAAATCAAAATCTTACAACGAAAGAAACAAGAAGTTCAAAAATCAGAAAGAACATTTCTATGAATGAGTATCTCAATGAAAATCTTTAGATTTTATAAATGCTGTTTTTAATTTAAAGTTAGTGTAGCTTCTTTGGAGATTTTATAACCAAGGCAATTGCTAAAAGGAATGAAATTGTCACTTTCTGTGTTCTAGTCACTCAATATATTCCAGATCTAACGGGTGCCAATACATTTGTTTAAAGAGCACACTCATAATATGATTCTCCTATAACTTGAAACATTACTTCCTTAATCCTCTATAGCATTTTACAGTGCATATTTAATATCTTCACGACAACCTTGAGAAGAGGTGTAGGGAACATTTGTTGTTTTTGTTGCCTACATCCACCCCCATCCCCTTTTGTCTGGCAACAGCATCCATTTCTCCTCTTGGGGAAGTCTTTTTATATTGTATGTAATCTTAGAAGGACTGGCAACCAAGGTGTCTTGCCTCCCCTATCAAGAATGTGGGCCAGGCCAATTTGATTCTCTTTTCCAAGACTTTAAATCCTTGAGAGGAAAGACAAAGAAAGGGGAAAAATTTGGAGGCAATTTATCAATTTCCTTAGTTCCTATCACCCATGATCCTCAAAGTATCCCTAGTTTCCTGAACTTTCTGAGTTCAGATCATTCTCTTTTCTTTTGATAGTTTTGGTTATCTAATATCCTTTCAATAAAGTCTCATTTGATTTAAATTCACTAGAAGCTGTTTCTGTTGCTTATCAAAAACCCTAACTGATACAAACAGATAAGGCAGAAAAGAGTATCTCCCCCGTGAAGGAGCCAAAATAAGCTGACTAGCACTAGCCAAGGAGAGGACCCTCATCTCTGCCTCCTAGGTCCAGTATTACACCCACTACGCTAGAAGATATATCCAGTTGGACACTCAATCAGCTTCCTGTGGCAACATTTTCAGCCCTCCAGCACAGGGAGGAATGCTCAGCTTCTCTAGGGAATCCCATGCATGAAATCCAGGATCCAGGGGTTATAAATTCAGATACTCACTAGGGCCAGGCAAATAACATGAATGAGTTAAGCAGAAGTTACCCAAAGAGAGCACATGCTCTATCTACAAAGGCAGCCACTACTCAATCCAGCCAACTCTGCTATTCAGAAAAGCTGGCTCCATAATGCCAGATTCACGACTTTTCAAAGTAAACAACAAAAAAAATGTGTTTCTTTTTTTTTTTAATGTGAAAACTCCTGATTTTGTAAATGTTGGAAACTCATTTTTAAACTTTTAAAAATTTCACGTGGGCCAAACAAGAAACACCAATGGGCTGAACAGAACTCAGGCAGCTGCTAATTTATGACCTCTCATCTAAATGATGTCTAATTTCAGAGAGGTCTCAGCATCAGTGGGTATTCTAACAACAGTACTGCTCCTTGTCTCTAACACCCTACCTCATGTACTCAAAGTTGGAAGGAACATCAAAAAGTAATGTAGTTTATCACTATGCTTGTGGGTACATATTGTTTTACCAAAATGCAAAAATGCGTCAAATAGAAGACAAAGTACATATCTAGATAGCTCCAAAAATATGATGAAGAGAAAATTCTTTCCCCCTTCGAATCTATTAAAACATACGTTTTTAGAAAGTCACTTAACTCATCCTTGCCTTTCACATCATCTAAATTTTATTCAGGGGTCCTTGTTTTCCTTGGACCCTGAACAGCCTCTTGAGGGGAAGGAAGAAGGATTTAAGAAAGTAAATTTCACAAGGGAAGGGGATGTTGTCTGTTTAGTTCAACGCTGTATCCCCATTGCCCACCTAATAACTTTTAATAAATATTTGCCAAATCAGTGAATAAAGAAGCAACTTGAAAAGTATTATAAAAACAAAAAGCAATGGAAGACTGTCTTCTTTTAAGAAGTTATCATTATATAAGCAATAAACTCATAAGAGATAGTTATGTGCTTTATCAAGGAGCTCTTCACAAAAACAGTTTCACTTTAAGGTTTGTTCAAATAATCAGATACCCTAGTTCAGAGTTTCCCAAACTTTGGTCATTCTAGCACATCCTTATAATTCTTGCCATATTTGTGTATAAGCTACATAAGACAATATTTAATATTTTTCTTTAAATGGATCCACTTTTTAAAATATAAATTTACTTCAAAAGAAAAATGGAAAAATCAGTGGTACTGGTCACAAATGAGAAGTTAATCATAAAAATAAATACATTATAAACAACGCTGCGTTCTGATTTCATTCTAGATAGATATTATCGCTTGCGGAAGGCTCTGAGCCTGAAGCATGCTCCCTCTTTGTAAAAGAAGATATTGACAAGTGTTGGAGAATGCTAACGGTGCATTAGATTTAAATGAAGACTTTCTTGACATAATCACACAGATTGAAATGGAACTGATGAGGGAATCATTTTCTCAGTGTGGCTATGTGCAAAGTCCCCAAGCACCCCTAGCATCACCCTGGGTAACACTCACGGTCCACGTACTACATTGTGGATGCACTGCCCTAATGCAATGGTTCTTAAACACACTGAAGATAAACCTCTTTTCTCCCCAAGTGTATTCTTACATGGAACTCCAACATACACAGCAGACAGAACTCAAGAAATTCTCTTTGAAGCTGCTATGGAGGACCTAGAAGTCCTCTTTTTACCGTGGGACATCTCCTTAAAACTGAACCCAAGAGCATCTAAAATAGCACTCAAGTTTTTAAAAGTTTATACATTGCTGGTAAGAATGCAGAATACTGCCATTCTGACAAACAGTTTGGCAGTTTCTTAAAAAGTTAAACATACACTTAGCATGTGACCCAGCAATCCCATTTCTAAAGATTTAGCTAAAGAAATGAAAACTTATGTTCAAACAAAAACACGTACACAAATGTTTATCAGCAGATGCATTCATAAAACCCCCAAAATTGGAAACAACCTAAATGTTCTTTAGAGGGTAAATGGATAAACACACAGTGGAACATCCACACAACAGAATACTACTCAGCAATAAAAAGGATTAGCAACTGATATATGCAACCACTTGGATGCATCTCAAAGACATTATGCTGAGTGAAAGAAGACACCTCTTTGACATTCTGGAATAGGCAATACTACAGGGACAGAGAACATATTGGAAGTTGTTAGTGATTAGGTTGGGCAAGGGGTAACATGAGGGAATTTTGGGGGATGATAGAACCATTCTGGATCCTGATTGTGGTGGTGGTTACATGAGTTTATACATATGTTAAAACTCATGGAACTGTATGCCAAAAAATGGTCAAATTTGTTGTATGTAAATTTTATAAAATTTAATTTAAAAATTTAATTTCCATCACATTTTTAAAACAAGAAAGAATGCCAAAAATTCAAGTAAATGCCGAATTTCAAGTAAACACATCTAATGAATAAGTAGTAAAAATATAGAGAAATATATATGAATGACAAAAACAAATTCTGTCATAAAATTTTTTTTAATATTAGAAAAGGAAGGGTGGACTGAGTATTTGGTCTCTAAAATCCAGTATTTCATAAAATTTAGGGTGAAAAGAAGTCATTGCACAAAAGGAAATTTCAGAGTGTCAAAAGAGCATTCTTTTTACAAGGCAATTAACAGTGATGTTTTTCTCCTTACAATAATGTCAGTTCCTCAAGGGTTGACTTTACCCAGGAAATGTTAATAGTTTTTTTTAGTAGTAGTGACATTTTTCCATTAGTAGTGACATAGAACTGTCTTCAAACAAGCTCCAATTTTTAAAGTCTCCTATTACCAAAAACACATTCTTCCTCCCCTCCCCTCCCCTCAAAATACAGGGGAAAAAACTTCACAGGTTTAGGAAACATGCTCTGGAGGCTAAATTTCATTTCATCAGCAATCCTTTTTCAATAGTCATCTATGGACATGCTGGCCAGATCAGAAAGGATGAAGCATATTCTTTAGAGCGCTGGCTGTTCAAATCCCAGCTGTCATCTCCTAGCTGTGGGTCCTTTCCATAACTGCAAATGGACATGGTAACAGAACCTCCCCACTGGTTCTTGTGAGGATTAGTTGCCTGGTACATATGCTACCATGATGATCATTGTTTCATTCCATCTTCAACTCAGCTAATCTACCTTGTGCTAGGTTGTGCCAGTTTAACAAAGAGATTCCTGAAAGTGTTTATTACTTTACTTATTTATTTTTTTTGAGACAGAGTCTCACTCTATTGCCTGGGCTAGGGTGCTGTGGCATCAGCCTAGCTCACAGCAACCTCAAACTCCTGGGCTCAAGCGATCCTCCTGCCTCAGCCTCCTGAGTAGCTGGGACTACAGGCGTGTCCCACCATTCCCGGCTAATTTCTTCTATTTTTAGTAGAAATGGGGTGTCACTCTTGCTCAGGCTGGTCTTGAACTCCTAACCTCCCGCCTCAGCCACTCAGAGTGCTAGGATTACAGGCATGAGCCACCATGCCCGGCCTGTTTATTACTTTAAATGAAAATTTTTAAAGGAAATCAGGCAACCACTACAACAATTACAACCATAAAACTTCCATATGTACCAGAAGCCAGAGGTATATTCTTTTGCATATTGCTAGTGGTAGAAAATCTTTATCCTTTGAGGGTGGGTTTTATTTTCAGAATCAGTTCTGATTTTACTTGATCTCTCTCCCTTAGTGGACAATTCTCCTAGGCCACTGCTCAACACCTAGCTTGTCCTTCTTAGTCTGCTATGTAGGTTCTCCATTCTGGAATCCTCAATTGTTATCCCAAGGTTATACCCCTCATTCTCCTCTCATTTCTTCTGCTTGTTCTCTCTGTGGGTGATCTCCTCTTCCAATGGCTTTAAGGGTCCCCTGTAGGTTAATGACATCTGCACTTCTACCCTTAAGCAGACCTCTCCACTGAGCTCTGGCCCCATATAGCCAACGACTAGCTTAACGACACCACCTCAAATATAACATCTCAACCTGAACCCACATTGGAACTGATCATTTTTGCTTCCCTTCTCCTGCATTTCTCTAGAGTGGTGACTGGCACCACTATCAATGCAACAACCCAACCTAGAACCCTAGCAATCACACTAATCTCCCCCCATCCCTTCCTGCATTCCCTACACCTAAACACTAAATCCTGTCATTCCTCTCTCTTCAGTATGACTCAAACTTATCCTTTACCCACTGCCATAGGCTTAGTTCAGACCCCTTTCTCATTTGGACCATGTAATGGCCTCCAAAGTGGTCTCTCTCGGTCAATCTCACCCCCTCCATGATTTCCCTGCTTTAAGAGTGTTCTTTTAAAAGTACATGTCTGAACATGTTACTTCCTTTCAGTAATTCAGCATTACCTACAGTAGTGGTTTTTAAGCTTTCTTCATAAAGCCCTGGTGCTTCCAAGAAGTATCTCAGGGTCACCAAGAAGACAAGGAACTTTGGCCTCTAAAATCCCACCTAAACCAGAGCACCTCTATTTATACATGCTTCAGTTATTGGCATTTGGAAGATAAAAAACAATATATTTTTTAAACGAGCCCAAATTCCTTAGCCTAGCAAAAAACCATTCTGATTCAGGTCTTGCTTACTTCTCAAATTTTACTTCCTGCTATCTTCTATTTCATATAAAACTAATTGCAATTGCCTGACAACACATGGTTGTTCTATACTGTACTTTTACTTGTACTTTTGCTGAGTTACTTGCCAGTAACTACTCATTCTTCAAGAAACATCTCAAGTCACACCTCCTCTGTGAAGTCTTCCACATCCTTCCACCGAATTAAATAGAGTTGATCATCCCTTCTTACACACCATGTCACACTTACTCATTCAGATGTTTCCCCCTCCAGAGTGTGAGCTCCATTAGAACAGACAGGGCTCATATCCATTTCTTAATATTCTCCGAGGTACCTAGTATAGCAGCACGCCATGAAAGTAACTCTTGGCAGATGCTTTTGAATAAATGAAGCCAAATAACATGCTGGAACACGTTTGGTGAATAAGGTGAACGATCAAGCCAGAGAGTATTATTCAAGATCAAAAATAGTATGTGAAACAAGCTTTGGTTTGATATTCCTGAAGACAATTCTAAGAATGAAGTTGTAAAAACTATTTTTAAGCAATAGCATCAAGAAAAATATGCCCTCGGTAGGTGACTACTTAAAAGGGCAATATTCATTTGGATGGATGTGTCTAAAAATATACCCTCCTAATATGCCAAAGGAAGGAGTCTCACTTTCTCTATTGCAGTGGAGAAAACTACTTTGGACTCTGGCAACACACAGCATACTAAGGATCCCTGAGAATTCCCCCGTGTCTTTAGTTTCTCTTGGCTCAAAACTTTATGGACAAAAAGCAAAAAATGTACAACTAGAGAGAAAGATTGAAAATTAAAAAGAAAAATCAAAACTCTAAGGAGCCCTGAATTTTGGCTTAAGTTTCACATCTTTCTTGCAAAAATTCTCTCATTTCTGAATTTATTCAACTAAAACTGAGCAATTCATCTAACTCTTATTGGATATATTGTTACATTCAGTGACTTTCAGTACGTCCTAATTGTACTATATCATGAAGAAAGCACATGTGGACGTATATGTAATATGTAGAATTTGCTGCATGTAAGTTTTCAGAGAGAAATCACTCTGAGACTTAAAAGGATAATTACACCATTAACTCTTTACTAACAATTCTATGTAAGTCTTTAATTCTTTTGGTTCCTCTATGATATGGAGTAACGGCTTCAGACTGGCCTGTAACTCCAAAACTCAGACTTAATCTATCCTTCTTACAAACCAGAGAACTGTCTCTAAGGAAGCAAGATGGCATTCGACAAATATGGCTGGTAATCCCTCTGCTTAATTCATCAAAAAAATAAAAAATAATAAAGATTTCTGCTACTGTTCTTGCAATTTCAAAAGGCCAGGGTCCCAGAATTGCATACCTTTCCGAACTTTCCGCCTTCCTCCCCCCGCCCCCCCACCACAGAGGCGATACTGTCATTATGGGAAAAATGCCGCTCCTGACACTTTTTATATCCATAGCTGTCCCATGCTAGGGCTGCATGTCCCCTCTGCACACACAAATTACAAAGATATGCTCTGACTGATAATGAGGGCTAAAGGTTCAACTTGCGAAGAAACTTGGTTTAAGATGTTATCGGCCGGGAAAGCTGTTTCCTCGCCTCAACATTGCCACGGGCTGTCAAAAACCCAACCAGAGCTCCCCTCTTCAAAAGTCCAGGAACGCTTTTTTTTTTTCTTTCTTTCCTCTTTTTTTTTTTCCCCTTGTTTTTTGTTTTTTAAGAAGAAAGGCACAGAACCCACTGAGATAGCCTCAGCCCCATCAAAGAAAGGTCGATCTCAGGTCTTCCTTCATTTACTGATTGTCAGTGTAAGACGGCTCTTTTGTGAGGCCTCTGTAGCTCGATGCTGAGTGATGCCTTCACATTTTCTAAACTGGACTGGGCACCACCAAAGATTTCCAGCATGCTTGGATCCACAGCCCGACAGAACAAATAAACATTCCTCCCAGCCCTTTTGCCTACCTTATCTCCCTCTCTGGAAGCAGGAGGTTTTGGGGGTGCCAATGTTTACACAATGTTAAAACTTTCTTTCCTCCGTTTCCTGAATTTCAGAAAACACATCCTGGATGACCTCGGCTAAGAGATAACACCAAGTCACCACTGGGTGCCACGTCTACTGGACTACTTAAGGCTGCTGTCTTCCTCCTCCCCTCCCCTCCCCCCCCCTTCATATTCTACTCACCAAGGAAAGCAGGAGATAAGGCTCTGTCTTGAAAGGAAGGCACAAAGGCACAAGTCTCCAGGAGGCTGCCAACAAAGCAGGCTTTTATTCCCACCTAAGGACACACTTGGTTCAGATCATCTCAAAGCCCCACTTTATTTGAATGAACAACTCAGCAGAGTCAACTAAATGGATCCTCAAAAATGTACCAGTAAGACATATTTTAGTGGTTTGCCACCATGTACTATCAAGCTAATGGAGCTCACTGAGAGTAATCAAGAATGTCTGGGGAGGAGGGGGAAGTTCAGGGAAAATGTTTCTTTGATCAGTTTCCTCATCTATAAAGGGGTATAGGCAATAGCATCTAACTTATAAAGCTCTTGTGAAGAGCAAATGAGATAATCCTTGCAAAGTGCTTAAAACAGTGCTCAGCACATACAAAAGGCTTGATAAACGTTAGAAACTGGTATTATTATCATTAGCAGCAGCATTATGTGAAAACTTGGGGGGAAAAATATTACAGAGGAAAAGATATGGATAGTGATTTACAAATTCCCAAATCCTAAAATACCACAGCCAGGACTTTGAATGATTTATTTTTTTTTCCCAAAGCACTTACATGTTATCTCCCATTTTTCTCCTCCTACCAGTAGAGAGATCACACTCCCTCATCTGTTTCCCTCAAAGCCATGGAGCCACAGCAGCCTGCCTGGCACAGCATGAACTCTTGGGGACAGTCGTGCGGGTGACCGCTGGAATGTTCAGGCTCCTGGGGGGAAAATGGCCTGTCCCACACGTTTAAGCTGGGACACTGGGACAGTGCATGAAAACTAAACCTCAGAGCATGTTCAGATGATGGTGAAAAACAGCCCCATGTGTTTGTCAAGGAAAGCAGGGGTAAAAAAAAAAAAAGAAAGAAAGAAAAAGGTGAAGAGGAAAAAAAAGTGTTGTTTATAGAAGCCAGCTGCTTGGGCCTTGGCGCCAGCAGCCCCCATCCTGCTATTTTACGCCTGCAACCCCACTGCCCCCCCTGGCACAGGTACAGCTAAATGTTGACTTCAATGCTTCAGAGAGCACTCGACTGATTTTGTACATGATTAATTGCCAAAGACATGGCTGGCCATATGGAACAGAGAAAGCATCAAGTAATTCATACTTCTGTATGTGATCGCTTGGCCCCTGTTGTTTTAATGTACAGGAAAGAGCTAGTATAGCACAGCCCTGGTGTCTTGCCCCTGACAGCCCATTAAGAAATCTCAAAGCACCTAGTCGAAGTTATGCTGTTGGCTTTTCAATAGCAGACTAATAAAACAGAAGCAAAGCTTTCCAACTAGTCTTAAATCTTTCACATACAGAACATTAACTACTGCGGCTGAAACAACGGGCTTCTTATGATAGGAAATGGGATTTGATTTCTAGTTTCTGCATACTTACTGAAAGCCCTTCTTTTGACCTTTATGGGGTTTACAAAATCATTGTTCTTTTCTCCCCTCTGTTTGCAAAGTAGCCAAATAGGTTGGTTTGTTTCAGTAGAGTCTACTCTTTGTCACTATATGTGCCGTCTATATAACAAAGCTGATTCATGGAGAGGAAAAAGAAACAGTATAATTACTCTTACCAAGAGAGCCCAGGAATCATTCTAGCTTCTTAAGCATTAGCTTCCTTTAAAAAGAAGAAAACATGAAACCTATACACTGGAGGGAAAAGCCTCACAAACACACTCACACTCCTATTACCCTCACTCCTTCCCATCACTCTGTGAAATGAATCCATTCGATGGGGGAAAGAATATTAATTTATTTCCCAGTTGTTCTACTATTGGCTCTGGGTGACACTCCACTCCAGGCAAAAGAGGAAGGTGCCACCTTACGTGCAATTCTATCCCAACTTGCAGTCTATTAGCTTTATCTGCTACTAAAATCTTTGCAGATTGTTATTTTCAGTCTGAAGGGGATTTATATTCATTGTACAATGTTTTCCTTTCAAGGATGTTCAAATGACAGCACTAGAAGTTGTAACACCATCAGTAGTTTCCTTTGTCAGTTCTGACATGTGTTGGTGTGGATGACTTTGTTGGCACTTTCCATTAGAAAATATTTATGTGATATTTTTTGTCTGTGGATTTTTAGGTGTTGAAATTATCCTCGCACCAGACGACACCATATACGGGAAATTCTACTTGACTGCCTATTCGTTAGCAGGATTAGAACTGCCTCCACTGCTGAAATTAGCTAACACATCTAGAGCTCTCCGCCAACAGGAAATTCTCTGCCTCGCTGCTGCCTCTCCTTCCTCAGACTATGCTGGTGATGAGCAACTCAAGAGATAACACCAAGAAACACAGCATGTGCAAGACTCTTAGAAGAAAAAAGGAAACAACAGCACTGAAATTGACTCAATAACATCACAACGAAGACACAACCCAAGATCTCTACAACGACAAGAAAAGTGTTATCGTTGACCATTATCCATAAAACCATTTTATTTTGTTTTGTATCGTATGCTCTATAAAGCATGATGATAATGTAATTCCCATTTCGCAGATGTCCATTCTCCCATTTCGGGAGGGTGAAATGCCCAAGAGTCTTATGTCAGTGGCACAAGCACTAGCACACTAATTCTTTACCTCTTTAGTTTGCTGTTACTGCAATGGGAGCTCTAATAGATTATATGTAAAAGTATTACCCCTAATACTTTTATATTATATATACACATAATAAAAAGTAATATACATAAAAGTATCTTTCTGAAGTCTCATCCATGAAAATAAACCCATCAGAGCAGCAAACTTTCAATAAAGAAAATAAAAAGGTTTAAACTGTAGCCATGGCACGTAGAAATACTACCTGGGTATAGAATTCAGTATGGTCCCACCTATAGACTTCACGTAATGAATACGAGAATGACAGCTGACTTCTCTCCGATTATTTCAGCAGTGCCTTGCCTTACCTTTGCCTTTTTATGAAAAACTATACACTCTACAAATAAAAGCAAGGACTTTCCCAACCTGACTACAACATACACATGCCCCTGATTCCCAGCCACCCCTTCTGAGAATCTCACTGCACTAATCTGCTCGTTGGCCTAACTGTTAATTGAAGGTGAAGAATGGCTAGCTACACCAAGCACTAAATAATTGAGCCACTAATGATGTTTAGCCGAAAAGTGGCTTAGCGCCCTTGGATCCTCGGACAAGTGAAAAGTTGCCCAAGATCTCCATCAGATCAGCTCCCTCCGTCCCCCAAACATCAGTAGCACAAAGGCTGGAGTGGTCTGCCGTGCACACTGGATTATATGAAGTGTAAAACATTGGGGGAAAGAGGAAGGGGGAGAAGGCCTTTGAAAGGGAACGGGAAAAAGAAATCACACTTGCAAGAGGATCCAGCTGACAGCTCGGTCCCTAACAAGTGAGACAAGTGAATATGTTGGAAACACCGTGAATGCAGGAAGAGCGCAGGCCTTTTGTCTGCAGCCCTACAGTGTGTCTTTAACCCAACTGCTGCTTGCATCACTGAACATATGTTTTCTACACAAGAACTGAAGCAGAAAAGGCTCTTTGTTATAATTCACTCCTTTGTATATATCTGCCCTCCTCCCAAGCCCCGCCTTCAACCCATCCTCTCTTTCAGTAACATCCAAACTAAAGCCCTAATGGAAATTTTAACTGTTCGGGAGAGTGAAGCCAGAAGGCCCAGACAAGGCCTTGCTACTGCCCCCAGGCCTAGGGAACTGTCCCCCCTCCCCACAGTGGCAATAAGAACAAGAGCTCCATTTATTTAGTGCTTAGTACCCGCCATGCCAACAAGCATTTCTTTGACATCATCTCATCTAATCCAGCAGTCACCATATAGGTGGCATCTCAATTTTAAAGATGAAGAAACTGAGGCACAAGGCACAGAGAGTAAATTATTCCCCAAAGCCACGGGGAAGAGTTCAGTTTTAGACATGTAGAGTTTGAAGTGCTTGTGGGACATTCAGCAGACAGGGGTTTGGAACATGAGAGAAATGTTTATCTAGAAATTAGAGATTTGGGAAAATTATACATATACACACAAACACCATTCTACACTTTAAATGTCACTGTATCTGAGCTGGGATCGGGACAGTACAGAACTCAAATTTAAGCAAAGCTGATGGGTGGATTTCTCTGCTCTCGGCTGCATGAAGAAAAAATTATGGTTGGTGAGTCAGGAAGTCTCCCTGGTACTTGGGGACTTTAGCACAGGGAGGAAGAATGAAGGCTCTGGAAGCCAACTGCCTTAGTGACAGAGCTGGCCATGGGCGAGTGATTTATCCTCTCTGGACCTCGCTTTCCTCATCTATAAAATGAGGGTATTTATAGAAGCTACTTAGGAGGGTTGACAGGATTCACTTTTTACACATAAGGCCCTTAGAATAGTACCTGACACATGGTAACCAGTCAGTGTTAGCTACTTTTTGCACCCTTGAGTTTTGCTACTGTGATTTAGGGTAACTGGCCTAACTCTAGAGTTAGGGTAACTCTAGAGTACTGGCCGCTGAGAGCCACGTTAAAGTCAGTCATCATTTTTTTATACTACCTGAGCCTTTCTTTATTCCTCCCTCTCCTGTTCAGTTCACAGAACATCTACACCAGATAAGCTGGTATCTCTTAACCGGGATACTTTCTGAATAACAATGATGATGATATAGCAGCTAACATTATTGAGTGCTTTCTACGCACCAGGTGCTGCTCACATACATTATATCACTGAATCCTAACAACAAGTCCATGAGACAAACGTATTATCATTTCCCTTTTGCGGATGAAAAAAAATGACACTCAGAAAGGTAGAGTAATTTGCCGAATTTTATACCATTAGTAAGCAATAGAGCCAAATCTATCCAGCCATCAGATCCCTATGCCCAAAGCTAACACATGTGGAAACTGACTTACACTTTGAGAAGTGCCTTCATGAACTCTATCTCATTTGATGCTTATGAAAACTTGTGAGTTAGGCAGAGCAAGTGTTAACCAGATTTTTATAGATAAGGCAACTGAGGTTCAGTTAAATTAAATAACTCATTCAATACCAAAATTAGTGAAGGAGCTGAGCTATGACTAAAAACAAGGTATTCTAACTACGGGTCCAGCACATTTCATACTGGGCATGTGGAAAACAATGCACAGAAGGCAAATCCCCATGTGATAAATCAATCAATGACATTTAAGTCTCTGCTATGTAGTGGACATCCAGAAGATCACAATACCTGGCAACTTGGAGCTTACAATCTAGGTCAGGAAATAAACTAATATGGGGGTGGGGGGGGTCACATGACCAAGGGGTTATATAAATTAACCGTTCAATTTAACTCAGCTCTTAGGATTGGTTTTGATTTATAAAATAGTTATTCTGTTCTACTAGAATGCCCTGTTCCTTGTCTATCATAACCTTCACGTTATCATTTAACATTGATCTCCTAAGTACAGTCATGTGTTGCAGAATGACATTTCAGTCAACAATGGACTGCATATATGACAGTGTTCCCATAACATTATACCGTATTTTTACTGGACTTTTTCCATTTAGATACACAAATACTTATCATTGTGTTACAACTGTCTGCAGTATTCAGTACAGTAACATGCTGTAGAGGTGCATAGCCTAGGAGCAACAGGCTGTACCATACAGCCTAGGTGTGTAGCGGGCTATACCATCTAGGTATGTATAAGTACACCCTATGATTTTCACACAATGACAAAACTGCCTAATGATGCCCTTCTCAGAATATATCCCCATTGTTAAGCAACACGCATGACTGTACTATTATCTTTCCATTTTGAAACAATGAAACCGAAAGGTAGACCTGCAAGAACAAAGATGTAACTAATAAATATCACCACAAAAACCTGCCCACCCTTAACAATCTTATTTTTCTTAAGATTCCTGAGGTCAAAGCTATGTCTCACTATAATGAAGCAGCTCGTTCTATTGACAATGTGACTATTAAAACTCTAAATGAAATAACAATCTGGTAGGGAAAGATAATTCCGTGAAAATCACATGGGCAGAGTTGCTGCACTTGTCCTTAGATCATCTACCTAAGACAAATGTGATCCCTGCCTAAACACCACCGTCTGTAGTCTTCAATCTCAGCACTACCTGCTATTTGGCACATGTTTACCCAGAGCAGATGGACAGACAGGGAAGGGGATACACACACAAACACACACACACACATTTTGTGATATGGTTCTCAAAAGGAATTCAGGACTTTTTAATTAGAAATTTAAGTGCATATTATTAATGCATTAATAGTAGCTATGAAAAGAAAAAAACATCATAGTAGCTATGTAAAACATATAATCAGAAAGGTGTTACAACAAATAACAAAAATAATAAAGATAACTATTACTTATTTAATGTTAACCATGTGCCAAGCTCCGTCCTAATCACTTTTCAGGCATTCCCAATTTAAATCCTCATAACAATTCAATGAAATAGGTTTTATTATTATTATTATCCCAATTTACAGATAAGGATGTCAAGGCACAAAGATATTAAGTAACTTGCCTCAGATCATATATCTGGTAAGTAGTAGGGCCAAGATTTATACCCAGCCAGTCTGGTAGTAGAGTTCACGCTCTTACCCACTAAACCACATAATGACTAATAAAATATAAAGCCCCTTCTGGGAGGCTGGGATATCGCATCTCATTTAATCCTTCCAACAGCCTGACAAGATAGGTTGGTATCATTAGCAAGCTCATTTTACAAGTGAAGGGCTCAAGGCTCAGAGTACTCAATAACTGCCCAGGATGTCATTGCTAGTGGTTGGCAGAGTAAGTATGGCCAGCAAAATTGGGGTAAACGATGCCAGGCTCTTGACAACAGTTTCAGTAACAGACTAGGGTTCAGAGACAGTCCCTGCTGGTAGAAGCAGCGGTGGCTCACTTCCTGATCGTTTGGAGGCTCACCTGGCCACACAGACAGAGGATCTGAAGTCACAATGAACAACACCATTTTTTAAATACAGAGAGACAACAACCAAATAGGCGATGAGCCTTAACTCTACCAAACTATCTTTCCATGAGATCCACTCTAGATATCCCAGATTCTTCCTAGCTATAATGTCCCAAGTCAAGGTTGAAAACGATAAAATAATTTAGGATTTTTTCCATATGTATGAATATTACATACAAATGGAATAGGAGTGCCAGATGACACACTAACTTCTGAATGCTGGTATTATCCAGAAGGTTTCAAAAGTCCCCAAGTTTGGCAGATGCCATTCTGTGTATATATTTAGTGCCACTGACAGTGACCATCATTAGATTGAATATGTGGCTTGAGCAGCAGAAAGGTGGCTTCTTTCCTGTTAGGAAAGAATATCTAATGTTCCCATGAGCAATTAGTGTAAAAACATGATTTAAGTAGCATCTATAAGCTTATTAGAATTTATGTCTGAAGTTTATAGGAACAAGATTCTCAACTCCAGATTTCTTACAACTTTATTTTTTAAAAACTATCATCATGCTGCATTCATTTTTCTTAAATCATTCCAATTGTGATTTAGAATAAAAGAAACAATTACGGATGGCCCGATGAGAACACAGAGGGACTTGGCCTGTGAACAGGCTATTGGGTGCCCTCTACCATGGGCAGTAACAGGAATTGTCTGATAGCCCTTTAACTCGTCTTTTAATGCCTCTCGCTTGCGGTGCTCTGAGGTCCAGCGTTACAAACTACATTTCATTCATCATTAGGAAAAAAAAAACAATTATTCCATCTACAATTATTAATCCCTCTTAAAAGCTCTATCTTCACTCAAGCACCCTGCTATGAATAGACATGGACTGTGCAGAGTTTAACCTTAGCCTTGGAAATCTAATGTGGTTACCACAAAGTTGCTTCAAGAGCCCCAGTATAACAAAAGCCACATTTCTGTCCTGATTAATACAGTCTAAAACCTGCAAAATACTACTGCTGTTGGCCTGAATTCCTACTGAACTCTAACTTGCCACGTTCAGAACGGTTTTATGCTTTGATAAGCAGATATTATTGGCTCATCTTAGAGAGACAATCGCCCTCCTGCCTTGTGTAGTGGTTATACATTCCATACCCAAAGATTAAACTGTTGTAGAAAACCAGTGATGGGCGCAGCCCTTTCACGCTGAAATTGTCTCCATGAGACTGAGCAGGGACATTTTAACTTTGGGGTTTAGACAATGGGTATTCTGAAAGGATTAGAAAAATGGGCAACAACTGAACCTCCTCCTCCCTCCTGTGTTCGAGTCTACCACCTGCTGCGGTATTTTTGTTTCAGTAACAAAGAAGCCTTCATGTTTGAGGCTCATATTTAATGTTTGCTGAACTGGCCCCTTTAGTTTTGGTTAACTCTTAAGGAGCAGAAAAAGAAACATTTCTTGCCTGACAAATAAATATACCATCCCACTTTCCTGACTGCCCCCCACAAATCAGTATATGTTTATCTAGGGACACATGTGCATTTGTTTGGTTACCTTTATACACCACCCCAGCGTCAGGAGGGTAGTCTATTTATATTTAATAAAGTATTACTGGCCAGTAAGAGCTGCAGAACATTTGTGATTTCATGGTTCACTACAGTAACAGGTGCTGGGGTAAACAGGAATGTAAAGTGTTAAAAAGAAAGGGCGGGGGGAATCACTTCAGAGACATTAAGCAGCTTTAAACATTGACAGCAGAAAAGGGAAATTTTTAAGCAATTTGGTCGGGTCAGTAAAAAGTAACACAGGTCAAAGGAACAAAATGGTACCCAAAAATTCTGCCTATTGATAAATGAGCATACTGTCTTGTGGTTGGGTGCACAAGGCAAAGGCTAAACAACTGTTGTATGGAAACAAAAATATGCTCTCTTTGTGGCTCCTTTACAATAAGTTACTTCAGCTTGGTGAACGCTTGAGGCCTCCATTCTCCCCGTATACACGGCTGGGGTATACATTAATGAAAACAAAAGGGTCCATTTTCATTGTAACCATGCAGAAGGGTTAAGCATTTGACCTTCAAGTATGGTGTGCTTGTGCTTGGTGGAAAGGTTCTTGACAATATAAACAAGAATTACTGCTGTTAGAGAAAGGGGACACAATTAAAAACAATCTCAGATGCTTGTTGTACAGCTGTTCAAGTTTCAGCTCTGTCTGACCTCTAAGGATGCTACATGTTTAACGGAGACAATTTAAGATATTTTAGTGAGTCCCTTAAGCACTCACCATGGCCATCCTTCCACTTGGGAATACCTATCCTTACACACGAAGAGCTTTTCCAGTAATGAGATTTTATGCCGTGGGGTTTACCCTTAAAGCCATTTCCCTGCCCAATCTGTCCTCCTCTTGCGATCTGACCACCCTGAGATGCAGCCACAGGACAGACCTTATAGCGACCTGGCAAGAGGCAGGAATGCTTGACTTTAAGACAGCACGACTCCTTTAAAATCGTTTTTTATTTTTTTGAAAAGCAAAATGCTATTACACCTTACTTTCCAAAAAAGATGCAACTGTAGAAAAGTTTTTACTCTGTTAAACAATAATTTATCTGAATAAGATTTTTTATGTGAACAAAAATACAAAGACTTATTTCCAATCTGCAAAAGAGAAAGCACTGAGACATCCCAAACACAGAAACAGGCCAAAAAAAAAAAAAAAAAGTATTTCTTCTGAGACATCACAGAAGATGGTTTTTAAAAGAAACAGAAATTCTAAGGTCCAGGCTGAGGAAAACCACTGTCCTCCTGTTGTTTGATTCTTCTTAGAGTCAGCAAAAGGCTCTGAAACTCTTCCACAAATAAGAGGGACTCTGGGAAGTGCCTATCAGAAGGTTTTATCTTCAGCAGGGGCAGACAATGCTAGAAGGCTGAGGGACTGCTCCCTGGGCCCACAACTGCCTTTCAGTGACAAACCATGGCAGCCTACTCCAGATTTGAGGAGGTGATACTTCCTACTTCTCAGGAAGAAAGGAAGTCATTCCAAGGTGAAACAAAGGCAAGAGGCAGGCCAAATCTCGTAAAGAGCAGGGCACGGGGAAAGTTTTGCTTGTCAAATACACTTTAATCTCTAAAGTCACTGGGCTTTGATGTTGCCCCAAACAGAAAACCTACATGGTTTGCAAGATTTACAGCATCTCTAGTGGGAACAGTTTCATGCTCCAGGGTTTTTCCTTCAGAGATTAAGGTTTATTTTATCCCTGATGTTCAATGTGTCTACTGTAAGAGCCTCATCAGAGACAAGGACATTTTCCTGCCCTCTGACTCATCAAATACACCAAACTTTTATTCATCAAATCATTTTGTTGTTCAGGGAACAAAGCTGCTGGAGATGATCCAAACTGTGGGGTGATCACTGTCATTCTGACAAGACAAAGGTGTTTCTTTTGCAAAGAGTCAGCTCCTAAGGGAGATGACAAAAACCAACTGAAAATGGCTACACTAATCTCTATATTATAAAAGCCCACACAATTCACTGCTTAAGTTGAAATGAGGCAAAGCAAAATAGATGGGGAAAGAAAGAAACAAATTACCACCACTGCCCACACATCAAAGAAACCCCACCACAAAACCCCAGCACTCAAATGATTACAAGTCACACAGAACAGAAGCAGTTTAAAAAGGCCACTTGAGGCACACAGTTCACTGGAAAGAGGTCTTACTGTTTCCACTAACACTTCTTTCTTGAAGCTGCATCTTATTCTCCTGACCTCAAGGTGAGGCCTGACCTGTAAGGATAATAGTTGGCAGTAGATTTCAACTGGACTGTGGATTAAATAATCCCAGCACTACTTAGGAAAATAGCAGGTGGGATCACAGAAAGAATCGTCACCTGGATGTTGAGACACCTCTGCTCATCTGAGGACTATTGCCAACTGACGTGAACCTGTGACCACGTCATGTCCAGGTTCTCAACATCTCCATCAATAAAAAGTTCCAACCTTAATGTTCTTTCTGTATGTCGAATGCAGTCTGCTAATGATTCTTTTGCCATGGCAAACAGGAACCATTGGCTTTTGCCAAAACAAAAGGCAAAACAAGAAAGGAATTCCCCACGCTCCCTTCTAAATGCATACACAGGCTTAATAGAAAAGAAGTATTCCCACTTCTAGGAATGGGAAATATAAAGAAACCCCTTGGGTGTCTTTTTCATAATGACACTAATGGACAACACGCCTTTTTCGCTCGAGTATGTCAATGCATCTCCGAAGTACTAACACATAAAACCACAAAACACACCAGGGACGGGAAGAGACTGGTCTGACACCAGCATGTGACTAGCAGAGGCTAATGCACAACTCAGGTGTCTTGACTTCTGACTGCACAACCCTCCTAGTGACTACTCCTTGAGGTTGCCTCAGGACACACATAACTGTAAGTGAGGTTTTACCCTAAACTGTAACAATTTGATCCTTCTAGTACTCCCAGCTACACTATAATAATACCCAACCATTTTCCTCTGCTTTTCCACAACAGACACACACTTGTGAAATAAGGAAGGTATGTTTGTCCCTTTGGAGGTCAGTTTCTACCATGCAATTTGCAACAAAACGCACCCTGGATTTTAAGAGAGCTATCCTGTAGTTAGGATATTGATTTTTCATTTTGCTCCACAAATACTACCGCAACTTTAGAACTGATCTACAGCATTAACAGTTTCCTTGGCCTTAGAGACCAAATTAATCACAAAATCAACAATCTGTTTTTATGCCACAGAGTTCAATTTTCGTTTTCAACATAAATTGCAAAACCACAGCCAGAACCCAGTGCAATTTTGGAGATGCATTGCTAAATTGCCTCCCATTTGTGATTTAAAACAACAATGGTTTTGCAAATGAAAATGTTTAAGGCTTTAGGTCAGCCTTTATTTAGTCAGCTACCAGGCAAGTGAATGTCTACAGGCTGATTTCTGGAGGAACTCAGAATAAAGCTAGCTGGAACACCCCTTGTCTGGGTAAAACATACTGCTTCTCAGCCACCCCAGGTTGACTTATAAACATCAAGGGCAGACAGAACTGCTTTGAGAAACTTCCTCCCAGATCAGATCACAAAAAAATGTATCTATAGTTTCACCTACCATCTCCCACCTTGTCCTTTTGGTCTTGCCATTCTCCTGAAACTCTTCTATGCTGAATGCAACAGTAGGGTTGCTCTTGACTTCTCTGCAGGGTTCGACGCTATTAATCTCCCTGACTCTCCTCTACTCACTTCTACCATCTACTCCTGGTTTTCTTCTAACCTCTCTGGCTGCCATCTCAAGCCATTTCACTAGCTGTCCTGTGCTTGACCTTTACACTAAGTCATCCCATACTCTGCTTTGTTCTTCTTTACTCTTGAAGCTACATTCTCTCTCTCTCACTCCAATCACTTGAGCCACTGTCTCTATGGAGATAACTGCCACGTGTTAGGTGCTTTCAAGCCGAATTGAACATATGAGAGAACACTGCCTGGCACATAAGGAAACACATACATAAATCAAACACCCAAATCTACGCTTGGCTCTGATGTCTCTACCACTGTCCAGATCAGGATTTTCAGCTCTTCTTAGATGCTCTACTAAACTTCCTTCTCGTCTATGTCCCGTAGCTTGGTAAGTATCACCATCCACCTAACATCTAACACTAGAAATCTTATAAAATCGCCCGTGACTCTTCTTTGTCTCTCATTCCTGCATCCAATTGATGATGTTCTATGTACCTGTTTAAAAAAATAAAATAAACTCTGACTTCATCCTTCCTTTTTATATATTCCCTCCACTGTGGCTCTGGTTCAGAACCTCATTATTTTGCACCAGAATTTTTGCTGCAGGTCTTCATGCCTCCAGCCTCTCCTCTCTACAATCTGTCTGCGATGCTGCTACCAGCTATAATTTTGAAGAATGCATCTGACCCTATCGCTTTCCTATTCAAACACCTTTGAATACAACTCCCACCACTGTTTCCAGAACAAAGGCCAAATTTCTAAGCATGTCATTCAAGGCTCTTCCCCAGCTGACCCTACTGTCCCCTCTCCACTTGTTCTCTGGTCACTATGTGCCTGCCCCTCCTTCTTCCACCCTACCCCATCTAGGTACCTGAAGCACTGGTTACAAGGCACTACGTATTTTTCTGCAAACAGGTCCTACTACTTTATGGAGCCATGCCTCTTGTGCCTACTGTTTGCACTACCTAACACAGGCCCTGTCTCTCTTCTTCACCCACCAATTCTCTACCTATTAAGATTCAATTCTCCCTTCAAGGCACCGTTGAAAGACACCTCCTCTTCCCTGAAGTCTTGCCCAGTTTTCTCAATCTGACTTGTATTCTCTGGGGCACCCTCCCTGCATTTTGTTTCTACTTCTCTTTCGACATTCCACATCATACCTTATTGATGTGCGTGTCTGTTTCTTTAACACACATGTAAGCTCCGCAAGGGCAGTAACTCGGTTTTCTCCAACGCTGAACTCCTTAAACCTTTTTTAAAAATGTCAATAATTGTTTGTTGGATTGAACTGAGGTCTTACCTGGACTTTGACCCCGTCTAGTAGATGCCCACTAAATATGAAATGTGCTTTGTCAGAAAACTTTATCTACTCTACTAGAAGAGGATGGAACAATTAGGAAATAGCAACCCGGGCACTGTCCCAGGCCTGCTGGTAAAAGCAAGAGGGATGTGGGACTCTCAGGGAAGGACACTAAGTTATCTTCATTTCGGCTCATAGAGAAAACAAATGGACACTCACTCTCTTGAGGGCTCGAAGGTTGCCACATTTCTCCCTCATGCTCAAGACATGTTTATAAACACAGAAGGCTATAATAAAACTCATGTGAGAGACAAAACTCAGCTTCAGCAAGTGTTTACATTCTAATCAGGACAACAAATCACTTCTCACCAAGAGATGCCAACTCAGTCAGCATGAAGATTCCTGTACATGTGCCAGGGGTTCCTGCCTTGGGCCAGAAAACCTCCCGATCCCTTCAAGCTGGATGGTGATCCTAGCTCCCGACACAAGAAGAACAAGAAAGTGGCATCGCAATGACACTTCTGAAACCACTATCCAGATTCTGCATGGCTCCAAAGTGCCAAAATATATGGGCCTCTGATATTTCCTGATTTGTCATGACTCCCAACCTAGATAGGCACAGGACAGTATCAAGGATGATGGCTCCAGAGCCTCCGGATGGAAAGTGGCCGGTTGCCAAGGACCCCAAAGTTGGCGAGGGCGAAAAAACTGTGACAACCTCCAGGAACCTGGACTTTTCTTAACAACTGAGGTGAATATTTCATATTTTCAGTTTGGAAGATACTGAAATTAGAAAAGGAGAATGACAGAGGGTACAAATGAGGTTCTACAGGAGGCACCATCCCAAAAGCACAATTCTCGTCAATTCACTCATCTGTCCATCATTTGTTAAGAACTGGACAATGTCTTTACTACAAGGTTTGCATGGAATGGTTGTACATTTTAGACTTCCCCCTTATAAAGAAAATCTGATGGAGACAGTCTTATTGCAGATAACATTACTCAGATTAATACTCGGGAATTGGCTCATTTTCCAATAACTGGGAAGAATCTGTACAACGAAACTGCATGGCCATTCACATTCTATCTTGCAATACGATCAACAATTCCCAGTTCTTTGTCAAGGGACGGTTAATGAGATTCACAAAGTAACTCCTAAATTTACTTCAGTTATTTTAATGTCTCCAGAAGTACTGAATCTTTATGAAAGAGGTAAGTTCTCCCAAGTTCCACGTGCCATAGACACTTAACGTCTCCAGAACAAAGCTTGAGCTCCACACGAGGCATTCATGAGGGCAACAGTAAAGTACCACACAGGGACCTGCCCTAGTCAGACAGGTGAAGGGAGTCTTTCCTGATAAAGGGGCAATTGAGCTGATATCAAAAAATGAGTAGAAATAATCTGTATGTCTATCTTGGTGAGAGAAGACATTCTAGGAAGAAGAAACAATATGTGCAAAGGCCTTGAAGAAGGAAGCTCCGTGCACTGGAATGACTGAGGAAGGGCCAGTGCGCTAGGAACAGAGAGAGTAAAGGGGTGGAGGGAAGGTAGAGCAGAAGTGGGCTGAGGGTAAGGCACAGATGGTGCCCAACTTATGATGGTTCAACTTACAATAGTTTGACTTGTGATTTTTCAACTTTCCAATGGTGCAAAAGCTATATGCATACAGTAGAAACTGTACTTGGAATTTTTAATTTTTGATCTTTTCCCAGACTAGCAATATGCAGTACAAATACTCTCTCACGATGTGGGGCGGTGGCAGTGAGCCGCGGCTCCCAGCCAGCCAAGGCATAATGAGGGTAAATAACCAATACTGTACTCTACAGTGTGCTGTACTCCACAAATTACATGACATACTCAACACTTTATTAGAAAACAGGCCTTGTGTTAGATGATTCTGCCCAACTGTAGGCTAATGTAAGTGTTCTAAGCACTTTTAAGGTAGACTAGGCTAAGCTATGATGTTTGGTAGGTTAGGTGTATTAAATGCATTTTCAACTTAATGTTATTTTCAACTTACAATGGCTTTATTGGGTGGGACACAATCCCATCACAAGTCAAGGAGCATCTACACTTTAGTCTTTATCCTAAGAGCAACTGGAATCTATTAATGAGTTTCTATAGGGAGGAGCATGATTAGATCTTTGCATTTGAAAACACTCCCCTGGCTACTAAGTGAAGGATACAAGAATCACACAATAAGCTACTGCAAAAGCCCAGGGGAATGATGACGATGTCTTGGACTAGGCTGGCAGCAGGAGAGATAAAAAGAAGTGGACAGGTTTGAGAGAGATTTCAGGGGTAAGAGTTCTCCCATTGGATTCCTGGGGTGGAGAGAGAAAGTTTCAAGGACAATTCCTCAACCCCTGGCACGCAGATTAAGTGGTGCCGTTTCCTGAGTTAGGCAACTCTAGAAGCGAACTGGTTTCAGGGGACTACCAGCTATTGGGCCACTTTGGGAGCCTTGAATATAACCTGCATTTTCCTGTTTCTACCACTCTACCTGCTACTCCCTTTACAGGAAACAGCCACTCTTCTCACCTCCATCTCTAAGTGTGAAAATTCTCCCCATTCTGTAAGACTTAACTCTAGATGCTTCACCATGAAGCATTCTGAAATCCTACCCATTCTAATGCATCCCACCCTCTTCTAAGCTTCTGTAACTATGTTTGTACCGTTATTAGCAACATCATCTTCCACCTTACATAAGAATTACAAATATAGCTGTTTCCTTCCTGTGTCCTCCGCAGAATTAAGGAAACATAGCAGGTACTTAATACATCTGTGTTGGCTTAAAATAAGAAAGCCTTCTGGTTCATTTGCTAATGTGTTCACAGAATCCTCCATTCAACCAAATCTTCCTTGCTGAGTGGTCAGGTACCTATTGAACAGTAGTTTTCAAACCTGATCATATCAGAATTGCCTGTGACGTCTTTTAAACACATTGCAACTTGGCAATACATTAGAATCAACTGCGCGCCACAGCTTAGACCTACTAAATTAGTGTCTCTGGAGGTGGAGCCCAAGTGATGATATTTTTAAAAAAGTTTCCTGGGTGTTTCAAATGTGCAGCCATGATTGAGAGCTATGGCTACTGAACCCAAATGCCTGAAGCTGGTGCTGATGTCTTTAAAAAGTTGCACAGGCGTCTCTGATGTACATTCTAACGCTGAATGAGTCTAATGCAGAGAGATTATATTACAGAGGTAGTTGAAAAGATAACACTTCTGCAGTTGGTAATGGATAATTATTGAATGTTTTTAAAGAGGGGAGTTTGTCAAATGGATTAAACCAAAAAGAAAGAACAGTAGGCCATTCAATAAATTCACAAACAAAGCACCATTAGCATAAAAAGGTGACCTCAGAGAAAGCATGCACCTGTAAAACATTTGCTCCTTGATTTGGTCAACAAATATGTATTGTGTTATCAACTCTGTATTGGGCACTGAGAACACAACACTATACAAGACAAAATCCCTGCCCTCATGGTGCTTATATTCTAGCGCAGGAAATAGGTAAACACGTAAGACATAATTTCAGATGGTGATAAATGTTCTGAGGAAAAATAAAGCATGGTAAAAAGACAGAGAAAGGGCCAGTCTGAGATGGCTTTTGAACAGAGACCCAGCTGGAGGATTATACACACACATAACCAGAAGATGAGAGTCTAAGGGAGGAACAGGAACTCAGGTGAAAGGCAAAGGGCCAGGAGGAACGGAAGAAGAGGGCAGATTCAAAACAATAATGCAAAAAATATGGCAGGCAATGCACAAAACATTACATGTATTATCTCACGTAAATCTCAAAACAATCTCATAAGGAAGCTACTATTATAATCCCCATTTTACAGATGAGGAAAGTTGAGACTCCCTGTATGACTGCCCAATATTATGCACAGCTACATGATGAAGCCAGGCCTCAAACCCTAGTTTGATTAACTTGAAAGCTAAAGCTCTTAACCCAGGTGTATCTAAGCCTGAGTACTTCAAAGGTAAGGGGGGCTCAAACTGAAATGATTTGGTGACTGATACCAGGGGTCACACAGCCAGCAACAGAACCTCACTTTACAACATAGCGTGAGATAAGGGTAAGAGGTGTGGTCCAGCAAGGCCCCAGCCCCTGAGAATTAGAGTCTACCTATGCAGTTTACTGAGGGAGCAAAGGAAAGCTCTCCACCCCTGCTGAGATCTCTTTTCATCCTTGCCTTTCCTAGAAAATACAATTCTAACTACTCCCCAATCATCTCAATCCCCCCAAAGTCTTCTTGAAATAAACTCTTAGCTTAGGAACTATATGTGCAGGGTAAAGCTTCAACCCACAGTTCCATGGCCAAGCAGGAAAAGGCTCAGAGCAGAGACTGAGTCAGTGTTTAAATGACCCTAATGAAAGCTGACAGGTGGAGGAAGAATGAAGGCAAGCAGGAGAAGCCAAGGAGGCTCATCATATCGGAACGTGACAACTGAAACTTAGACCTGAACAGATTCCAACAGGAACATAACTTTAAACAGAAAATCAGGCAAAATGCCACGTTTCCAGGGACCAGGAGCCCTCCCTTCACCTTCCATCGATATAAATAGTTGTAGCACAAAGCCCGGGGACTCCGTAGGGTAAAGGGCCAGCTACACCCCGTGTGGAACTCGGTTCCACCACATGGTAACATCACGGGATGTCATGCTGACGGCGCTCGTCACCGGACTGATCTAGCTGATTTGGCACACAAGTCCACGGTGAAACAGAACAACCATCCCCACATTCCCCAGTGGGGAACCACTATACAAGTGGTTCCTTGCTAGAACCTCTGTACCCATCAGGATTCTTTGGTTGCAGTAACAGAATGGAGCACTGGCTAAGATGATTATAATGATTCAGAGAGCAGCTACCTCTGCCTAACTGCAAACCCTAGCTGTGTTACTCAGATACTCCTGTGACCGAGCAAATATTTTACTATCTCTGAGCCTCAGTTTCTTCATCTGTAAAATAGGAATGAGAGAAATCCAAATGAAACTGAGATGCCACTTTTTACCAATCACATTTGCAAAAAGTGAAAAAGTCTGATAAAACACTGCACTGGGGAGGATGTAGGGAAACCAGCACTATGTTACATAAACTCTACATCTATACATACACATAGTATATATACATGTATAGAAATACACATGTACACATGCATATAAACTCTATGGAAGGCAATTTGACCATCTCTCTTAAAATTAAAAATACACTTACCCTTTGATTCAACAATTCTACTCCTAGGTACTAATTACCACAGATCTCCCATGTGAAAAATGTTATGTAGCAGGATATTCATTACAACATTATTTGTAAAAGCAGAAGACTAAAGATAGGAAGAGTCCGGTTACATCAGTTATGAAGCCCATACAATGAAAAGCTATGCAGTATTTTAAAAGAATGTACAAATATGGAAGGATCCCTAAGACACAGTGTTATTCATGTGAAAAACTATATAAATGTTTGTAACTATAAAGAATATCTCTGGAAAGGTATTTTAAAAAACTGGGACTAGTATTAGCCTCTGGAGAAGGGAAATGGGTGGCTGGGGGCGTGAGTGGGACAAAGACACTTGTCACTGTATATGTTTTTATGCCGTGTGAGTCCCGCACCACACGCCTGCGTGAGCAAACAGTGCTGAGAGAGGCTGAGAGAGGCTGCACGCTCCAGGAGTAGCCGGACTAAGACGAAGCACCTCGCCCTGCAGCCAGCGAAGGAAGTGGGTCAACGCGGCAACATCAGGATGCTGCTAGAGGAGGAGGAACGGGTCCTGACTGAGCAAAAGTCATGGTCCATCTCAACATCAAACAGCCTAATTTTGATATTCCAGGTCCAAACAGGGTAGAGAAAACACTCCAGAGAAACACTCAGTTTGTCTTATTTCGCTACTAGCATACAGTTGAAAGTTGGTAAAAGCATCAGAGAAGGCACAGCCACTGGGATATTTGGGGAAGGGTAGGAAATATTAAACTGGGAACTGAGAAATCTGGGTTCTGTATCCACTGTTATCTGGCTCTGTGCTTCCAGACAAGCCTCTACAACCTTCTGAGCCCTTCTTTTCCAAGAAGGAAGAGAAGGGGATAATCATCTCTCAGGTCCCTTCCAACACTCAAGTTCCAGGATTCCGAGGCAGCTGGACCTCAGCTCATCAGAGCCTAGCAGTTGGGTACCACTAGGGCAGTGCCCAATAAACAAAGAGCATAGGATAAATGTTCCAGTCCTTGAAAGAAATTAGGTAATGCCCAATATGACTACACGTAAGTTATCTGTTTCTCTGGTATTATGAGGAATAACAAGATATCAAAGAACAAAGCATTCTAAAAAGCCTGAAGCCCATTTGTTCTCCAGGGAAGTGCTCCTCTGGTACGACTCTCATACGGTTCTCCGGTAAAATGAAACAGTAGCCCCATAATATCACTTCTCCATCCCATTAATATATAAGGAGAATTACCCCCAAGACGTTAGATTCTTAAGCAGAATCAAAGCAAAGGCAATCTTGAAGAAGCCTGAGTCTGAAGAACAAACTAACAGAGTTATTAATCACTCAAGAATTAACAGCTTGTGCCTTAGAAGTAATAAAACCAGTCATTGGAAAACAAAAGCAACACAAAGAGGGGAGAAAAGTGAGTCTAGCAGAAATCTATATGCAAAGGTGAGAGAGACCAGAATGAACAACCATTTACATTTACATTTTGATCATTTATTCAGTCTTTCCACTGGTGTGACTGACATGCCAAAGTGCGAGGACAAATATAGACAGCACAGAGTGTACAATCACTAATGTGGCGCTATTATTAATAGCCAAAGAATGGGGAGATACGTGTGGGAAAGAAACCACTCTAGATCAGCAGTGGAAATGACGGATTACCACGCCTGCTGTCCTGAACCAAATCAAATAACTCATGAACGACACTTTGGCTGTATTTCAAAATACTTCTGTGCAAGTAGTGAGTCCTCAAGACTATCACCTAGACAAGAGGCAGTGGAGATGTCATTTCCTCCAAGCCACAATTCAATAGCAAAAAATAAAATGAAATACACCTAAGGTTCCTAAACACAGAAGAGAATCATCAGTGGTTCACACATGGGAAGAGTTGCCTCTGACCAGTCCAAAATTATTAAGCTGGTGTTCAAATTAAGAGAGAGAAAAAATCTTGGCAGGAAAAATACCTAATCTCATTTGTAATTCTCATTCTGAAAATGTACGAAGTTGCTTGTTTACTGTATTCATGATGCAGAAAGGTCCTGAAATTAGTGCAACTAATAGCATTTGACTTGTTTCCCAAGTACAACTTTTGCAAATGCAAGATAATGAAAGTTTTCATTTTAGTTTTAGTTGTACATGTTTAGCACTTTGCTTCCCATGACTTTGATAGGAAGCTAGTCATTAAGGGGTCAAAGCACTGTCCCTTAAAAAGAAATGCATTAGAAAAAAAAGGTCCTTGCTAATCTTCCTAATCTTATCTTTCACTGCTGGACTCACACAAACTCCAAACTCCATCCAGTCTAATCAAGTCTGTGAGCAAACCTGTGTTTTCCCACTACGGTGTCTGCTTTGGCCACCTTTGAATACCCTCCACCCACCTCCAACTATCAAAATCCTTCATATTCCCAAAGGCCCATGTCAGAATCTGCTCTTCTCCTCTGACTTTCTCCTCTGAATTGCTTACTGCCTGGTGCCTTATCAACCTGGGAGACATAAGGCCTAGCTCTTTGTATAACTTCACATGTATCTACACACGGTGGAGCAGATGTATGATTAAATGACTGGGATGGAGAAAGAATATTTCTCTTCAGATGTGACTACATTAAAATAGATTTCAAATATAATTTTTGTCCGGTTTTTAAAGTTACCATTCATAAAAATATCTTAGCCTTGTGGAATAATAAAAACTGAAATGCAAAAGGGGAGGATTCCGAGTTTTCAGATTTAAAAGACTAAAACTAAGGGTTTTAGCATATTGCCCTTTTTATGAGAATATTCTATTAAACTTCTGAGTTTTTCAGATGGCTTAATAAAAAGATCAAGTTCTTTCAGAGCTTGTATTTGCACCCAAATATGTAATCTAGGCTATTCCGATCTAGACAGAAAACAACACTGCTTAATTAACTGAATTAATAAAGCCAGATTATTTCTCCCATTAAAGGAAAAAGAAAATTAAAAGACAGATCCTGAGAACCCAAGCAGGCCACCTTTGCTACTTACGCCAAGCTACGTGGACACCATGTGCATTTAAACTCTGTCTTGGGACAAAAGGGCACTCCACGACAACCAGCCAGAAGACCTGAGCACCAGCTGCAAACACAACTGCTTTCTCTCCTCCTTCCTCAACAAAATGGTGGGGTTGGAATAAAAATCTTCAGCCTCCAGTGGCATTCACATCAAAATCCTTTATAAGGCCTCAATACTCTGACTTCACCTAAGGAGCAACGTCTGCTTCAAAAAGCAATAGTAGTTCCGGTGCTTATAAAATTATGACCAAACTTTTTCCTTTGTTCTAGCAAAAGACTTCCTGTGAGAAAGCAGTAATCCTTTAAAGCTTTCCAGTGCAAAGGTCCCTCCTGGTTTATATTCCCCCATTTCTGTCCCCCACAGGAAAAGCTCAATCACATCACAAGGCATTTCTTGGTTCCAAGCTGTACTGGGTCTCAAGGACTCCTGGTGAGGAAAGAAAACTGGTCATTTGAACATCCTTTCCTGGGAGCTGTCTGAAGTGGAGACAAGCAGCAAGGATGAATATTAATATGCCTTCCATCATCAAAAGCTATTGCATACCCAAAGGATGATAAATATTTTAATCAGTTTGCAGCTTGTCTAGCGGAAGTCAGTTTATTCCTCAGGGACTTCCCTAGTTCTGTGCCCAAAACCTGTCCAGTACATGCCGTTTTCTCTATATAATTTTGAAAATTAGTAACAGCAAAGTCCAAGCTTTGTTGGGGAAGTCATTTAATTTTAGGACAATTTCTTAAACTTTTCAAGAATAGGGAAATCTAAAATATGAAGGATGCCAACAAATGAGACAAAACACTATGATTCTAAGTTTTAGCAACATTGCTACTCTGGGAAACTAATAACCTATTTACTCCTCTCATTAAAAAATAAAAGAAGATTTTCCATATTTGCATAAGTTGTTTGCCAGTGATTGCTCAATCTTCTCAGCTATAAATGTCAAAGGCATAGAACAGGACATTCCTCTGTGCCCTCCATATTATTACTTTAAAAAAAACAAAAAAGAAGTTAAAGATGTTTTGGTGGTATTGTTGTGAGGGCTATGTTTGTTTAAGAATAAAACTAACCCAAAAATATTCCTGTTAAGCAGAAGGTAGTATTTTAGGAAAATGCAGAGAGTTAGAAAGAATTTATTAAAGGCCATGCTGATCGACATGGGTGGGAAGAAAAGGCAGGACTAGAACACTGACCTCACATCATGCCTTCCTTCAACAAACATGTGTTGAGTACCTACTATGTACCAGATGCTGTTCTAGGAGCTGGAGAAATAATAGTGACTAAAACAGACCAAGTCCCTGCTGCCCTCCATGGGGACTATATCAGGTAGAAGCAGACCATATACAAATACATAAGATAACTGCAGGTGGAGAGGAGTGAGGGGAGCACAGCAGAGCAGGGCAGGGCACTCTTAGAATGAGACAGTGCTCGGACAGAGCAATTCTCTCCAAGGAAGTGACACGAGCAGAGACTTGAATGAAGTGAGGGAGCGAGTCATGCGAATAGCAGAGGGAAGAATTTTCCAGACAGAGGCAACAGCAGATGCTAAGACCCTGTGCAGGAGTGAGCTGGGGATGTTCTAAACACAGTCAGGCAGCTAGTGGAGGTGGGGAAGGAGGGGAGAAATGAAAGGGGTCATGGGTGTGGACTGATCCTGCAGGGCACTGAGCCATTGCAAGGAAAGTGGATTTCTGAACATGATAGTAGGTTTGGACCAGGGAAGTAAAATGACCTGACCTGTATTTTTGTTTGTTTGTTTGTTTTGAGATAGGGTCTCACTCTGTTGCCAGAGCTAGACTGCAGTGGCATCATCGGGTCTCAGAGCAACCTCAAGTGATCCCCTGCCTTAGCCTCCCAAGTAGCTGGGACAATAGGCACATGCCACCACGCCCAGCTAATTTTTAAAAGATTTTTTTGTAGATACAGGGTCTCACTGTTGCCCAGGCTGGTCTCCAGCTCCTGGCTTCAAGCAATCCTCCCACCTCAGCCTCCCAAAGTGCTAGGATCACAGGTGTGAGCCACCATGCCCAGCCTGACCTGTATATTAAAGAAATACTCTGACAGGGGTAGACACGGGGTGGTAGAAGCAGGAAGGCTGGTTAAAAGGCTACTTCCACAAATTATGGTGGTTTTTACCAACGTGGTAGCACAGGAGGTGGTGAAGGGTAGTCAGATCATGAGTATATTTTGAAAGGAGAGTTAACTGGATTTCCTGATAAATCAAGAGGACTCCAAGATTTTAGACTGAGCAACTAGACAGTTCAAATTATTAAACTGTGAAATACTGGGGAAAAGATTGCGGGATTATAAGAATCACGAGTTTGGCTTTAGATATGTTAAACCTGAGATACTTATTACTGGATGGCTGAATACTGCCCACCTTTTTCAATCAATGTTCAGGTGCCCCAGGATATGAGACTTTACTATCAAGAAAATATTAATTTATTACACACGTTGGCATATCCCACCACTTTCACCCTTTAAAAAAATTCATTGTTGACTGCATTAAAAGTTTATGTCATTAAATAAAATACAAAACCTCTTAATCCCCCAACATGTGTTAAAGAACATTTGATGCATAATTCTGGGTAGTTCATAATTTCTCATTTAAATTAATAATAGTTAAGTAAGAGGGCTATATATTATCAAGCTACCACCAGCTCCAAGTCTTCATAACCAAAGCAGATATATCTAAAGCACTGAAGCTTAATTTTGAATATTGCCCTAATAGTCCAGATTTTTACTTGAAGGCTAATTCTGTCAATCAATCAAAAATGAGTAGGAGATTATCATGTGAGATTTTTATACACATCAAGGAAAAATTTACAACTGAGACTGTCACAGGTGGTTCCAGATGGGCTGAGATCATGTAAAGAAAATGCAAAAAAAAAAAAAAAAAGAATGAAAGAAAGAAAGAAAGAGAGAGAGAGAGAGAGAAAACGAAAAGAAGTCAATCACAGTTTACTTGTTAGGGAAAAGATATTAAAAATATCACCTATAGATGATTGCAGAGATACTGTGAGGAATACAGGAAAAAACGATACATCACAGTTTCCTTTGGTTAAAAAAGAAGTGTCATTATTTTGCAGATGTCAATGAGGAGAGAGCAGGATGGTGGTTATGTTACCCTTAAGGCATGGAAGGGCCGATTTAATGTGCTCCCAGAGCTCTTTGGTAAGTCGGTTTTTGGCACTGGGAGCACATTTCTCCATAGAGACATTTTTATAAAATGTGGAAAGATTCCCAGCCCAGCCTCCCAAAGTATTTAAACCACAGTGGATAGAAACATTACAAGAGTAGCACTGCATTCCAAATTGTTGCGAGCCCCTTAAGCTCCTGGATTGAACCCCAGTTCTAAAGGAAGGGAAAAGAGGAAAAAGAAGGGATCCTGTCACTATGGCAGACTCAGTCCAACGACCTTTAAGTAAGGGTTCCTAAGTTGAGGACTGTTCACATTTCCTTCTAAAATCAATACTGGTGATGCCTTACATGTATGTGTATTTTAAATTTTACAAACTTTCTCATTTGATCTTCATAACAATAGTATTCAGAATGTCAGTTTTAGAGACCATTCATTAACCAACTTAGGAAAAAAAGGTCCTAACATCTTGATAATATTCCAAATAAGTGGCATAACATCCTTTGGAAATCTGACTTCTCTTTCAAGACTGCAGGTGTGTGATTTTTTTTTTTTTTAACACTACTTCATTCTTCTACACTGAGATTCTTCTAGGATATTTCAAAGGTATTTATAATAAGGTAAATGACAGACTAGAGCTGAATTTAATCCTTCCAACCCTGCCTCCCCCACCCCGCCCAAAAAAAGCTAGAGGAAATAAAGTACACATTTGTTTTATGTTATATCTTTTCCAGGAAAAATGGAAATTCCTGACACCCCAATCCAGCATCAGGGTTTCTGAATTCACATGTGAAATGCTATGATGGTCTGCTAGTCAGAGCAATCTAAAATAAATTCCAGCAGCCAAGGCTAAAATGGCACCCCAGGGAAAAGCAGCGGGTCTTCACACCTTTACCTCAATCTGAATTTTAGTATAGTAAAAATTATTTAAAACAACAGAATGCATCTATTTTTTTTTTCTTTAGATGAATGTATGAAATGTGTGTGTGCAAACACACATGCCCATATTAATTAAAGGTTGGCAAAATTTAGCCAAATCCTCTGAAACCAAGATTAAAATAGAAACCTTGGCTGTTCACCAGTTTTTCTCCCCACACACTAACAAGAGTTAAGAGAGATGGCCAGGCTTTCACTTGGAATTTCCCCACTCCTGTCACTTTGTTTCACCCTCTTGGGCTTTTTCAGTCTTGTTCCTATTGTGTGCAGAGCAGAGGCACCGCGAAAGCTCCTCCTAACATTCCTGGGATGTATCAGGCACAGCCTAGTGCTTGGTACCGATACAGCTTAACTCTCACACAGCACATGCAAGGGTTAAAAACAGAAAGTCCTACCCACTGGTTTGCTCTGATGTTCCTGGAGATATTGTCACTGGATGTATCCTCAGTAGAATTCTATTCAACACCTCTGTCTTTAAGTACAAAGCTGTAGGCTGTAGCAGCTTTAAGAAACATAAGTATCCCTTTTTTCTGCTGCACAGTATCTGTGTGTGAAATTCTCTAAAGGGGTTTAAGTATTTACCCTGAACACTATCAGACGGTTTCTAAAATTTTCCTTATCCAGTTGCAAAAACACTTCAAAGAGAATCATAAACATAGTCTTTTGTGCTTTTGATACACATTCTGTTTTTGAGGCTTAAATCTGAATTCTCTTGGAATTGTACATTTCCCCCCCCCCAAAAGGACAGGATACACAACAATTTTTCTTTTTAATTCATTACTAAATGTGTAGCAACTAAGGGGAAAAAATGGAAAACTGAGAGAAATTCAGAAGACAAAGATAGAATCAAAACTTTTTAGAAATTCATTGCTAAATTACATGTAAATTTTCCTCCCAGACAATTTGCTTTTAAAAGTACAACACAGCTGTAGGGAATTGGAGGGGATAGGTAGGGAGCAGAAGGGAAAGAACCAACCTTCCATGAACGCATTTAGGATAACCAAAAATGTCACACAGAGATTTTAAGCTGCTATGATTAAAATTGACTTTTTCTTTTTTCCAAATTTTCAAAGATAAACATAAAGCTTCCAAAACTCAGTGTCCGTGTACCTATTCCAGAATTTGAATTATCGGGTGCTGGTGACTGTTTACTTGCCTCTAATCTGTGCTTATCTTTGAGTCACTCAGCACTGTCCCAATCAAAAAAAAAAAAAAAGAATTTAAATTTAAATTTAAAACTACTACACATCTCACACCAGATCCTAAATTATTATAATATACTCTGCTCCTAAATCACAATGCTAACCCTGAAAAATGAGAAACAGGATTATATTAGCTGATGTAACTTAGTGTAGACATTAAGACTAAAGGGAAGGGAAAAAAATACATATATATATATAACATATATCATATATATCCGTGTATATATATAAATTGGTGACTTTACCATTAATATGAACAAAAAATTAACATTCATATTTATATCACTTTCTTCCTCACATCCCCAAAAATCTTTAATCCTACAAGAAAGTTTAAAATGAAATCTGCTAATTGAACTATAATACAATAGCAAATACTAGTCTACTCAGTGTATATTTCAGCAAATGAGAAAGCAGCCTTGTTCCTGGATTCAGTTATAAAGAATTTAATCTAAAGCACTGTGATGATAGCTTTACTAATCTCTCGAAAAAACAAACAAACTGCTCCTCAGCTCAGTCTCTGCTGTGACTATGTAACCTACACGAGGGAAGACATATGCACACAGCAATGGGCGGGCTCCTGGCGCAATTTACACAGTCGATTTCCGCAGGCCAAAATAACAGAGGAAAACGTATGACTCATCTTGAAAGTAAACTATTATAACTAACTTGTCAGGGACAACCTTTACATTCTTAAGTACATTTCTCTCTTAAAACTTTAACAACAAGAAACTGGTTACATTATTAAATAAAACACCTACTCATTTTCCACATCTCTGCTCTCCTGTGCCAAATTTTAACATAAATGGGTAGAATTAAATGTAGCCTATAGGCTACATTTAGCTTACCTAACGTAATTATATGTTGTGTTTTACACTATTTCAAACGGATACATTAAAATAATCCAGTTTTGGCTCCTACCCACTAAAGTCAATAAAGGTTATTAAGGCCAACTGCCATATAAATGCATTGCTACGCCGGGCAGAAGAAATTGTCAGGACAGGAAATGCAATTCAAAACATTCAAAACGATCAGGATCTACTTTCTCTTCTAAAAGAAAAACCAACAACGACCAAAAAAAAAAAAAGCATGAAGAAATTTCTCTCTAGTATATAAATCATCAGTACTTCCGAAAATGTTTACTTCGGAAACTGTTCTAGAATATTTCCATTGGATTATACCAAATTGACCTTCTTTTTTTTTTAAGGTCAAAAGGAAATGAATAAATGTCATCAATTTAGAGGATTTCACACCTAGCATTCTTTTCTGTATCATTGTGAATTTGATAGTGTTAAAACATTTTTATAGGTAAAATAAATGTCAGTTTTGCAAAGAGCGATACCAGACCCTGAGAGACAAATGGCCTATCCATTGAATCTCCGGCTACAGCAAGACTTCCTCACCTCACAGGAGATTTCAGCTTTTCATATTTCTCTTTACCCAGAAAGCAAAGCTTATACAGCTTCTTTCAAATGGTAACTCTCTCTTATCCTGAAGAGTCTCCTCATAATACAATAATCTTGGATGGGGGGTTGGGGGGTATTGGGTTGGTTAAAAAAAAAAAAGGAAAGAAAATACAAATATTTGAATAGTGTTACAGTGTTATAATACCTTCTTGAATAGGGAGCAAAGGGGAGGAGAAAGGCTAGCCTAAATTCCAGGATTAGAAAAAAGGGTTATGTTGCTTTGGGCTTAATGGCTCATAAATTCATGAGGTAATATTCAGGGAAAATGTGATATTTTATCAGAATGTCATTCAAATATAAGGTTTAACATTTACATCACAAGAGCATGCACAGAGTAAAACTATCCTCCGGGAGAGAAATGGCAAGAATAAACAGTGTGATAAAAACGGTGCTTCTGAAAGTGGAGGATGGGGGAATTTTAGAGACAGCTGACTAAACTTTTTGAAATATGTAGCTGGTTATGACATGTGAAGCAATTACCATTAATGGAGGAAAAGTGATTTCAAAGCTCATTTTCCATTCTTCTATATCTTTCCTGAGACTACACCTTCCAACCACAAAGTGAAAAAACGAACACAAAGACAGAGAGAAATCACAGCATCAGTCTCTTCTCTTGTACAAGGGCCGTCAAAGGTTGCTTTACTTACTCATAAGCAAACGGGGAAAAGTAATGCACGTATTGCCTGAGGTTTTGTATTTTATTTTCTCAGCAAAAGAGAACGATGTTAGGTTGCAGAACAGACAAAAAGCATGGATTAAAGAAATCTTTCCACAACACACACACATGATTTTATAATTCAAAATAACCATAAAGATAAAGAAGAATCATTTGTCTAAAATGATAATAGTTTTGAATAATATATTCCCTGGAAGCAGAGTGGATGCATTCAGAAATGCCATTGAGATTAGTCTAATTCTATAGAATCCAAATGTGCAACAAACACTGCACTTTTTATGTTAAATTGCTGTTGAATTTGTTAACCCACAGCTGATTTCCTGTGTTATGGAATCTTGGAGATTACAGCTAACTTGAAGCAACAGGGATAATTCTTGACAGTTAATGGTACATTTGTATGCATTTTCCTGAAAGGCCAGCATCTTGGGCCCTCACACCAGTAGCTCAACATTGCCCCCTACTGCTTGCAACTTAAAAAAATATGAAGTGGGCTGGTACCAACTAGGAATCTGACCAGCGCCAACTACACCCTGACCACACAAATACCAGCTGGCACTGCACTACCAGAGCCACAAAAGTGTAGCCCCTGCCAATGATTATTTTCTTCTGTCTCTTCCAATAGCAAAAACAAATTTTAATGAATTCTTTAAAAGTCATTTTAAAAGACTTGCAGTGATGCTTAAATTTAATTTAGGACCGTCCCTTTTATCTTGGCCCAAACCTTCACTCTGATGATGATGATCACACTGAAGTCTGCCGAGGACAGACACTGAGGCCACTGATTTCCCTCAGAACACTTGGGAATGCCACACCAACTGTAAGGAAACTAGCTCTGGAAAATTCACAGGGTTGCTCTTCTTTTTAGCATTTTTTAATATGAGAGCTATAAAATAAATAGAAGATATTCCCCCTAACTAATGTGCCACTGCCACCAAATAAAAAAATATATGCATAACTAAATCTTTTAAATGAATTCATAATGAATATCACTGGTAAGCTCACAGTACCAAAGATTTTACTTTAAAAAAATCTCTTGAATGAAAGCAATTAATAAAATATTTTTTTACAAAATCAGTGAGAGTTCCTTTGTTACCTGTTCTCCAACTCTAATTCAGAGTTGTCAAATTACAATTTCAAAGTCAAGCTGATGTCTTACAGTCAAGGCTCATCAAGTAAAGAGATTCTAACTCATATGTAAATGGACAAAATCAGAATTATACAGTAGTAGAAAAAAAGTTTCCCTGAAACTGAAGCTGCTTTTATCTATATACATCCCATAAAAGTGCAGAATACTCCACACAGGTTTAGTTTAGGCATAAAACTAAGGAGATTTATGCACAGACTTTTCATTACTTCCAATTCAGTTTTACAATGCTCAGTTCTGCATTGACTCAGGTCTTTGGAGAAATCAATTTTTGTGATACCATTAATACACTAACAGAAGGATTATAATATTCCTTCCTTAGACATGTATCCATGATAAGGCATGGTTTAAAGATTTCAGGAGATGTCTAGAAAGCAAAGACTTTTGGATTCTGACCCAGACTTTTAAACTGGGGCATGCAGGGTTGTGACTTGATATATTTGTAATTATAAAATAGGGATTAGGGTTGATACTCTGTTAAGTATTCTTATTGCAATAACAATAATAATAAGAAGAAGAAGGCAGAAGAAAACTTTTGGAGGCGATGGATAGATTTATGGCACAGATTGACGTGAGGGTTTCCTGAGTGTATACTTACATCCAAACTCAAGTGGTGTACATTAATTATGTACAACATTTTGTATGTCAATCATACCTCAATAAAGTGACTTAAAAAATAAAATAAAATTAAGGTTAGCAATAGCGATCCATTTCTGCAGATTAGTTCATTGTTTCCAGCACATTTCAAATTCTGTACAGCGATACTGTCTCTAGAGTTTAGCAGGCTTTTGTCACTTTTCCAGTATATTCCAGATTCAACTGTTTGGAGGCAGGACAGTGAGGTAGTGAAAGGCAAGGACCCTAGAGCCCACCTCGTGAGTTCAAATCCCAGCTCCCCAACCTAGTAGCTGTGTAACATTGAGGAAGTTACATAAACCCTTTGTGCTTCTGTCTCCTCATTTGTAAAATGGGGAAAAATTACACCTACTTTATGGGGTTGTCATAAAAGTTAAAGAAGTTATATAGAAACACTTAGAATAGTGTCTGATACTTAACAAGCATCATGTGTTTGCTATTATTACTATTATTTAAATCAACTCAACTGAAGATCTCCATGTGGCTTCAGCTTGCCTTCCAGCTACATTTTCTACTACATCCTCTGCATTCCTGCTCTATTCATACCTCCCTTCCTCTGTTCTTGTTTTTACAGTTCCCGGAGCCTAATGTTCCTCCCCAAATGCCTCATCCCATCACATTCCTCCCCATCCAAGGTCCCCTAAGGCCACATCTGCCATTTCACCACAGTCCCAGCTCCAGTGGTCTAAATTTCATACTCCCTCCTCTGGACTGTGCTTTTTTAAAAATACCTTTTACAGGATTTCATTTTAGCTACCTTAATACCTGGTGATATCCGTGTCCCTGTCCTTGTGAAACTGACCACAGTGGTTGAGAGCACAAGCTCTGGCACTAGACAGCCTGCATTTCCACCTTGCTCTTCTACTTACTTGGTGACGTGGGGGGAAGCACTTAATTTCTCTGCCCCTCCGTTTTCACATTCATAAATTAAGTCCCATAACAGGTTCAACACCTCTAGCGTTGTTTTAAGAATTTAAAAAGTTAATACTGGGAAAACATTCAGAATAGCACCTGGTGCATACAAAAATGCAAATGAATTTTAGATCTGATTGTTGAATTGTTCTCCTTTCATGGCCACTTCCCAGCATATGTCTAGCGCACTGCCTTACATGTAGAGAACACTCAATAAATGTTTATTGAACTGAACTGAGGTTGTGCTGACAAAATCCTGGCTGTTGCCATTACCTTACCAAGAATAACCTAACTCAATAACTTGGAATAATCAAACATACATTTGCCTATGCAAATTAGGCAGCAGAGGATTAGTATACAGCACAGCATCCCATAAAATACGGCCCCAGACTTCAGGTACTTACCACGCCTTCCATCTTCTTCCATAGTTCCTCCAGCTGAGTCATAGGTTGACACCACCAATCAGTGCACTTTTTGTATCGATTGCCTTGAAACCAAAACTGTCTCAGCCACTCAAACTCGACCTGTGAACCATAAAGAGAAGGTGGTGATTATAATGCCCTTGCAATGGATAAGCAAAGACAACAACTTCATTACTCAATTCTCTTCCTGTAACTTAACAGCCGTAGGATGAGAAAGGTGAGAAATGCTCAGCCTAACCAGTTCCCAATATTAATTTGGAATCTGTAGGGCATTTCTGCAAATTCAAGAAAAGAGTAATCTTAAAGCTGAGGTTCTCTTAGAAAGACAACCCAGTTCAGGCTGGAGAAGGTTTTCTCATTCATATTTATCTGTCAGATGTGAGGAAACTGTAAGCCAATCAACAATAAATTTCGAGATCCTATATTATACAGCAGCCTGTATTATACGATGGGAAGAACATAATTGAACAAAATCGATCGACCCTTCCTCTTCCCCTGCCCTCCCTTCAGGCCAGAGTCACGGTGGAAGCGTCCACGAGGAGAGGCATGTGGGAAGGCTGTCTCAGAACCAACCTCACCCCCTCCCCACATATCTATCATGCCACGGTGAATGCTTTGTCCAAGATGCCAAGTTATACTTCACCCATCATTCTCCCCAACTTCATCTGTGAATTCCATCTACACCACTGAGTTTTCTTGTGGAAATTGACAAGCTGATTTTAAAATTTACGTAGGAATTCAAGGTGCTTAGGATGTGGAGAAAAATATAAACGGGGAGAAACAGGGCAGGAATCCTCACACTGTTTTCTAAACTTAACATAGTCGCCAAAACTGGGGAATGGGAGAGGACAGGAGGGTCCATCAATGAGACCTCACATTTGTGTTCCATTTCTTTTGGAGGAAGGAGTAAGCACCATTAGCTGGGGGAATGAATGCTCTTTAAAAAAAATAATAATCAAACAAGACATGCTTTATTAAATGTCTTTATTAAAGACTGATATTAAAAGAAAAACACATATTAGGAGATATCAATTGTAAGTTTCTAGTTTTAAAATAAAAAAGAATTTATCCAGGGGCCATGAGTAGCTGATGATAATCTTAGCCCATACAACCAAACAATAGAAAATTAATTATGGAGGTATACATTAAGCCTACACAGCCATTCAAGTTGTCACTTGTCAACTCAGTCAGGGCAAATGATAACAGGCACAAAAAAAAAAACAAAGTTAGCAAAAATACTAGTACAAGCTGAGTGTCCTTTATGCAAAATGCTTGGGACCAGAAGTGTCTTGGATTTTGGAATATTTGTATTACTACTTATTGATTGAGCATCCCAAATCTGAAAATCTGAAATCTAAAATGCTCCAATGAACGTTTCCGCTCAAAAAGTTTCGAATTTTGGAGCATACTGAATTTCAGATTTTGGGATCAGGAATTCTCAAACTGTAATTTATTTTCCTTCCTATGACTCTATTAGGGTAAACTTCTATTGTTTGCTGCCTTAGCATTCTTCCTTCTATTCTAGCAAAAACCCTGCTAATCATTTGGTGACCCATCCTTTCCCCAATCTCAGTCCGTGGGCTCTGGACAGAGTTCTAGCTCCAACACCAGGAGTGGAATGTGCAGCCTAGGTCTAGGCCGATCAGCCTGTTACATTTCTCTAATCACAGAACTGGGTTTGAGGGGAGTAGGTATATGTTCAATCAAAATAAGTCTCAAGACCGTGAGAAGATACAGGATGGAGACTCTGTAGCCATTTTGCCAACAAATGGGAAGAATAGAGCCAATACAATAGGTGGTGGCTGTAAGATAAAAAGATAAAAAACAGGTACTGGTGACATCAACTGACCCTTGATCAAGCTATTCCCAAAGCCCTTTTTATTCAAGCCAATTCAGGTTGAGTCTTCTATCTCTTGCAACTGAAATGATTCCAACACAGATAGATGAGAGGCAGAGTTAACCTTTGGAAGTATAAGAAATTGTTTTCTATCTATTTTCCAAGTCTTCTATCACTCGTCTTCAACTTGAAAATCGAATTTTAACATCAAAGTGTAACTCCATTGATTCTAAAAACTCTTATTACCACTGCCCTCTAAAGAAATGTAGAGCAATCATAGCTTCATGTTAGGTTGCCTGGCTTCACTAAGGTGATCATGTTCCATATACAGATACAGAGCTATTATAATCTTCACCTGTTACCACAAAGAATTTTTGTGTTTGTTTATCCATATTAAACTTTCAGGAGGCAAACAAAAGCAACTTGTGAAGATTTAACAATGGAGAAAATGGTTCAGATAAGTAACCTGAGAACACCAAGTCATATGAAAAGGTTTTAGTTTACATTAACTAAATGTTTGTTTGATATGTAGAACTGATTTCAGTTAAACCTGTTTAAACAAAACAAAACAGAACCAAAAAGGAATGCAGACCATATTAAAACAACAGTTGCTAAACCTTATCTGTGGTATTAAAAGACAGTGGTTAACAGACATAAACTTGAGAACTTTGAAAGGAGAATGAATAAAAGTACAGTTCGACTTCTGTAAAGATACAGGTTTAACAACATATTTATTACAAGGAAAAAATGAGTTCTTTTGCAGGGACTGCACGTGAAATTTGTTCACACTATAGGAATAGCCTGTCAACAAATCATCAAGCCCTATGTTAGCGACAGCAGAGTTCAACAGGTTTTAAAAGGTTTTCCAATCTTTGGACTGGTTATTTCCATTGAATAGGACAAAATGCATAAGCCTTGGCAACCTAGTATCCCAGGAAATAACATAAATTACCACAGTAATTAGTTCATCCAACTTATCAGGATACAAGAGAATCTGGATTTTAGGAAATTAAAACTCAGAAGCAAGGAAAAGGACATATCTGGGGACTCTGCTAATAGACAAAAGGGACAGAGTCATGTCCCTTTTAATAAATAATGTTTTCATCTGCCTAACTATCTCTTGAGGCAGATAGTTGGTTATGGTTAAGAGTAAGGGCTCTGGAGTCAGTTCAAAAGTGGGTTCTGGCCAGACAAGGTGGCTCACACCTGTAAGCCTAGCACTTTGGGAGGCCACTGCAGCAAGATTGCTTGAGGCCAGGAGTTCAAGACCAGCCTGAGCAAGAGCAAGACCCTGTCTCTACAAACAATAGAAAAATTAGCTGGGCATGATAAGATGCACCTGTAGTCTCAGCTACTCAGAAGGTTGAAGCAGGAGGATCACTTGAGCCTAGGAATTTGAGGTTGCAGTGAGTTATCATAACACCACTGCACTCTAGCCTGAGTGACAGAATGTGACCCTATCTCAAAAAAAAAAACAAAAGTGGGTTCTAATACAGAATAGCTATGTCAACCATCTGTCATTTGTAAAATAGAGATAATTATTAATATATAATAACCACATAGGTTTGTGATGAGGATTACATAGGTTAATAATAAACTGTCTACTATATGTCAGGCACTTGCTAGATGCTAAGAATACAAACCAAACAAGACCACAAGGCTTCAAACTTACTGTCCTCTAGCATCTCACAATCACATACAATTTTCTGACCAGGAAAAGTTGTAATGCCCATGTGAAGTCATGCCCACCCCTTTCCACTAATGCCGGTCAGAAAAGTTCAACACTGAGGACCCACTCCCAACAGAGTGTTACTCATGAGTTGAAGTACTGCCCACGAGATGCAATCTTGGTGGACATCAAATCCATGGGAGTGCATTTTATTCAATTCCATGGCCTGACTTTTTCATGTCAATGTTGTAGATAAACAATATTATAGGATTTCAATCAAATGCCAACTTCATCACTTCCCCCATTGCCAAGAAAAGTAGTTGGCTCTTTTCTTAAAATTAATTAAGGAAGCAAAAAATATTTCCAGCTGCTTGATTCAGAGTTTGAAATTAAAAAAAAAAATTGTTTTCCCCCTAAACTCTGGGAATTAGAAAGGAAAGCTGCAGCACAGACACTGCACAAAAACCAAAGAGACCAAAGGATCAGGACTTAGAATACAGTGGAAGCCTTATTACGTTAAGGATTAAAAAAAAAAAAAAAAATCAAAGCCTAAACACATTGAGTGACTGGTAAAGCTCTAACCATGACAGCAGTAGGGTCTTCCTCTCTTCTCCAGAGCTGTAGGCCCTCCAAGGAGGCTCACAGCTACCAGAGCAGAAATAAAGAGACAAGCCATCAGGAGGACAAATGTTGATTTGATGCCAAAGAACATTCCACGGGTGATATATATCCCCGTGACGTGAACAGCAGGGAGACAACCCGCAGGACCTCTCTCAAGGTTCTCTGAGTCTTCATTATGCTTGCAAAGGAAACTTCCTGATTTCGAACATGCACTTAACAAAAATTCACTATTATCCAACCTTTTTAACAATTACAATATAAAGGGAGTTAATGTCCATAGGCATCAGAAGGCATACTGACAGCTTAGAGGCCCTGCAGGATCTTGAACCATCTTTTGAATCTTCAGAGAAAAATGAAAACATGTTCACAATAGCTTTAGGTTCATAGCTGTGACCCAGAAAACCATCTCTGGAACCCTCTTACCCACGCCTGCCTTCCCCATGGAACAGTCAAAAAAGGGATCAATCAAGAGAATCTTTTCTCTCAATAATACCTAGAAAAAGTGTAAGAGGAAGGAAGAAATAGAATCCACCCACCTATCTGCACCTAGGCATTGGAGAACAAAGCTAATAATATTTCAAAATTGTATTTCTGAGCCACTATGTCACCATATAGTTGTATTTCTATCACTCCTACAAGTAAGCAAATGTCACCTACTTTTCTTCTGCCAAGTTTGTTTGGGCTCTTGATTTGGTCCCAGGTCAGCCAATCAGTTCCCTCATGAGATGTGTGAACATGCACCATGGGGTTAATGTCTCACTGTAATAACTGCAGTAAGTTATTTTCCCGAGAAAGAAATTAGACCAGGGAGAGATGCTAAGGCTCTGTCTCCAAAGAGAGAACCTGTGAAGGCCCATGCACAGCAGTTATAAGGAAGATGAAGGTCTGATCAGAAGAAAATGAGAACCAAACAATGCTATCGAACAGTACATTCTTCTAGGGGAAATTTACTAAGCGAAGAGACTGAATTTTACATTTTAATATTTTTAAGGAGAAAAATAAACCACTTAATAACACAGAGGAAGACTCTGCTTATAATTGAATGGAAATCTTCCCTAAGCATCGTAACTGGAAAACATACCTCCAAAAGGTACTCAGTTCCTATGCCAAAAGTTCCCAAATTGCTTAGTTAGAAACCATCCTAGGCAAGGAAAACAAACCACTTAAAACCCACACAGCCTGAAAACTTGCAGCCTATAAAATCCGGGGCTTCATCCTATAATTAGTCCGGCAAAGACACACGGCCTTGAAGAAAGCGGAAAGCAAACAACAAAAAAGTTGGGAGCTGTCGTGGACATGTGTGCACAAAGCAGAGTGTGAGCATGTAAGCGCTGAATCCCAGGCCAGCTTGCACGGCAAAAGAACGATCTCTGATATGTGCCCTGACATATGGAATTAATTCTTAAAGTAAGGAGATGACCTTGAAGAATTGAAGACTGGGGGGGATGGTGAAGACTGGCACCCACGCTATTTAGGTTGAAGATCACTCCCTCCATTCGCCCCCAGGCTAGCCTCCAGGGTGTAAGGTTTCTGATACCGTACAACTCTGCCCCACCTCCCCAACATATACAATGTCAAAAGTGGGCAGCCACTTTCTGAAGCAGATGCACATAGAGGACAATATTCTACTGTTAGATAAACAGTGTGATTTTATAGATTTCCTCTACCCACTGATGGTAACAAAACATCACAGTCACAGAGGAAGACCAGAAAGGATGGGAAAATATAACAGCCCATAAGTATGTTAAAGAAAGCAGCCATTCTGTTAGCTGGACCCCTAACACTGAGAGAGTTTTAGAGAAGGAAATAACTAAATTCCCAGACTAGAATTTCTATATTATAAATATGGAGAAGGACATAATTTTGCTCCCAGGTCTAATTCAGTGAGGTCATCAGGCCCATAAGTGCACATCTTTCCTGAAATTCTAGCTATCAGCAGTGTCACCAGGAGGGAGTAATGAGAAAGAAAATGGGACACTTATCAGGCACAATGAAGGGAAGAAAGTCAGACTCACAGCTGAGTGTTGGAAGTGGATACTATTCGCTGAAAGGCAGAATTTCTTTGTCTTCAGTTCTGGAGATTACGACAATGTTTCACAAAGTGCGCAGCAGCTCAGAAGATATTAAATATCTTTTGAAGACATTAAAAAGATTTTATGTTACTGTAGGAGCAGATATTTTTTCTGCTTTGCTCAAAATCCTTCAATGGCTCCCCATTTCCTTCAGAGTAAAAAGGAAAGTCCTTGTCCTTACAGGGGCTTCCAAAGACCTACCCAGTCTGCTGCTCCCCAGTCTCCTAGTACTGTCTCTGTAACCTCTTCTCCTGCAACTAGCAGCCGCACCGCCTCCACTCAAATAATGCTTTCCCTGAATTATTCCATGAACACTGGGCATTCGCCTACCTCACGGCGTTTGTAGCTGCTGTTCCTTCTGCCCGAAATGCTCTTCCCCAGATAGCCACGTGCCTCACTCTAACTTCTCCTTCAAGTCTCTGCTCAAAAAAAACGTCTTCCCAATGGGGATGCTCTCCCCCATTCTCTCGATTTCCATTACCTTGCTCTGTTTGTTTTTTTCTGTAGCACTCGACCTCTAACATACTATCTAATTTATCAATGTTATATTTATTATTTATCATCATCTCCCTGTACTAGAATATCTATTTTATTTACTGATATATCCTAAAGCACCCAGAAGAGTACCTGGCACAAGCTCAGTAATTGTTTTATATATATATATAATTTATCTATCTATCTAATTTATTTAGAGACAAAGTCTTACTCTGTCGCTCAGCCTAGAGTGCAGTGGCATGATTAGAGCTCACTGCAGCCTCAAACTCCTAGGCTCAAGTGAGCCTCTCACCTCAGCTTCCCAAGTAGCTGGGACTACAGATGCAGGCCATCATTTTCAGCTAACTTTTCTTATTTTTTGTGGAGACGAAGTCTCTCTATGTTGCCCAGGCTGGTCTCGAACTCCTGTCCTCAAGCAATCCCCCCACCCCTTGGCCTCCCAAAGTGCTCAGATTACAAGTGTGAGCCATTGCACCCGGCCTCAGTAATTATTTATTGGAAGGATGAAGGAGAACATTTTTGCATTCTAAATCTCCATCAATCATTCTAATTATATCAAAAGAAAAGCCTCAGATTGGCAATGATCTTCAATAGTTCTCTACCACTTATTAGTCTCTTTTTTTCCTTTTAACAGTTTTTTTTGAGGTATAATTTACCCACCATAAAATTCACACATTTTAAGTGCAGAGTTCAGTGATCTTTAGAAAATTTATGAAGTTGTGAAACCATTACCACTAATCTCCCTTCTTAACACGAAAGGAGACTTTAGACTCAGAGCCCCCTCCAGACAAGAGTATCTGCTGGAATGTAATATCGTTGCCCTGTTTTCATTGGATATATTTTTCTGGTTACTTTCTCTTTTGGATCATGATACCGGATTTCCACTTAAAGCAGCAATAAAAGGTTTCCTTTTTAAAGAAATCTATATATGTAAAAAATGACTTGACTTAAAGAAAAATATTAAATAGCTAACGATGTATGTTGTCCAAAGATAAAGCAAATATTGAAAGGGTGTTAATAGGAACAGTAAAGTTTGTAAAATACTGATGCATGGAATCCAAAACCTCTGATCTCAAACACTATGAGATTGCAACTTATTTCATAAATAAAAAGCAAGGCATTGACACTTGCTCCTAGGGCCTACCTTCAGTTCCCATCAGTTCTTGGTGGAAAATGATTCTTCACGAGTCTCTTGTGTTTCTGTGTGTCTTGTGAGCAAGCACTGACTGCCCTGTGTGTCAGACTTTCATTGCAAGGATGTTTATATAGCAAACAGCCTTAGTAGATAGAGACAGTTTATTCCTTCCGAACAAAGGGCAGGTTTGTGTATAGACTGACAAGATAAAGAAAGAATCTTGACCTGGAGTGAAGGCATGCTTACTATCCACTTAAAAAGATACAGGTTCCCGTAGCTCAAGTTTCCCCTCCTATAATGCAACCCCTCAATGTGCACATGTTATCTGGCCTACTTCGCATCACCCTATAGAAATAGAGGCTTCATAAATGCTGTGGTCTGAAAGTTTATGTCCCTCCTAAATATATATATTGAAATCCTAACAGCCAAGGTGATGGTATTAACAGGTGAGGCCTTTGGGAGGTGACAGATCATGAGGGCTCCACCCTCATAAATGAGCTTAGTGTCCTTGTAAAATAGGCCCGAGGGATCCTGTCTGCCCCTTGCACCACATAGGGACAGAGTGAGAAGGTGCCATCTGTGAATCAGGAAACAGCCCTCACCAGACACCCAATCTGCTGCTAACTTGATCTTGGACTTGCCAGCCTCCAGAACTGTGAGGATAAATTTCTGTGGTTTAGAAGCTGCCCAATCTATGGTATTTTGTTCTAGCAGCCTGAATGGACTAAGACAGAGAACTAACATAAAAATACTGATACTCTGGCTAGTGCTATTGTTGTAAGTAATAACCCATCCTTCACCTCTGACCTAGCAGTCTCACGTCTTACACCAGTATGAAACTGTGGCAGATTAACTCGTGAGCGTGTAGGTAGGGTAGAATCTCAAACCCTTCACAATTCTTGAGAGGCCTCACCTCATTGTGAATTTCTTCTCCTTGTTTCAAAACTGCAGGCTCGAAGGACTTCAAAGAGACGTCACCGTTGTCCACATCGTCACGGACATTCTGCAGAGCCAACTGGCAGCGTTGTAAAATATAATCCAAGGTTCCCGTTGAGCACTGTTGAGACAGAACCATCAATCAAGATTATGAGCACAATCCAAGTTCATCCTGCCACTCTTCCTAGGAGGGTTTGCATCTGCCCCTTTCTATGCATTCACCTGTTGCCCCCACAGCTCAGCCTACACTCCTTAACTCAAGAATTACTACAGTGGCCTGCTCACTGGGCTCTGTGCGGCCAGCTTGGCCTCACTTGGGCCACTCAGTTTGCTGGCTTCTTTTATTATGTGGGCCTCATATCTCTAACTAAACAGTAGGCTTCCTGAAGCTAAGGCCCCGTTTTTGCATATACTGTTTACGTACACTACAGCATCTAGAACTGAGTCTTACATGTAGAAGAGACTTAAATAATTATTAGATAAATAACTAGTTAACGAAGAAGTCAAGGGCACTGACTTTATCTCAAGTGCCCTCAGACTAGCAATGGGAAAGAAAGGTAACCAGACTGCAGAATTGGTATGAAAAGCACACTAAATAGAATAGTAATGGTGGGTGGTGTGGGGGGCGAGGAATGAAGTTATAAATACAAGAAAAGAATTCATTTCCCTTTTCTGCAAAAAGCACACACTAGGCAATGCAGACTTTGGCAGAAGAAATCCTTCAAATAATGGAAAATATGAGGCTCGCGCCATCCAGGCACGTTCAAAGGCATAACTTAGTAGCTGTGCATCAGCAAGGATACTGATAACTAGTTCATCCCTCTCTGAGTATGTGGGAGCAAAACTGAGGTCAAATGGACAAACGCCTTTTTTTTAATGATCATATGTCAGAAAAGAAGAGGATGCAGATGGACTGTGCATCCGTTTGTTTTGATAAGGAAATGATTTCCTAGAATGATAAAAAGCAAGCTATAAATAGACCTAAGGAGGGAAATGTATCCCTAAAATATTTTTGTTTTAATACTTATAATTTAAACTGAGCCCTTGGACATAACCTTGAAGGCTAATCCTCTGGTATAAAAATTCTTTGCACATTTACTGCCATCTTATACAATATCAGCAAGCCAGGGAAAAAACAAAGTTTCTGTGCCAATAAACTGAAGCTTGACTAATATGTACTTTACTATGAAGATCCCACAGTGCTGGGAACACAAGGGCAGGCAGCTCCAATTTGCTGCCAAAAAACCCAAAGAATGGGGGTGAATTACCACTCACTTTTGTCCCACAGCTACCTCTACAACATCTTTTTACAATGGCAGTCTGTCTAGAAAGTGCTCTTACGTGGACCTTCACTTTCCCAGGTATGAAGTGAGCTACACAAGAGGTTATTAATTGTGTTGCCATTTATTATAGCTGAAGATTGGAAACAACCTAAATTTCCCAACAATAGAAAACCAGTTAAATGAACTATGGTGTAACCAGACTTGTGCCCCACCCTACCCCCCAAAAAAGGCGGGGGAGAGAGTAGAATTTTTTTTTTCTGGATGTATGGAGTTTTCTTTGATCAGGACTAATTTGGGTTTTGTTTTGTTTTGTTTGGGGGGATAACAGTTTTATTGAGATATAATTCACATATCATAAAATTCAACCATTTTAAGCATACTATTCAATGTTGTTTAGTATAATCACAGTTGTGTAACCACCACTACAATTAATTTTAGAGCACTTTTTGTCATCCCAAAAAGAAACCCTATGCCATTTAGCAGTCACCCCTCCCATTTCCACCAACATTTCAGCCCTAGGCAAACACTAATCTACTTTCTATGTCCACAGATGGGCCTATTCTGGACATTTCGTATAAATCAAATCACTCAATACGTGATCTTTTGTAACCAGTTTCTTCCACTTACCATGGCTTCAAGATTCATCCATGTTATATAACATGTATCAGTACTTCATTTCCTTTTAATGCCAAATAATATTCAGTTGTATAGATATACCACATTTTGTTTATTCATTCATTAAGTGGTTAACCTATGGGTTGTTTCTACTTTTTGGCTATTAGGAATCAAGCTATTAAGAACATTCATGTACAAATTTCCATTACTCTTGGGTACATATACCTAAGCATGGAATTGTTGTGTCATAGAGTCATAGAGTGACTTTGTATTTAACCTTCTGAGGAAGGGCCAGACTGTTTCCCAAAGTGGCTATACCAGTGTATATTCCCTCCAGCAGTGCATGAGGGTTCCACTTGCTGCACATCCTCACCAACACTTGTTACTGTCTTCTTGATTCTAGCCAGGCTAGTGCGTGTGAAGTGGTATCTCATCATGGTTTTGATGTGCAGTTTCCTAGTGACTAATGATGCTGACAATTTTTCATGCACGTATTAGCCATTTGTGTACTTTCTTTAGGGGCATGTTAATTCAGATCCTTTGCCTTCTTAAAACAGATTATTTATCTTTCTAATTATTGAATTGTAAGAATTCTTTGACTATTCTAGATACAATTACTTTATGAGATATATGATTTTCAAATATTTGCTCCGATTCTATGACAACACTGGTTGCTTCTGGGGAGGAGGAGCTGGTTGGCTTGAGAAGAATGAGACTTTAACTGTATGTCCTTAGATATTTTTTAAAAAATTTTTAAGTCATTTGAGTAACTACCTATTCAAAAAATATTTATACATAAAACTTGAATTGAAAAAAGACATTCTGTATTGAATCCTAAGAACATTCTGTCATAACTAGAAAAAACTAAAATCAAATAAAGGTCAAGAGGCATCAGATGTAATCCAGTAATATACAACCAAAAAACTGAATAAATTTCTTCTCCGGTTAACTAAAAGAATTTCAAAACATCATAGTCTTAGCATAACCTGTTTCCTACATATTGTGAATAGGCAGAAAGTAACAAATATTTTGTTTGGCACATATAAGATAAGTAATGCTAATCTGTACAAAGGAGAGGACATTTGTAGAATAAGTGAGAGATGTAAAGTTGCATGAATTTCTTCCCCTCTTCCATTAAAGAAAACAATAATGTAACTTCAGTGTTGGAGGAAAAAATCTTTTGCTTCTTCCACTATTGAAAATAATAAGATGAAATAAAAAACTTTTTTTTTTTTGAGACAGAGTCTCGCTCTGTTGCCCAGGCTAGAGTGAGTGCCGTGGCGTCAGCCTAGCTCACAGCAACCTCAAACTCCTGGGCTTAAGCGATCCTACTGCCTCAGCCTCCCGAGTAGCTGGGACTACAGGCATGCGCCACCATGCCCGGCTAATTTTTTCTATATGTGTTTTTAGTTGGCCAGATAATTTCTTTCTATTTTTAGTAGAGATGGGGTCTCGCTCTTGCTCAGGCTGATCTCGAACTCCTGACCTCGAGTGATCCACCTGCCTCGGCCTCCCAGAGTGCTAGGATTACAGGCGTGAGCCAGCATGCCCGGCCTAAAAAACTTTTAAATAAGATGAAAACATAATCCCACTATCTTAGCCTATTTTTATCTTTTTACTACATGTGATTCTTTGTCCATACACAGTTGTAATCACTGTATACATATCAATGTATATGCTGTTTTTCACTGTTTGTACATGAATGCTCAAGACAGCCATTGAAAATGGTTGCTAATTAAGGTCATAGTCAACAATCTAAATGGTCACGAACTATAAAGGCATTAAGATTCTGCCCAACTTTCACTACTACTGATCATGCTAGATAAATATCTTTATATACACACTTCCATTTAATTATTTCCTGGGTTTGATTCCTAAAAGTAGTATCATGAGATCAAAGATATTATTTTTTATGGTGCTTTATAGATAGTCCCATTTAGCTTTCTAAAAAGTAAACCAATCAGAAGAACTAGCAGAAGTATATGAATTGTACTAGTTTTACTATAACTTTGTCAGCACTGAATACCACTATTTTTTACTTTGGTAGAAATATTTTGGCAGAAATAAAAAGTGACCTTAAGATAGTTAATTTTTTTAAAATTTACTTTTAATTTTAAGGTGATTTTTAAGGCCTGCTTTCCCAGGAACATCTATAACACAGGTCAGCAAACTGTTTCTTAAAAGACCAAACAATAAACATTTTAGGCCATTGTGGGCCATAAGGTCTATGTTGTAACTACTCAATTCTCCCACATAGCTCCAAAGCAGCCATAAACAACGTGTAAACAAATGAGAGTGGCTGTGTTCCAATAAAACTTTATTTACAAAAACAGCCAGCTGGCCTGCGAGCCACAGTTTGATGACCCCTGCAAGGTATTCACATCATTCCCATGAAAATATAAAAATCATAGATTTGGGGTAATGTTTTCCTCCTGACAGAATCACTATACATATTCATCTCTTTATTTCAAGTTAATTAGTGCTTAAAATTTGGCATAAAAATTAGAAGACACAAATATAACTATGAATAAACAGAGAAAGCTAAGCCTCAGGATATTTTGAAATCAATGCTGCTCTGATGACTATGAAATTGGTCCACCTAGGCCAGGAGGGTGCTTTTCAAACTATACTCCAAAGTGCTCCCTTTGGGTACTTTTATGTGTGTGTGTGTGTACTGCAGGAGGTAGGGGGCAAGAAGTTTCCTGCTCTCTCACATGCTTCATTCCCACATTTCCATTTGTCTGTTGGACTTCACTTGGTAGCTCCAACCCAGCCTGTTCAAAACTGAACTAATTACTGTCTTCCCCTAATGTCTTAGACCCCCTATTTCTACTAATAGTAATGTCATCCCTGAATCATCCAGACTTGAAACTCAAGAGTCATCCCAGAGCCTGGCACATGGAAAACATTCAGTAAAGAGTTAGTTCATTCATTCATTAACTCACTGTTACATTCCTCTCTCCATTTCAATCAGTCAGTTGCCAAGTTTTACACTGTCTCTTACATTATTCATGGGATTTTCTTCTTTTTTCCTCCTGCCACTACCTTAGTTCAGACCCTGATAGATTTAAGTGATCCTCCTATCATTTTCATCTTCTTAAAGTTATCTCAATATGTCACTACCGAGATAAAAAATAATCAGTAGCCCACAAGTGCCAACCAACTTAAGTTCAAACACCTAATCTGACATCCGAGATCTTTCACAATCTGGTCCCATGCAGGAATCAGCCTTAGCTGCCAACGTTCCCTTTGGCACCCTAGGACCCGCCCAAAGTACAGCCACTCAATATTCCCCAAGCATTGCCATCCCTTCCCAATCACGAGATTCCCACATCCCATTAGCTGTCCTAAAATGTCCTAAAATCCCTAATACCTACATGTTCAACCCCTGTATCTTACCTGTCATAAAAGGCTAATACATACTTCACCTCACCCATGACGCTTTATGCTACTTTCTGTTCTATACTACACTATACTTACTTATAGACTGTAAGCATCTTGAAGACAGAGAACATATCAACCATTTCTGCTCACAAGGGTCTAAAAGACTAGCTTGAACATGAATAAAAGTTTGATGAATGAATGAACAAACTGAAATCCCTTCTTCTGAACAGCAGTGTTCAATGAATAGCAATTCTTATAATCAAGACTTGCTAATGATTTAATGTTTCTTGTTTTATTATATACACTCTAGTATACAAATGGAAAAAGAATAACCTTCCATGCAAAGAGCTGTAGTTGTTCCTATATCCCATCAGTTTTTCATCAGAATAAAATGAAAAGATAGTCATATTAGGAGTATCAGCAGTAATAGTAATTTCATAGTAGTATTAGTGGCTAACATTCTTTGAATGTACACCCATCACTGTTCTAAAAGACTTACATGTATTAACTAATTTAATTCTTGTGAGCACCCTGTGAACCTGACATGATTGTTATCCCCACAGAACATATTTCCCCAAACTTTTTCTTAATCATTTATTTATCACTACCAGCCCTCTGATCACAGCACTAATGAGCTTATCTACTCTTCCAGGTTAGATTGGGAAAGATGTAAGAAAGACACACTTAAGTAGCCACATACTCAAGAGATCCATGAGAACAAGATTCTTGGGAGGTTTACAGCAGAAAGAAAGATGCCTATAACCAGGGAAATGAAATCTTTCTGTACAATACAAGGCATAGATTAGAAGCTCCATAAATGTTCCTTCCTCTTTCCCTTCCTTCCTTTCCTTCCTTCCTTCCTTTCCTTCCTTCCTTCCTTCCTTCCTTCCTTTCCTTCCTTCCTTCCTTTTCTTTCCTTCCTTCCTCCCTCCTTCCCTTCCCTACTTCCTAACAGAACCTCTTTCTGGCCTTGAAGATAATTATTTCTGTGTTTATTTAAAATTTGTCTCCCCAACTAAAATGTAAGTTCAACAAAGGTAGTGGACATGTTGATGGCTCTACCTCCCAGGCCTACCATGCTGGACACACAACAGGAACTCAAATATTTAAACGAGTGAGTGAATGGACATGAGAAGAAAGGGGAGAAAGGGAAGCAGGCATGCATGACGGGCTTGCTGGCATCTGGTTTAAATAGTTACTCATTTCCTCTCTGCCACATAGCAATATGACTGGTCCACTAGTAAAACTTTTTAATTACCAAAAGACACAACATTGCCGTATAGACTCACATGGTCTTCAGACTGAAAGACCCTCTGCTTGTGCTTCCCTGCTACTTTTTTTGTATCACTTCTGCCCAATTTTCTCGTACTTGTCCCCTGTGGTTCCATGAAAAGTCAAGCTATAAAGCAAAGCACGGATAACAAGCTTGGGTGGGAGGTCAACTTGTAATCCTTTTCATGATTATTCCCCCGCTCTCTGGAACCCTTCTTAACTGAGCAATGGGACTCCAGGATGACTAATATGAGTTTTTCGCATTTTTTAATTTTCCATTCTGAACGTGTATGATCAGGTGACCATCAGCCACTACAAGCAGTAGCAGAATTTAGCAATAAAGTCTGCGTTACAAACATAGCTGGAAAGCTCAGAAATTCCTTGGCACCACTGCAACTTTCTCCTTAATTTACATTCACATGACCAGAAGTCTCACCAAAAAGTGAAGGAAAATGTAAATTCTCAACCATCTGAACACAGCCACAGCTAACAGATGCATAGGCACACGAATCCACCCATTTCCTGCTGGCCATCTCCTGCCCCTGACCTTGACAGATAGATCCCCCTAAATAAATCTCTAAATATCTAACTTGCCAATGGCATTTTCCTTCTCCAAGAAACATAACTCCAAGAAGCAAAATATACTTATCCCATGCTGTGAATATACTTTTTAAAAGTGTATCCAACACAACCCAAAGCTAAAAAAGCAAGTAAACAGAGACTAAAGTCAAGTTATATGGAAGCAATTTTCCTATCAAATACTCTTCCAAAGCTCTATGATAAATTGCTCGTTCAACCACTTCTGTCACATCCAATTAGGTGTGAATCACATTTTTATTTACACTTACCTCTGCCACTCGGTGGGTGGAACTAAACCGAGGTTGTGAACCAGCCAAAACACAGTGTTGGTGGGTGGCATTGAGATCATCTACAGGAAAAATATCAAAAATTTTAAAAAACACATTTATTAGTCAGTATATACTGTACACTATTTAAAATACAAAGTAAACAGTAAATCTACCACTCAGGAAATGACAATAACCAAGGAATTAACACTTACCTTGTATTCACTAAACACTTCCTTTTAAGTAGGATGTCTCTCTCTCTCTCTCTCTCTCTCTCTATATATATATACACACACACACACACATATAGACATATATACACACATATATATGAAATCACACAAACCATGACACTTTGAAGAGTGAATAATTCCAGAACAGGTATAAACCAGGACTGTCCTCAGCAAACAGAACTTACGGTCACCCTACTTATAATGCCCATCCACTGCAAAGTTTGCTATTTATGGATTGAGCTTCTTTCTCTTTCTCGCAACGTATCTACTTCTACCCTTGCCTTTAGAATAAGCCAGAATTCTTTTATATTATTTGGAGTCAAACATCTTTAATCTGAAAATCTGCCTCTTTCTCTCCATAATCGAAGTATCAACTTTGCCCTAACAATTTTCCAGGCAACAAACCAACCAACTCAGCATGTTGCATGTTTGGCTCTCACAACGGAATTCAAGTCTATGGATTCACAACCCAAGAATGGAGTAGGTGATTAATTCGTCAGCTGAATATTCCTAAAACCACAAGCAGTGGGAGAAAAATCAACGGCCAAGTTGTTGCGTATCCTAAGAAATGATGCCATAGTCAGGCTAAATCTGTATCACCTCTGCTTAAGACATCACTTCCTCTATTACAAAAAATAGAGTTTTAATGTTCCCCGGCAATGATTTCCTGTATAGACAACACAGGATTCTTATCAAGACACCAAGAAAGGCAATGACTTAAACCAAGGGCCAAAGGCTACCAGGCCCTTACATGTCAGCAAAAACAACCTACAATATTGCCTCTAAACACAGAAAGGAAATGAAAAATGCCAACTGAAGGACTTTTGCTTATGGATATTATGAAGTAACAGTGATAAAGTTTACCCTCTTGCCTTAAACAACTACAAAACAAACCAAAAATATTAATCAAAGGTTTGTCACTGGAAAACAAAGCAAGATATGATCCCAGGGAGAAGAAAATTAACATAGGTGAGAGAGGCCTACAATTGCCCTAACTTACTCATGGAAACGGTTTCAAAGCCACACAGAAGGGAAGAGGAAGTCGGATCCCAGAGTTCTCGGTTTCATTCTTGCTGAGTTGAGAAGACAGAGTTTGGTGTTTAGGAAAGCCAGGCAGCAGGCATTTGCAAGGCAGAGTACTGCAGTAGAAGAGAGGGCGAGCAGAGCACAGAAGGTTCCCTCGAGGCTTTGGGGAAGCATTGATCGGTGGATGTGTGAATAAAAACTTCCCAAGGGCCAGAAAGAGAAGCACCAGAAAGTAGCAAGCTGCACAAATTTCAGACCTTCCACATGGCCAGCAGCCAAAATATTAATAGCTCCTACTACATAATATACTAGGCCATCCTTAGAAAAGTGTCACCGTAGTAGTAGGGCTAAATTAGTCCTTTAAAGGTTGCTCTGAGCAAAGCCCCAAACCAAGCCTCAAAAGTATCCAACTTATTCTTAGTAATTTATTTATTCATTAAAGCAAAAGCCAACAGCATTTAAAAGAATACAACAAAATCAGGCACCCAACAAATACAATGTGCAACATCCAGCATCCATTCAAAAAGGAACAGAAGAGAAATAAAAGAGACACGCACAAACACACAATATGTGAGATACACACATATCTTTCTTTTCTTTTAAATATACATATCTTTCCTTTTATATATCTAAAATGAAGCTTCTAAAGATTAAATATGTAGTATCTGAAACAAAAATCACACTGAATGAGATTAACAGCAATTTAGACACTGAAGAAGAAAAGATCACTGATCTTAACTAGAACACACAGAAATAGAAACTATCCAAAATAAAGTGACCAGAGAAAAAAGACTACAATAATATGAAAGAGCATCAATGACCTATGTGACAATATTAAGCAATTTAACAAAAATGTTATTTGAATCCCAGGGAAGGGAGAGTGACCAAAAATATAGACATTTTTGTAGAAACGATGGCTAAAAATTTTCCAAATTTCATGAAAACAATAAACCCAGAGATCCAGTAAGTTCAATGAACTCCAATCAAAAAAATAAAATAAATAAGACCAAACTAATGCACATCATAATCAAATTTCTGAAAATTATTGATAAAGAGAAAACCTTAAAAGCAGGCAGAAAAAGAGACATATTAAATACAAAAGTGCAAAGATTAGAATGCCAGCAGGCTTCTAACATCAGAAGCTATACAACTCAGAAAACAGCTGGGTGACATATTTGAAATACTCAAAGGAAACAATCGTCAATCTAGAATTCTATACTCAGGGAAAACCCTTCCAAAATAAAAGTGAAATTAAGACTTTTCAGAAAAAAACAGAAAGAATTTATATTCAGTAGACTTACACTATAAAAACTGTTACAAAATTCTTCAGGCCAAATAAAAATGTCAGAGGCATTTGGCTCTGCCCAAAGTAATAAAAAGTAACATAAATTAAAGATATCATGAAAAGATAATTAACTGTTTGAAGTCAAACAAAAATCAATGTATTGTGACGTCCATAACATATATAGAAGTAAAATGCATTAAAATAGCACAAAGGAGGAAGAAGGAAAAGTGGTTTAATATTTGAAGTTACAGTGTGATAAGTTAAAAATGTATATTGTAAGCCCAAGAGCAATGGTTCTCAGTCAGATGTAATTTTGTCATAGCCGACTCTGGAGATGCACATAGCCTGGAAACGCGGAATGACAATTTACCATAGTTGAAACCAAGGGGCAGAACATCTATGGGAACCAGGGTGGAAAAAATCTGAACTGTAATTTACAAATTGCTGGAGATTCAGTGTGGATAAGATTGGGAGTCAAGGAGAACCCAGTTTTTAGGGCCCCCACACTTTCGTGAGTTTTATCTCCAGGAGCTCTACCAGGTTCTCATAGTGAAGATACAAGAAAAATCTCCTCGCACTTCCAGCAGGAGGAAGGGAAAAAATAGCCATTTTGAAATACACCAGAACATTCTAGTCTTCTTAACAAGGACTGCCCTCAAGAGAAAGTTTTTAACGGAGCCTAACCTATTGAGGTTTATCAAAGCCTAACCAAGCTGGGAGAGGAAAAAATACCCAATTCTATAGCCAGCTCTAGCCTTCTACCTGGGAGAATGGAAATATTCAACTCCAGATCCTTCTAGCCTTCCAAATCAGGGGACAAAAATATAGAACTCTGGCCGCCAATAGCCATCCTATCTCAACTAAGAATGGAAAAAAAAAAAAACAAAAAAACACCACATTGGGAAACACAATGGGAAGTTCACAGTTCAGGGGCACAGCCTAAAAGACTAAGACCTAATCATAAGATTATAGAATGCTTCCTTCCCCAACATACTAATAGTCTATTTACTATAATTCCTTTTACCCAAAATATCATGTCTACTTACCAAGAAAAAAGTACAAGGAATTCTAAATAGCAAAAACACAGTTTGAAAAAACTGAGCAAAAATCCAAATAAGAGTCAGATACGGCAGGAATGTTAGAATTATCAGAACATAACTTTTAAAAAATTTATGATTACTATACTAAGAGCTCTAAAGGACAAAGTAGACAACATGCAAGATCAGATGGGAAGTGTAAGATGAAGGATGGAAATCCTAAGAAAGAATCAAAAAGGAATGCTAGAGATCTAAAACAGAAATGAACAATGCCTTTGATGGTCTTATTAGCAAATTGGACATGACAGAGGAAAGATTTCTGAGCATGAGGTTATGTTAATAGAAACTTCCAAAACTGAAAATCAAAGAGAAAAAGACTGCAGGTCGGGGGAAACCAACCCAGAATATCCAAGAACTGTGGGACAACTACAAAAACTGTAATATATGTACGTCTGGACTAAAAGAAGGAGAAAGAAAGGGACACAAGAACATTAGAAGCAATAACCACTGAGAATTTTCATAAATTAATGTCAGACACCAAACCAGAAATCCAGGAAGCTCAGAGAAAAAAACCTACACCTAAGTATATTATATTCTAACTGCAGAAAGTCAAAGATAAGAAAAAAAAATTGAAAAGAAGCTAGAGGGAAAAGACAGCTTAAGGATAGGGGAACAAAGAAAAAAATTACATGTAACTTCTTCTCACAAATCACGCAAGTAAGAAGAAAGTGGAGTGAAATATTTAACGTGTCGAGAGAAAAAAGCACCAACCTAGATTCTGGACCCTGCAAAATTACCCTTCAAAAGTAAAGGAGAAATAAAGATTTTTCTCAGACAAATAAAAATTGAGGGAATTTGTTGCCAATAGACCTGTATTACAAGAAATGTTAAAAGAACTTTGTCAGAAGGAAAATAATAGAGGTCAGAAACTTGGATCTGCATAAAGAGAGGAATAAAGTTAGAGAAGGAAGAACTAACTGAAAGAAACATAAATACTATTACTTCTCTTATTCCTAATAAATCTAACAAATAATTCGTTCATAATAATAGCAACAATATACTCAATTACATACACTGTGTGTGTGGTGCATATATATGCTGATGTATGCTTATGTATAAGTAAAATGAATGACAGCAATGATGCAAGGGACAGGAGAGAAAAATTAGGAATATTTTAATGTACTACCTGTGCAGCAATATAATGTTATTTAAAAGTGAACTTAAAATAATTATAAACCTATATTGCAACCTCTAGGACACTACTAAGAAAAGTAAAAAAAGAAAAGTATAATTGATATGCTAAGAAAGGAGAGAAAATAGAATCATATAAAGGACTCAAAACTATAAAAGGCAGAAAAGACTTGCACCCGAATGTTTATAGCAGCACAATTCACAAT